>CM035117.1:162471403-163176691 GCA_020205555.1 Panax stipuleanatus
TTTTTGTAATATAGACTGTCCAAATAAATGGATCAACCATTTCAAAGTAGCTGGAATCAGGATCCATAAAATACATAGTCTACGGTCCATCAAAAACTGCTTACTTATTCTTGCAGTGGCAGCTGATCCTTGAGAGAGTAAAAGAATGAAAACCAAACAGAAGATGAAGAGCATAATATATAAGAGATTTAGTAGCTCTAGCTGTCATTTTTGCTTACAAATTATTGTTGTTTTACATTTTCGGTCCAGATAGTATATGTTTTGTATAATGCATGAGGAAAGTTTACTGGCACCAAATTAAGACTTCCGGTCATTGGGTACAGCTTTTGGCAAAGTAGCATGACTTTGACCTTTTCTCTTTGAATAGATAAACGTCGTTGCTTCCATGTAATTGTGGTTTGGGAGATGCTACCGTGTAGTTTCTTTGGAGCAACCAAAAAGACAATAAAGGAGGATAAGTGTAATGGAGGGTCCTAATCTCGCAAATTAATTGCCATGTTATATATGACATTATTTTCAACATAACCCGACTAGTTTGGGACAAAAGATATTGTGTGGGGTTGTATTTCAGCCACACATGACTAAATTCCGACCTTTTCTCCCTAAACTTTAATCTTAAAATTAATTTAGATTCTAATTTTATTTTAAATTAAATGTACCCTAAACGTTGCATCCTCCTCACCATCTACATCAAACTAATTTGCACCCTAAATTTTAGTGTGAAGGGTGCACATTGTTTAAAAATTTAAAGATTAGGGTGCATTTAATTAATTCAATATAAATTTTAAGGTACAAATTGTGGGCCCAAGTGCAAATTAGAGTTCACATGTCCTAATTGGATTAAAAGCACAACTAGGGTTCCACGACCTCATTAAATGTACGAATTAGAAATCGCATGACCTAATTAAATGAAGACAAAAAAGTCAGAAATAAAGATGCTAGATCCGAGAGAAGCCTCCACGTGTCCCGAGACAGAAGGCTCGTGGAGGCTGCTCATTTTGGGAATTTATTGAGGAATTGGATTGGTGGCTAGAAGAACAGGACAATCTGGGCATTACTCTGTTGACTAAGGGTATTTCTAGAATTTTCCCGAGAACATGTGCCTGGCACGTGACCACTTTCCATAAAACTCTATAAATACCCCTTCCATTCTATTGGGAAGGATAGATAGCTCTCTTGAAACTCTGGACCTCCGGTTGGACCTCTCTTCAGACGCAAGACTTGGACTCTTGGAAGATAGAAGGATTTGGACATTCTCTCAACCGGAAGCACTCAAGAAGACTCTTGGAATCCCAATAATCCTACACGATTTTCGGATTCTAGGAGTGGAGGGACTCAGAAGAAGGCTTTGGAATCCCAATAACCCTAACACGGTTTTTCGGATTCTAGGGCTTCTGCCACGCGTCATTGGAGTAATCGCCCACCTGTTCTTCTCCCCTCCTGAATCAATTCCGATGCTCTTCGTGGATTTCTCTCCTCCTCAGCCAACATAACCCTAACCCTATCAAGGTACGATTTCTGTGACGCCCCCAAATCCGGGTCCCCAGAACCTCGGACCTGGTACGTTACGATACGACATTTCTATAACTATTGCGGAAGATATAATATAAATTGTTTATACAATAACTTTTACAACATAATCCCAAGGTCTGTAACCTTAACTTAATACCTGTATTCAATATCCTATACAACATACAATGTCATACGCCTTCGCCTGTATCTGAAGTATTCGTTTAAATCTGCAATGTTTATCATGTATAACAAGGTGTGAGCAACAAGTTTGCCCAGCAAGTTTAATTTCAAGAAAAGATATATCATGATTGAAAGAATGAACAATAAGGGCTGACTTTCAACAATATAACAATTATGAAATAACATGAATCAATTTTAGTAACTAAACGACTGAGACAATAAAATGATATGGTCAATAATGAACATGAATAAATCAACTGGACCAAATGGTAATGAAGGTGATCAGCCTTTCATACCTGATGAACACATGCAATATGCACAACGTGCAAATCAATAATTCATAGACGTGATGTAATCAACAGGATTAACCACTAGCATAATTGAAGAATCATAACTCAAGGTTGAGTTAAAGAAAACTTGCCTTTATCGCCGACTACTGCTACGCAATCTAGTTAGCTTCATCTGAAGACCTAATATTGATAATATCGATCTCCCAATTAGAATAATATCATCGCAATAACTATTGTTAATTACAATTATAAAATAACCTAAACACATTATCACATAATCCTATCGGTCAACAGAACACATAAGACCTAGTATCAAGTCAAACTATTTCAGTCTGAGTTGAGTTCGGTACTATTTCGACCTCCCGATTGCCTAATCGGATAATTATCGAGCCTAATATTAATAAGACTCTACTTAAACACTATAATATTAACTTAGATAATTTATTAATCAGTCAAAATATTTTTCACAAGCTCATAATAATTTTTAAATAATTAATACCATTTATAATGATTTTTCAATCAATAATATCATATTACATGATTTAAATACCAAATAATTCTATTATCATTAATATCTATTTTAATTTCAAATATTAATGAAATACCTAACATAATATTATAAGTTATTTATAATATTTTAAAGTATTTTTAATACCTTAATATCGTCTTGAAATGAATTTAAAATATTTAAAATCATTATTAAATAACTGTAATTAATATTAAAATATTAATGTAATTCATGACAAAATATTAAAAGTTATGCTTTATAACTTAAAACATTTTTTATAACCTTTAAATCATTTTTAAATGATTTTTAAAATAATAAAACTATTTTTACATAATTTATTTAATACAATTATTAAATAAATTTATTATCATAATATTAATCTATACCTTCATTTGATTACTATTTAATATTAATTAAATAGTAATTAATTATCTTTAGTTATTATTTAATAAATAATAGCCAAGTAGATCTATTCATTATTTAATGTTAATTAGATAATGAATAATCAAATTATTGTTTGTCTTTAATTATTATTTAATACTTAATAAATAATAATTAATTAATTACTTACTATGTATTTTTAATTATTATTTAATATTAAATAATTAATTAATTAATTAATTATCCTTGAATAGTAAATAATTATTTTATTTACTTCATTAGTCTTTAATTATTCCTTATTATTATTTAAAGAATAATTAATTAACATTTGTCATTATTTATTATTTAATAATAAATAATTAATTCATATCATAAATCTTTAATCATTCTTTCTTATTAAATTAAGAATAATTATTTATTACTTGTCCTTATTTATTATTTAATATTTAAATAATAAATAATTTTACACTTTTATGTTAATGTAAGTAAGTAATCACTTAATCTTACTTAAACATTCTTTAATTATTATTTAATATTAATTAAATAATAATTAATCACTTGATTAACTCTAATTATCATTTAATCTTAATTAAATAATAACTAGTTACTTTATTAACACCAACTTTACTTAATTATCATTTAATATCACTTAAATAATAATTAAATAGTTAATTATATTTAATTTGGTATGTAATTAATTTGCTAACCATTAATGGCTTTAAATAATTATTTTTAATAATTAATCATTTCCACTTATTTACGATTATGCCATTCTCGCATACAATTTTTTAGGATTTGGCGTCCTTTACGGAAACGCTTGTAAAACAAAATGTACAACTCGGAATTAAGTTCCGTCGGAGGCGTTGGATTCGTAACTTCTTAAGCTACAGTTTTCATTTATCAAACACTCAATTTGGAGTTGTTTTGAGTTTGAAAATTTGGACCGAAGTGGCTGATCAGTTTTGGTTTTTTCCAGCTTGACCCTCTTGTACTAAAACAATCATAACTTTTTCGTTTTAAAACGTTTTTGAGCGATTATTGAGCCCACGCGAAGCTAACTTCTGGGACTACAACTTTTGTTCTTGGACCATCTTCAAATTCCAAGCACAAAATTCCAGAAATTCTGTCTAAAGGGACTGACCCGAGTTGGTTAGACAGTTTTGATGCGACTACTTTGAATGGTCATAACTCTTTGCTCCGAAGTCGGAATTAGTCCGTTCCGGAGTCTATGGAAAGCTTATGCAGTGTACTATAACATATCAAAAACCCAGAATTTTTAGGGCAACTTAGCTAATCTCGAAATTTCTGTTTAGGGCAGCAGTCACTAGCTTTTCTAAGCTTTAAAAACTGTTTTACTTTTCTTTCTTTAATCAAGATTTCTCAACACCAAAAATAGCTAGATCTTAACAGAAAACATCATTTAACATGAAGATCTAAGGTTTTTGAGTTTAGAATCATAAACCCAAAATTTGATTTAAAATAACCAAAATAAAATGTATAAACTAGTTATGAATTATACCTTTGCTTAAGATCTTCTTTCATCTTCTTTCTAGGTTGGTTATGGACTTGGGTAGCATGAGAAAATAAGCTCCTCTCCTTCCTCTATGTGGCTGCCGACCACTCTCCTTCCTCTCTCTCTTTCTTTTTTTCTTTTGCTAGCTAAGTTGGAAGAATGAGAAGTAAACTTTTTTTTTTTATACCAAAAAGGAAGGTTAATTAGAGTTGGGAAAATTGTATACATATAATACCTATCTATACATAATCTCCTATATAATCTTGCTTTCTCTCTCTCATTTAGCTTGTAAACTTGGTGAAACATTGTGGCTAAAGGATGGAGTGACACCTAGCTTGTGTGGAAGTAACTTTGACAAAGTGAGAAGTGAAATAATTAATCCATGTGCCTTAAAATCCCCTTGAAGTGCCGGATTCAATGTGCCCATATTATCCAAATTTTGATTTTTTTTATTACTAATTTACTTAACAAATGACTATAAAGTCCCTCCTCACTTGGGTTAAAAATTGGGCCCTTAATTTAATCCTTTGGGCTTAAAATAATTTAACTTGGGCCACTTGAAATCAAATTCAATTAAATTAGTTTCTACCAACGTTGGGCTTCTAATTCATTAAATTATTGGTTGGGCTTCCAAATGTGATGGTTAATAAATATCATCTAATAACTTAAGTCCACTATTAATAATTTATAGCATTCTCATTTAATTTCTTTACATTACTTAAAAATTTAAATCAAACCGTATAGGTTCTTTAAATTTTTTTATTAATCCTCTATTTTCACTCTAGGTTTTAAACTTTAACCTTAATTTTAATCATTTAAAATCTTATAAATTTTCGGGTTGTCACATTCACCCCTTCTTCTAAGAATTTCGTCCTCGAAATTACAGCCTACTAATTCCTACTCCTTTTATTTATCAAAACTAGGTTTTCAAGTTAACCTTACCTGATTTCATGCTCAATTTAATGAGTACATATTGCTTCCTTCTATGAGAAACTATTTCATCGATACCTTCTACCTAGACTTCTCTCCAAGGAGTTAAAAACTTTTTAAATTATGCTGAGGGGTCATATAGACCATGAATACATAGTTTTAACGATATTTATATCGCAAAATAATAATTACTAAGTATGTTTACAATCACGAAGAAGGCAAACTACTTCTGCAAGTACGTTAGGTAATCATCCTATCGTACCATACGTCATGCATAACGTATCAATCATGTCTAGCGAATATTTACGCTACTAGATTGGATTATTTTATCCAATCAACATAGTTCACCTCAGTCTTATCATAGGATTCCGCACCAAAATAATTTGGTTCGGGATAAATTCTCAAAAATACTTTGAATTTTCATACACATTTGTCTAGCTGAATCAAATAGCTTAGACGTATACCAATAATTTGAATTTCAATCGAAGCATGTCTATCCAAATTCAGTTGGCAATAACTTACCTTTAAAATTCTAAAAATTATTTTATGACGTTATGATACCGCACTGTATTTACAGTCCGTTTGAGGATTCCGTCATCTTGTGACTTTGTCATACTACATCATTCCATAGTGGCTGACGATCTATAGATCGCATCCAACTAAGTAATTCTGCATTGATAACTCCATCATTTTTATCATTTTGCATCAGGTTCCATGATGCATCAATGATATATAAAATACCTTTTAATACATTTCAAATCATTTTTGTCTAGCCAAAATAATTAGCATAGACTTTTCTTTAAACAGCTCAAAACCATTGAAAATTATTTTTGGTGTTATCATACCGCAACAGGTAAGGATGTGATAATGGCTCGAAATCCATCTCCACACCCTTGTCACCTTGTTTTGAGGATAACAAAAATTCATTTTATTTCGAAAGGCACATCAGTGAGAATTTAGCTTGATGTCAAAAATTTTGAAGTCTAGCACAGCTAGAAGATTTGGAATACCTATGCTTCCACCATCAACTTCAATTCTTCTAATGATCAATTGCTTAATAATTATATCTATTTCTATTATCCTCAATCCTTCATTCATAATTTTTCTATACCCCCGTATAGTTCATCAAACATGCCACACGTTATGAGTTCAGGAACTTACCACAATC
The DNA here is from genome assembly GCA_020205555.1 of Panax stipuleanatus. Classification (NCBI taxonomy): domain Eukaryota; kingdom Viridiplantae; phylum Streptophyta; class Magnoliopsida; order Apiales; family Araliaceae; genus Panax; species Panax stipuleanatus. Next base: position 162,477,886 of record CM035117.1, read on the forward strand.
ATATGGGTTTAGGAACTTATCCTAGTTAGACCAAAGTCGTCCATTCGCTGAGGGGTTCCACCATACGATTATGAGTCACAAACTTACCATACGTATGAGTTTAAAGAACTCGTACCTAATCTTATATTCTCTACCTATTCGTCATACATATGAGAAAAGAATCACCTTCTCATCATACATATAGCAAATAGCGCGACACCGACTTTTCAATGATTATCAATGTGATAAACTAAGTAGTCGTTAGACCAAGCACAAAACCCCTGCCCATACAAAGGTTTGTACAACTCAGCTATCACATGAGTCCTCAATTGAAATCCCACATAATCGTAGTTCCCTCTTTACTCGATACGAATTTCATTTAATCCGTATCTCATCATTATTTTCAACTCTTTTGAGTTTAACTCATACTATTTCATAGTACCCTATTCGTATAGCAATTCTGCTATAAAGCCTTCAATCATTTGATTGATCATCTGTCCTCCTATGACCTTATCAGATCACGTTGTGATCTCATATTATAATCGTATTATATTACGATTCTTTTCTATCTTATGATCGTTTTATTTTACGATCTTCTTTCCCTTTATACTTTTAGTCTTTAGACTCTATCTATTCATTTCTACTGTTCATCTTTATCATCAGAGTTAGGTAACTCTCGATCTTTATTACTTGTCACGATTCTTCTTTGAATTTTATTGACTTATTAAAACCTTGCCCAAATTCATCGCTTAGAACTTAAATTCTATTTGAGTTTATTCCTATTCCATATCTCTGTGGTTATAACCTAAGGTAACCTTACCTAAGGTTTATAACCTATAGCTTTGATACCAACTGTGACGCCCCCAAATCCAGGGTCCCCAGAACCTCGGACCTAGTACGTTACGATACGACATTTCTATAACTATTGCGGAAGATATAAACATAAATTGTTTATACAATAACTTTTACAACATAATCCCAAGGTCTGTAACCTTAACTTAATACCTGTATTCAATATCCTATACAACATACAATGTCATACGCCTTCGCCTGTATCTGAAGTATTCGTTTAAATCTGCAATGTTTATCATGATATAGCAAGGGTGAGCAACAAGTTTGCCCAGCAAGTTTAATTTCAAGAAAGATATATCATGATTGAAAGAATGAACAATAAGCTGGCTGACTTTCAACAATATAACAATTATGAAATAACATGAATCAATTTTAGTAACTGAACGACCGAGACAATAACAATGAATGGTCAATAATGAACATGAATAAATCAACTGGACCAAATGGTAATGAAGGTGATCAGCCTTTCATACCTGATGAACACATGCAATATGCACAACGTGCGAATCAATAATTCATAGACGTGATGTAATCAACAAGGATTAACCACTAGCATAATTGAAGAATTATAACTCAAGGTTGAGTTAAAGAAAACTTGCCTTTATCGCCGACTACTGCTACGCAATCTAGTTAGCTTCATCTGAAGACCTAATATGATAATATCGATCTCCTAATTAGAATAATATCATCGCAATAACTATTGTTAATTACAGTTATAAAATAACCTAAACACATTATCACATAATCCTATCGGTCAACAGAATACATAAGACCTAGTATCAAGTCAAACTATTTCAGTCTGAGTTGAGTTCGGTACTATTTCGACCTTCCGATTGCCTAATCGGATAATTATCGAGCCTAATATTAATAAGACTCTACTTAAACACTATAATATTAACTTAGATAATTTATTAATCAGTCAAAATATTTTTCACAAGCTCATAATAATTTTTAAATAATTAATACCATTTATAATGATTTTTCAATCAATAATATCATATTTAAATGATTTAAATACCAAATAATTCCATTATCACTAATATCTATTTAATTTCAAATATTAATGAAATACATGACATAATATTATAAGTTATTTATAATATTTTAAAGTATTTTTAATACCTTAATATCGTCTTGAAATGAATTTAAAACATTTAAAATCATTATTAAATAACTGCCATTAATATTAAAATATTAATGTAATTCATGACAAAATATTAAAGGTTATGCTTTATAACTTAAAACATTTTTTATAACCTTTAAATCATTTTTAAATGATTTTTAAAACATTAAAACTATTTTTACATAATTTATTTAATATAATTATTAAATAAATTTATTATCATAATATTAATCTATACCTTCATTTGATTACTATTTAATATTAATTAAATAGTAATTAATTACCTTTAGTTATTATTTAATAAATAATAGCCAAGTAGATCTATTCATTATTTAATGTTAATTAGATAATGAATAATCAAATTATTGTTTGTCTTTAATTATTATTTAATATTAATAAAATAATAATTAATTAATTACTTACTATGTGTTTTTAATTATTATTTAATATTAAATAATAATTAATTAATTAATTATCCTTGAATAGTAAATAATTATTTTATTTACTTCATTAGTCTTTAATTATTCCTTATTATTATTTAAAGAATAATTAATTAACATATTTCATTATTTATTATTTAATAATAAATAATTAATTCATATCATAAATCTTTAATCATTCTTTCTTATTAAATTAAGAATAATTATTTATTACTTGTCCTTATTTATTATTTAATATTTAAATAATAAATAATTTTACACTTTTATGTTAATGTAAGTAAGTAATCACTTAATCTTACTTAAACATTCTTTAATTATTATTTAATATTAATTAAATAATAATTAATCACTTGATTAACTCTAATTATCATTTAATCTTAATTAAATAATAACTAGTTACTTTATTAACACTAACTTTACTTAATTATCATTTAATATTACTTAAATAATAATTAAATAGTTAATTATATTTAATTTGGTATGTAATTAATTTGTTAACCATTTAATGGTTTTAAATAATTATTTTTAATAATTAATCATTTCCACTTATTGACGATTATGCCATTCTCGCCTACAATTTTTCAGATTTGGCGTCCTTTACGGCAACGCTTGTAAAACGAAATGTACAACTCAGAATTAAGTTCCGTCGGAGGCGTTGGATTCATAACTTCTTAAGCTACAGTTTTCATTTATCAAACACTCAATTTGGAGTTGTTTTGAGTTCGAAAATTTGGACCGAATTGGCTGATCAGTTTTGGTTTTTTCTAGCTTGACCCTCTTGTACTAAAACAATCATAACTTTTTCGTTTTAAAACGTTTTTGAGCGATTCTTGAGCCCACGCGAAGCTAACTTCCGGTACTACAATTTGTTCTTGGACCATCTTCTAATTCCAAGCACAAAATTCCAGAAATTCCATCTAAAGGGACTGACCCGAGTTGGTTTGACAGTTTTGATGCGACTACTTTGAATGGTCATAACTCTTTGCTCCGAAGTCGGAATTAGTCCGTTCCGGAGTCTATGGAAAGCTTATGCAGTGTACTATAACATATCAAAAACCCAGAATTTTTAGGGCAACTTAGCTAATCTCGAAATTTCTGTTTAGGGCAGCAGTCACTAGCTTTTCTAAGCTTTAAAAACTGTTTTACTTTTCTTTCTTTGATCAAGCTTTCTCAACACCAAAAATAGCTAGATCTTAACATAAAACATCATTTAACATGAAGATCTAAGGTTTTTGAGTTTAGAATCATAAACCCAAAATTTGATTTAAAATAACCAAATAAAATGTATAAACTAGTTATGAATTATACCTTTGCTTAAGATCTTCTTTCATCTTCTTTCTAGGTTGGTTATGGACTTGGGTAGCATGAGAAAATAAGCTCCTCTCCTCCCTCTATGTGGCTGCCGACCACTCTCCTTCCTCTCTCTCTTTCTTTTTTTCTTTTGCTAGCTAAGTTGGAAGAATGAGAAGTAAACTTTTTTTTTTATACCAAAAGGAAGGTTAATTAGAGTTGGGAAAATTGTATACATATAATACCTATATCTATACATAATCTCCCATATAATCTTGCTTTCTCTCTCTCATTTAGCTTGTAAACTTGGTGAAACATTGTGGCTAAAGGATGGAGTGACACCTAGCTTGTATGTGGAAGTAACTTTGACAAAGTGAGAAGTGAAATAATTAATCCATGTGCCTTAAAATCCCCTTGAAGTGCCGGATTCAATGTGCCCATATTATCCAAATTTTGATTTTTTTTATTACTAATTTACTTAACAAATGACTATAAAGTCCCTCCCCACTTGGGTTAAAAATTGGGCCCTTAATTTAATCCTTTGGGCTTAAAATAATTTAACTTGGGCCACTTGAAATCAAATTCAATTAAATTAGTTTCTACCAACGTTGGGCTTCTAATTCATTTAAATTATTGGTTGGGCTTCCAAATGTGATGGTTAATAAATATCATCTAATAACTTAAGTCCACTATTAATAATTTATAGCATTCTCATTTAATTTCTTTACATTACTTAAAAATTTAAATCAAACCGTATAGGTTCTTTAAATTTTTTTAATTAATCCTCTATTTTCACTCTAGGTTTTAAACTTTAACCTTTAATTTTAATCATTTAAAATCTTATAAATTTTCGGGTTGTCACAATTTCCTTGCCCACATTAAATTGGCAACTCTATTGGGGAGGTGCAGGATTCGTGAAGGGTATGCCCACACCTCGAAGTGGGAGAATTACGGGAAGAGCTTCACCGACAAATAGCATTACTTCACCGGATCCAGTTCCAAGGCAAGCAAATCAAGCTTTCCAAGGCGCAAATCTGGATCTTGATCAACTAATTATCAAAGACGCTTCAGAAGGAAGTTCAACATCACCATACATGGCCAATCAACAACAAACGAATGCTAGGTAGGCTGGCGCAGGAAAGCAAGGTGAGGACGCAAGCGGAGAGCAGACGAATGCGGTGCAACTGGAGATGCTGAAGGCATTGAAGGAAGCACGGGAAGGACAAGGGATGATGATGGCTATGATGCTGGAGATGCAAAGGAAGCAGCAGGAAATGGGGAACTTCCGCCAACAGTTGATGCAGATCCCCACTTTCAAGGCCATGTTCCCAGGCGGCTCGCAGGAAGAACAAGCAGGAAGGGAAGACAACAACAATCGCAGTAACAACAAGGAGAACCAGATTGTACCTCCATTAACGGAGAATCAGTCGGTTCCAATCATCAACTTGGAACTCCAGAACAGTGGTGACGCGCCATAACACGGACTGGAAGCAGGCCAACCTCAGACAAACAACATCCCGACTGCTCTCCCCGCATTTTCACAAGTGCATGTGCCGACCATCCCAAGCCATGTCCAACGAATGAGCCAGCAACTGCCACCAGCACAAGCGTTGCACGATGCAAGTGTATACCAGCCAATCTCTTTGACGTACACCCCACCAATGCAGCAGTACATCACAACGCCCCAGAGAGTCCATGCTACGAGCCAGTACGTGACGAAGGATGATATGGTAGACGTGATTAATCAACTTCGCAGGTAGACATTCCGACCATCGGAATTAGACTTTACTCCACCTTACCCGGCACACATTAGGAGGCAACCTTACCCAACTGGGTATATTGAGCATCCCTCACACTTTCCAAAATACAACGGGGAGAAAGGAAATGCCAGGGAGCATATTGCCAGGTTCGTGGAATCGATGTCTCCGTGGCTAGGGTATAATGAAGTAAACAACCACAACTTGTTGATGAGGGAATTCACAAGACTTTGATGGATAGTGCCTTTAGTTGGTACTATAATTTGGAGCAGGGATCAATCCATGATTGATGATTGGGATGATCTAAAATTATAATTTTTTAAGAAATTTTTCTATATGCAAAAACAGGTAACCATTGTAGAGCTGATGCGATACAAGCAGAAGCCAAGTGAGGAGCTGTCGGATTATGTGGGTAGATTCAGGGCCCAGGCACAGAAGTGCGCAGAGCCAATAGAGGAAAAGAACTTGGTTAGCATATGCAACAATGGTGCTTTGGACTCCTTCAAGCCCCATCTCATTACGAAGGCATGTGATTCATTTGTGACCCTCTCATCTTTTGCACAATACTTGGGAGGAATCATGACATTGCCCACCAACCATGCGACGGTTACATGGAGGGGCAAGAGGATAGCAACTGTGGCTTTGGCTGACTCTCAGTCAAAACCACAAGGGGGCAAGAGGGAGAAGAATGAGAAGAATTTTGAAAGAAATAAAGGAAAGCCTGGAGATAAGTATACCAGAATACCCGTTCCGGAGGCTATCACATGCAGTGAGAAGGCATTCAGGGGCCTGTACGAACAATGGGTCGAGCACAGAGTGGTGAAACCACCAAGGCCTAGATTTATGGTGACGGAAGAGATGAAAAGAAGACTGGACTTCTGTGTGTACCACCAGTACGCGGGACATTCCACTATGGATTGTTACAGTCTGCGGAGGATATATCATGAGAAGCTGGCAGCCAGAGAAATTGAACTGGGAAAAGAAAGCAACGTGCATGACAAGTCACTTCCGAACCACAAAGGAAAAGAAACATGCAACACTGTTACCCATAGTGCAACCCCGAAAGTGGAGATGATGATGGAAGAAAAAGAGTAAGGTGATCCAGGCCTGCAGGTGACGGCGTTAATGAATGGAGCCAAGTTCAGAAATTTTTTCTATCAGATAGGATTGACTAAGGAAGCAAGGATAGAAGCAACCAAGGCAATCATTAAGGTTGTCGAGACGCAAGAGACCTGCATGGCCGTAAGCAAAGGATTCGTGAAGACGGCGAAAGAAGAAGAAAATAAGATATCTTTCTCTAAAGCTGATAGAGAGATAAGATATCCGCACAACAAGCCGCTATATGTGACAGCAGTAGTCAATGGCATAGAAGTGCGGAGGGCGTTCATTTATAACAGAGCATCTATAAACATTATGCCCTATACCATGTTTAAACTGTTAGGCCTTCCAGAGAAGAAGATTGTGAAAGAAAAAATAAACATTACAGGATTTGCCAACCAAAGAACCAGAACCTTGGGACACATCAAGGTGGATATGCAAGTTGGGAAGATTCGAGGACCTGTAATGTTCCATATTGCTGAGGTGGATGCAGCATATCATGTCTTGCTAGAGAGGGCCTGGCAAAATGACTTTGGAGTGGTACCCTCAGTCTTTCATCAATTCTTGAAAGCTATCTGGAAAGGAAGAGAAGTGAAGGTACCAACAACAAGGAATCCCTTTGGACCGGAAGAGGCACACATCACCGAAGCAACTTTCTTCGACAATGTCGCTGAAGAGGGGGAGAACCAGATTGCAAGACCGGATTCCCTAAGACTAGCATGATGGGAGGAAGTGCAGAAAGATAAGTTCGCACCTACAGAAAAAGAAAAGAAGAAGACCTCGGAAAAAGGAGGAGATTCCAAAATCAAGAAGAGAAGCCAGAAACATAATAAATGCTAAGCGAACAGCAAAATCAGAGGATTGCCAAAAGACGAAATGGGAGAGGGCTGTTAAACCCGATGGAAAGGTGGTGTTTCGTTTGTGACGGTGCAGGGGGAAGAGCCCAAGGGAGCATGCAAACCCAACGGCTCAGGAGGTGTCCCCCACTCCAGCAGTAATGAAGAAGGAGAAGCTGTGCAGAAAAAAGTAGAACCAGCTCCAGAATGCTTTGAGGATAGGCCAAAACCTCAACAAAATGAATTAGAAGAAGTTAATTTTGCAACAGATGGAGGAACGCCAAGACCAACTTATGTTAACAAAGAGCTGGATGCTAACCAGAAAGAGGAGCTTGTGAAATTACTACGAGAGTATAGGCATGTCTTTGCTTGGAACTATGATGAGATGCCCGAAATTGACAAGGAGCTTGTAGAGCACAATCTGAATATAAGCCCGGGAATAAAACTAGTTAAGCAAGCGCCTCGTAACTATGCACCCGAAGTTGAAACCCAAATAAAGGAGGAAATCAAGAAGATGCTGGAAGTAGGGTTCATCAAGCCAATCCAACATCCAATATGGCTATCCAGCATTGTACCAGTGAAGAAATCAAACGGTCAGTTATGGATATGTGTGGATTTCAGAGACTTGAACAAGGCATGCTCGAAGGACATGTACCCATTACCCAACATAGACACTTTGGTAGATGCAATGGCTAATCACGAGATGATGTCATTCACGGATGGGTTTGTGGGTTACAATCAAATAAATATGTCCGTAGAAGATGCAGAGTTAACGGCCTTTCGTACCCCGTTTGGGAATTTTTACTATGTAGTAATGCCATTCAGCTTGAAGAATGCGGGGGGCAACTTATCAAAGGGCAATGCACGCTATATTCCATGACATGATTCATGATATAGTGGAGGACTATGTGGACGACATAGTAGTGAAATCCAAGAAGGCGACAACCTATGTAGAGGACCTGAGGAAAGTGTTTGAGAGATGTCGAAGGTACAAGTTAAAGATGAATTCGAAGAAGTGCGCCTTTGGAATGATGGCTGGAAAATTCTTGGTCTCTTGGGCTTCTTGTTGCACAACAGAGGTTTGGAGGTAGACCCAAGCAAGGCAAAAGCAATCACAGAGATGCCCCCACTAAAAACACAAAAGCAGTTGAAGAGCTTTCTAGGGAAAGTTTCTTACATGAGGAGATTCATGCCAACATTAGCAGAAGTCACAGAACCTTTCGGAAAATTGCTAAAAGGAAAGGCAGAATGGGACTGGGGGCAAGACCAGCAACAGGCCTTTGAGCAGGTAAAAGAATTTTGGCTTCAGCACAAACGATGGTAGTACCACAAAGAGGAATTCCGTTGCAGTTATACATCACATCTACTAAGAAGGCTATAGGCGGATTGATCACCCAGGAAGTGGATGGAGAAGAGAAACATGTGTATTACATTAGCCGGATAATCAGAGGACCGAAAACCAGGTACTCACAGGTGGAGAGACATTGCCTAGCATTGGTGTTCATTGCGCAGAAAATGAGACATTACTTTCTGGCGCACGAAGTAAAGATTGCAACCAGAACTGATCCGATCATATATTTACTAACAAGGCTAGCATTAGTAGAAAGACTCGCTAGATGGATGATGATCCTTTCGAAATACGACATCAAGTGTGTGACACCGAAGGCAATCCGATGTCAAGCCTTGGCAGACCTGCTAGCTCAATTTCTAAATGGAGAATATGAACCTCCCTCTGAGGATCTTCCAGGCGGAGAAGTGGAAGCAATCGACTTAATGGACGAAGACCCAAAATAGTGGAATTTGGCTTTTGACGGATCATCTGCAGAGGGTAAAGGCGGAGCAGGAGTAGTGTTGACCACCAAAGAAGGGAAAGAAGTGGCCTTGTCATACAAATTGGACTTCCCTTGCAAAAATAATGAAGCAGAATGAGGCGTTTATATTGGGATTGTTGGCGGCTCAAGAGTTGGGAGCCAAGCATCTTAAAGTAAAGGGAGATTCAAATCTGATATTACAACAAATAAGAGGCCAATTCGCAGTGAAGGAACCTATCTTGGTGCCATATCGAACTGTAGCACAGAAGGTGATGGAGGCTTTCAAGATGGTGGTGATTGAGTATGTGCCGAGAGGACAAAACAAACAACTTGACTCATTGGCAACTGTAGCATCTCGAGTGTTTGTCCAAGGAAAAGACTTGAATGTGAGGGTAATGAAGAGAACCCTCCCAACCACGGTAGTAGACTTGTTCCCCAAAGACATGATAGACGATTGGAGACATGACATCTCCCATCAATTGCAAATAAAAGAGGGAAAAATATCACCAGTAGAGCTTCAGAAATACAGTATTATCAAGGGAGTCTTGTATCATAAAGAAGCGGATGATGTATTAACACGATGCTTGGGGAGGCAAGAAGCGGATAAAGTCTTGCATCAAGTGCATAACAAAAATTGTGGATTGGCAGACATTAGTTTGTATCGCAGGTTGCAGCGCCAAGGGTATTATTGGCCCAAAATAAAGAAAGCAGATTCACTTCAACGACAATGTGCTTCATGCCAAGAATACCCTGGGGAGGAGGAATGCGCCTTCATTGATGACATAGTGGATTGGCGAGCCCCTTATGTGGAGTTTTTACAAAGTGGCTATCCACCTGCCGAAAAGAAGGATGTGATTATCCTAAAAAGGAAGTCACAACGATTCTTCTTGCAAAATGGAGAATTGTTCAGAAGAGGATTCAATGGCAAGCCCTTACGGTGTTTAGAAGTAGGAGAAGCCAAAGATTTGGTCTATCAAATGCACAAAGACGAACACCAAGGGGGAGACAAGTTGTACAAATAACTTATTGATTACGGTTATTATTGGCCGAAGATGGAAGAAGATTGCTCGGATTTTGTCAAGAAATGTCACATTTGCCAAATCCACGGGAATTTGATTCATGCTCCTGCTGTAGACTTGCGAACTATAGCAACATCATGGCCTTTCCATACGTGGGGAATGGATCTTATAGGTCCCATTCATCCAAATTCCAAAGGTAACATATGGATTTTAACGGCTACAGAGATGTATACAAAGTGGGTAGAGGCAATCCCTTTGAAAAAGGCTACGGGACCAGCGGTGGCGAACTTCATCAGAGAGAACATCATTTGCCGTTTTGGGATCCCGAAGATCATTCTATCGGATAATGTAACTCCATTCATCAATAGGGACATCAAAAATCTGATGGAAAGGTACAGGGTGAAACACTACAAATCATCACCCTACTACCCAAAAGGTAATGGACAAGCAGAGGCCACCAACAAAACCTTGATCAAGATTTTATCAAAAACTCTAGACGATCATCCGAAGATATGGGCGGAGCAATTACCAATAGCATTATGGGCATATCGAACTTCAAAAAGAAAGCCTGCAGGTGAAACCCCATACGCTTTGGTTTATGGTGAAGAAGCTATCTTGCCAGCCGATATAGAAATTCCTTCGGCTCGAATGAGACTTCGAAGCTTAGTTGAGGAAGAGAACCGACCAGCTGCACTGGAGGCCTTAGCTGATTTTTGAGACAAAGCTCAGGAAAGACTTGATCGGTATCACGAAAGACTGCGACGACAATACAATACCGCAGTGGTACCACGATAAATCCTGGTGGGAGATTTGGTGCTCAAGACGGCAACTCAAGTTATGAAGGGAACACCAACCACCAAGTTTTACCCCAAATGGGAAGGCCCGTATAGGGTACGAGAGATCTCCGAAAGCGGGTATTGCAAGATATCTCGTGTGGGATCAGATACTATCTCAGGACCATTGAACTTGAAATGGGTAAAGAAATACTACACATGAGATGGTCATCACACAAACAAGTTATATTTTCAACTTCAAAAGTAATTGAGGCACCTGATTATAAGTCCTCGAACTAGAAAAGTTACACTTTCAACTTCAAAAGTAATCGAGGCACCTGACTATAAGTCTTCGGATCAAAAAGTTATGCTTTCAAACTTTAAAAGTAATCGAGGCACCTGACTACCAGCCCTCAGAAGTTACACTTTGAACTTCAAAAGTGCTTGAGGCACCTGAGTATAAGCCAACAACCCCGAAAAAAGTTACACTTTATCCTTAAAAGTGGCGAACATTATGCTTTTTTCCTACAAAAGCAAGATTTATTATTTGAAACGTTATGCTTTTTGTTTAAAGCAATCTGATTATCAATAAATTGTCAAACTTTCACTTATACTTGAATGTTTTTTTATGATTTCTAAAGTATAGATTCAAGTGTTGGTTTGCTAAAAAAATAGATATATACATGTTATTTCAACAAAATTCATATTCATAATGCCTATTGTTGTCTTGGAGTATTAATTTGAATAACTTGGGATTCAATGATAAATATTGAGTTCTAAGGAATCATTCAAATTAAAGGCAATCAACAAGGATAAAGAAGCTCTACTTTGATAAATGAAATATATGTAAATAAGTTTCTAGGAAAAGGAAAAAAGACTACAGCAAGTCATGATCTAAAGGCCACGACATATCAAACTGAAGAGAAGGCATAGCTAAGGCCTCTAAGACAGCAAGGGCAGCATCCTGAATCTTGAGATTTTTAGCTTTCAATTTCTTGACATCTCGGGTAGTTAACTCTAAGTCCTGAAGCTGGGACTTCAATTTGATTGTGGCTTCGTCAAGCTCCGAAAGCTGTACTGAAAAAGAGTCATCTTCACACTTACGTATAGCAACCTCCGAACGTAGTCCAACAAGATTAAAATGTGACTTGAGGAGATCCAGCCTAGCCCAAAAATGAGACATATCAACACCCACGGCTTCAAGGTCATCGGCATCATCGCCAAATTTCTTCAAGTCCTCGACTCGTAGAGAGTATAAAGAAAGAGTGTGCAACTTGAGAATGAGGCCTGCGAGCTGATCTAGGAAGAAGGTCTGGGCGACAGCCGCCTTAATAATCCGCCGGTCAAGTATCTGTGGGAACCGAGCTAGGAGACGCCCAAGACTTTCCTGACTAGAAGAGGATATCAGGAAGCCCCTCCAAGAAACAAGGTCTCCACTCGGATTGAAGGAAGCTCTGGCCGAAGAAACTTTAGAGGCCATCATAAAATCCGACGAGACAAAGGATGGAGGAGCAGGGGGTCGCTGTGCTGCCGATGAATCCTCTAAGCCTTGGTCATCCGAAAGATAACCCGGAGGATAACTGAGGTCACTATGTGGCGAGGTGTCAACATCTGGATTAAGAGCATCAAATAAAGCAAGCGCTTCAACAGGCAAAGGCAGATCTTTCATCCTCTCGCTCTGAAAACAAAATGATAAAGCATAATATATTTGGGAGAAAGATAGAAAATTCAAGAAGAAATTGATACCCAAAGATAGATACTCACAAGATAGTCAATGTCCAAATAGTTGGGAGATGCCACAGAAGGCAGAATGTCATTCAACCCACCCAAAGTGCTATCAACTATACCCTCCCTAGAAATCACCAACTCGGCAGAATCCTTTTGGGGAGGATGAACATCAGTAATAGTCTCAGAAGGATTCCCCCTCGAGGAAGCAGGAGTCTCATCGATACCTTCAGGTCTGTCATGTGGAGAAGTCACAAGAGGGCATGGATGAACATCAACGATAATCTAAGAAGGATTCCCCCTCGAGGAAACATGAGTCTCATCGGTATCTCCAGGTCTATCATGTGGAGAAGTCACAAGAGGGCATGAAGAAATTGCTATATCACCCACAGCAAGGCTCGAGCTCACATCAGATAGAGTGTCTTTAGCATCGAGACTAACACAAGCATCGTGTAATAAAGACGACTCAATGCTAATAAGGATAGAAGGGGGAGGCTCACTGTGACGCCCCCCCAGAATAGGTCCAGTCAACCCAACCCATTCTGAGTCGCCAAATACATGGTACAGAATTCAAATACAATCTTTTATATCACACGGTCGTGCAAAATACGATCACACAACTGTGAGTGTCAATACAAATATGTAAAAAATATTAATATTCAAACTAAGTCCTTATTACAATTATTATCACACTATTTATTAGAAATAGTGAGTACTACTACTGCTCTAACTCGGACCATCACTCTGTCCCCCGACTAGTTCCCGCAACATTCTCATTTCCTGAAGAGAACAATAGATGAAAAGGGTGAGCTCAACTAGTCCAGTAAAGAATATTATGACTAAGATAATGAAAAATAAATTATCGTTAGTCTTCAACAATTCAGATAAAATATTATTGATAACAAGTTTTAGATCAATATTCGCAGCGGAAATAACAATTCATTAGAAGAGTTACGTAGAGAATGAAGTCTACTATCTTCTATGATTTAAAAGTCCATCATCAATATTTTATCCCTGTAACATCAATCAATATACATCTCGAATCTAATATTCATCTTTGCACTACAGGCCAAAGATATTCATTTGTATCACCAGTGGTCATGTTCATCTCAACACCTGTTCATCTTTGCACTACGGCCAAAGATATTCATCAGGTAATCATTCATCTTTGCTCTACAGGCCAAAGATATTCAGTTATATCACCTTTTAGGACTGAGGATGATGAAAAATATTTTAAAGAACGAATCCAGTGAGATAAAGGACAAAGACTAAGGATTCGTAATCTAATTTATCCAAGTTCAAGAATACTCCATAATAATACTTTGTGGAGCAAAATTCAGAATAAAGCTCAAAACTTAGATCCAATCAAAGATCAGAACTTTAACAAGCAACTTGGACATATAGAAGAAAATTTAATTTTTCCGTGAATAGTGCCGTATACGTGAATAGTAACCCCGACGAAAAAAGTAAAAATTTAATAATAAGATCCATGACAATATTTTGGTATAATGATATTGAAAAGAATAACATCATTTAGGAAAGAAACAACATCCCTTACCTCAAAAGAACCGTACTTCTGACTGGAATATCGGATATAAGGCTGAAGAAAACTTGCACTGAATAGTAACACTCAAAGTATCTAAATACTCACAAAAATACGCCCGATATTATAGAGAGAGAAAACTTCTGATTCTGGTGTGATTTTCAATTCTAACCTAAGTACCCTATTTATAGGAAAAGCTTAGGATGCCAAAGTAGACTAAATTAATAAAATAATATTTTTTTAAAAAAAATTCCAGCCGCCTGCCCATGAAAGCCATCAGCATTTTCCACACCAACCAAAAGTGGGGCCCACCTTTTATAAAAAAACATTTATTTTTTGAAACTTCAATAATTCATAATAAATAGCCCTTTTATCAGAAAAATACAAATTTTATGTCTTTCTATAGGAAATTTAATTCTCTACAACTTTGTAGAAGGAAGTTTTTCCAAATTCCAAACATAAATTATCCGAAATCCATAAACGGATGATTTTCCACACCAAAATACTGATAAAAACACATCAGCACTAATTCCTTCTTTAATATCTACAAAATAAATATTTCTTTATCATATAAATCAATAATTAATTATTCACAAATAATATTACAGAACTATAATATTGACAACCATGTCGTTCCCAAGAAAGAGGGGGCCTTCCGATAAGGACTTCTCCTTACTTGCGCGCAATTAAATAACCCCTCCTAGACAGAACTTCCTTAGACATTGTCAATAATGCTATCTAATAATATTATTCAAATAATATGAATTATTGAGTTGATAATGTGAAATACTGTGCAGTGACAATTATTGAATCAATAATACAAAATATCAACGGTAGCAATTATTGAACCAATAAAATATCATGCAATTATTGAATCAATAATATAAAATATTGAACAGTAATTACTGTAACAATAATTGAGTAAGTGACTTCTTACGTAAGAATCAATAATTCAAAATACTATGCAATACCGTGTGCTACTGTGCAACACCGCGTATTACTGTATTTTAACCACCGGTATTTCAACAGTACTAACGGTAACAACTACGCCGTTATTTTATAAAAAGGTTATTTCTGTCGCTTTCTATATCCGACAGTTATTCCGTTGTGGGGCCCACAAATAGCTGCGCCGTCGTACGAATATTCCCCGACAACAAGAATATTCCACGACCAAACGAATATTCCTCGACAACAATGAATATTTTATAACCACTTGCTCATTTTAAAATATTTGCATATTTCACCCATAACTTTTCACATTTATCAAATCAACACCTTACTATTTCGAAATAATATATAAATTAAATTAAATCTTTATTCATAAAAGTTGGGGTCTTACACTCACGGCTGGTAGAAGCCTCCGCGGCTGCCCCATTTGTAGTACTAGCCATAAGTCCAAGAGGAACATCATCATCCACTTCATCAGCATTGACAACCTGAAAACGGTGGAAACAATGACATAAGGAAATATTAAAGCAGCTATGTGGATAGTAGCAGACATAAGGAAATTTTTTTTTACCAAACTTCTACGACGTTTCTTGACCGGATCCTCGGTTGCCGGCACACTAGGACTAGCATCATCAAGAGGGCGCTTTGCTAATGACTTTAAGCGAAGCTTAATGACAGGACAATTAACCGGGACCACGGTAGAAGCAATAGGAAGAGCCATCTCAGAATCAGCAGTGGTAGATGTTCTCGTTTTAGAACGAGTAATCCTCATTTCCTCGGCATCAGAGGATCCCAGGGGAGGAGCCGAATGAGTCATCAGAGACGGAGATATCCGAGACAAAGCCCATGGTGGAAGAGTCCTGGAAGTAGTAGGGTCCTGTGCGGGAAGAGTAGCCGGGTCACTTCGAGAATGAATAGCTGCTGACTGTGGAGGAGAAAACCTAGGCATCAAAGCCTCACGCTCAGTAAGCTGGCTACTTACTGACCAAAGTTCTGGGCGGACATTGGTCTTAGGAGAACATAGCAACCAACTCCATTGGAGACATTTTGGAATAGAAACTGGTCTCGAACAAATCAGGGAATCATCCCTCCATTTCTTGAGATTAATTTGCCAATAAATATGCTCACCCGAGGTATATCGCCCGCTATGAGAATCATCTGGTATGACAAAAGGAAGGGATCTATAAGGAGTTTTTGGAGATCTTGGAAAGTCCCATGATAAAGAAGGGGAGGTAGAGACAAAGTTGAGAATAGCAGCCTCATAATTCCCCTAACAAGTGTGACTGAAGGGGCGTTCCTGGTCGAATCCGAACTGCTTCATGACCCTGTAGGGACAATAAGCTACAGTGCCAAAACCATTATTTTTGACGAAATAGGGAAGCTCCGCGGTCCGGAGGAAGAAGAACCAACACAGTGCAGAACCACTCAATCCGTTGGTGCTTGAGAAAGTACAAAATTTACGCTTATAAAAGTGAGGCAGATGACCGCAACCTCCTGAAGTAATGGTATAAGGACGAGCAGTGAAGCATGAAAAGCCATCAAGAAAAGGCCGTAAATCTGTACTAGCTGGACTCAGTCGATGATCAATCCAACGTGCTGTGCGGAGGATAATGTTGGGCGATGAAAAAGGAAGTGGTGGAGACTTCTTCTTCTTCTTAGAAAGATGTTCAAGAATAGAATAGCCCGAAAAGCGCTCAAAAAGAAAGATCTAAAGAAAGGAGCATGGAACGAAGTAATTAACGGCATACCTGAGTAAAGGAGAAACTTCAAGTGATTCGATTAATTCCCTTTATGGGAAATGAGAGAAGCTATATTGGTATTATAAATTGGACATTATATGATGTTAAAGATTGGCTTCTAGTCAATTGGTTTGAGGTAGCTTTACAACGATGAAAGCCTCACCACAAAGGAATGAGCAGTTTATTGAGGCCCTAAAGAATGTTACTTGTATCGTGGTTCGATTTGGTAAGTGGTACAATGTACAATAGGGCTAGGTTTCCTCAAATTGCTTAGTTGGTATGAAATACGTTTTCGAAGCTTGGTATGTTGGGAATAATTTTCTGAAGTGTTATAGTTAAAAACTAGTTGAGGTATATTTAAATATGTTTGATTTGTTTCCAAATGTAGTGTTACAACATAAGCAGTTTTGAGGAGGAAACGTCGTGTCAGTGCTTACACACAAAGGTGTTTGCTACGTTAGTTGGTATTTCTTAGAATTTTCTTGTAGTATTTCGTAGAATTTTCTTGTAGTATTCCCTAGAATTTTCTTGTACGTTTCTAATAAAGTGTTCTAGATTTACGTATGTGGTAATTATATTTGTTAATATTCTAGATATTTTACATTATTAGTATAGATTGTTGACTAGCCTTCCATTAGATTGATTCTAGCCAATGATTGTATGGTCATAGGACTACATAAGAGGATACTCTTCATTTGTAAATCATAAAACAAAGTTGTAATTATACTTTCGTAATAAAAGTTTAAGTAGATAGGAGAAAAAGTTTTGCACTGCTAAGTTCAGTGTTTTGGAACGAAAGTGTACCATGTTTTGGAACATTCATACCAAATTAAAATTGGACTTCTAAATATATTAAGCACTATGTTTGGCAGATAAGCTAAAAATATATATTCAAAATGTCCAATAAGTTATAAGTTGTAAAATAAGTACGTACATACCAACTTTTTGTCTTTTGTTCATTGAATTTGTTGTATTCAAATTATAGCTTATCTTAAATAAGTCAAAATAAACACTCCTTTTTCAGCTTATTTTTTAAAACAATCTATAAGCTGTTTCACATAAGCGGTGATAAACCAGCTATCCTATGAAGATTTAGCCTATATAATACCAGCTATCCCAACACTATAATCTTATTTGAAGTAATCTGTAAACAAAAATAAGATATGCCTCATCCATCTTCTAACGAGGGCACACAATTGCTCTGCCTCATCGTGATCCAAACAAGGATATACTATTAGAAGTGTGTGCTTCCAGAGGTGTAGAAGTGAAATGGAATATTTACATTACAAGATTGCCCTTTTTTGATAAACAAGGTACTTGTAATTCGGGTCCAAGATCCTGAACAGTTAGTTAAAAGTCTTCGGGTCTAAGATCCTGAATAGCTAGTTAAAACTCTTCGAGTCTAAGATCCTTTGTTGCATTTTCGCCTGTTGGCTGGTCTTTCGGTCAGACATATTTTGGTGCCCAATTTTAAAAACCAGTCATGCATCCATCCCACTTTTTCATAACCATATAGAAGTTTAATTAATATTATAATTTGAAATATTAATAACCACTTTTTCATAACCACTTTTTCCATGATATCGATGAGCAGAAGGCAGTTTAATTTGGAATATTAAAAACCCTGCCATTAATTAGTGTATAGTAGTAATTAATAGTATAGTGATTAATAGTATAGTGTATGATTACATTGTCATCTCAAAAGAGGTGGTTCTTGTGCAAGGTCATTGTAATCAGCAAAGTTGAGCTGAATCTACTACTAAATTATAATATTTCTACTATATATCATGAGAATGGATGTTTATCTAATTCGGTGGAATGAGTTTATCCAAGTCAGTTACTAGGACTTGTACTTATGATCACAGTTACATTGAGCCAAACCAAGTGCAAGCAAAAGGGTGTGGCAAAAGGCTGAAGGGTGGCAAAGAAAGGGCTTTGGGTAAAGCAAAAAAATTCCAAAGGTAGACGTTGTAATGGATGTGATAAAGTTGGTGTGACACACGATAAAAGAAACTGCCCTGTGCTTAATAATCAGTAAGCAAGTTTACGTCTTTTGACTTTGCTATTTGTTTAAATTTGACTTTGACTTTGCTATTTGTTTAAATGTAGAACTGGAGCATCAAATGAATGATGCTACTCAGGATCCAAGTGTAGATGATGATGATAGTGATTCACCCCCAGGTGCAACTGAGATTGCTATAACAGAGAATTTTGAGGTTTCTTACAGATAAATTTTCTTTGTTTTTCGAGCTCTTTTATTAAAAGATATAGTTATACTACAAATATCTCATCTGTGTTACTGATTTTTGAATGCACAAGTGATTTTGTGTTCTTTTCTAGTATTAGTATGGGAGTGGAAGCTAGCTGATAGCTGAAAAATACAATTGACAAATAGAACTAATGATCATAAGGTTAGTTTGAATGAGCTAATGAGATGCTTGAGATATCATTGTTATAACACTTTATTTTTGGTTTTGGTCTTAGAAATATACCATGTTTTTTTTCTGATGTCTGTTAGAGGACTACTTTATCTCTTGTTTTGGTCATAAACATGTATGTCTTTTTGTTGATTATTATTTTTTGATCATTGGATTGTTTTATTTTTTCTGGGGTATTACATAGATTTACAAGTAATCAAACTGATAGAACTGCATGCATCCGTGGACGATGATTTTGGAATTTGGAGGTGAAGCTTTTGAAAATTATTGGACCATCGTCGATGTCAAAGAGATTAATGGAGGAATATTTGTTCAGAAACTCCAAAAGAGTGTAATCGTTGGGTGGATTGGACCTATTTTGGGGGAGTCACAAACTATGTCCCAGGTTATAAACATTTATATTTAAAACCTTTCACAGTCGTTAGACTATATGGACTTTTAACTCATACTAAGGAGGGATTAGCCCTTCGTACCATGTATTGTGCACAAATATCTTAACGCTTTCGCATGGTTATCCCCTATTACTAGGGTTGTTCATCTCAGTATTTATTAACTAGTCCGCACCAAAGAAATTTTGGTTTGGATAAGCTCAAATGTAATTTGGAGTTCAACTATCATCAACTAAGGAGTAGTTGAATCAACTTGCAAGAAATAAGAATTCAATAATAAAAGAATTATGGAATAACTTATGCTTTAGAATTTAACTTAAAGCATTTGAAAGATTCAATAAAACCTTGCTTGAACAATTAAGTCAAGGTTACATTAATTCAATAATGAACTTCAATAAGATATTTGCTTAACATGGAAATTATAGCGAATAAAATAACTTGCATAAACATAACAAGAAAGGATATAACAACTTACCTCAAGCGCAAGCTAGCTATTATTATTTCGTTCCACAATTATCCTATTCACACGTAATTAACAATAATAACATAAATTAGTTACCATATAATTGATTCACACCCTTAGTTAACCCATATAGGCTAACTCACTATTTATTAAATTTAATCACTAATTATCGCATAATGTGATCAACTATACATCTTAATAATCAATCAAGCTATTCTAAATTTATAATATTAAATCATACATTCACATTTAATCAAATTATAATTTAAATTATACATTTCGTATTAAAATATACTTTATTACTGTCCAATTAGCATTTAATTTCATCAACATGTTTTTCTATTTATTTCATCATCAATCTCATAAATTTGTACACTTAAAAATAATTTTCTGGCCAAACTGCACTGCTGGCGCTGCAGCGCCACACAATGCACTGCAGACGGCACTGCAGCGCTGCCACGTCATCAAGCAGCTGAGGCTGGTGCTGCAGCGGTTCAGTTATACTTAGAATTGACGCTGTCGCGCCTTGCCACGTCATTGGACTCTGCAGTGGCGCTGCAGCTCCCAGTTTACTCACAGAACTAGCTCCGCGACGCCACGTCACAGTCAGACCCAGACAACCTCGCGAATTGTGCAGGAAAAAGTCAATTTGGCTTATTTTCTCGCACCAAACTCATAAATTAAACCACATAATGCATATAAAACTTTGTAAAAACATAACTTAGTGCTTCTAACATATTTTATTGCATATGAACATCATAACACGTGATTAAAAACCTTTTAATTTTGTTATTTTGAAGAAAACACCATTGTTAAGTGTTATTGATGAAAATCAACACTGTGAGTTTTTTTTTAAACCAAAACACACAATTCAAATCATTTTAATGTCATTTCTAAGCATGTTATCATAATCTAAACTCAATTTATATCACATAGCATAATTAAACACAAATTTTGATGTTTAAAGAAACCATTTTTCACATTGATTCATTGTAAATTGCTATGAACACGATTTCTTCATGTTCATCATATTTACATGAATTGGACCACATAAACAATCATCTCAAACATATATAAACATGTTATAACACAAATTGCATATAGAATTCATGTTTATATCAATTTCATAAAAACTCATATATACAGATAACTAAAACCATGAAGAACATGATTTTAATAATTACAGAGTTTGAATTATACCCTTTGTTATTAGGAAAGGAAGATGATGGTGATATTGGTTTTGATTAACCAAGCTTCCTCCTCCTTCTTCTTTCTTCTTTCTTCTTTCTTCTTCTTCTCTCTTTTCTTTCTCTGCTCAAGTTTACTCTGTTCTTCTTTCTAACACTGACTAACTCTATCTTTCTAACTTAACGTATTATAAAACTGATATATACATATAATATAAAACATAATAACAAAACATATAAGTGATATAATATTTAATCCCTCTACTAAATACATATCAGTTATAATATTTTTGAAAATCAAAAGTCATAAGGCTTTGTTTGGCAAAACCTCTTTAATTTAAAAATAGATTTGTAGGACTTAAGGCCTTGTTTAATAAATAAGGATTAAAACAGATTTAAGGGTCTTGTTTGGCAAAACTAATTTAAAGCCCTTTTTATTTTATTTTAATAACTTTTTTACTATATAGTTTCCAGTGTCACACTTTATTTAATTAAATCTTACTATCCCAATTTAATTAAATTAAAGCTAACATCAATTAACTAAATAAAATTGCCACATAACAATTATAATTACTCATTAATCATAATTCCATGTAACAACTTAGTAAATCAAATACCACATAATATTCATCTAATTTAATTATCTCAATTAAATTAGAACTACACCACAAATTATTAAACATCAATTTAATTAACATATTGCACTTAATTAAATTAATTCATAACATAATCACATCAATTATTTATTTAACTCAATAATTAAATTAATTAAAATATTTATTTTAATTTAATAAATATTTAAAATTAATATACAAAATCTCATTTGTTACACAAATTATGCCCACCGCTAAGTGCTAATCATGAATTTATTATGAAATTATGGAAGTTTATATTATATTCTCCATGGGTCATTATTTTGATTCAAAAAGTCTTGCTCCTGGATTGAAGTTTTGATGACTTCCATTTTTCTTTAAGCATAAATCTTTTCTGGAAGGTTAAAAGAGCACCCATGACCTGGTGGATAGACTACAAAATGTGGAAACTGAAAAATAATTTGGGAGAAGTAACAAGATGGGTAAACATAAAAGCTTTTGCTTTCTTAAAGGAGAGGCTGGTACAACTTTAAACATATCAGCTTTTGCATTAGTGTTATTATCATTCTCGTAACTCCTATTTGTCTGCTGGTATAATCTCAAGTCTAAGCCAATAATGAATGGAGAAATGCCATCAAACCATTAACTATTGACAATAAGCCAAATGTTCGAAATACCTTCCCACATACATTAACCTTGTGTCATTTGAAATGATATGAACCCCAGAGCTATAATATGTCCAAAATCAGTTGTTAAGTAATCTGATGTGCAGCCTTACCCCCACCCCCCAACAAACAAACACCCATTTTTTGATATTTAAAAAAGTATCAATAAACTTTTTCCAAGAGGGCAAAAGTTTGTGTACACACGATGTTTAAAAGGGCGTATGGAACACACAAATTACAATGTAGAAAACAAAAAATAAAAACCAATCCCACTACACTACATCCCCTCAACATAACAAGGAGCCCCGGCGAAAAACTACATGACTGTCTCAAAGTGAAATCACAAAGCAAAATCAACCAAGAGGACAGCCTTAAACTTAGAAATAGAGAAACTGATTGAGAAACAGAGTATGAAGTCTAGAGGCTTTGCCTAGCGGACAAGCATTACAAAATTTAAATTTGAATTTGAAACTGGTAGCTTATGGCTAGAAATGACTTTATTCAAAATTTGGAAGTGCAGATGACCTAAACGATTATGCCAACAAGCAGATGAAGCTTTGGTTGCGACAAGAGCTGTAGGTTGTTTATTTGCTGAATAATGAGAAGATTGGAGAGAGTAGAGTCCTCTTTCACTTGGCCCGGACAACAACGTTCTCTTCGTCTTGCGATCATTAACACACAAAAAAAGTAGGATGAAACTCAAAGAATACATCATTATTATGTGTAAATTTATTAACAGAAAGCAAGGACTTTGTGAGATGAGGAACATGTAAAATGTCATGCAAGGTAAATGAAGCATTCTCAAACTATAAATTAGATGAATCCATATTAGCTATCTGAAGCCCTTTACCATTACCCACGTAGAGAGTGTCAGACCCATTGTACGCAACTGAGTGATCTAATTGGTGAAGATCAGGAGTGGAATGGTGAGTAGCCCCTGTGTCTGGGAACCATGCATCAGTGGAATTTTAAGGATAGAAAGAAATCATGTTAGCACTCGGCTGATGGGCATGGTTATAGCGCTGACGGTGAGTTGATGCAGTGTGATTGTACCGATGACATATTTGACATTGAGGAGCATGATTATGTTGTCCGAAAGTTGGGCGACCAGTGTTGTAATGCCTAGTATCCGGATACTGACGTGATCGATTATTAGAGTTTCGGGTGTTGTCATTTTGATGATTACGATTTGAATAACCATTACCATTCCTTAGATTTGATGTTCGCTAAAGCAAATTAGCAGATGGTGGGACGGAAGTGACCGTAGTAGGAATTTCTGAGGGACATGCCTGACTTGGAGGGGATATAATAACATTGGGAAAATGTTGGATAAGCAACTCGTGATTTATTAAATTGCTGTGAAGATCAGTGAAGGAAATAGGTTCCAACCGATTTGTCATAGAAGGAATTACGCTATGAAATTCCTGGCGTAATCCTTTGAGAATTAGGCAAGTAAACTCTGACATACACATGGGTCGTCCGGCGGCTGCGAGTTGATCATTGATTGCTTTTGCCCGATGAAGATAGTTAGAGATGGAATCATCATTTTGCTTGATGTCAAGAAGGCTAAGACGAAGATTTATGATTCTTGTTGTGGAAGGTGATGCATATGCAGACTCAAGCATTGTCCATAACTCACGGGATGATTGTGCATCGGGAATTAACGGAACAATGTCCTCACGAAGAGATGAGATCAGTAAACTGAGCAGGTTTTGATCCTACTGATAGCAGATTAAGTATTCTGGGTTATCAATGGGTGCCGCACCTGCGACAGTAGCAGGGAGTTTTTCCGGCGACGGTACAGTTTTTCCATCAACAAATCGCTTCAAGTTATTTCCTCGTAGAAGAGGCAAGAGTTGAGCCTTCCATGAAAGATAGTTACCTGGGTGAAGTTTCATCACCAGTGTTTGAGTTGGATTTGTTAAATTGAGCGGTGACGTGAGAGTGTGAGCTGTTGTTGGGAACCAATAGAGGAGGATCCGGATGACGACATGATGTCGGTTTTGAAGTTCTGATACCAACTTAGAAATAGAGAAACTGGTTGAGAAACAGATTATCAAGTATTTTCACTATATTTTGTTTTACAACCTGATGCACAGCTAATATATATACATAGTTGTTCTACAAGATAAGACTCTTAAGAGATAAGTGTTGCAACTACATGTAGCTATCTAATCTATACATATTTGAAACTTGGTTGAGTGGATAACAGAGTATCACACTTGTTGTCCAAAATACCGGATGGTTCAATACTTAAAAACATATTTATCTACATATTTCACAGTCTGCTTGATCCAAGGAAAGAAGGACGCAGAGAAACTAACATTTATATTTCACATACTAGCTTGAGTCACTTGACTGTTTCAGAAAATTTATAGGTAATGCTTACTGGAGTACCAAATATTATCAAGCTCCAAATGATGTAACATCTACAATTCAAAGCTTTTATTCTTTCCATTTCAATATTTTTTGAAAATTCAAATGGGGGAAATTACCAAAAAAACAGTAGTACATATTAAATGGTTTACAAACTAGAAGCAACTAATCCTAATGACATGATCGGTTACAGGGAAAAAGCTTCTGTAGTTTGTTATTGATAAGGAAAATTTTTAAATCTACCTATCAAAAAATAAATCTAGAAACTTCAGAGTTGCACTTGAAAAAATAAAGCTTGGAAATTCCTTTCTGATTCGACACTGAACAAGTAGGATGTTATAATCAAGGAATCTTCATGGATGACCTTGCAAGCAAAATAATCAAATGTAGATGCATCCTTCTATATTATCAAATCAATCAAGCAATTGGAGGAAGGTAGCGGTCATGAACCTCGCTACAGCAGAACAAGATTTCTCTGTCTTGTCATTCTCAGTGTAGACGCCCTTTTGCCGATTTAGAGAGAAATTGGGTTCCGATTTGGAGAGAAATCCGATTCTAGGGCACTGTTTATAGGACATAGAGATTCTAGGGAGGGTTTCCATTTGGAGAGAAGTTTGTGTTCTGATTTGGAGAGAAGCTAAGGCTTGTTACTCTCTTTGCCGAACTTTTCTGTTTTGGAGAGAAGCTAGGTGAGGAGAGCGATGTGTTTAAAAAAACACGAAAACCTTATGTTGTTTAAGTAGTTATGCTATTTAAGGAAATATGTTGTTAAGGCTTATGCTTTTGAACTTTTCTATATATATATATATATATCAGTCCCCTTCAGTTGAGGGATCCTTCAAATAGTGTTATTTGAGGGATGGGGAGCTCAACCGTTGGATCTGTTTTAATAACTTTATGTGGCTGAGATTGTTTTACATCTTTAACCATTTTTCATACTCCTGGCCCACCACAAACTCCACTTAGATCTTCTTCTGCATTGGATGCAGATCCAACAGTTGAGCTCCCCATCTCTCAAATAACACTATTTGAGGGATTCCTCAACTGAAGGGGACTATATATATATAATCTAACATTCACTTTCAAGTCACTTTTTAAAACCATGCAGGATCCACCTTTTTGAATCAATCAGGTTCAGGATCCTTATTAAAACATCCTGGGTCATTTTTAAAAAGTAACGTGATTAGTCCCAAAAAAAATTTGCGCTTTTTATCACAGCAGCAAAGGGAAAAAAAAGATTGCTTACCAATTTTTTTTCTTTCATAAAAAAATAAATTTATACAACTATTTATGCCCAACAAATTATTTTTAATACATGCCCATACATATATGGAATCAAAACAATTAATAATTGCATAAATGTTTGGCTCTGATACCACAGTTGGGTTTGTACGAAATCGTGACGCAATCAAATTGCAAAATAAGCGGAAGCATGGTATATCATAGTTTAAAAATTTTCTACAAAATCATTACCCGAATCATCCTTTATGCAAATTATTAATTTAAAACGATACATAAGAAGTTATGGAATTATACCTTTGTAGAACGAAATTTTCACAGGTACGAGTTCAACTTCTTGTTCTTCGTAATCTCCTTGAATTTCTGGGTTAGATTCCTTCCTTTGATCAACGTTAGCCACCCAAGTGTTTGGCCTCTAGATGTGATCCACCAAAGAAGAAGAATTATCAAGAATGAGGGTGGTTGGCTAAACCCTAGGTTTCTATCCACTATACAAAATGAGTACTCTCCAACAATTAGAATTGCATCAACTGATATCTAACATAAAACTCATCTTAAATAGATATTGGTGAACCCTTCTAATCCTATTAGACATAGAGTTTCATTTAATTAATTAAACTCCTTTAATTAATTAGGCTTCCCAACATATTGGGATTAATTAATTAAAACTCCTTTAATTAATTTGTCTCCTAATCTTATTAGGAATGTATGAAAGTACTAATATTAAATTAATTGCTAAACTCCTTTAGAAATTAAAATAATAATAATTGTAAAAATATTAATAAGACTCCTCTTATTAATTTATATTTAATATTTCCAAAATATTAAATAATAAACATTAAGGTATTTAATTTATTCTATCACCATATATTAAATTAATTTCACTTAATGCATTATTACGATTATGCCATTACCTTCTTAAATAATTATTTTTCCTTTTATGGTGTGACCCTTTAGGTTCTTCATATTAAACCGGTTGTGAATAAATCAATTTGAACAATTCTAATCTTATTTAAATAAATAAATTAAACTAATAATCTATTTAAATAAATAATATTTATTCTACAATAGGGATAAACCTCCCTATCGATCAATGACTTTACAGATAATATAGATTTAAACATTAATCAAAAAAGAACTTGTGAGTAAATAGTTACTGTACAATTCAATCCTTCCACCATACAATGTCCCAATTAAATATAAGACATGAAATTACTGTCAAGTCTTATTTTATTTAATTATATGTATTTCGATTAGAAAATGCACAACTCCAAATAATACAAATTAGAAACTCCTTTCTAATTTAATTCTGCATTGACCAAGGACTACTGGGTTGTCATTTAACGAATCACATAGGACATTTTTTTTTTTTACTAGAAGTGGTAGATTCTTTATTGACCATTCATTATCTCCATATGTAACTTATTATACCCAAGCATACCCTTTGATATATCCTAAGGGTCTTAAGGAATACATCAAAGTATAATTCATTACACACAAGATACTATGATAATCTCAAGTCCAAGGATCACTTATACTACTATCACCTTAGGAATTCCTATTGACATGCAAGTAAAACTCCATTAGGTATTCTAGAGCGAGTCAAGTTTAGTGAATTTATTCTCTAATAAATACCTACATACTTGCTTTAGTGTCTCCACATAAATGATCATGCGATCAATCATTCTCATCCAATGAGCAAGTAATATATGTACCAATATATCCGGATTTACTAATCTCCTTTTTAGTAATCTAACGATTGGGAACTATTTTAGTTTTAAGCTTTCTAAGAATTTAAATCTCATTAGCATGATCAATATCATGATCCTAAAAGCATTGCTTAAAACTATGAGTTATTTATATAATATAAAAATAGCATCATATAGATAATTAAATGCTTTTAATAAATGAATACTTTTATTAATAAATAAATAAGATTGTCTCCAAAGTATATGCTTTATCATCATACATGATTGACTTGTATGCATACTACTTTCACTTCCGACGTTCGTACGTCGTACGCCCGACTTGCCTAACTCGAACGCCTAAGCGACACACCATTGTATACGACTAACACGTCCAATTCATCTACCACTCCTTGGTTTACATTTCCCTTGACCATATTCCAAAGTTCAATGTTTAGAAATCAGAAATACTAGACAAACATGGCTTGGTGTCATGGCGTTCTGAAGAAACCACCACGCCTTGCTCCCGATTACACAACAGCCCTAAAAAGGTCATTTTCGAAATTGATCCCAACCTTAACTCCCAAGTTTTATTGAATAAAAGTTGTAGGTCTACTTCTTAGCTATCCGGATCATCTTGAATCACCTAAATCAGAGTTCATACGAAGGACTTATGCTCAATTTATGAAAGCACATCGGAGCATATTTTGGCCTAACGCTTAACCAACACCTAGGCGCTTGACCCTTGACACTGAAACTTAGTTTTTGAAACTTTTGTAACTTTCGCCACACCTACTTTACCGCTTCATAACTTCATCATCCGATATCGGAATGAGTCCGTTCTTGAGTCATTTTCTTCCTTATAACATCCTCTACACATCCCTCAGGACAGAATAATTTTTAAGGTCCCTTAATTGGTCGAAAATTGGCTCAAAAGTCCCTCGAAAGCCACTTTTTGCAAAACAACATTTTCAACGTCAAATTTCTAAACTTCACAAATCGCTCATCTGAAGTCGGATTAAGCTGGTTCTTAATCTTACGATTTTAGTTAGATTTTTTAACTTTTTCGGTTACATTTTCGTAACACGCTCGGTTAGCCGAAAAACTAACTTTCGATTTTGAAATCCGATTTCGCCACCGATCCCCATTTCTCGAATAAATGCTATGTTGTATTTCAAAAAGTCAAAAAAACAAAAAAGGCGTTTTTAGCGTGAATAGTGTTTTTACGATTTTTTCCGAAAAAACTTTTATTAGAGATTTCATCTCTCCTTCTCAAATAGACACTATGACGTAATTCGAAAAAGAAAGTTTATTAGCATTTTTTGCGTTTTTATGATAGTGTTTTAGCATTTTTCTCAGGAAAAAATTATTTTCTTCTAAAAACTCCCAACACTCGTACATAATCACGTAACACGTAAACTATGTCATTAATCGACCTAAATCACATAACACGTAATAATATCAATAAAATTTTATTTATTAGATATTGTCATCGAAAAATCTAATTTCAAGGCTATCTGAATTCTCGAGTCGTCACAACAAAGGTAAGGTTTAGTGGATTTGGTCATCGTACCATGAATAGTGCAGTACATTTAGCTCCAAAAGCTGCTTTTGCGAGTTAAAATATTTGTCCAGTTGCGGTACGTTTAGCTCCGAAAGCTGCTTTTGCGAGTTATAGTACTTGTCCAGTTGCTAGCTAAACACAACATTTGGAACATTTTGAGCTCAAACGCAGTCCTGATTGTGATTTTTCAGAACTCCATGAACATACAGAAGAGATTCTAGATCAAGGTCATTTCCTAGGTGAGGATTGTTCCCCTCCCATTCTTCTGCGGAAGTTGCACAAGTAAAAAATTCTAGTCAAAGTCAAGGATGGCATCAACCAGATTAAAAGAACATAGCCAGCTGGAGAAATGTGGAATTATTATTTTAGGATACCCTCTCATCATCCATTATTTATCGGTATGTGTTGGTGGGGGTCGGGGGTGTAGTCTTGTTGTGTTGTGAGATCGTCCCAGGGATGGACATAAACTTGTAAGCTGCCGAGGATGGAGATAATCGTCCAGGTTTTATTGTGAAAGAAAAAAGTTGAAAAAGATTTTTAAAAAAGACAAACAAATCACCGCAGCCCAAACGCAACCAACTCGCGTTTAGGGGGCGTTTCGGTCCAAAATGCAACCCAAGAAATTCTTGATGTTGCATTTTGTTCCTCTAAATGTAGAACCAAAATAGGTATAATAGCTACTTTGCTCTTCACAATCGATTCATCTTGATTGAGGATGGATCAAAAAAAAATTCCTTCAAGAATTGATATGAGAGAAGATAGGTTTAATTGGGGGATGGAAGAATAAATTAAATTTGATTCGGGAAATGATTTATATGTCAACAAATTTATGACGAAGTTGGATAAATTAGGGTTCTTAATTTATACTTGAGCAATGTATGCTTATATATCACAATTATATATAGTTCGGCCAATTTTTTTTTGCAAAAAGTAACAAGATTCATTTTGATTTTGAAACTAGGGATGGAATTGGCGTGGCATGGAGAGAATGAGAAGAGAAAGAAAACGACTTATGCGTAGTACATTTACACCTAGGCGCCCTACGGTGGCTCAGCACCGTTAACTACAGCAAAGGAGTTTGTGCAGGTGTTGAGAGAAGATAGGTTTGGTCAGTGTAAAAAAGACATTGTGTCCCACATATCCCAATATCACATTAAATACGTAAAATATATATCAAATCTTATGACAATACATACCTTAGATAACTGAAAATAACCAACCTTAAGATACAAATACAAGGATTATTAAAAAACCAATCAACGTACAGTACAAACTGAAAATTCAAAAACTATAACATCACTAGATGCATGTGTTCACAAACTGCGAATTCCAATGGGTGCTCATCTCCCATCTACGGATGAAACGGACCAGGGACCAGGACCTTTGTGTGAGCAACTTCGGGATACCGATGATAATCCACAAGGATTTACTTGTCGTCTTTGAGCTGTTCCAGTATGGATTAAGAGAATCAAAACCAAGAAGAAAACAAAGAGCGAAATAACAGAATTAGCACCTCTAGTTGCCATTTTTGGCTATATATTAAGCTCTGGCACTTAGAAAATTTTCCTTTTTTTTTGGTTATAGCTTTTTGAGGTTTACTCTATATATCTATATTATATAGGGGCGGAACTCTGCATGGCCAGGGGACCATGGGCTGCGGGTGATATTTTTGTAAATAAAAAGAAAGTAAGTGGGATCATTCTATTTTAATATTATTTTATTTTTTAAATAAATTTTCAAAATAACGTAATTTTAATAAATAAAAATTGTTATTTAAAAGAGAGTGTTATTTTAAGAAGAGAGTTTTATATCCGTTATATATATATATATATATATATATATATATATATATATATAGATAAAAAAAATGATTATACACAACTGTATATTTTATTTGTTATTAACACAATAAAATTATCTCCTTGACTTTCTCTTAAAATGCAGAGTTGGCACATTATAATTGAATGACAATTTTATTCTCTCATTGACTTTTAACTCTGATATAGAAATAAGAAAATCCTCCTTGGAATGAATTGGTACCATTTGATGGCTTTCTAGATGGGAACGTGGTTAATTTATTCTTAACATTCAACAACTGAAAGTCCCAGTAATGAATATAGAGAGAGATTGAGTCTTTAACCAACTCGCATGAATTTGGACTAAGAAAGCACATTCCCGCGCAGTCAAGGGAAACCATACTAGTATTATACTCCATTCGTCTCTTAATATACGTCGTTTTAGATGATTTTATTTTTCTCAAATTATTTATAGTTTTATACAATTTAAAAAAATTAATTACAATCTTTTCAAAATTACCCCTTACGAGAAAATGTTACAGATAAGAGAAAGTATGAGATAAATGTGATAATTATGTGAATTTAAGGCTATTATAGATAATTAATAATATATTTAATGACATACAATCATTTCCTTAATTTTTATGGACAACTCTAAAACGACATAATTAAGGGACGGAGGAGGGAGTACTATTTTCGTGGAATTGTCAGGTAGCATAAACCTAACGAAAAGGACTAATTTTCGATTTTTGCACCCTAAACTTTAATTCTAAAATAAATTAAAACACTAAAATTTATTTCACAAACTAAATTTTATTTTGAATTAAATGCACCTAAACGTTGAGTTTGAAAACAATTTGAACCTTCCTCACTCTCTATGCAGTGATTTTAGCTACACATCTTGGCTCAAATTCAAACTCGATATAATGTTTGTTAACTACGCGACCCATTCACATGAACATAGAGAATCTATACTCGAGCATTCAACTGACTTATCAGTCACCGAACACCAATGTCAACACTCTTAAAGAATTATGTACTAATATTGATGAAAACTTTGACAATTGTGAGAATAATAACTGTACCGTTCTTGAATGCGTACATATAACTTTTATGTTGTGATGAATTGAAGAATAATAATCGTCCAAAATATAAGATTATTATTGATATTCGAAAGTCAATTTATGATATCTTTACACTCAAAATTGAAACAATTTTCTTTAATTTTAGTCAATATAATAATAAATATTGTAAACTATCTAAAAGTACTATTAATTCTTAGATTTATAAAAAAAAATCATATTTTTTTACCAATCATCTTGATTTATAGTTTGGAATAGAGGGAACATAATCTAGATAGAGCTTGAAACAACTCAGGTCAAATTCTGAGTTCGGAACAATTCTTAGGTCAAATTTTAAGTATGTTATTGGGTCATTTTAGCCCACCAATGGCTCACTCAAAAGTCATAACCGAATGTACTATTGTTACTAACTTAATTCCTTATATATACAAGTTTTTCTCACATGTTTCAATGTGAGACTGGAGTATTACAACAAGTTTTTTGTTTATTAAAATAAATTAGGATTCCCTTCACTTTATAGTTCTCACTTAATTTTCGATAATACATATTTAACAACACAAGAATTTTTTTAGTGATAATTTTAACAGCAAAATTATATGTTGTAGTTGGTTGAAACAATAAACTTTACAATGAGTAATATTTTTTAGAGAGTTTACAATATTTATGTATTGATTAAAATTAAAAAAAAAGAGTTAATTGCATATTAGACCCCGAAGTATACACTATTTTACCATTCGTACTCCGATATTTAAACACTCTCATCCCGCTACCTCAAGTACCGTTAAGTAAGCATAACTGACCCTTTTGGTCAATTTGTTTGCCGAAAAATGGCCACGTGTCACAATTAATTTAAATGGCCAAATATTACAAAAGGATCAATTATGCTTACTTAACAGTACTTGAGGTAGTGGGATGTGAGAGTTAAAACATGGGGTTACGAATGATAAAATGGTGTATATACTTCGGGGTTTATATAATATGCAATTAACCCTTAAAAAAATCTATATCAATTTTCAATTTAAAAATTTCTTGAGTTGACTTTAAAAAGTCAACATTTCTCAAATAATATAGAACGAAGAGTATATAATTTTGAACTTAATGTAATAACATTATAAGAAGCAACCATACAAATATATCGTAACAACCTATTACTATTACATTACAACTCTATAACATTACTTAGAATATTGCATTACATCAAATTTTATCTACTAAACCAAACCCTACCGTAATATCATCCTTGTTTTTCACTAGTCCATTATTATCACATATTAAGATGTCCTCTGAATAGTTAAGAAATAAATATGAGTCTAAACAATTCAAAGAACCTCTTAATACAAAAATATGAGCTGTTAAAATGCATTAAGAGGTGAGCTCTTAAGATACATTAAGATATATATATATATATTTAGACTAGAATTGCAATTGTGTAATATTTATATAACAAAAGTTAGGCTTAAATACATTTTAAACTTTAAACCTTAAAGTTTTTTGCTTTTTACACTTTAAATTTTAAAGTTTCAATTTAATTTAAGGCATTGAACCATAATGTCTTTAAATTTTATAAATTAAATTTTTTGGCCATCGACGTGTAATAATTGATCCAAATGAGAGTATTTTTGGTAATTTCAGTCTTAAATTTCTTTGGAAGCACATAAAATTAATTATAAGCATGTGGTTAGTGTATATATGATGAAAAAAATAAGTAGAAAAAATTGGAGCTAATATAAACGATATATACTCTTAAAAGATTTAGTTTTTCACATTAAAGAAAAACTTAAATACCAATAAAGTACATAAAATTGTTGGCACACGACTATTGTATATATGATGAAGAAAAATGTGAAAAAATTGCAGCTAATATAAATGATGTGTACGGTTAAAGGATTTAGTTGTCCTTTTATTTTAAGCCACATGACTTACTCCGGTAAAAAATGATAAACTCAATTTAAGACTGAACCTTAATGTATTTAAATTTTATAAATTAAACCTTTTGGCCACCGACGTGTAATAATTGATCCAAATGAGAGTATTTTTGATAATTTCACTCTTAAATTTCTTTGCAAGCACATAAAATTATAAGCACGTAAGTGTACGATGAAGAAAATAAGTAGAAAAAATTAGAGCTAATATAATTGATATATACTCTTAAAAGAATTATATTTTCACATTTAAGAAAAAATTAAGCATATGTAAAAGTACATAAAATTGTTGGCACGTCACTATTGTATAATGAAGGAAACTGTGGAAAAATTGCAGCTAATATAAATGATATGTACGGTTAAAAGATTTAATTTTGTTTTCATTTTAAGTCACGTGACTTATTCCAGAAAAAAAGGCTATGGCCAAAAAGTTAAATTTATAAAAATTTAGAGACATTAAGGTTGAACGTTTTAATGAAGAAATATTAGTGCTTAAATTGTAAAAAAACAACAAAATTTAAGTTTTAAAGTGTATTTAAATTTAAAAGTTATCTGAATGTTAATATCAATGCAACTCGACAATTTTTTGTAATATAGACTGTCCAAATAAATGGATCAACCATTTCAAAGTAGCTGGAATCAGGATCCATAAAATACATAGTCTACGGTCCATCAAAAACTGCTTACTTATTCTTGCAGTGGCAGCTGATCCTTGAGAGAGTAAAAGAATGAAAACCAAACAGAAGATGAAGAGCATAATATATAAGAGATTTAGTAGCTCTAGCTGTCATTTTTGCTTACAAATTATTGTTGTTTTACATTTTCGGTCCAGATAGTATATGTTTTGTATAATGCATGAGGAAAGTTTACTGGCACCAAATTAAGACTTCCGGTCATTGGGTACAGCTTTTGGCAAAGTAGCATGACTTTGACCTTTTCTTCTTTGAATAGATAAACGTCGTTGCTTCCATGTAATTGTGGTTTGGGAGATGCTACCGTGTAGTTTCTTTGGAGCAACCAAAAAGACAATAAAGGAGGATAAGTGTAATGGAGGGGTCCTAATCTCGCAAATTAATTGCCATGTTATATATGACATTATTTTCAACATAACCCGACTAGTTTGGGACAAAAGATATTGTGTGGGGTTGTATTTCAGCCACACATGACTAAATTCCGACCTTTTCTCCCTAAACTTTAATCTTAAAATTAATTTAGATTCTAATTTTATTTTAAATTAAATGTACCCTAAACGTTGCATCCTCCTCACCATCTACATCAAACTAATTTGCACCCTAAATTTTAGTGTGAAGGGTGCACATTGTTTAAAAATTTAAAGATTAGGGTGCATTTAATTAATTCAATATAAATTTTAAGGTACAAATTGTGGGCCCAAGTGCAAATTAGAGTTCACATGTCCTAATTGGATTAAAAGCACAACTAGGGTTCCACGACCTCATTAAATGTACGAATTAGAAATCGCATGACCTAATTAAATGAAGACAAAAAAGTCAGAAATAAAGATGCTAGATCCGAGAGAAGCCTCCACGTGTCCCGAGACAGAAGGCTCGTGGAGGCTGCTCATTTTGGGAATTTATTGAGGAATTGGATTGGTGGCTAGAAGAACAGGACAATCTGGGCATTACTCTGTTGACTAAGGGTATTTCTAGAATTTTCCCGAGAACATGTGCCTGGCACGTGACCACTTTCCATAAAACTCTATAAATACCCCTTCCATTCTATTGGGAAGGATAGATAGCTCTCTTGAAACTCTGGACCTCCGGTTGGACCTCTCTTCAGACGCAAGACTTGGACTCTTGGAAGATAGAAGGATTTGGACATTCTCTCAACCGGAAGCACTCAAGAAGACTCTTGGAATCCCAATAATCCTAACACGATTTTCGGATTCTAGGAGTGGAGGGACTCAAGAAGAAGGCTCTTGGAATCCCAATAACCCTAACACGGTTTTCGGATTCTAGGGCTTCTGCCACGCGTCATTGGAGTAATCGCCCACCTGTTCTTCTCCCCTCCTGAATCAATTCCGTGCTCTTCGTGGATTTCTCTCCTCCTCAGCCAACATAACCCTAACCCTATCAAGGTACGATTTCTGTGACGCCCCCAAATCCGGGTCCCCAGAACCTCGGACCTGGTACGTTACGATACGACATTTCTATAACTATTGCGGAAGATATAAATATAAATTGTTTATACAATAACTTTTACAACATAATCCCAAGGTCTGTAACCTTAACTTAATACCTGTATTCAATATCCTATACAACATACAATGTCATACGCCTTCGCCTGTATCTGAAGTATTCGTTTAAATCTGCAATGTTTATCATGATATAACAAGGGTGAGCAACAAGTTTGCCCAGCAAGTTTAATTTCAAGAAAAGATATATCATGATTGAAAGAATGAACAATAAGCTGGCTGACTTTCAACAATATAACAATTATGAAATAACATGAATCAATTTTAGTAACTAAACGACTGAGACAATAAAATGAATGGTCAATAATGAACATGAATAAATCAACTGGACCAAATGGTAATGAAGGTGATCAGCCTTTCATACCTGATGAACACATGCAATATGCACAACGTGCAAATCAATAATTCATAGACGTGATGTAATCAACAAGGATTAACCACTAGCATAATTGAAGAATCATAACTCAAGGTTGAGTTAAAGAAAACTTGCCTTTATCGCCGACTACTGCTACGCAATCTAGTTAGCTTCATCTGAAGACCTAATATTGATAATATCGATCTCCCAATTAGAATAATATCATCGCAATAACTATTGTTAATTACAATTATAAAATAACCTAAACACATTATCACATAATCCTATCGGTCAACAGAACACATAAGACCTAGTATCAAGTCAAACTATTTCAGTCTGAGTTGAGTTCGGTACTATTTCGACCTCCCGATTGCCTAATCGGATAATTATCGAGCCTAATATTAATAAGACTCTACTTAAACACTATAATATTAACTTAGATAATTTATTAATCAGTCAAAATATTTTTCACAAGCTCATAATAATTTTTAAATAATTAATACCATTTATAATGATTTTTCAATCAATAATATCATATTTACATGATTTAAATACCAAATAATTCTATTATCATTAATATCTATTTAATTTCAAATATTAATGAAATACATAACATAATATTATAAGTTATTTATAATATTTTAAAGTATTTTTAATACCTTAATATCGTCTTGAAATGAATTTAAAATATTTAAAATCATTATTAAATAACTGTAATTAATATTAAAATATTAATGTAATTCATGACAAAATATTAAAAGTTATGCTTTATAACTTAAAACATTTTTTATAACCTTTAAATCATTTTTAAATGATTTTTAAAATAATAAAACTATTTTTACATAATTTATTTAATACAATTATTAAATAAATTTATTATCATAATATTAATCTATACCTTCATTTGATTACTATTTAATATTAATTAAATAGTAATTAATTATCTTTAGTTATTATTTAATAAATAATAGCCAAGTAGATCTATTCATTATTTAATGTTAATTAGATAATGAATAATCAAATTATTGTTTGTCTTTAATTATTATTTAATATTAATAAAATAATAATTAATTAATTACTTACTATGTATTTTTAATTATTATTTAATATTAAATAATTAATTAATTAATTAATTATCCTTGAATAGTAAATAATTATTTTATTTACTTCATTAGTCTTTAATTATTCCTTATTATTATTTAAAGAATAATTAATTAACATTTGTCATTATTTATTATTTAATAATAAATAATTAATTCATATCATAAATCTTTAATCATTCTTTCTTATTAAATTAAGAATAATTATTTATTACTTGTCCTTATTTATTATTTAATATTTAAATAATAAATAATTTTACACTTTTATGTTAATGTAAGTAAGTAATCACTTAATCTTACTTAAACATTCTTTAATTATTATTTAATATTAATTAAATAATAATTAATCACTTGATTAACTCTAATTATCATTTAATCTTAATTAAATAATAACTAGTTACTTTATTAACACCAACTTTACTTAATTATCATTTAATATCACTTAAATAATAATTAAATAGTTAATTATATTTAATTTTGTATGTAATTAATTTGCTAACCATTTAATGGCTTTAAATAATTATTTTTAATAATTAATCATTTCCACTTATTTACGATTATGCCATTCTCGCATACAATTTTTTAGATTTGGCGTCCTTTACGGAAACGCTTGTAAAACAAAATGTACAACTCGGAATTAAGTTCCGTCGGAGGCGTTGGATTCGTAACTTCTTAAGCTACAGTTTTCATTTATCAAACACTCAATTTGGAGTTGTTTTGAGTTTGAAAATTTGGACCGAAGTGGCTGATCAGTTTTGGTTTTTTCCAGCTTGACCCTCTTGTACTAAAACAATCATAACTTTTTCGTTTTAAAACGTTTTTGAGCGATTATTGAGCCCACGCGAAGCTAACTTCTGGGACTACAACTTTTGTTCTTGGACCATCTTCAAATTCCAAGCACAAAATTCCAGAAATTCTGTCTAAAGGGACTGACCCGAGTTGGTTAGACAGTTTTGATGCGACTACTTTGAATGGTCATAACTCTTTGCTCCGAAGTCGGAATTAGTCCGTTCCGGAGTCTATGGAAAGCTTATGCAGTGTACTATAACATATCAAAAACCCAGAATTTTTAGGGCAACTTAGCTAATCTCGAAATTTCTGTTTAGGGCAGCAGTCACTAGCTTTTCTAAGCTTTAAAAACTGTTTTACTTTTCTTTCTTTAATCAAGATTTCTCAACACCAAAAATAGCTAGATCTTAACAGAAAACATCATTTAACATGAAGATCTAAGGTTTTTGAGTTTAGAATCATAAACCCAAAATTTGATTTAAAATAACCAAAATAAAATGTATAAACTAGTTATGAATTATACCTTTGCTTAAGATCTTCTTTCATCTTCTTTCTAGGTTGGTTATGGACTTGGGTAGCATGAGAAAATAAGCTCCTCTCCTTCCTCTATGTGGCTGCCGACCACTCTCCTTCCTCTCTCTCTTTCTTTTTTTCTTTTGCTAGCTAAGTTGGAAGAATGAGAAGTAAACTTTTTTTTTTATACCAAAAAGGAAGGTTAATTAGAGTTGGGAAAATTGTATACATATAATACCTATATCTATACATAATCTCCTATATAATCTTGCTTTCTCTCTCTCATTTAGCTTGTAAACTTGGTGAAACATTGTGGCTAAAGGATGGAGTGACACCTAGCTTGTGTGGAAGTAACTTTGACAAAGTGAGAAGTGAAATAATTAATCCATGTGCCTTAAAATCCCCTTGAAGTGCCGGATTCAATGTGCCCATATTATCCAAATTTTGATTTTTTTTATTACTAATTTACTTAACAAATGACTATAAAGTCCCTCCTC
Source organism: Panax stipuleanatus (assembly GCA_020205555.1). Taxonomy (NCBI): domain Eukaryota; kingdom Viridiplantae; phylum Streptophyta; class Magnoliopsida; order Apiales; family Araliaceae; genus Panax; species Panax stipuleanatus. The sequence continues at coordinate 162,517,684 of CM035117.1, forward strand.
ACTTGGGTTAAAAATTGGGCCCTTAATTTAATCCTTTGGGCTTAAAATAATTTAACTTGGGCCACTTGAAATCAAATTCAATTAAATTAGTTTCTACCAACGTTGGGCTTCTAATTCATTTAAATTATTGGTTGGGCTTCCAAATGTGATGGTTAATAAATATCATCTAATAACTTAAGTCCACTATTAATAATTTATAGCATTCTCATTTAATTTCTTTACATTACTTAAAAATTTAAATCAAACCGTATAGGTTCTTTAAATTTTTTTAATTAATCCTCTATTTTCACTCTAGGTTTTAAACTTTAACCTTTAATTTTAATCATTTAAAATCTTATAAATTTTCGGGTTGTCACATTCACCCCTTCTTCTAAGAATTTCGTCCTCGAAATTACAGCCTACTAATTCCTACTCCTTTTATTTATCAAAACTAGGTTTTCAAGTTAACCTTTACCTGATTTCATGCTCAATTTAATGAGTACATATTGCTTCCTTCTATGAGAAACTATTTCATCGATACCTTCTACCTAGACTTCTCTCCAAGGAGTTAAAAACTTTTTAAATTATGCTGAGGGGTCATATAGACCATGAATACATAGTTTTAACGATATTTATATCGCAAAATAATAATTACTAAGTATGTTTACAATCACGAAGAAGGCAAACTACTTCTGCAAGTACGTTAGGTAATCATCCTATCGTACCATACGTCATGCATAACGTATCAATCATGTCTAGCGAATATTTACGCTACTAGATTGGATTATTTTATCCAATCAACATAGTTCACCTCAGTCTTATCATAGGATTCCGCACCAAAATAATTTGGTTCGGGATAAATTCTCAAAAATACTTTGAATTTTCATACACATTTGTCTAGCTGAATCAAATAGCTTAGACGTATACCAATAATTTGAATTTCAATCGAAGCATGTCTATCCAAATTCAGTTGGCAATAACTTACCTTTAAAATTCTAAAAATTATTTTATGACGTTATGATACCGCACTGTATTTACAGTCCGTTTGAGGATTCCGTCATCTTGTGACTTTGTCATACTACATCATTCCATAGTGGCTGACGATCTATAGATCGCATCCAACTAAGTAATTCTGCATTGATAACTCCATCATTTTTATCATTTTTGCATCAGGTTCCATGATGCATCAATGATATATAAAATACCTTTTAATACATTTCAAATCATTTTTGTCTAGCCAAAATAATTAGCATAGACTTTTCTTTAAACAGCTCAAAACCATTGAAAATTATTTTTGGTGTTATCATACCGCAACAGGTAAGGATGTGATAATGGCTCGAAATCCATCTCCACACCCTTGTCACCTTGTTTTGAGGATAACAAAAATTCATTTTATTTCGAAAGGCACATCAGTGAGAATTTAGCTTGATGTCAAAAATTTTGAAGTCTAGCACAGCTAGAAGATTTGGAATACCTATGCTTCCACCATCAACTTCAATTCTTCTAATGATCAATTGCTTAATAATTATATCTATTTCTATTATCCTCAATCCTTCATTCATAATTTTTCTATACCCCCGTATAGTTCATCAAACATGCCACACGTTATGAGTTCAGGAACTTACCACAATCATATGGGTTTAGGAACTTATCCTAGTTAGACCAAAGTCGTCCATTCGCTGAGGGGTTCCACCATACGATTATGAGTCACAAACTTACCATACGTATGAGTTTAAAGAACTCGTACCTAATCTTATATTCTCTACCTATTCGTCATACATATGAGAAAAGAATCACCTTCTCATCATACATATAGCAAATAGCGCGACACCGACTTTTCAATGATTATCAATGTGATAAACTAAGTAGTCGTTAGACCAAGCACAAAACCCCTGCCCATACAAAGGTTTGTACAACTCAGCTATCACATGAGTCCTCAATTGAAATCCCACATAATCGTAGTTCCCTCTTTACTCGATACGAATTTCATTTAATCCGTATCTCATCATTATTTTCAACTCTTTTGAGTTTAACTCATACTATTTCATAGTACCCTATTCGTATAGCAATTCTGCTATAAAGCCTTCAATCATTTGATTGATCATCTGTCCTCCTATGACCTTATCAGATCACGTTGTGATCTCATATTATAATCGTATTATATTACGATTCTTTTCTATCTTATGATCGTTTTATTTTACGATCTTCTTTCCCTTTATACTTTTAGTCTTTTAGACTCTATCTATTCATTTCTACTGTTCATCTTTATCATCAGAGTTAGGTAACTCTCGATCTTTATTACTTGTCACGATTCTTCTTTGAATTTTATTGACTTATTAAAACCTTGCCCAAATTCATCGCTTAGAACTTAAATTCTATTTGAGTTTATTCCTATTCCATATCTCTGTGGTTATAACCTAAGGTAACCTTACCTAAGGTTTATAACCTATAGCTTTGATACCAACTGTGACGCCCCCAAATCCGGGTCCCCAGAACCTCGGACCTAGTACGTTACGATACGACATTTCTATAACTATTGCGGAAGATATAAACATAAATTGTTTATACAATAACTTTTACAACATAATCCCAAGGTCTGTAACCTTAACTTAATACCTGTATTCAATATCCTATACAACATACAATGTCATACGCCTTCGCCTGTATCTGAAGTATTCGTTTAAATCTGCAATGTTTATCATGATATAGCAAGGGTGAGCAACAAGTTTGCCCAGCAAGTTTAATTTCAAGAAAAGATATATCATGATTGAAAGAATGAACAATAAGCTGGCTGACTTTCAACAATATAACAATTATGAAATAACATGAATCAATTTTAGTAACTGAACGACCGAGACAATAAAATGAATGGTCAATAATGAACATGAATAAATCAACTGGACCAAATGGTAATGAAGGTGATCAGCCTTTCATACCTGATGAACACATGCAATATGCACAACGTGCGAATCAATAATTCATAGACGTGATGTAATCAACAAGGATTAACCACTAGCATAATTGAAGAATTATAACTCAAGGTTGAGTTAAAGAAAACTTGCCTTTATCGCCGACTACTGCTACGCAATCTAGTTAGCTTCATCTGAAGACCTAATATTGATAATATCGATCTCCTAATTAGAATAATATCATCGCAATAACTATTGTTAATTACAGTTATAAAATAACCTAAACACATTATCACATAATCCTATCGGTCAACAGAATACATAAGACCTAGTATCAAGTCAAACTATTTCAGTCTGAGTTGAGTTCGGTACTATTTCGACCTTCCGATTGCCTAATCGGATAATTATCGAGCCTAATATTAATAAGACTCTACTTAAACACTATAATATTAACTTAGATAATTTATTAATCAGTCAAAATATTTTTCACAAGCTCATAATAATTTTTAAATAATTAATACCATTTATAATGATTTTTCAATCAATAATATCATATTTAAATGATTTAAATACCAAATAATTCCATTATCACTAATATCTATTTAATTTCAAATATTAATGAAATACATGACATAATATTATAAGTTATTTATAATATTTTAAAGTATTTTTAATACCTTAATATCGTCTTGAAATGAATTTAAAACATTTAAAATCATTATTAAATAACTGCCATTAATATTAAAATATTAATGTAATTCATGACAAAATATTAAAGGTTATGCTTTATAACTTAAAACATTTTTTATAACCTTTAAATCATTTTTAAATGATTTTTAAAACATTAAAACTATTTTTACATAATTTATTTAATATAATTATTAAATAAATTTATTATCATAATATTAATCTATACCTTCATTTGATTACTATTTAATATTAATTAAATAGTAATTAATTACCTTTAGTTATTATTTAATAAATAATAGCCAAGTAGATCTATTCATTATTTAATGTTAATTAGATAATGAATAATCAAATTATTGTTTGTCTTTAATTATTATTTAATATTAATAAAATAATAATTAATTAATTACTTACTATGTGTTTTTAATTATTATTTAATATTAAATAATAATTAATTAATTAATTATCCTTGAATAGTAAATAATTATTTTATTTACTTCATTAGTCTTTAATTATTCCTTATTATTATTTAAAGAATAATTAATTAACATATTTCATTATTTATTATTTAATAATAAATAATTAATTCATATCATAAATCTTTAATCATTCTTTCTTATTAAATTAAGAATAATTATTTATTACTTGTCCTTATTTATTATTTAATATTTAAATAATAAATAATTTTACACTTTTATGTTAATGTAAGTAAGTAATCACTTAATCTTACTTAAACATTCTTTAATTATTATTTAATATTAATTAAATAATAATTAATCACTTGATTAACTCTAATTATCATTTAATCTTAATTAAATAATAACTAGTTACTTTATTAACACTAACTTTACTTAATTATCATTTAATATTACTTAAATAATAATTAAATAGTTAATTATATTTAATTTGGTATGTAATTAATTTGTTAACCATTTAATGGTTTTAAATAATTATTTTTAATAATTAATCATTTCCACTTATTGACGATTATGCCATTCTCGCCTACAATTTTTCAGATTTGGCGTCCTTTACGGCAACGCTTGTAAAACGAAATGTACAACTCGGAATTAAGTTCCGTCGGAGGCGTTGGATTCATAACTTCTTAAGCTACAGTTTTCATTTATCAAACACTCAATTTGGAGTTGTTTTGAGTTCGAAAATTTGGACCGAATTGGCTGATCAGTTTTGGTTTTTTCTAGCTTGACCCTCTTGTACTAAAACAATCATAACTTTTTCGTTTTAAAACGTTTTTGAGCGATTCTTGAGCCCACGCGAAGCTAACTTCCGGTACTACAATTTGTTCTTGGACCATCTTCAAATTCCAAGCACAAAATTCCAGAAATTCCATCTAAAGGGACTGACCCGAGTTGGTTTGATAGTTTTGATGCGACTACTTTGAATGGTCATAACTCTTTGCTCCGAAGTCGGAATTAGTCCGTTCCGGAGTCTATGGAAAGCTTATGCAGTGTATTATAACATATCAAAAACCCAGAATTTTTAGGGCAACTTAGCTAATCTCGAAATTTCTGTTTAGGGCAGCAGTCACTAGCTTTTCTAAGCTTTAAAAACTGTTTTACTTTTCTTTCTTTGATCAAGCTTTCTCAACACCAAAAATAGCTAGATCTTAACATAAAACATCATTTAACATGAAGATCTAAGGTTTTTGAGTTTAGAATCATAAACCCAAAATTTGATTTAAAATAACCAAAATAAAATGTATAAACTAGTTATGAATTATACCTTTGCTTAAGATCTTCTTTCATCTTCTTTCTAGGTTGGTTATGGACTTGGGTAGCATGAGAAAATAAGCTCCTCTCCTCCCTCTATGTGGCTGCCGACCACTCTCCTTCCTCTCTCTCTTTCTTTTTTTCTTTTGCTAGCTAAGTTGGAAGAATGAGAAGTAAACTTTTTTTTTTATACCAAAAAGGAAGGTTAATTAGAGTTGGGAAAATTGTATACATATAATACCTATATCTATACATAATCTCCCATATAATCTTGCTTTCTCTCTCTCATTTAGCTTGTAAACTTGGTGAAACATTGTGGCTAAAGGATGGAGTGACACCTAGCTTGTATGTGGAAGTAACTTTGACAAAGTGAGAAGTGAAATAATTAATCCATGTGCCTTAAAATCCCCTTGAAGTGCCGGATTCAATGTGCCCATATTATCCAAATTTTGATTTTTTTTATTACTAATTTACTTAACAAATGACTATAAAGTCCCTCCCCACTTGGGTTAAAAATTGGGCCCTTAATTTAATCCTTTGGGCTTAAAATAATTTAACTTGGGCCACTTGAAATCAAATTCAATTAAATTAGTTTCTACCAACGTTGGGCTTCTAATTCATTTAAATTATTGGTTGGGCTTCCAAATGTGATGGTTAATAAATATCATCTAATAACTTAAGTCCACTATTAATAATTTATAGCATTCTCATTTAATTTCTTTACATTACTTAAAAATTTAAATCAAACCGTATAGGTTCTTTAAATTTTTTTAATTAATCCTCTATTTTCACTCTAGGTTTTAAACTTTAACCTTTAATTTTAATCATTTAAAATCTTATAAATTTTCGGGTTGTCACAATTTCCTTGCCCACATTAAATTGGCAACTCTATTGGGGAGGTGCAGGATTCGTGAAGGGTATGCCCACACCTCGAAGTGGGAGAATTACGGGAAGAGCTTCACCGACAAATAGCATTACTTCACCGGATCCAGTTCCAAGGCAAGCAAATCAAGCTTTCCAAGGCGCAAATCTGGATCTTGATCAACTAATTATCAAAGACGCTTCAGAAGGAAGTTCAACATCACCATACATGGCCAATCAACAACAAACGAATGCTAGGTAGGCTGGCGCAGGAAGGCAAGGTGAGGACGCAAGCGGAGAGCAGACGAATGCGGTGCAACTGGAGATGCTGAAGGCATTGAAGGAAGCACGGGAAGGACAAGGGATGATGATGGCTATGATGCTGGAGATGCAAAGGAAGCAGCAGGAAATGGGGAACTTCCGCCAACAGTTGATGCAGATCCCCACTTTCAAGGCCATGTTCCCAGGCGGCTCGCAGGAAGAACAAGCAGGAAGGGAAGACAACAACAATCGCAGTAACAACAAGGAGAACCAGATTGTACCTCCATTAACGGAGAATCAGTCGGTTCCAATCATCAACTTGGAACTCCAGAACAGTGGTGACGCGCCATAACACGGACTGGAAGCAGGCCAACCTCAGACAAACAACATCCCGACTGCTCTCCCCGCATTTTCACAAGTGCATGTGCCGACCATCCCAAGCCATGTCCAACGAATGAGCCAGCAACTGCCACCAGCACAAGCGTTGCACGATGCAAGTGTATACCAGCCAATCTCTTTGACGTACACCCCACCAATGCAGCAGTACATCACAACGCCCCAGAGAGTCCATGCTACGAGCCAGTACGTGACGAAGGATGATATGGTAGACGTGATTAATCAACTTCGCAGGTAGACATTCCGACCATCGGAATTAGACTTTACTCCACCTTACCCGGCACACATTAGGAGGCAACCTTACCCAACTGGGTATATTGAGCATCCCTCACACTTTCCAAAATACAACGGGGAGAAAGGAAATGCCAGGGAGCATATTGCCAGGTTCGTGGAATCGATGTCTCCGTGGCTAGGGTATAATGAAGTAAACAACCACAACTTGTTGATGAGGGAATTCACAAGACTTTGATGGATAGTGCCTTTAGTTGGTACTATAATTTGGAGCAGGGATCAATCCATGATTGATGATTGGGATGATCTAAAATTATAATTTTTTAAGAAATTTTTCTATATGCAAAAACAGGTAACCATTGTAGAGCTGATGCGATACAAGCAGAAGCCAAGTGAGGAGCTGTCGGATTATGTGGGTAGATTCAGGGCCCAGGCACAGAAGTGCGCAGAGCCAATAGAGGAAAAGAACTTGGTTAGCATATGCAACAATGGTGCTTTGGACTCCTTCAAGCCCCATCTCATTACGAAGGCATGTGATTCATTTGTGACCCTCTCATCTTTTGCACAATACTTGGGAGGAATCATGACATTGCCCACCAACCATGCGACGGTTACATGGAGGGGCAAGAGGATAGCAACTGTGGCTTTGGCTGACTCTCAGTCAAAACCACAAGGGGGCAAGAGGGAGAAGAATGAGAAGAATTTTGAAAGAAATAAAGGAAAGCCTGGAGATAAGTATACCAGAATACCCGTTCCGGAGGCTATCACATGCAGTGAGAAGGCATTCAGGGGCCTGTACGAACAATGGGTCGAGCACAGAGTGGTGAAACCACCAAGGCCTAGATTTATGGTGACGGAAGAGATGAAAAGAAGACTGGACTTCTGTGTGTACCACCAGTACGCGGGACATTCCACTATGGATTGTTACAGTCTGCGGAGGATATATCATGAGAAGCTGGCAGCCAGAGAAATTGAACTGGGAAAAGAAAGCAACGTGCATGACAAGTCACTTCCGAACCACAAAGGAAAAGAAACATGCAACACTGTTACCCATAGTGCAACCCCGAAAGTGGAGATGATGATGGAAGAAAAAGAGTAAGGTGATCCAGGCCTGCAGGTGACGGCGTTAATGAATGGAGCCAAGTTCAGAAATTTTTTCTATCAGATAGGATTGACTAAGGAAGCAAGGATAGAAGCAACCAAGGCAATCATTAAGGTTGTCGAGACGCAAGAGACCTGCATGGCCGTAAGCAAAGGATTCGTGAAGACGGCGAAAGAAGAAGAAAATAAGATATCTTTCTCTAAAGCTGATAGAGAGATAAGATATCCGCACAACAAGCCGCTATATGTGACAGCAGTAGTCAATGGCATAGAAGTGCGGAGGGCGTTCATTTATAACAGAGCATCTATAAACATTATGCCCTATACCATGTTTAAACTGTTAGGCCTTCCAGAGAAGAAGATTGTGAAAGAAAAAATAAACATTACAGGATTTGCCAACCAAAGAACCAGAACCTTGGGACACATCAAGGTGGATATGCAAGTTGGGAAGATTCGAGGACCTGTAATGTTCCATATTGCTGAGGTGGATGCAGCATATCATGTCTTGCTAGAGAGGGCCTGGCAAAATGACTTTGGAGTGGTACCCTCAGTCTTTCATCAATGCTTGAAAGCTATCTGGAAAGGAAGAGAAGTGAAGGTACCAACAACAAGGAATCCCTTTGGACCGGAAGAGGCACACATCACCGAAGCAACTTTCTTCGACAATGTCGCTGAAGAGGGGGAGAACCAGATTGCAAGACCGGATTCCCTAAGACTAGCATGATGGGAGGAAGTGCAGAAAGATAAGTTCGCACCTACAGAAAAAGAAAAGAAGAAGACCTCGGAAAAAGGAGGAGATTCCAAAATCAAGAAGAGAAGCCAGAAACATAATAAATGCTAAGCGAACAGCAAAATCAGAGGATTGCCAAAAGACGAAATGGGAGAGGGCTGTTAAACCCGATGGAAAGGTGGTGTTTCGTTTGTGACGGTGCAGGGGGGAAGAGCCCAAGGGAGCATGCAAACCCAACGGCTCAGGAGGTGTCCCCCACTCCAGCAGTAATGAAGAAGGAGAAGCTGTGCAGAAAAAAGTAGAACCAGCTCCAGAATGCTTTGAGGATAGGCCAAAACCTCAACAAAATGAATTAGAAGAAGTTAATTTTGCAACAGATGGAGGAATGCCAAGACCAACTTATGTTAACAAAGAGCTGGATGCTAACCAGAAAGAGGAGCTTGTGAAATTACTACGAGAGTATAGGCATGTCTTTGCTTGGAACTATGATGAGATGCCCGAAATTGACAAGGAGCTTGTAGAGCACAATCTGAATATAAGCCCGGGAATAAAACTAGTTAAGCAAGCGCCTCGTAACTATGCACCCGAAGTTGAAACCCAAATAAAGGAGGAAATCAAGAAGATGCTGGAAGTAGGGTTCATCAAGCCAATCCAACATCCAATATGGCTATCCAGCATTGTACCAGTGAAGAAATCAAACGGTCAGTTATGGATATGTGTGGATTTCAGAGACTTGAACAAGGCATGCTCGAAGGACATGTACCCATTACCCAACATAGACACTTTGGTAGATGCAATGGCTAATCACGAGATGATGTCATTCACGGATGGGTTTGTGGGTTACAATCAAATAAATATGTCCGTAGAAGATGCAGAGTTAACGGCCTTTCGTACCCCGTTTGGGAATTTTTACTATGTAGTAATGCCATTCAGCTTGAAGAATGCGGGGGCAACTTATCAAAGGGCAATGCACGCTATATTCCATGACATGATTCATGATATAGTGGAGGACTATGTGGACGACATAGTAGTGAAATCCAAGAAGGCGACAACCTATGTAGAGGACCTGAGGAAAGTGTTTGAGAGATGTCGAAGGTACAAGTTAAAGATGAATTCGAAGAAGTGCGCCTTTGGAATGATGGCTGGAAAATTCTTGGTCTCTTGGGCTTCTTGTTGCACAACAGAGGTTTGGAGGTAGACCCAAGCAAGGCAAAAGCAATCACAGAGATGCCCCCACTAAAAACACAAAAGCAGTTGAAGAGCTTTCTAGGGAAAGTTTCTTACATGAGGAGATTCATGCCAGCATTAGCAGAAGTCACAGAACCTTTCGGAAAATTGCTAAAAGGAAAGGCAGAATGGGACTGGGGGCAAGACCAGCAACAGGCCTTTGAGCAGGTAAAAAGAATTTTGGCTTCAGCACAAACGATGGTAGTACCACAAAGAGGAATTCCGTTGCAGTTATACATCACATCTACTAAGAAGGCTATAGGCGGATTGATCACCCAGGAAGTGGATGGAGAAGAGAAACATGTGTATTACATTAGCCGGATAATCAGAGGACCGAAAACCAGGTACTCACAGGTGGAGAGACATTGCCTAGCATTGGTGTTCATTGCGCAGAAAATGAGACATTACTTTCTGGCGCACGAAGTAAAGATTGCAACCAGAACTGATCCGATCATATATTTACTAACAAGGCTAGCATTAGTAGAAAGACTCGCTAGATGGATGATGATCCTTTCGAAATACGACATCAAGTGTGTGACACCGAAGGCAATCCGATGTCAAGCCTTGGCAGACCTGCTAGCTCAATTTCTAAATGGAGAATATGAACCTCCCTCTGAGGATCTTCCAGGCGGAGAAGTGGAAGCAATCGACTTAATGGACGAAGACCCAAAATAGTGGAATTTGGCTTTTGACGGATCATCTGCAGAGGGTAAAGGCGGAGCAGGAGTAGTGTTGACCACCAAAGAAGGGAAAGAAGTGGCCTTGTCATACAAATTGGACTTCCCTTGCAAAAATAATGAAGCAGAATGAGGCGTTTATATTGGGATTGTTGGCGGCTCAAGAGTTGGGAGCCAAGCATCTTAAAGTAAAGGGAGATTCAAATCTGATATTACAACAAATAAGAGGCCAATTCGCAGTGAAGGAACCTATCTTGGTGCCATATCGAACTGTAGCACAGAAGGTGATGGAGGCTTTCAAGATGGTGGTGATTGAGTATGTGCCGAGAGGACAAAACAAACAACTTGACTCATTGGCAACTGTAGCATCTCGAGTGTTTGTCCAAGGAAAAGACTTGAATGTGAGGGTAATGAAGAGAACCCTCCCAACCACGGTAGTAGACTTGTTCCCCAAAGACATGATAGACGATTGGAGACATGACATCTCCCATCAATTGCAAATAAAAGAGGGAAAAATATCACCAGTAGAGCTTCAGAAATACAGTATTATCAAGGGAGTCTTGTATCATAAAGAAGCGGATGATGTATTAACACGATGCTTGGGGAGGCAAGAAGCGGATAAAGTCTTGCATCAAGTGCATAACAAAAATTGTGGATTGGCAGACATTAGTTTGTATCGCAGGTTGCAGCGCCAAGGGTATTATTGGCCCAAAATAAAGAAAGCAGATTCACTTCAACGACAATGTGCTTCATGCCAAGAATACCCTGGGGAGGAGGAATGCGCCTTCATTGATGACATAGTGGATTGGCGAGCCCCTTATGTGGAGTTTTTACAAAGTGGCTATCCACCTGCCGAAAAGAAGGATGTGATTATCCTAAAAAGGAAGTCACAACGATTCTTCTTGCAAAATGGAGAATTGTTCAGAAGAGGATTCAATGGCAAGCCCTTACGGTGTTTAGAAGTAGGAGAAGCCAAAGATTTGGTCTATCAAATGCACAAAGACGAACACCAAGGGGGAGACAAGTTGTACAAATAACTTATTGATTACGGTTATTATTGGCCGAAGATGGAAGAAGATTGCTCGGATTTTGTCAAGAAATGTCACATTTGCCAAATCCACGGGAATTTGATTCATGCTCCTGCTGTAGACTTGCGAACTATAGCAACATCATGGCCTTTCCATACGTGGGGAATGGATCTTATAGGTCCCATTCATCCAAATTCCAAAGGTAACATATGGATTTTAACGGCTACAGAGATGTATACAAAGTGGGTAGAGGCAATCCCTTTGAAAAAGGCTACGGGACCAGCGGTGGCGAACTTCATCAAAGAGAACATCATTTGCCGTTTTGGGATCCCGAAGATCATTCTATCGGATAATGTAACTCCATTCATCAATAGGGACATCAAAAATCTGATGGAAAGGTACAGGGTGAAACACTACAAATCATCACCCTACTACCCAAAAGGTAATGGACAAGCAGAGGCCACCAACAAAACCTTGATCAAGATTTTATCAAAAACTCTAGACGATCATCCGAAGATATGGGCGGAGCAATTACCAATAGCATTATGGGCATATCGAACTTCAAAAAGAAAGCCTGCAGGTGAAACCCCATACGCTTTGGTTTATGGTGAAGAAGCTATCTTGCCAGCCGATATAGAAATTCCTTCGGCTCGAATGAGACTTCGAAGCTTAGTTGAGGAAGAGAACCGACCAGCTGCACTGGAGGCCTTAGCTGATTTTTGAGACAAAGCTCAGGAAAGACTTGATCGGTATCACGAAAGACTGCGACGACAATACAATACCGCAGTGGTACCACGATAAATCCTGGTGGGAGATTTGGTGCTCAAGACGGCAACTCAAGTTATGAGGGGAACACCAACCACCAAGTTTTACCCCAAATGGGAAGGCCCGTATAGGGTACGAGAGATCTCCGAAAGCGGGTATTGCAAGATATCTCGTGTGGGATCAGATACTATCTCAGGACCATTGAACTTGAAATGGGTAAAGAAATACTACACATGAGATGGTCATCACACAAACAAGTTATATTTTCAACTTCAAAAGTAATTGAGGCACCTGATTATAAGTCCTCGAACTAGAAAAGTTACACTTTCAACTTCAAAAGTAATCGAGGCACCTGACTATAAGTCTTCGGATCAAAAAGTTATGCTTTCAAACTTTAAAAGTAATCGAGGCACCTGACTACCAGCCCTCAGAAGTTACACTTTGAACTTCAAAAGTGCTTGAGGCACCTGAGTATAAGCCAACAACCCCGAAAAAAGTTACACTTTATCTTTAAAAGTGGCGAACATTATGCTTTTTTCCTACAAAAGCAAGATTTATTATTTGAAACGTTATGCTTTTCGTTTAAAGCAATCTGATTATCAATAAATTGTCAAACTTTCACTTATACTTGAATGTTTTTTTATGATTTCTAAAGTATAGATTCAAGTGTTGGTTTGCTAAAAAAATAGATATATACATGTTATTTCAACAAAATTCATATTCATAATGCCTATTGTTGTCTTGGAGTATTAATTTGAATAACTTGGGATTCAATGATAAATATTGAGTTCTAAGGAATCATTCAAATTAAAGGCAATCAACAAGGATAAAGAAGCTCTACTTTGATAAATGAAATATATGTAAATAAGTTTCTAGGAAAAGGAAAAAAGACTACAGCAAGTCATGATCTAAAGGCCACGACATATCAAACTGAAGAGAAGGCATAGCTAAGGCCTCTAAGACAGCAAGGGCAGCATCCTGAATCTTGAGATTTTTAGCTTTCAATTTCTTGACATCTCGGGTAGTTAACTCTAAGTCCTGAAGCTGGGACTTCAATTTGATTGTGGCTTCGTCAAGCTCCGAAAGCTGTACTGAAAAAGAGTCATCTTCACACTTACGTATAGCAACCTCCGAACGTAGTCCAACAAGATTAAAATGTGACTTGAGGAGATCCAGCCTAGCCCAAAAATGAGACATATCAACACCCACGGCTTCAAGGTCATCGGCATCATCGCCAAATTTCTTCAAGTCCTCGACTCGTAGAGAGTATAAAGAAAGAGTGTGCAACTTGAGAATGAGGCCTGCGAGCTGATCTAGGAAGAAGGTCTGGGCGACAGCCGCCTTAATAATCCGCCGGTCAAGTATCTGTGGGAACCGAGCTAGGAGACGCCCAAGACTTTCCTGACTAGAAGAGGATATCAGGAAGCCCCTCCAAGAAACAAGGTCTCCACTCGGATTGAAGGAAGCTCTGGCCGAAGCAACTTTAGAGGCCATCATAAAATCCGACGAGACAAAGGATGGAGGAGCAGGGGGTCGCTGTGCTGCCGATGAATCCTCTAAGCCTTGGTCATCCGAAAGATAACCCGGAGGATAACTGAGGTCACTATGTGGCGAGGTGTCAACATCTGGATTAAGAGCATCAAATAAAGCAAGCGCTTCAACAGGCAAAGGCAGATCTTTCATCCTCTCGCTCTGAAAACAAAATGATAAAGCATAATATATTTGGGAGAAAGATAGAAAATTCAAGAAGAAATTGATACCCAAAGATAGATACTCACAAGATAGTCAATGTCCAAATAGTTGGGAGATGCCACAGAAGGCAGAATGTCATTCAACCCACCCAAAGTGCTATCAACTATACCCTCCCTAGAAATCACCAACTCGGCAGAATCCTTTTGGGGAGGATGAACATCAGTAATAGTCTCAGAAGGATTCCCCCTCGAGGAAGCAGGAGTCTCATCGATACCTTCAGGTCTGTCATGTGGAGAAGTCACAAGAGGGCATGGATGAACATCAACGATAATCTAAGAAGGATTCCCCCTCGAGGAAACATGAGTCTCATCGGTATCTCCAGGTCTATCATGTGGAGAAGTCACAAGAGGGCATGAAGAAATTGCTATATCACCCACAGCAAGGCTCGAGCTCACATCAGATAGAGTGTCTTTAGCATCGAGACTAACACAAGCATCGTGTAATAAAGACGACTCAATGCTAATAAGGATAGAAGGGGGAGGCTCACTGTGACGCCCCCCTAGAATAGGTCCAGTCAACCCAACCCATTCTGAGTCGCCAAATACATGGTACAGAATTCAAATACAATCTTTTATATCACACGGTCGTGCAAAATACGATCACACAACTGTGAGTGTCAATACAAATATGTAAAAAATATTAATATTCAAACTAAGTCCTTATTACAATTATTATCACACTATTTATTAGAAATAATGAGTACTACTACTGCTCTAACTCGGACCATCACTCTGTCCCCCGACTAGTTCCCGCAACATTCTCATTTCCTGAAGAGAACAATAGATGAAAAGGGTGAGCTCAACTAGTCCAGTAAAGAATATTATGACTAAGATAATGAAAAATAAATTATCGTTAGTCTTCAACAATTCAGATAAAATATTATTGATAACAAGTTTTAGATCAATATTCGCAGCGGAAATAACAATTCATTAGAAGAGTTAAGTAGAGAATGAAGTCTACTATCTTCTATGATTTAAAAGTCCATCATCAATATTTTATCCCTGTAACATCAATCAATATACATCTCGAATCTAATATTCATCTTTGCACTACAGGCCAAAGATATTCATTTGTATCACCAGTGGTCATGTTCATCTCAACACCTGTTCATCTTTGCACTACGGCCAAAGATATTCATCAGGTAATCATTCATCTTTGCTCTACAGGCCAAAGATATTCAGTTATATCACCTTTTAGGACTGAGGATGATGAAAAATATTTTAAAGAACGAATCCAGTGAGATAAAGGACAAAGACTAAGGATTCGTAATCTAATTTATCCAAGTTCAAGAATACTCCATAATAATACTTTGTGGAGCAAAATTCAGAATAAAGCTCAAAACTTAGATCCAATCAAAGATCAGAACTTTAACAAGCAACTTGGACATATAGAAGAAAATTTAATTTTTCCGTGAATAGTGCCGTATACGTGAATAGTAACCCCGACGAAAAAAGTAAAAATTTAATAATAAGATCCATGACAATATTTTGGTATAATGATATTGAAAAGAATAACATCATTTAGGAAAGAAACAACATCCCTTACCTCAAAAGAACCGTACTTCTGACTGGAATATCGGATATAAGGCTGAAGAAAACTTGCACTGAATAGTAACACTCAAAGTATCTAAATACTCACAAAAATACGCCCGATATTATAGAGAGAGAAAACTTCTGATTCTGGTGTGATTTTCAATTCTAACCTAAGCACCCTATTTATAGGAAAAGCTTAGGATGCCAAAGTAGACTAAATTAATAAAATAATATTTTTTAAAAAAAAATTCCAGCCGCCTGCCCATGAAAGCCATCAGCATTTTCCACACCAACCAAAAGTGGGGCCCACCTTTTATAAAAAAACATTTATTTTTTGAAACTTCAATAATTCATAATAAATAGCCCTTTTATCAGAAAAATACAAATTTTATGTCTTTCTATAGGAAATTTAATTCTCTACAACTTTGTAGAAGGAAGTTTTTCCAAATTCCAAACATAAATTATCCGAAATCCATAAACGGATGATTTTCCACACCAAAATACTGATAAAAACACATCAGCACTAATTCCTTCTTTAATATCTACAAAATAAATATTTCTTTATCATATAAATCAATAATTAATTATTCACAAATAATATTACAGAACTATAATATTGACAACCATGTCGTTCCCAAGAAAGAGGGGGCCTTCCGATAAGGACTTCTCCTTACTTGCGCGCAATTAAATAACCCCTCCTAGACAGAACTTCCTTAGACATTGTCAATAATGCTATCTAATAATATTATTCAAATAATATGAATTATTGAGTTGATAATGTGAAATACTGTGCAGTGACAATTATTGAATCAATAATACAAAATATCAACGGTAGCAATTATTGAACCAATAAAATATCATGCAATTATTGAATCAATAATATAAAATATTGAACAGTAATTACTGTAACAATAATTGAGTAAGTGACTTCTTACGTAAGAATCAATAATTCAAAATACTATGCAATACCGTGTGCTACTGTGCAACACCGCGTATTACTGTATTTTAACCACCGGTATTTCAACAGTACTAACGGTAACAACTACGCCGTTATTTTATAAAAAGGTTATTTCTGTCGCTTTCTATATCCGACAGTTATTCCGTTGTGGGGCCCACAAATAGCTGCGCCGTCGTACGAATATTCCCCGACAACAAGAATATTCCACGACCAAACGAATATTCCTCGACAACAATGAATATTTTATAACCACTTGCTCATTTTAAAATATTTGCATATTTCACCCATAACTTTTCACATTTATCAAATCAACACCTTACTATTTCGAAATAATATATAAAGAAAATTAAATCTTTATTCATAAAAGTTGGGGTCTTACACTCACGGCTGGTAGAAGCCTCCGCGGCTGCCCCATTTGTAGTACTAGCCATAAGTCCAAGAGGAACATCATCATCCACTTCATCAGCATTGACAACCTGAAAACGGTGGAAACAATGACATAAGGAAATATTAAAGCAGCTATGTGGATAGTAGCAGACATAAGGAAATTTTTTTTTACCAAACTTCTACGACGTTTCTTGACCGGATCCTCGGTTGCCGGCACACTAGGACTAGCATCATCAAGAGGGCGCTTTGCTAATGACTTTAAGCGAAGCTTAATGACAGGACAATTAACCGGGACCACGGTAGAAGCAATAGGAGGAGCCATCTCAGAATCAGCAGTGGTAGATGTTCTCGTTTTAGAACGAGTAATCCTCATTTCCTCGGCATCAGAGGATCCCAGGGGAGGAGCCGAATGAGTCATCAGAGACGGAGATATCCGAGACAAAGCCCATGGTGGAAGAGTCCTGGAAGTAGTAGGGTCCTGTGCGGGAAGAGTAGCCGGGTCACTTCGAGAATGAATAGCTGCTGACTGTGGAGGAGAAAACCTAGGCATCAAAGCCTCACGCTCAGTAAGCTGGCTACTTACTGACCAAAGTTCTGGGCGGACATTGGTCTTAGGAGAACATAGCAACCAACTCCATTGGAGACATTTTGGAATAGAAACTGGTCTCGAACAAATCAGGGAATCATCCCTCCATTTCTTGAGATTAATTTGCCAATAAATATGCTCACCCGAGGTATATCGCCCGCTATGAGAATCATCTGGTATGACAAAAGGAAGGGATCTATAAGGAGTTTTTGGAGATCTTGGAAAGTCCCATGATAAAGAAGGGGAGGTAGAGACAAAGTTGAGAATAGCAGCCTCATAATTCCCCTAACAAGTGTGACTGAAGGGGCGTTCCTGGTCGAATCCGAACTGCTTCATGACCCTGTAGGGACAATAAGCTACAGTGCCAAAACCATTATTTTTGACGAAATAGGGAAGCTCCGCGGTCCGGAGGAAGAAGAACCAACACAGTGCAGAACCACTCAATCCGTTGGTGCTTGAGAAAGTACAAAATTTACGCTTATAAAAGTGAGGCAGATGACCGCAACCTCCTGAAGTAATGGTATAAGGACGAGCAGTGAAGCATGAAAAGCCATCAAGAAAAGGCCGTAAATCTGTACTAGCTGGACTCAGTCGATGATCAATCCAACGTGCTGTGCGGAGGATAATGTTGGGCGATGAAAAAGGAAGTGGTGGAGACTTCTTCTTCTTCTTAGAAAGATGTTCAAGAATAGAATAGCCCGAAAAGCGCTCAAAAAGAAAGATCTAAAGAAAGGAGCATGGAACGAAGTAATTAACGGCATACCTGAGTAAAGGAGAAACTTCAAGTGATTCGATTAATTCCCTTTATGGGAAATGAGAGAAGCTATATTGGTATTATAAATTGGACATTATATGATGTTAAAGATTGGCTTCTAGTCAATTGGTTTGAGGTAGCTTTACAACGATGAAAGCCTCACCACAAAGGAATGAGCAGTTTATTGAGGCCCTAAAGAATGTTACTTGTATCGTGGTTCGATTTGGTAAGTGGTACAATGTACAATAGGGCTAGGTTTCCTCAAATTGCTTAGTTGGTATGAAATACGTTTTCGAAGCTTGGTATGTTGGGAATAATTTTCTGAAGTGTTATAGTTAAAAACTAGTTGAGGTATATTTAAATATGTTTGATTTGTTTCCAAATGTAGTGTTACAACATAAGCAGTTTTGAGGAGGAAACGTCGTGTCAGTGCTTACACACAAAGGTGTTTGCTACGTTAGTTGGTATTTCTTAGAATTTTCTTGTAGTATTTCGTAGAATTTTCTTGTAGTATTCCCTAGAATTTTCTTGTACGTTTCTAATAAAGTGTTCTAGATTTACGTATGTGGTAATTATATTTGTTAATATTCTAGATATTTTACATGATTAGTATAGATTGTTGACTAGCCTTCCATTAGATTGATTCTAGCCAATGATTGTATGGTCATAGGACTACATAAGAGGATACTCTTCATTTGTAAATCATAAAACAAAGTTGTAATTATACTTTCGTAATAAAAGTTTAAGTAGATAGGAGAAAAAGTTTTGCACTGCTAAGTTCAGTGTTTTGGAACGAAAGTGTACCATGTTTTGGAACATTCATACCAAATTAAAATTGGACTTCTAAATATATTAAGCACTATGTTTGGCAGATAAGCTAAAAATATATATTCAAAATGTCCAATAAGTTATAAGTTGTAAAATAAGTACGTACATACCAACTTTTTGTCTTTTGTTCATTGAATTTGTTGTATTCAAATTATAGCTTATCTTAAATAAGTCAAAATAAACACTCCTTTTTCAGCTTATTTTTTAAAACAATCTATAAGCTGTTTCACATAAGCGGTGATAAACCAGCTATCCTATGAAGATTTAGCCTATATAATACCAGCTATCCCAACACTATAATCTTATTTGAAGTAATCTGTAAACAAAAATAAGATATGCCTCATCCATCTTCTAACGAGGGCACACAATTGCTCTGCCTCATCGTGATCCAAACAAGGATATACTATTAGAAGTGTGTGCTTCCAGAGGTGTAGAAGTGAAATGGAATATTTACATTACAAGATTGCCCTTTTTTGATAAACAAGGTACTTGTAATTCGGGTCCAAGATCCTGAACAGTTAGTTAAAAGTCTTCGGGTCTAAGATCCTGAATAGCTAGTTAAAACTCTTCGAGTCTAAGATCCTTTGTTGCATTTTCGCCTGTTGGCTGGTCTTTCGGTCAGACATATTTTGGTGCCCAATTTTAAAAACCAGTCATGCATCCATCCCACTTTTTCATAACCATATAGAAGTTTAATTAATATTATAATTTGAAATATTAATAACCACTTTTTCATAACCACTTTTTCCATGATATCGATGAGCAGAAGGCAGTTTAATTTGGAATATTAAAAACCCTGCCATTAATTAGTGTATAGTAGTAATTAATAGTATAGTGATTAATAGTATAGTGTATGATTACATTGTCATCTCAAAAGAGGTGGTTCTTGTGCAAGGTCATTGTAATCAGCAAAGTTGAGCTGAATCTACTACTAAATTATAATATTTCTACTATATATCATGAGAATGGATGTTTATCTAATTCGGTGGAATGAGTTTATCCAAGTCAGTTACTAGGACTTGTACTTATGATCACAGTTACATTGAGCCAAACCAAGTGCAAGCAAAAGGGTGTGGCAAAAGGCTGAAGGGTGGCAAAGAAAGGGCTTTGGGTAAAGCAAAAAAATTCCAAAGGTAGACGTTGTAATGGATGTGATAAAGTTGGTGTGACACACGATAAAAGAAACTGCCCTGTGCTTAATAATCAGTAAGCAAGTTTACGTCTTTTGACTTTGCTATTTGTTTAAATTTGACTTTGACTTTGCTATTTGTTTAAATGTAGAACTGGAGCATCAAATGAATGATGCTACTCAGGATCCAAGTGTAGATGATGATGATAGTGATTCACCCCCAGGTGCAACTGAGATTGCTATAACAGAGAATTTTGAGGTTTCTTACAGATAAATTTTCTTTGTTTTCCGAGCTCTTTTATTAAAAGATATAGTTATACTACAAATATCTCATCTGTGTTACTGATTTTTGAATGCACAAGTGATTTTGTGTTCTTTTCTAGTATTAGTATGGGAGTGGAAGCTAGCTGATAGCTGAAAAATACAATTGACAAATAGAACTAATGATCATAAGGTTAGTTTGAATGAGCTAATGAGATGCTTGAGATATCATTGTTATAACACTTTATTTTTGGTTTTGGTCTTAGAAATATACCATGTTTTTTTTCTGATGTCTGTTAGAGGACTACTTTATCTCTTGTTTTGGTCATAAACATGTATGTCTTTTTGTTGATTATTATTTTTTGATCATTGGATTGTTTTATTTTTTCTGGGGTATTACATAGATTTACAAGTAATCAAACTGATAGAACTGCATGCATCCGTGGACGATGATTTTGGAATTTGGAGGTGAAGCTTTTGAAAATTATTGGACCATCGTCGATGTCAAAGAGATTAATGGAGGAATATTTGTTCAGAAACTCCAAAAGAGTGTAATCGTTGGGTGGATTGGACCTATTTTGGGGGAGTCACAAACTATGTCCCAGGTTATAAACATTTATATTTAAAACCTTTCACAGTCGTTAGACTATATGGACTTTTAACTCATACTAAGGAGGGATTAGCCCTTCGTACCATGTATTGTGCACAAATATCTTAACGCTTTCGCATGGTTATCCCCTATTACTAGGGTTGTTCATCTCAGTATTTATTAACTAGTCCGCACCAAAGAAATTTTGGTTTGGATAAGCTCAAATGTAATTTGGAGTTCAACTATCATCAACTAAGGAGTAGTTGAATCAACTTGCAAGAAATAAGAATTCAATAATAAAAGAATTATGGAATAACTTATGCTTTAGAATTTAACTTAAAGCATTTGAAAGATTCAATAAAACCTTGCTTGAACAATTAAGTCAAGGTTACATTAATTCAATAATGAACTTCAATAAGATATTTGCTTAACATGGAAATTATAGCGAATAAAATAACTTGCATAAACATAACAAGAAAGGATATAACAACTTACCTCAAGCGCAAGCTAGCTATTATTATTTCGTTCCACAATTATCCTATTCACACGTAATTAACAATAATAACATAAATTAGTTACCATATAATTGATTCACACCCTTAGTTAACCCATATAGGCTAACTCACTATTTATTAAATTTAATCACTAATTATCGCATAATGTGATCAACTATACATCTTAATAATCAATCAAGCTATTCTAAATTTATAATATTAAATCATACATTCACATTTAATCAAATTATAATTTAAATTATACATTTCGTATTAAAATATACTTTATTACTGTCCAATTAGCATTTAATTTCATCAACATGTTTTTCTATTTATTTCATCATCAATCTCATAAATTTGTACACTTAAAAATAATTTTCTGGCCAAACTGCACTGCTGGCGCTGCAGCGCCACACAATGCACTGCAGACGGCACTGCAGCGCTGCCACGTCATCAAGCAGCTGAGGCTGGTGCTGCAGCGGTTCAGTTATACTTAGAATTGACGCTGTCGCGCCTTGCCACGTCATTGGACTCTGCAGTGGCGCTGCAGCTCCCAGTTTACTCACAGAACTAGCTCCGCGACGCCACGTCACAGTCAGACCCAGACAACCTCGCGAATTGTGCAGGAAAAAGTCAATTTGGCTTATTTTCTCGCACCAAACTCATAAATTAAACCACATAATGCATATAAAACTTTGTAAAAACATAACTTAGTGCTTCTAACATATTTTATTGCATATGAACATCATAACACGTGATTAAAAACCTTTTAATTTTGTTATTTTGAAGAAAACACCATTGTTAAGTGTTATTGATGAAAATCAACACTGTGAGTTTTTTTTTAAACCAAAACACACAATTCAAATCATTTTAATCATTTCTAAGCATGTTATCATAATCTAAACTCAATTTATATCACATAGCATAATTAAACACAAATTTTGATGTTTAAAGAAACCATTTTTCACATTGATTCATTGTAAATTGCTATGAACACGATTTCTTCATGTTCATCATATTTACATGAATTGGACCACATAAACAATCATCTCAAACATATATAAACATGTTATAACACAAATTGCATATAGAATTCATGTTTATATCAATTTCATAAAAACTCATATATACAGATAACTAAAACCATGAAGAACATGATTTTAATAATTACAGAGTTTGAATTATACCCTTTGTTATTAGGAAAGGAAGATGATGGTGATATTGGTTTTGATTAACCAAGCTTCCTCCTCCTTCTTCTTCTTCTTTCTTCTTTCTTCTTTCTTCTTTCTTCTTTCTTCTTCTTCTCTCTTTTCTTTCTCTGCTCAAGTTTACTCTGTTCTTCTTTCTAACACTGACTAACTCTATCTTTCTAACTTAACGTATTATAAAACTGATATATACATATAATATAAAACATAATAACAAAACATATAAGTGATATAATATTTAATCCCTCTACTAAATACATATCAGTTATAATATTTTTGAAAATCAAAAGTCATAAGGCTTTGTTTGGCAAAACCTCTTTAATTTAAAAATAGATTTGTAGGACTTAAGGCCTTGTTTAATAAATAAGGATTAAAACAGATTTAAGGGTCTTGTTTGGCAAAACTAATTTAAAGCCCTTTTTATTTTATTTTAATAACTTTTTTACTATATAGTTTCCAGTGTCACACTTTATTTAATTAAATCTTACTATCCCAATTTAATTAAATTAAAGCTAACATCAATTAACTAAATAAAATTGTCACATAACAATTATAATTACTCATTAATCATAATTCCATGTAACAACTTAGTAAATCAAATACCACATAATATTCATCTAATTTAATTATCTCAATTAAATTAGAACTACACCACAAATTATTAAACATCAATTTAATTAACATATTGCACTTAATTAAATTAATTCATAACATAATCACATCAATTATTTATTTAACTCAATAATTAAATTAATTAAAATATTTATTTTAATTTAATAAATATTTAAAATTAATATACAAAATCTCATTTGTTACACAAATTATGCCCACCGCTAAGTGCTAATCATGAATTTATTATGAAATTATGGAAGTTTATATTATATTCTCCATGGGTCATTATTTTGATTCAAAAAGTCTTGCTCCTGGATTGAAGTTTTGATGACTTCCATTTTTCTTTAAGCATAAATCTTTTCTGGAAGGTTAAAAGAGCACCCATGACCTGGTGGATAGACTACAAAATGTGGAAACTGAAAAATAATTTGGGAGAAGTAACAAGATGGGTAAACATAAAAGCTTTTGCTTTCTTAAAGGAGAGGCTGGTACAACTTTAAACATATCAGCTTTTGCATTAGTGTTATTATCATTCTCGTAACTCCTATTTGTCTGCTGGTATAATCTCAAGTCTAAGCCAATAATGAATGGAGAAATGCCATCAAACCATTAACTATTGACAATAAGCCAAATGTTCGAAATACCTTCCCACATACATTAACCTTGTGTCATTTGAAATGATATGAACCCCAGAGCTATAATATGTCCAAAATCAGTTGTTAAGTAATCTGATGTGCAGCCTTACCCCCACCCCCCAACAAACAAACACCCATTTTTTGATATTTAAAAAAAGTATCAATAAACTTTTTCCAAGAGGGCAAAAGTTTGTGTACACACGATGTTTAAAAGGGCGTATGGAACACACAAATTACAATGTAGAAAACAAAAAATAAAAACCAATCCCACTACACTACATCCCCTCAACATAACAAGGAGCCCCGGCGAAAAACTACATGACTGTCTCAAAGTGAAATCACAAAGCAAAATCAACCAAGAGGACAGCCTTAAACTTAGAAATAGAGAAACTGATTGAGAAACAGAGTATGAAGTCTAGAGGCTTTGCCTAGCGGACAAGCATTACAAAATTTAAATTTGAATTTGAAACTGGTAGCTTATGGCTAGAAATGACTTTATTCAAAATTTGGAAGTGCAGATGACCTAAACGATTATGCCAACAAGCAGATGAAGCTTTGGTTGCGACAAGAGCTGTAGGTTGTTTATTTGCTGAATAATGAGAAGATTGGAGAGAGTAGAGTCCTTGGATTTGATGATTACGATTAGAATAACCATTACCATTCCTTGGATTTGATGTTCGCTGGTACAACTTTAAACATATCAGCTTTTGCATTAGTGTTATTATCATTCTCGTAACTCCTATTTGTCTGCTGGTATAATCTCAAGTCTAAGCCAATAATGAATGGAGAAATGCCATCAAACCATTAACTATTGACAATAAGCCAAATGTTCGAAATACCTTCCCACATACATTAACCTTGTGTCATTTGAAATGATATGAACCCCAGAGCTATAATATAGATAAGAAAACTCTAAATCCTGAACAAAACCAAAGTCATGTCCAAAATCAGTTGTTAAGTAATCTGATGTGCAGCCTTACCCCCACCCCCCAACAAACAAACACCCATTTTTTGATATTTAAAAAAAGTATCAATAAACTTTTTCCAAGAGGGCAAAAGTTTGTGTACACACGATGTTTAAAAGGGCGTATGAACACACAAATTAAAATGTAGAAAACAAAAAATAAAAATCAATCCCACTACACTACATCCCCTCAACATAACAAGGAGCCCCGGCGAAAAACTACATGACTGTCTCAAAGTGAAATCACAAAGCAAAATCAACCAAGAGGACAGCCTTAAACTTAGAAATAGAGAAACTGATTGAGAAACAGAGTATGAAGTCTAGAGGCTTTGCCTAGCGGACAAGCATTACAAAATTTAAATTTGAATTTGAAACTGGTAGCTTATGGCTAGAAATGACTTTATTCAAAATTTGGAAGTGCAGATGACCTAAACGATTATGCCAACAAGCAGATGAAGCTTTGGTTGCGACAAGAGCTGTAGGTTGTTTATTTGCTGAATAATGAGAAGATTGGAGAGAGTAGAGTCCTCTTTCACTTGGCCCGGACAACAACGTTCTCTTCGTCTTGCGATCATTAACACACAAAAAAAGTAGGATGAAACTCAAAGAATACATCATTATTATGTGTAAATTTATTAACAGAAAGCAAGGACTTTGTGAGATGAGGAACATGTAAAATGTCATGCAAGGCAAATGAAGCATTCTCAAACTGTAAATTAGATGAATCCATATTAGCTATCTGAAGCCCTTTACCATTACCCACGTAGAGAGTGTCAGACCCATTGTACGCAACTGAGTGATCTAATTGGTGAAGATCAGGAATGGAATGGTGAGTAGCCCCTGTGTCTGGGAACCATGCATCAGTGGAATTTTAAGGATAGAAAGAAATCATGTTAGCACTCGGCTGATGGGCATGGTTATAGCGCTGACGGTGAGTTGATGCAGTGTGATTGTACCGATGACATATTTGACATTGAGGAGCATGATTATGTTGTCCGAAAGTTGGGCGACCAGTGTTGTAATGCCTAGTATCCGGATACTGACGTGATCGATTATTAGAGTTTCGGGTGTTGTCATTTTGATGATTACGATTTGAATAACCATTACCATTCCTTGGATTTGATGTTCGCTAAAGCAAATTAGCAGATGGTGGGACGGAAGTGACCGTAGTAGGAATTTCTGAGGGACATGCCTGACTTGGAGGGGATATAATAACATTGGGAAAATGTTGGATAAGCAACTCGTGATTTATTAAATTGCTGTGAAGATCAGTGAAGGAAATAGGTTCCAACCGATTTGTCATAGAAGGAATTACGCTATGAAATTCCTGGCGTAATCCTTTGAGAATTAGGCAAGTAAACTATGACATACACATGGGTCGTCCGGCGGCTGCGAGTTGATCATTGATTGCTTTTGCCCGATGAAGATAGTTAGAGATGGAATCATCATTTTGCTTGATGTCAAGAAGGCTAAGACGAAGATTTATGATTCTTGTTGTGGAAGGTGATGCATATGCAGACTCAAGCATTGTCCATAACTCACGGGATGATTGTGCATCGGGAATTAACGGAACAATGTCCTCACGAAGAGATGAGATCAATAAACTGAGCAGGTTTTGATCCTACTGATAGCAGATTAAGTATTCTGGGTTATCAATGGGTGTCGCACCTGCGACAGTAGCAGGGAGTTTTTCCGGCGACGGTACAGTTGTTCCATCAACAAATCGCTTCAAGTTATTTCCTCGTAGAAGAGGCAAGAGTTGAGCCTTCCATGAAAGATAGTTACCTGGGTGAAGTTTCATCACCAGTGTTTGAGTTGGATTTGTTAAATTGAGCGGTGACGTGAGAGTGTGAGCTGTTGTTGGGAACCAATAGAGGAGGATCCGGATGACGACATGATGTCGGTTTTGAAGTTCTGATACCAACTTAGAAATAGAGAAACTGGTTGAGAAACAGATTATCAAGTATTTTCACTATATTTTGTTTTACAACCTGATGCACACCTAATATATATACATAGTTGTTCTACAAGATAAGACTCTTAAGAGATAAGTGTTGCAACTACATGTAGCTATCTAATCTATACATATTTGAAACTTGGTTGAGTGGATAACAGAGTATCACACTTGTTGTCCAAAATACCGGATGGTTCAATACTTAAAAACATATTTATCTACATATTTCACAGTCTGCTTGATCCAAGGAAAGAAGGACGCAGAGAAACTAACATTTATATTTCACATACTAGCTTGAGTCACTTGACTGTTTCAGAAAATTTATAGGTAATGCTTACTGGAGTACCAAATATTATCAAGCTCCAAATGATGTAACATCTACAATTCAAAGCTTTTATTCTTTCCATTTCAATATTTTTTGAAAATTCAAATGGGGGAAATTACCAAAAAAATAGTAGTACATATTAAATGGTTTACAAACTAGAAGCAACTAATCCTAATGACATGATCGGTTACAGGGAAAAAGCTTCTGTAGTTTGTTATTGATAAGGAAAATTTTTAAATCTACCTATCAAAAAATAAATCTAGAAACTTCAGAGTTGCACTTGAAAAAATAAAGCTTGGAAATTCCTTTCTGATTCGACACTGAACAAGTAGGATGTTATAATCAAGGAATCTTCATGGATGACCTTGCAAGCAAAATAATCAAATGTAGATGCATCCTTCTATATTATCAAATCAATCAAGCAATTGGAGGAAGGTAGCGGTCATGAACCTCGCTACAGCAGAACAAGATTTCTCTGTCTTGTCATTCTCAGTGTAGACGCCCTTTTGCCGATTTAGAGAGAAATTGGGTTCCGATTTGGAGAGAAATCCGATTCTAGGGCACTGTTTATAGGACATAGAGATTCTAGGGAGGGTTTCCATTTGGAGAGAAGTTTGTGTTCTGATTTGGAGAGAAGCTAAGGCTTGTTACTCTCTTTGCCGAACTTTTCTGTTTTGGAGAGAAGCTAGGTGAGGAGAGCGATGTGTTTAAAAAAACACGAAAACCTTATGTTGTTTAAGTAGTTATGCTATTTAAGGAAATATGTTGTTAAGGCTTATGCTTTTGAACTTTTCTATATATATATATATATATATATATATATATATATATATATATCAGTCCCCTTCAGTTGAGGGATCCTTCAAATAGTGTTATTTGAGGGATGGGGAGCTCAACCGTTGGATCTGTTTTAATAACTTTATGTGGCTGAGATTGTTTTACATCTTTAACCATTTTTCATACTCCTGGCCCACCACAAACTCCACTTAGATCTTCTTCTACATTGGATGCAGATCCAACAGTTGAGCTCCCCATCTCTCAAATAACACTATTTGAGGGATTCCTCAACTGAAGGGGACTATATATATATAATCTAACATTCACTTTCAAGTCACTTTTTAAAACCATGCAGGATCCACCTTTTTGAATCAATCAGGTTCAGGATCCTTATTAAAACATCCTGGGTCATTTTTAAAAAGTAACGTGATTAGTCCCAAAAAAAATTTGCGCTTTTTATCACAGCAGCAAAGGGAAAAAAAAGATTGCTTACCAATTTTTTTTCTTTCATAAAAAAATAAATTTATACAACTATTTATGCCCAACAAATTATTTTTAATACATGCCCATACATATATGGAATCAAAACAATTAATAATTGCATAAATGTTTGGCTCTGATACCACAGTTGGGTTTGTACGAAATCGTGACGCAATCAAATTGCAAAATAAGCGGAAGCATGGTATATCATAGTTTAAAAATTTTCTACAAAATCATTACCCGAATCATCCTTTATGCAAATTATTAATTTAAAACGATACATAAGAAGTTATGGAATTATACCCTTGTAGAACGAAATTTTCACAGGTACGAGTTCAACTTCTTGTTCTTCGTAATCTCCTTGAATTTCTGGGTTAGATTCCTTCCTTTGATCAACGTTAGCCACCCAAGTGTTTGGCCTCTAGATGTGATCCACCAAAGAAGAAGAATTATCAAGAATGAGGGTGGTTGGCTAAACCCTAGGTTTCTATCCACTATACAAAATGAGTACTCTCCAACAATTAGAATTGCATCAACTGATATCTAACATAAAACTCATCTTAAATAGATATTGGTGAACCCTTCTAATCCTATTAGACATAGAGTTTCATTTAATTAATTAAACTCCTTTAATTAATTAGGCTTCCCAACATATTGGGATTAATTAATTAAAACTCCTTTAATTAATTTGTCTCCTAATCTTATTAGGAATGTATGAAAGTACTAATATTAAATTAATTGCTAAACTCCTTTAGAAATTAAAATAATAATAATTGTAAAAATATTAATAAGACTCCTCTTATTAATTTATATTTAATATTTCCAAAATATTAAATAATAAACATTAAGGTATTTAATTTATTCTATCACCATATATTAAATTAATTTCACTTAATGCATTATTACGATTATGCCATTACCTTCTTAAATAATTATTCTTCCTTTTATGGTGTGACCCTTTAGGTTCTTCATATTAAACCGGTTGTGAATAAATCAATTTGAACAATTCTAATCTTATTTAAATAAATAAATTAAACTAATAATCTATTTAAATAAATAATATTTATTCTACAATAGGGATAAACCTCCCTATCGATCAATGACTTTACAGATAATATAGATTTAAACATTAATCAAAAAAGAACTTGTGAGTAAATAGTTACTGTACAATTCAATCCTTCCACCATACAATGTCCCAATTAAATATAAGACATGAAATTACTGTCAAGTCTTATTTTATTTAATTATATGTATTTCGATTAGAAAATGCACAACTCCAAATAATACAAATTAGAAACTCCTTTCTAATTTAATTCTGCATTGACCAAGGACTACTGGGTTGTCATTTAACGAATCACATAGGACATATTTTTTCTTTTACTAGAAGTGGTAGATTCTTTATTGACCATTCATTATCTCCATATGTAACTTATTATACCCAAGCATACCCTTTGATATATCCTAAGGGTCTTAAGGAATACATCAAAGTATAATTCATTACACACAAGATACTATGATAATCTCAAGTCCAAGGATCACTTGTACTACTATCAGCTTAGGAATTCCTATTGACATGCAAGTAAAACTCCATTAGGTATTCTAGAGCGAGTCAAGTTTAGTGAATTTATTCTCTAATAAATACCTACATACTTGCTTTAGTGTCTCCACATAAATGATCATGCGATCAATCATTCTCATCCAATGAGCAAGTAATATATGTACCAATATATCCGGATTTACTAATCTCCTTTTTAGTAATCTAACAATTGGGAACTATTTTAGTTTTAAGCTTTCTAAGAATTTAAATCTCATTAGCATGATCAATATCATGATCCTAAAAGCATTGCTTAAAACTATGAGTTATTTATATAATATAAAAATAGCATCATATAGATAATTAAATGCTTTTAATAAATGAATACTTTTATTAATAAATAAATAAGATTGTCTCCAAAGTATATGCTTTATCATCATACATGATTGACTTGTATGCATACTACTTTCACTTCCGACGTTCTTACGTCGTACGCCCGACTTGCCTAACTCGAACGCCTAAGCGACACACCATTGTATACGACTAACACGTCCAATTCATCTACCACTCCTTGGTTTACATTTCCCTTGACCATATTCCAAAGTTCAATGTTTAGAAATCAGAAATACTAGACAAACATGGCTTGGTGTCATGGCGTTCTGAAGAAACCACCACGCCTTGCTCCCGATTACACAACAGCCCTAAAAAGGTCATTTTCGAAATTGATCCCAACCTTAACTCCCAAGTTTTATTGAATAAAAGTTGTAGGTCTACTTCTTAGCTATCCGGATCATCTTGAATCACCTAAATCAGAGTTCATACGAAGGACTTATGCTCAATTTACGAAAGCACATCGGAGCATATTTTGGCCTAACGCTTAACCAACACCTAGGCGCTTGACCCTTGACACTGAAACTTAGTTTTTGAAACTTTTGTAACTTTCGCCACACCTACTTTACCGCTTCATAACTTCATCATCCGATATCGGAATGAGTCCGTTCTTGAGTCATTTTCTTCCTTATAACATCCTCTACACATCCCTCAGGACAGAATAATTTTTAAGGTCCCTTAATTGGTCGAAAATTGGCTCAAAAGTCCCTCGAAAGCCACTTTTTGCAAAACAACATTTTCAACGTCAAATTTCTAAACTTCACAAATCGCTCATCTGAAGTCGGATTAAGCTGGTTCTTAATCTTACGATTTTAGTTAGATTTTTTAACTTTTTCGGTTACATTTTCGTAACACGCTCGGTTAGCCGAAAAACTAACTTTCGATTTTGAAATCCGATTTCGCCACCGATCCCCATTTCTCGAATAAATGCTATGTTGTATTTCAAAAAGTCAAAAAAACAAAAAAGGCGTTTTTAGCGTGAATAGTGTTTTTACGATTTTTTCCGAAAAAACTTTTATTAGAGATTTCATCTCTCCTTCTCAAATAGACACTATGACGTAATTCGAAAAAGAAAGTTTATTAGCATTTTTTGCGTTTTTATGATAGTGTTTTAGCATTTTTCTCAGGAAAAAATTATTTTCTTCTAAAAACTCCCAACACTCGTACATAATCACGTAACACGTAAACTATGTCATTAATCGACCTAAATCACATAACACGTAATAATATCAATAAAATTTTATTTATTAGATATTGTCATCGAAAAATCTAATTTCAAGGCTATCTGAATTCTCGAGTCGTCACAACAAAGGTAAGGTTTAGTGGATTTGGTCATCGTACCATGAATAGTGCAGTACATTTAGCTCCAAAAGCTGCTTTTGCGAGTTAAAATATTTGTCCAGTTGCGGTACGTTTAGCTCCGAAAGCTGCTTTTGCGAGTTATAGTACTTGTCCAGTTGCTAGCTAAACACAACATTTGGAACATTTTGAGCTCAAACGCAGTCCTGATTGTGATTTTTCAGAACTCCATGAACATACAGAAGAGATTCTAGATCAAGGTTATTTCCTAGGTGAGGATTGTTCCCCTCCCATTCTTCTGCGGAAGTTGCACAAGTAAAAAATTCTAGTCAAAGTCAAGGATCGCATCAACCAGATTAAAAGAACATAGCCAGCTGGAGAAATGTGGAATTATTATTTTAGGATACCCTCTCATCATCCATTATTTATCGGTATGTGTTGGTGGGGGTCGGGGGTGTAGTCTTGTTGTGTTGTGAGATCGTCCCAGGGATGGACATAAACTTGTAAGCTGCCGAGGATGGAGATAATCGTCCAGGTTTTATTGTGAAAGAAAAAAGTTGAAAAAGATTTTTAAAAAAGACAAACAAATCACCGCAGCCCAAACGCAACCAACTCGCGTTTAGGGGGCGTTTCGGTCCAAAATGCAACCCAAGAAATTCTTGATGTTGCATTTTGTTCCTCTAAATGTAGAACCAAAATAGGTATAATAGCTACTTTGCTCTTCACAATCGATTCATCTTGATTGAGGATGGATCAAAAAAAAATTCCTTCAAGAATTGATATGAGAGAAGATAGGTTTAATTGGGGGATGGAAGAATAAATTAAATTTGATTCGGGAAATGATTTATATGTCAACAAATTTATGACGAAGTTGGATAAATTAGGGTTCTTAATTTATACTTGAGCAATGTATGCTTATATATCACAATTATATATAGTTCGGCCAATTTTTTTTTGCAAAAAGTAACAAAAGATAGGTTTGGTCAGTGTAAAAAAGACATTGTGTCCCACATATCCCATTATCACATTAAATACGTAAAATATATATCAAATCTTATGACAATACATACCTTAGATAACTGAAAATAACCAACCTTAAGATACAAATACAAGGATTATTAAAAAACCAATCAACGTACAGTACAAACTGAAAATTCAAAAACTATAACATCACTAGATGCATGTGTTCACAAACTGCGAATTCCAATGGGTGCTCATCTCCCATCTACGGATGAAACGGACCAGGACCAGGACCTTTGTGTGAGCAACTTCGGGATACCGATGATAATCCACAAGGATTTACTTGTCGTCTTTGAGCTGTTCCTGTATGGATTAAGAGAATCAAAACCAAGAAGAAAACAAAGAGCGAAATAACAGAATTAGCACCTCTAGTTGCCATTTTTGGCTATATATTAAGCTCTGGCACTTAGAAAATTTTCCTTTTTTTTTGGTTATAGCTTTTTGAGGTCTACTCTATATATCTATATTATATACTAGGGGCGGAACTTTGCATGGCCAGGGGACAATGGGCCGCGGGTGATATTTTTGTAAATAAAAAGAAAGTAAGTGGGATCACTCTATTTTAATATTATTTTATTTTTTAAATGAATTTCCAAAATAACGTAGTTTTAATTAAAAAATATTATTTAAGAGAGAGTGCTATTTTAAGAGGAGAGCTTTATATCCGTTCTATAAAGAGAGAGTGCTATTTCACAAACTAAATTTAAGAGAGAGTGCTATTTAAGAGAGAGTGCTATTTCACAAACTAAATTTTATTTTGAATTAAATGCGCCTAAACGTTGAGTTTCAAAACAATTTGAACATTCCTCACTCTCTATGCAGTGATTTTAGTTACACATCTTGGCTCAAATTCAAACTCGATATGATGTTTGTTAACTACGCGACCCATTCACATGAGCATAGGGAATCTATACTTGAGCGTTCAACTGAGTTTTCTTATCAATCACCAAACACCAATGTCAACACTCTTAAAGAATTACGTACTAATATTGATGAAAGCTTTGACAATTGTGAGAATAATAATTGTACCGTTCTCGAATGCGTACATATAACTTTTATGTTGTGATGAATTGAAGAATAATAATCGTCCAAAATATAAGATTATTATTGATATTCGAAAGTCAATTTATGATATCTTTACACTCAAAATTGAAACAAATTTCTTTAATTTTAGTCAATATAATAATAAATATTGTAAACTATCTAAAAGTACTATTAATTCTAAGATTTATAAAAAAAATTCATATTTTTTTACCAATCATCTTGATTTATAGTTTGGAATAGAGGGAACATAATCTAGATAGAGCTTGAAACAACTCAGGTCAAATTCTGAGTTCGGAACAAATCTTAGGTCAAATTTTAAGTATGTTATTGGGTCATCTTAGCCCACCAATGGCTCACTCAAAAGTCATAACCGAATGTACTATTGTTACTAACTTAATTCCTTATATATACAAGTTTTTCTCACATGTTTCAATGTGAGACTGTTTCAATGTGAGACTGGGGAATGACAACAAGTTTTTTGTTTATTAAAATAAATTAGGATTCCCTTCACTTTATAGTTCTCACTTAATTTTCGATAATACATATTTAACAACACAAGAATTTTTTTAGCGATAATTTTAACAGCAAAATTATATGTTGTAGTTGGTTGAAACAATAAACTTTACAATGAGTAATATTTTTTAGAGAGTTTACAATATTTATGTATTGATTAAAATTAAAAAAAGAATTAATTGCATATTAGACCCCGAAGTATACACTATTTTACCATTCGTACCCCGATGCTTAAATGCTCTCATCCCGCTACCTCAAGTACCGTTAAGTAAGCATAACTGACCCTTTTGGTCAATTTGTTTGCCGAAAAATGGCCACGTGGCACAATTAATTTAAATGGCCAAAAATTACAAAAGGATCAATTATACTTACTTAACAGTACTTGAGGTAGTGGGATGTGAGAGTTAAAACATGGGGTTACGAATGATAAAATGGTGTATATACTCCGGGGTTTATATAATATGCAATTAACCCTTAAAAAAACCTATATCAATTTTCAATTTAAAAACTTCTTGAGTTGACTTTAAAAAGTCAACATTTATCAAATAATATAGAACGAATAGTATACAATTTTGAACTTAATGTAATAACATTATAAGAAGCAACCATACAAATATATCGTAACAACCTATTACTATTACATTACAACTCTATAACATTACTTAGAATATTGCATTACATCAAATTTTATCTACCAAACCCTACCGTAATATCATCCTTGTTTTTCACTAGTCCATTATTATCACATATTAAGAGGTCCTTTGAATAGTTAAGATATAAATATGAGTCTAAACAATCCAAAGAACCTCTTAATACAAAAATGTGAGCTGTTAAAATGCATTAAGAGGCGAGCTCTTAAGATACATTAAGATATATATATTTTTAGACTAGAATTGCAATTGTGTAATATTTATATAACAAAATTTAGGCTTAAATACATTTTAAATTTATGACGAAGTTGGATAAATTAGGGTTCTTAATTTATACTTGAGCAATGTATGCTTATATATCACAATTATATATAGTTCGGCCGATTTTTTTTGCAAAAAGTAACAAGATTCATTTTGATTTTGAAACTAGGGATGGAATTGGCGTGGCATGGGGAGAATGAGAAGAGAAAGAAAACGACTTATGCGTAGTACATTTACACCGAGGCGCCCTACGGTGGCTCAGCACCGTTAACTACAGCAAAGGCGTTTGTGCAGGTGTTGAGAGAAGATAGGTTTGGTCAGTGTAAAAAAGACATTGTGTCCCACATATCCCATTATCACATTAAATACGTAAAATATATATCAAATCTTATGACAATACATACCTTAGATAACTGAAAATAACCAACCTTAAGATACAAATACAAGGATTATTAAAAAACCAATCAACGTACAGTACAAACTGAAAATTCAAAAACTATAACATCACTAGATGCATGTGTTCACAAACTGCGAATTCCAATGGGTGCTCATCTCCCATCTACGGATGAAACGGACCAGGACCAGGACCTTTGTGTGAGCAACTTCGGGATACCGATGATAATCCACAAGGATTTACTTGTCGTCTTTGAGCTGTTCCTGTATGGATTAAGAGAATCAAAACCAAGAAGAAAACAAAGAGCGAAATAACAGAATTAGCACCTCTAGTTGCCATTTTTGGCTATATATTAAGCTCTGGCACTTAGAAAATTTTCCTTTTTTTTTGGTTATAGCTTTTTGAGGTCTACTCTATATATCTATATTATATACTAGGGGCGGAACTTTGCATGGCCAGGGGACAATGGGCCGCGGGTGATATTTTTGTAAATAAAAAGAAAGTAAGTGGGATCACTCTATTTTAATATTATTTTATTTTTTAAATGAATTTCCAAAATAACGTAGTTTTAATTAAAAAATATTATTTAAGAGAGAGTGCTATTTTAAGAGGAGAGCTTTATATCCGTTCTATAAAGAGAGAGTGCTATTTCACAAACTAAATTTAAGAGAGAGTGCTATTTAAGAGAGAGTGCTATTTCACAAACTAAATTTTATTTTGAATTAAATGCGCCTAAACGTTGAGTTTCAAAACAATTTGAACATTCCTCACTCTCTATGCAGTGATTTTAGTTACACATCTTGGCTCAAATTCAAACTCGATATGATGTTTGTTAACTACGCGACCCATTCACATGAGCATAGGGAATCTATACTTGAGCGTTCAACTGAGTTTTCTTATCAATCACCAAACACCAATGTCAACACTCTTAAAGAATTACGTACTAATATTGATGAAAGCTTTGACAATTGTGAGAATAATAATTGTACCGTTCTCGAATGCGTACATATAACTTTTATGTTGTGATGAATTGAAGAATAATAATCGTCCAAAATATAAGATTATTATTGATATTCGAAAGTCAATTTATGATATCTTTACACTCAAAATTGAAACAAATTTCTTTAATTTTAGTCAATATAATAATAAATATTGTAAACTATCTAAAAGTACTATTAATTCTAAGATTTATAAAAAAAATTCATATTTTTTTACCAATCATCTTGATTTATAGTTTGGAATAGAGGGAACATAATCTAGATAGAGCTTGAAACAACTCAGGTCAAATTCTGAGTTCGGAACAATTCTTAGGTCAAATTTTAAGTATGTTATTGGGTCATTTTAGCCCACCAATGGCTCACTCAAAAGTCATAACCGAATGTACTATTGTTACTAACTTAATTCCTTATATATACAAGTTTTTCTCACATGTTTCAATGTGAGACTGGAGTATTACAACAAGTTTTTTGTTTATTAAAATAAATTAGGATTCCCTTCACTTTATAGTTCTCACTTAATTTTCGATAATACATATTTAACAACACAAGAATTTTTTTAGCGATAATTTTAACAGCAAAATTATATGTTGTAGTTGGTTGAAACAATAAACTTTACAATGAGTAATATTTTTTAGAGAGTTTACAATATTTATGTATTGATTAAAATTAAAAAAAGAATTAATTGCATATTAGACCCCGAAGTATACACTATTTTACCATTCGTACCCCGATGCTTAAATGCTCTCATCCCGCTACCTCAAGTACCGTTAAGTAAGCATAACTGACCCTTTTGGTCAATTTGTTTGCCGAAAAATGGCCACGTGGCACAATTAATTTAAATGGCCAAAAATTACAAAAGGATCAATTATACTTACTTAACAGTACTTGAGGTAGTGGGATGTGAGAGTTAAAACATGGGGTTACGAATGATAAAATGGTGTATATACTCCGGGGTTTATATAATATGCAATTAACCCTTAAAAAAACCTATATCAATTTTCAATTTAAAAACTTCTTGAGTTGACTTTAAAAAGTCAACATTTATCAAATAATATATAACGAAGAGTATACAATTTTGAACTTAATGTAATAACATTATAAGAAGCAACCATACAAATATATCGTAACAACCTATTACTATTACATTACAACTCTATAACATTACTTAGAATATTGCATTACATCAAATTTTATCTACCAAACCCTACCGTAATATCATCCTTGTTTTTCACTAGTCCATTATTATCACATATTAAGAGGTCCTCTGAATAGTTAAGATATAAATATGAGTCTAAACAATCCAAAGAACCTCTTAATACAAAAATGTGAGCTGTTAAAATGCATTAAGAGGCGAGCTCTTAAGATACATTAAGATATATATATTTTTAGACTAGAATTGCAATTGTGTAATATTTATATAACAAAATTTAGGCTTAAATACATTTTAAATTTATGACGAAGTTGGATAAATTAGGGTTCTTAATTTATACTTGAGCAATGTATGCTTATATATCACAATTATATATAGTTCGGCCGATTTTTTTTGCAAAAAGTAACAAGATTCATTTTGATTTTGAAACTAGGGATGGAATTGGCGTGGCATGGGGAGAATGAGAAGAGAAAGAAAACGACTTATGCGTAGTACATTTACACCGAGGCGCCCTACGGTGGCTCAGCACCGTTAACTACAGCAAAGGCGTTTGTGCAGGTGTTGAGAGAAGATAGGTTTGGTCAGTGTAAAAAAGACATTGTGTCCCACATATCCCATTATCACATTAAATACGTAAAATATATATCAAATCTTATGACAATACATACCTTAGATAACTGAAAATAACCAACCTTAAGATACAAATACAAGGATTATTAAAAAACCAATCAACGTACAGTACAAACTGAAAATTCAAAAACTATAACATCACTAGATGCATGTGTTCACAAACTGCGAATTCCAATGGGTGCTCATCTCCCATCTACGGATGAAACGGACCAGGACCAGGACCTTTGTGTGAGCAACTTCGGGATACCGATGATAATCCACAAGGATTTACTTGTCGTCTTTGAGCTGTTCCAGTATGGATTAAGAGAATCAAAACCAAGAAGAAAACAAAGAGCGAAATAACAGAATTAGCACCTCTAGTTGCCATTTTTGGCTATATATTAAGCTCTGGCACTTAGAAAATTTTCCTTTTTTTTTGGTTATAGCTTTTTGAGGTTTACTCTATATATCTATATTATATAGGGGCGGAACTCTGCATGGCCAGGGGACCATGGGCTGCGGGTGATATTTTTGTAAATAAAAAGAAAGTAAGTGGGATCATTCTATTTTAATATTATTTTATTTTTTAAATAAATTTTCAAAATAACGTAATTTTAATAAATAAAAATTGTTATTTAAAAGAGAGTGTTATTTTAAGAGGAGAGTTTTATATCCGTTATATATATATATATATATATATATATATATATATATATATATATATATATATATATATATATATATATATAGATAAAAAAAATGATTATACACAACTGTATATTTTATTTGTTATTAACACAATAAAATTATCTCCTTGACTTTCTCTTAAAATGCAGAGTTGGCACATTATAATTGAATGACAATTTTATTCTCTCATTGACTTTTAACTCTGATATAGAAATAAGAAAATCCTCCTTGGAATGAATTGGTACCATTTGATGGCTTTCTAGATGGGAACGTGGTTAATTTATTCTTAACATTCAACAACTGAAAGTCCCAGTAATGAATATAGAGAGAGATTGAGTCTTTAACCAACTCGCTTGAATTTGGACTAAGAAAGCACATTCCCGCGCAGTCAAGGGAAACCATACTAGTATTATACTCCATTCGTCTCTTAATATACGTCGTTTTAGATGATTTTATTTTTCTCAAATTATTTATAGTTTTATACAATTTAAAAAAATTAATTACAATCTTTTCAAAATTACCCCTTACGAGAAAATGTTACAGATAAGAGAAAGTATGAGATAAATGTGATAATTATGTGAATTTAAGGCTATTATAGATAATTAATAATATATTTAATGACATACAATCATTTCCTTAATTTTTATGGACAACTCTAAAACGACATAATTAAGGGACGGAGGAGGGAGTACTATTTTCGTGGAATTGTCAGGTAGCATAAACCTAACGAAAAGGACTAATTTCCGATTTTTGCACCCTAAACTTTAATTCTAAAATAAATTAAAACACTAAAATTTATTTCACAAACTAAATTTTATTTTGAATTAAATGCACCTAAACGTTGAGTTTGAAAACAATTTGAACCTTCCTCACTCTCTATGCAGTGATTTTAGCTACACATCTTGGCTCAAATTCAAACTCGATATAATGTTTGTTAACTACGCGACCCATTCACATGAACATAGAGAATCTATACTCGAGCATTCAACTGACTTATCAGTCACCGAACACCAATGTCAACACTCTTAAAGAATTATGTACTAATATTGATGAAAACTTTGACAATTGTGAGAATAATAACTGTACCGTTCTTGAATGCGTACATATAACTTTTATGTTGTGATGAATTGAAGAATAATAATCGTCCAAAATATAAGATTATTATTGATATTCGAAAGTCAATTTATGATATCTTTACACTCAAAATTGAAACAATTTTCTTTAATTTTAGTCAATATAATAATAAATATTGTAAACTATCTAAAAGTACTATTAATTCTTAGATTTATAAAAAAAAATCATATTTTTTTACCAATCATCTTGATTTATAGTTTGGAATAGAGGGAACATAATCTAGATAGAGCTTGAAACAACTCAGGTCAAATTCTGAGTTCGGAACAATTCTTAGGTCAAATTTTAAGTATGTTATTGGGTCATTTTAGCCCACCAATGGCTCACTCAAAAGTCATAACCGAATGTACTATTGTTACTAACTTAATTCCTTATATATACAAGTTTTTCTCACATGTTTCAATGTGAGACTGGAGTATTACAACAAGTTTTTTGTTTATTAAAATAAATTAGGATTCCCTTCACTTTATAGTTCTCACTTAATTTTCGATAATACATATTTAACAACACAAGAATTTTTTTAGCGATAATTTTAACAGCAAAATTATATGTTGTAGTTGGTTGAAACAATAAACTTTACAATGAGTAATATTTTTTAGAGAGTTTACAATATTTATGTATTGATTAAAATTTAAAAAAAAGAGTTAATTGCATATTAGACCCCGAAGTATACACTATTTTACCATTCGTACTCCGATATTTAAACGCTCTCATCCCGCTACCTCAAGTACCGTTAAGTAAGCATAACTGACCCTTTTGGTCAATTTGTTTGCCGAAAAATGGCCACGTGTCACAATTAATTTAAATGGCCAAATATTACAAAAGGATCAATTATGCTTACTTAACAGTACTTGAGGTAGTGGGATGTGAGAGTTAAAACATGGGGTTACGAATGATAAAATGGTGTATATACTTCGGGGTTTATATAATATGCAATTAACCCTTAAAAAAATCTATATCAATTTTCAATTTAAAAATTTCTTGAGTTGACTTTAAAAAGTCAACATTTCTCAAATAATATAGAACGAAGAGTATATAATTTTGAACTTAATGTAATAACATTATAAGAAGCAACCATACAAATATATCGTAACAACCTATTACTATTACATTACAACTCTATAACATTACTTAGAATATTGCATTACATCAAATTTTATCTACAAAACCAAACCCTACCGTAATATCATCCTTGTTTTTCACTAGTCCATTATTATCACGTATTAAGATGTCCTCTGAATAGTTAAGATATAAATATGAGTCTAAACAATTCAAAGAACCTCTTAATACAAAAATATGAGCTGTTAAAATGCATTAAGAGGTGAGCTCTTAAGATACATTAAGATATATATATTTTTTTAGACTAGAATTGCAATTGTGTAATATTTATATAACAAAAGTTAGGCTTAAATACATTTTAAACTTTAAACCTTAAAGTTTTTTGCTTTTTACACTTTAAATTTTAAAGTTTCAATTTAATTCAAGGCATTGAACCATAATGTCTTTAAATTTTATAAATTAAATTTTTTGGCCATCGACGTGTAATAATTGATCCAAATGAGAGTATTTTTGGTAATTTCAGTCTTAAATTTCTTTGGAAGCACATAAAATTAATTATAAGCATGTGGTTAGTGTATATATGATGAAAAAAATAAGTAGAAAAAATTGGAGCTAATATAAACGATATATACTCTTAAAAGATTTAGTTTTTCACATTAAAGAAAAACTTAAATACCAATAAAGTACATAAAATTGTTGGCACACGACTATTGTATATATGATGAAGAAAAATGTGGAAAAATTGCAGCTAATATAAATGATGTGTACGGTTAAAGGATTTAGTTGTCCTTTTATTTTAAGCCACATGACTTACTCCGGTAAAAAATGATAAACTCAATTTAAGACTGAACCTTAATGTATTTAAATTTTATAAATTAAACCTTTTGGCCACCGACGTGTAATAATTGATCCAAATGAGAGTATTTTTGATAATTTCACTCTTAAATTTCTTTGCAAGCACATAAAATTATAAGCACGTAAGTGTACGATGAAGAAAATAAGTAGAAAAAATTAGAGCTAATATAATTGATATATACTCTTAAAAGAATTATATTTTCACATTTAAGAAAAAATTAAGCATATGTAAAAGTACATAAAATTGTTGGCACGTCACTATTGTATAATGAAGGAAACTGTGGAAAAATTGCAGCTAATATAAATGATATGTACGGTTAAAAGATTTAATTTTGTTTTCATTTTAAGTCACGTGACTTATTCCAGAAAAAAAGGCTATGGCCAAAAAGTTAAATTTATAAAAATTTAGAGACATTAAGGTTGAACGTTTTAATGAAGAAATATTAGTGCTTAAATTGTAAAAAAACAACAAAATTTAAGTTTTAAAGTGTATTTAAATTTAAAAGTTATCTGAATGTTAATATCAATGCAACTCGACAATTTTTTGTAATATAGACTGTCCAAATAAATGGATCAACCATTTCAAAGTAGCTGGAATCAGGATCCATAAAATACATAGTCTACGGTCCATCAAAAACTGCTTACTTATTCTTGCAGTGGCAGCTGATCCTTGAGAGAGTAAAAGAATGAAAACCAAACAGAAGATGAAGAGCATAATATATAAGAGATTTAGTAGCTCTAGCTGTCATTTTTGCTTACAAATTATTGTTGTTTTACATTTTCGGTCCAGATAGTATATGTTTTGTATAATGCATGAGGAAAGTTTACTGGCACCAAATTAAGACTTCCGGTCATTGGGTACAGCTTTTGGCAAAGTAGCATGACTTTGACCTTTTCTTCTTTGAATAGATAAACGTCGTTGCTTCCATGTAATTGTGGTTTGGGAGATGCTACCGTGTAGTTTCTTTGGAGCAACCAAAAAGACAATAAAGGAGGATAAGTGTAATGGAGGGGTCCTAATCTCGCAAATTAATTGCCATGTTATATATGACATTATTTTCAACATAACCCGACTAGTTTGGGACAAAAGATATTGTCTGGGGTTGTATTTCAGCCACACATGACTAAATTCCGACCTTTTCTCCCTAAACTTTAATCTTAAAATTAATTTAGATTCTAATTTTATTTTAAATTAAATGTACCCTAAACGTTGCATCCTCCTCACCATCTACATCAAACTAATTTGCACCCTAAATTTTAGTGTGAAGGGTGCACATTGTTTAAAAATTTAAAGATTAGGGTGCATTTAATTAATTCAATATAAATTTTAAGGTACAAATTGTGGGCCCAAGTGCAAATTAGAGTTCACATGTCCTAATTGGATTAAAAGCACAATTAGGGTTCCACGACCTCATTAAATGTACGAATTAGGATTCGCATGACCTAATTAAATGAAGACAAAAAAGTCAGAAATAAAGATGCTAGATCCGAGAGAAGCCTCCACGTGTCCCAAGGCAGAAGACTCGTGGAGGCTGCTCATTTTGGAAATTTATTGAGGAATTGGATTGGTGGCTAGAAGAACAGGACAATCTGGGCATTACTCTGTTGACTAAGGGTATTTCTAGAATTTTCTCGAGAACATGTGCCTGGCACGTGACCACTTTCCAGGAAACTCT
The DNA here is from genome assembly GCA_020205555.1 of Panax stipuleanatus. Lineage (NCBI taxonomy): Eukaryota > Viridiplantae > Streptophyta > Magnoliopsida > Apiales > Araliaceae > Panax > Panax stipuleanatus. The sequence continues at coordinate 162,561,758 of CM035117.1, forward strand.
ATAAATACCTCTTCCATTCTATTGGGAAGGATAGATAGCTGTCTTGGAACTCTGGACCTTCGGTTGGACCTCTCTTCAGACGCAAGACTTGGACTCTTGGAAGATCGAAGGATTTGGACATTCTCTCAACCGGAAGCACTCAAGAAGACTCTTGGAATCCCAATAATCCTAACACGATTTTCGGATTCTAGGAGTGGAGGGACTCAAGAAGAAGGCTCTTGGAATCCCAATAACCCTAACACGGTTTCTGGATTCTAGGGGTTCTGCCATGCGTCATTGGAGTAATCGCCCACCTGTTCTTCTCCCCTCTTCAATCAATTTCGTGCTCTTCGTGGATTTCTCTCCTCCTCAGCCAACATAAACCCTAACTCTATCAAGGTACGATTTCCTTGCCCACAGTAAATTGGCAACTCTGCTGGGGAGGTGCAGGATTCGTGAAGGGTATGCCCACACCTCGAAGTGGGAGAATTACGGGAAGAGCTTCACCAACAAATAGCATTACTTCATCGGATCCAGTTCCAAGGCAAGCAAATCAAGCTTTCCAAGGCGAAAATCTGGATCTTGATCAACTAATTATCAAAGACGCTTCAGAAGGAAGTTCAACATCACCATACATGGCCAATCAACAACAAACGAATGCTAGGTAGGCTGGCGCAGGAAGGCAAGGTGAGGACGCAAGCGGAGAGCAGACGAATGCGGTGCAACTGGAGATGCTGAAGGCATTGAAGGAAGCACGGGAAGGACAAGGGATGATGATGGCTATGATGCAGGAGATGCAGAGGAAGCATTCAGGGGCCTGTACGAACAATGGGTCGAGCACGGAGTGGTGAAACCACCAAGGCCTAGATTTGTGGTGACGGAAGAGATGAAAAGAAGACTGGACTTCTATGTGTACCACCAGTACGCGGGATATTCCACTATGGATTGTTACAGTCTGCGGAGGATATACCATAAGAAGCTGGCAGCCAGAGAAATTGAACTGGGAAAAGAAAGCAGCGTGCATGACAAGTCACTTCCGAACCACAAAGGAAAAGAAACATGCAACACTGTTACCCATAGTGCAACCCCGGAAGTGGAGATGATGATGGAAGAAAAAGAGTAAGGTGATCCAGGCCTACAGGTGACGGCGTTAATGAATGGAGCCAAGTTCAGAAATTTTTTCTATCAGATAGGATTGACTAAGGAATCAAGGATAGAAGCAACCAAGGCAATCATTAAGGTTGTCGAGACGCAAGAGACCTGCATGGCCATAAGCAAAGGATTCGTGAAGACGGCGAAAGAAGAAGAAAATAAGATATCTTTCTCTAAAGCTGATAGAGAGATAAGATATCCGCACAACAGGCCGCTATATGTGACAGCAGTAGTCAATGGCATAGAAGTGCAGAGGGCGTTCATTTATAACAGAGCATCTATAAACATTATGCCCTATACCGTGTTTAAACGGTTAGGCCTTCCAGAGAAAAAGATTGTGAAAGAAAAAACAAACATTACAGGACTTGCCAACCAAAGATCCAGAACCCTGGGACACATCAAGGTGGATATGCAAGTTGGGAAGATTCGAGGACCTGTAATGTTCCATATTGCTGAGGTGGATGCAGCATATCATGTCTTGCTAGGGAGGGCCTGGCAAAATAACTACGGAGTGGTACCCTCAGTCTTTCATCAATGCTTGAAAGCTATCTGGAAAGGAAGAGAAGTGAAGGTACCAACAACAAGGAATCCCTTTGGACCGGAGGAGGCACACATCACCGAAGCAACTTTCTTTGACGATGTCGCTGAAGAGGGGGAGAACCAGATTGCAAGACCGGATTCCCTAAGACTAGCAAGCTGGGAGGAAGTGCAGAAAGATAAGTTCGCACCTACAGAAAAAGAAAAGAAGAAGACCTCGAAAAAAGGAGATTCCCAAATCAAGAAGCCAGTGGTAATAAACCTTGAGAAGGAAGGAAAAGGAGAAAAAAAAAAGGCTAGCAGACCCTGAAGAAGCCAGAAACATAATAAATGCTAAGCGAACAGCAAAATCAGAGGATTGCCAAAAGACGAAATGGGAGAGGGTTGTTAAACCCGATGGAAAGGTGGTGTTTCGTTTGTGACGGTGCAGGGGGGAAGAGCCCAAGGGAGCATGCAAACCCAACGGCTCAGGAGGTGTCCCTCACTCCAGCAGTAATGAAGAAGGAGAAGCTGTGCAGCAAAAAGTAGAACCAGCTCCAGAATGCTTTGAGGATAGGCCAAAACCTCAACAAAATGAATTAGAAGAAGTTGATTTTGCAACAGATGGAGGAACGCCAAGACCAACTTATGTTAACAAAGAGCTGGATGTTAACCAGAAAGAGGAGTTTGTGAAATTACTACGAGAGTATAGGCATGTCTTTGCTTGGAACTACGATGAGATGCCCGGAATCGACAAGGAGCTTGTAGAGCACAATCTGAATATAAGCCCGGGAATAAAACTAGTGAAGCAAGCGCCTCGCAACTATGCACCCGAAGTCGAAACCCAAATAAAGGAGGAAATCAAGAAGATACTGGAAGTAGGGTTCATCAAGCCAATCCAACATCCAATATGGCTATCCAGCATTGTACCAATGAAGAAATCAAACGGTCAGTTACGAATATGTGTGGATTTCAGAGACTTGAACAAGGCATGCTCGAAGGACATGTACCCATTACCCAACATAGACACTTTGGTAGATGCAATGGCTAATCACGAGATGATGTCATTCACGGATGGGTTTGTGGGTTACAATCAAATAAAGATGTCCGTAGAAGATGCAGAGTTAACTGCCTTTCGTACCCCGTTTGGGAATTTTTACTATGTAGTAATGCCATTCGGCTTGAAGAATGCGGGGGCAACTTATCAAAGGGCAATGCACGCTATATTCCATGACATGATTCATGATATAGTGGAGGACTACGTGGACGACATAGTAGTGAAATCCAAGAAGGCGACAACCCATGTAGAGGACCTGAGGAAAGTGTTTGAGAGATGTCGAAGGTACAAGTTAAAGATGAATCCGAAGTGCGCCTTTGGAATGATGGCTGGAAAATTCTTGGGCTCTTGGGCTTCTTGGTGCATAACAGAGGTTTGGAGGTAGACCCAAGCAAGGTAAAAGCAATCACAGAGATGCCCCCACTAAAAACACAAAAGCAGTTGAAGAGATTTCTAGGGAAAGTTTCTTACATGAGGAGATTCATGCCAGCATTAGCAGAAGTCACAGAACCTTTCGGTAAATTGCTAAAAGGAAAGGCAGAATGGGACTGGGGGCAAGACTAGCAACAGGCCTTTGAGTAGGTAAAAAGAATTTTGGCTTCAGCAGAAACGATGGTAGTACCACAAAGAGGAATTCTGTTGCAGTTATACATCACATCTACTAAGAAGGCTATAGGCGGATTGATCACCCAGGAAGTGGATGGAGAAGAGAAACCTGTGTATTAAATTAACCGGATAATCAGAGGACCGGAAACCAGGTACTCACAGGTGGAGAGACATTACCTAGCATTGGTGTTCATTGCGCAGAAAATGCGACATTACTTTCTGGCGCACGAAGTAAAGATTGCAACCAGAACTGATCCGATCAGATATTTACTGACAAGGCCAGCATTAGTAGAAAGACCCGCTAGATGGATGATGATCCTTTCGAAATACAACATCAAGTGTGTGACACCGAAGGCAATCCGATGTCAAGCCTTGGCAGACCTGCTAGCTCAATTTCTAAATGGAGAATATGAACCTCCCTCTGAGGATCTTCCAGGCGGAGAAGTGGAAGCAATCGACTTAATGGACGAAGACCCAGAATAGTGGAATTTGGCTTTTGACGGATCATCTGCAGAGGGTAAAGGCGGAGCAGGAGTAGTGTTGACCACCAAAGAAGGGAAAGAAGTGGCCTTGTCATACAAATTGGACTTCCCTTGCAAAAATAATGAAGCAGAATATGAGGCGTTTATATTGGGATTGTTGGCGGCTCAAGAGTTGGGAGCCAAGCATCTTAAAGTAAAGGGAGATTCAAATCTGATATTACAACAAATAAGAGGCCAATTCGCAGTGAAGGAACCTATCTTGGCGCCATATCGAACTGTAGCACAGAAGGTGATGGAGGCTTTCAAGACGGTGGTGATTGAGTATGTGCCGAGAGGACAAAACAAACAAGCTGACGCATTGGCAACTGTAGCATCTCGAGTGTTTGTCCAAGGAAAAGACTTGAATGTGAGGGTAATGAAGAGAACCCTCCCAACCACGGTAGTAGACTTGTTCCCCAAAGACATGATAGACGATTGGAGACATGACATCTCCCATCAATTGCAAAAAAAAAAGGGAAAAATATCACCAGTAGAGCTTCAGAAATACAGCATTATTAAGGGAGTCTTGTATCATAAAGAAGCGGATGATGTATTAACACGATGCTTGGGGAGGCAAGAAGCGGATAAAGTCTTGCATCAAGTGCATAACAAAAACGACGGATTGGCAGACATTAGTTTGTATCGCAGGTTGCAGCGCCAAGGGTATTATGGGCCCAAAATAAAGAAGGAAGCAGATTCACTTCAACGACAATGTGCTTCGTGCCAAGAATACCCTGGGGAGGAGGAATGCGCCTTCATTGATGACATAGTGGATTGGCGAGTCCCTTATGTGGAGTTTTTACAAAGTGGCTATCCACCTGCCGAAAAGAAGGACGTGATTATCCTAAAAAGGAAGTCACAACGATTCTTCTTGCAAAATGGAGAATTGTTCAGAAGAGGATTCAATGGCAAGCCCTTACGGTGTTTAGAAGTAGGAGAAGCCAAAGATTTGGTCTATCAAATGCACAAAGACGAACACCAAGGGGGAGACAAGTTGTACAAATAACTTATTGATTACGGTTATTATTGGCCGAAGATGGAAGAAGATTGCTCGGATTTTGTCAAGAAATGTCACATTTGCCAAATCCACGGGAATTTGATTCATGCTCCTGCTGTAGACTTGCGAACTATAGCAACATCATGGCCTTTCTATACAGTGGGGAATGGATCTTATAGGTCCCATTCATCCAAATTCCAAAGGTAACATATGGATTTTAACGGCCTACAGAGATGTATACAAAGTGGGTAGAGGCAATCCCTTTGAAAAAGGCTACGGGACCAGCGGTGGCGAACTTCATCAAAGAGAACATCATTTGCCGTTTTGGGATCCCGAAGATCATTCTATCAGATAATGTAACTCCATTCATCAATAGGGACATCAAAAATCTGATGAAAGGTACAGGGTGAAACACTACAAATCATCACCCTACTACCCAAAAGGTAATGGACAAGCAGAGGCCACCAACAAAACCTTGATCAAGATTTTATCAAAAACTCTAGACGATCATCCGAAGATATGGGCGGAGCAATTACCAATAGCATTATGGGCATATCGAACTTCAAAAAGAAAGCCTGCAGGTGAAACCCCATACGCTTTGGTTTATGGTGAAGAAGCTATCTTGCCAGCCGATATAGAAATTCCTTCGGCTCGAATGAGACTTCGAAGCTTAGTTGAGGAAGAGAACCGACCAGCTGCACTGGAGGCCTTAGCTGATTTTCGAGACAAAGCTCAGGAAAGACTTGATTGGTATCACGAAAGACTGCGACGACAATACAATACCGCAGTGGTACCACGACTAAATCCTGGTGGGAGATTTGGTGCTCAAGACGGCAACTCAAGTTATGAGGGGAACACCAACCACCAAGTTTTACCCCAAATGGGAAGGCCCGTATAGGGTACGAGAGATCTCCGAAAGTGGGTATTGCAAGATATCTCGTGTGGGATCAGATACTATCTCAGGACCATTGAACTTGAAATGGGTAAAGAAATACTACACATGAGATGGTCATCACACAAACAAGTTATACTTTCAACTTCAAAAGTAATTGAGGCACCTGACTATAAGTCCTCGAACCAGAAAAGTTATACTTTCAACTTCAAAAGTAATCGAGGCACCTGACTATAAGTCCTCGGATCAAAAAGTTATGCTTTCAAACTTTAAAAGTAATCGAGGCACCTGACTACCAGCCCTCAGAAGTTACACTTTGAACTTCAAAAGTGCTTGAGGCACCTGAGTATAAGCCATCAACCCCGAAAAAAGTTACACTTTATCTTTAAAAGTGGCGAACATTATGCTTTTTTCCTACAAAAGAAAGATTTATTATTTGAAACGTTGTGCTTTTCGTTTAAAGCAATCTGATTATCAATAAATTGTCAAACTTTCACTTATACTTGAATGTTTTTTTATGATTTCTAAAGTATAGATTCAAGTGTTGGTTTGTTAAAAAATAGATATATACATGTTATTTCAACAAAATTCATATTCATAATGCCTATTGTTGTCTTGGAGTATTAATTTGAATAACTTGGGATTCAATGATAAATATTGAGTTCTAAGGAATCATTCAAATTAAAGGCAATCAACAAGGATAAAGAAGCTCTACTTTGATAAATGAAATATATGTAAATAAGTTTCTAGGAAAAGGAAAAAAGACTACAGCAAGTCATGATCTAAAGGCCACGACATATCAAACTGAAGAGAAGGCATAGCTGAGGCCTCTAAGACAGCAAGGGCAGCATCCCGAATCTTGAGATTTTTAGCTTTCAATTTCTTGACATCTCAGGTAGTTAACTCTAAGTCCTGAAGCTGGGACTTCAATTTGATTGTGGCTTCGTCAAGCTCCGAAAGCTGTACTAAAAAAGAGTCATCTTCACACTTACGTATAGCAACCTCCGAACGTAGTCCAACAAGATTAAAATGTGACTTGAGGAGATCCAGCCTAGACCAAAAAGGAGACATATCAACACCCACGGCTTCAAAGTCATCGGCATCATCGCCAAATTTCTTCAAGTCCTCGACTCGTAGAGAGTATAAAGAAAGAGTGTGCAACTTGAGAATGAGGCCTGCGAGCTGATCTAGGAAGAAGGTCTGGGCGACAGCCGCCTTAATAATCAGTCGGTCAAGTATCTGTGGGAACCGAGCTAGGAGACGCCCAAGACTTTCCTGACTAGAAGAGGATATCAGGAAGCCCCTCCAAGAAACAATGTCTCCACTTGGATTGAAGGAAGCTCTGGCCGAAGCAACTTTAGAGGCCTTCATAAAATCCGACGAGACAAAGGATAGAGGAGCAGGGGGTCGCTGTGCTGCCGATGAATCCTCTAAGCCTTGGTCATCCGAAAGATAACCCGGAGGATAACTGAGGTCACTATGTGGCGAGGTGTCAACATCTGGATTAAGAGCATCAAATAAAGCAAGCGCTTCAACAGGCAAAGGCAGATCTTTCATCCTCTCGCTCTAAAAACAAAATGATAAAGCATAATATATTTGGGAGAAAGATAGAAAATTCAAGAAGAAATTGATACCCAAAGATAGATACTCACAAGATAGTCAATGTCCAAATAGTTGGGAGATGCCACAGAAGGCGGAATGTCATTCAACCCACCCAAAGTGCTATCAACTATACCCTCCCTAGAAATCACCAACTCGGCAGAATCCTTTTGGGGAGGATGAACAGCAGCAATAGTCTCAGAAGGATTCCCCCTCGAGGAAGCAGGAGTCTCATCGATACCTCCAGGTCTGTCATGTGGAGAAGTCACAAGAGGGCATGGATGAACATCAACGATAATCTAAGAAGGATTCCCCCTCGAGGAAACATGAGTCTCATCGGTATCCCCAGGTCTATCATATGGAGAAGTCACAAGAGGGCATGAAGAAATTGCTATATCACCCACAGCAAGGCTCGAGCTCACATCAGATAGAGTGTCTTTAGCATCGAGACTAACACAAGCATCGTGTAATGAAGACGACTCAATGCTAATAAGGACCAGTCAACCCAACCCATTCTGAGTCGCCAAATACATGGTACAGAATTCAAATACAATCTTTTATATCACACGGTCGTGCAAAATACGACCACACAACTGTGAGTGTCAATACAAATATGTAGAAAATTTTAATATTCAAACTAAGTCCTCATTACAATTATTATCACACTATTTATTAGAAATAGTGAGGACTACTACTGCTCTAACTCGGACCATCACTCTGTCCCCCGACTAGTTCCCGCAACATTCTCATTTCCTGAAGAGAACAATAGATGAAAAGGGTGAGCTTAACTAGCCCAGTAAAAAATATTATGACTAAGATAATGGAAAATAAATTATCGTTAGTCTTCAACAATTCAGATAAAATATTATTGACAACAAGTTTTAGATCAATATTCGCAGCGGAAATAACAATTCATGAGAAGAGTTACGTAGAGAATGAAGTCTACTATCTTCTATGATTTAAAAGTCCATCATCAATATTTTATCCCTGTAACATCAATTAATATACATCTCGAATCAAATATTCATCTTTGCACTACAGGCCAAAGATATTCATTTATATCACCAGTGGTCATGTTCATCTCAACACCTGTTCATCTTTGCACTACGGCCAAAGATATTCATCAGGTAATCATTCATCTTTGCTCTACAGGCCAAAGATATTCAGTTATATCACCTTTTAGGACTGAGGATGATGAAAAATATTTTAAAAAACGAATCCAGTGAGATAAAGGACAAAGACTAAGGATTCGTAATCTAATTTATCCAAGTTCAAGAATACTTCATAATAATACTTTGTAGAGCAAAATTCAGAATAAAGCTCAAAACTTAGATCCAATCAAAGATAAGAACTTTAACAAGCAACTTGGACATATAGAAAAAAATTTAATTTTTTCGTGAATAGTGCCGTATACGTGAATAGTAACTCCGACGGAAAAAGTAAAAATTTAATAATAAGATCCATGAGAATATTTTGGTATAATAATATTGAAAAGAATAACATCATTTAGGAAAGAAATAACATCCATTACCTCAAAAGAACCGTCCTTCTGACTGGAATATCGGATATAAGGCTGAAGAAAACTTGCACTGAATAGTAATACTCAAAGTATCTAAATACTCACAAAAATACGCTCGATATTATGGAGAGAGAAAACTTCTGATTCTGGTGTGATTTTCAATTCTAACCTAAGCACCCTATTTATAGGAAAAGCTTAGGATGCCAAAGTAGACTAAATTAATAAAATAGTATTTTTTAAAAAAAAATCCAGTCGCCTACCCAAGAAAGCCATCAGCATTTTCCACACCAACCAAAAGTGGGGCCCACCATTTTATAAAAAAATATTTATTTTTTGAAACTTCAATAATTCATAATAAATAGCCCTTTTATCAGAAAAATACAAATTCTATATCTTTTTATAGGAAATTTAATTCTCTACAACTTTGTAGAAGGAAGTTTTTCCAAATTCCAAACATAAATTATCCGAAATCTATAAACGGATGATTTTCCACACCAAAATACTGATAAAAACACATCAGCACTAATTCCTTCTTTAATATCCACAAAATAAATATTTCCTTATCATATAAATCAATAATTAATTATTCATAAATAATATTACAGAACTACAATATTGACAACCAGGTCGTTCCCAGGAAAGAGGGGGCCTTCTGATAAGGACTTCTCCTTACTGGCACGCAATTAAATAACCCCTCCTAGACAGAACTTTCTTAGACATTGTCAATAATGCTATCTAATAATATTATTCAAATAATATGAATTATTGAGTTGATAATGTGAAATACTGTGCAGTGACAATTATTGAATCAATAATACAAAATATCAACGGTAGCAATTATTGAACCAATAAAATATCATGCAATTATTGAATCAATAATATAAAATATTGAACAGTAATTACTGTAACAATAATTGAGTAAGTGACTTCTTACGTAAGAATCAATAATTCGAAATACTATGCAATACTGTGTGCTACTGTGCAACACCACGTATTACTGTATTTTAACCACCGGGTATTTCAACAGTACTAACGGTAACAACTACGCCGTTATTTTATAAAAAGGTTATTTCTATCGCTTTCTATATCCGACAGTTATTCCGTTGTGGGGCCCACAAATAGTTGCGCCGTCGTACGAATATTCTCCGACAACGAGAATATTCCACGACCAAACGAATATTCCCCGACAACAATGAATATTTTATAACCACTTGCTCATTTTAAAATATTTGCACATTTCACCCATAACTTTTCACATTTATCAAATCAACACCTTACTATTTTGAAATAATATATAGAGAAAATTAAATTTTTATTCATAAAAGTTGGGGTCTTACACTCACGGCTGGTAGAAGCCTCCGCGGCTGCCCTATTTGTAGTACTAGCCATAAGTCCAAGAGGAACATCATCATCCACTTCATCAGCATTGACAACCTGAAAACGGTGGAAACAATGACATAAGGAATCATTAAAGCAGCTATGTGGATAGTAGCAGACATAAATGAAAATACTATAAAAAAAAATTTTTTACCAAACTTCTACGATGTTTCTTGACCAGATCCTCGGCTGCCGGCACACTAGGACTAGCATCATCAAGAGGGCGCTTTGCTAATGACTTTAAGCGAAGCTTAATGACAGGACGATTAACCGGGACCACGGTAGAAGCAATAGGAGGAGCCATCTCAGAATCAGCAGTGGTAGATGTTCTCGTTTTAGAACGAGTAATCCTCATTTCCTCGGCATCAGAGGATCCCCGGGGAGGAGCCGAATGAGTCATCAGAGACAGAGATATCCGAGACAAAGCCCGTGGTGGAAGAGTCCTGGAAGTAGTAGGGTCCTGTGCGGGAAGAGTAGCCAGGGTCACTTCGAGAATGAATAGCTGCTGACTGTGGAGGAGAAGACCTAGGCATCAAAGCCTCACGCTCAGTAAGCTGGCTACTTACTGACCAAAGTTCTGGGCGGACATTGGTCTTAGGAGAACATAGCAACCAACTCCATTGGAGACATTTTGGAATAGAAACTGGTCTCGAACAAATCAGGGAATCATCCCTCCATTTCTTGAGATTAATTTGCCAATAAATATGCTCACCCGAGGTATATCGCCCGCTATGAGAATCATCTGGTATGACAAAAGGAAGGGATCTATAAGGAGTTTTTGGAGATCTTGGAAAGTCCCATGAAAAAGAAGGGGAGGTAGAGATAAAGTTGAGAAGAGCAGCCTCATAATTCCCCTGACAAGTGTGACTGAAGGGGCGTTCCTGGTCGAATCCGAACTGCTTCATGACCCTGTAGGGACAATAAGCTACAGTGCCAAAACCATTATTTTTGACGAAATAGGGAAGCTCCGCGGTCCGGAGGAAAACGAACCAACACAGTGCAGAACCACTCAATCCGTTGGTGCTTGAGAAAGTACAAAATTTACGCTTATAAAAGTGAGGCAGATGACTGCAACCTCCTGAAGTAATGGTATAAGGACGAGCGGTGAAGCATGAAAAGCCATCAAGAAAAGGCCGCAAATCTGTACTAGCTGGACTCAGTCGATGATCAATCCAACGTGCTGTGCGGAGGATAATGTTGGGCGATGAAAAAGGAAGTGGTGGAGACTTCTTCTTCTTCTTAGAAAGATGTTCAAGAATAGAATAGCCCGAAAAGCGCTCAAAAAGAAAGATCTAAAGAAAGGAGCATGGAACGAAGTAATTAACGGCATACCTGAGTAAAGGAGAAAAAGGTTGATAAGAAGAAAAGAAAAAGAGCAGTTTAAAAGACAATAAAATAATATGTATGTATGAAAATGTGTACCTCCCAACAGATTATCTCATGGCAAAAGCTGTTTCATCCAAGCGACGATATAAGGTCCCCAAGAAGAGAAAAGCAAGAGGAATCTCCAAGCCCCGAGATAGTAGAGCTGCCAGACTAAACATACGGACTGAAGGACCGTCTACAGGAGACCCGGGGAAGAGGAAGCGAGGCAACCACATAACCAGATAAGCTGTCAGAGGAAAAGGACAAGTCTCTTCACGAAAAGCAAGAACAGATTTGTTGTGAGTAGCATTATCCCACTGGTTAGTCTTGTAGTCATGGAAGAAGTAGCGGACCCAAGATAAACAGGAATTTTTCTGCCAACTAGAGGTCTCGAAGTCTGGAAGGAGTATATTGCCCTTAAATCGGGAGATGCATTGGGAAGATTTTTTGAAGGCTTCCGTCAAGTATGCAACACAGTCGTTATCTTCAGTGGACATGCTAGAAAGGCCGCAAGAAGACGAAGCAACAACAGGAAGGCTGCAAGATGTAACTCAAAATGAATGTCTGTATTTCAGGTAAATGAGAATGAAGGAAAGGAATACGGAAAAAGAAGAAACTTACTGATAGAATGCATATACATCCTCTAGAGTAGGGGTGAATTCCCCCAAGGCAGTGACAAATGTGCAAGTAAAAGAACACCATCGTGAGGCAAATACAATAAGGGCGTTATGGTCATGTTGGATACGCAGGTCTCTACATAGCTGAACACAATGAAGGATGCCTGCACTCTTGAGCTTGCCCACATGATCAGCATTCCCTAGGATCTCGTCAGTCCAATCCTACCATCCCTAAAGGCGGCTAGATGAATCGGACAGAAAGTGAATAGAGCTGAAAGGGTACTCCTGTTTCTCCATGCATATGCGAGAATGCGATCGGCATGTGGGAAGTCGTCCCAACCTCCATTAGCTGCGGCATATAGAAACAAGCCTTATTTCTCTGGCGGAGGAAAATCTCTATAGTCATATCTATTGACTTTCTCCCAGAAGACGTCAGAAGAACCAAAGAAGGGAGCCCTCCCCCAATCAGTGACAAAGGGGGATGCCTGAGTAGTTTCTGGACCTGTAGAACATTCAGTTGAAAGGGCCTGCAAGCAAGGAAAGTTCAATATAAGGGTCTCCAAAAGCAACGAAAGGGTGTCAAAGCAATCATTTAAACTCAAAAGTGCTTACCATAGCAAAGAAGGAAATCTGAAATTCAAGCCTAAAAACCCCTGAAAAGAAGAAGATACAGTGTTAGGAAAAGTCAGAAATCACAATTACGCAAGAAAAAAAAATTCAAAAATTTTCGAAATAAACTTCAGACGGCTAAAAATCATTCTTCGGAGCCTTTTTTGAGCAATTGCAGATATGTGTCATGGCCGACGGTGATGATTTTTGAAGGTCTCGTCGTTAACTTCGTTTTGATATATTATGGGCCCCAAAACTCCAAACGAGTCAAAAGTTATGGCCAAAATAGTGATCGCTCCTCCCGAACTTCATTTTTTCCATTTAATTGAGGATTTCTCCCTAGGGTTCGGCCCCCTAGGGTCGGCCCTTTAGGGTTCGACTGTGACAACCCAAAAATTTATAAGATTTTAAATGATTAAATTAAAGGTTAAAGAATAAAGCCTAGATTGGAATTAGAGGATTAATTAAAATTTTTAAAGAACCTATATGGTTTAATTTTTAATTTTAAAGTAATGTAAATAAATTAAATGAGAATGTTATAAATTATTGATAGTGGACTTAAGTTATTAGATGGTATTTATTAACCATCACATTTGGAAGCCCAATAATTTAATTAGCTAGTGGCCCAACCATAGTAATAATTAATTTAATTAAGTTTGGTTTCTAATGGCCCAAGCTAATATATTCCTAGTCCAATTGTTGGTCCACTTAAAAAATACTCCTAACAACTTAATTATTCTATTTATGCATTAAAAGAAAAAAAAGGGGGGAAATGGGGGAGGGGGTACCCGGCAATTGAAGGAGGAAGAATTGCACATGATGTACTTATTTTACTTCTTCAATTGTCAAAGAGTGGTTGAACCACTATGTACCCTAGTTAGCCTAGACCCTAAATTATTTTGTTTACTTGAGCAAGGCAAGAGATGTGGGTAATATACATATACATATGGGTGATGTATATAAATAATTTTCTCTCTCTACATAAGTCTACATCATTTGAGCAAACAAGTTTTCTACTCATTTTCTATATTAGCCAACTAAAGAAATAAAAACAAAGTAGAGAGAATAAGAGGAGAGCAAGAGCTCGGCAGCCCCCAAGGGAAAGAGAAGGAGATTTTTAAGTTTTATGCATCTAAAATACATCTCCTACTTTGGAAAGCAAAGAAAGATAGCCTTTAAGAGCATAAGGTATACAAAAATCCTAATTTTTTTGTATGCTTTGTATATTTTTATTTTTGATCTATGAAGTTTTATGATTTTGTTGGGTTAACCTTATGAAAAGGTTAGATCATGAAATTATTTTAGGTATTATGTGTATATATGTGGATCTATGTTGAAAGTGTTGAAGGAAAATGAAAGTTATTAAGTTTTCTGGAAAATTTTTAGATAAAGTGAGATCTATGTATTTTATTTTGAATATCTATGTTTGGTATTTGTGATTTGTTGTGGGGGTATGCTAGATCTATGAGATATGTGAATAATCCCTTTTGAATGACCCAAAAATGTTGTGGGAGGAATAAGTTATGGAATTTTTAGTAAAACACATCCTTAATGGAAAAACATAGAAAAATTAGTATACTGCTGCCACAAAAAGGAAATTTCGGGATTAGCTAGATTGTTTAGAAACTTCTGGGCTTTTGGTATGTTGTAGTAGACTGAATAAGCTTTCCATAGACTCCGGAACGGACTAATTCCGACTTCGGAGGAAAGAGTTATGCCATTTTAAAGTAGCCGAGTCAAAACTGGGAAACCAACTCGGGTCAGTCCCCTTCCACGAAATTTCTGGAATTTTGTGCTTGGAATTTGAAGATGGTCCAAGAACAAAAGTTGTAGTCCCGGAAGTTAGCTTCGCGTGGGCTCAAGAATCGCTCAAAAACGTTTTAAAACGAAAAGGTTATGATTGTTTTAGTACAAGAGGGTCAAGCTGGAAAAAACCAAAACTGATCAGCCACTTCGGTCCAAATTTCCGTACTCAAAACAACTCTAAATTGAGTGTTTAATAAATAGAAACTGTAGCTTAAGAAGTTACGAATCCAACGCCTCCGACGGAACTTAATTCCGAGTTGTATATTTCGTATTACAAGCGTTTTCGTAAAGGACCCCGAATCTAAAAATTTGGGCGAAAATGGCAGAATTGTAATTAAATGAACAATGTTAATAAATGATTTTAAAGTCATTAATTGGTTAGTAATCTAATTACATCTAAAGCAATTGTAATTAACTATTTAACTATTATTTAAGTGATATTAAGTGATAATAAAGTAAAGTTAGTATTAACAAAGTAACTATTTATTATTTAATTAAGATTAAATAATAATTAGAGTTAAACAATTGATTAATTATTATTTAATTAATATTAATTAATGATTAAAGAATGTTTAAGTAAGATTATGTAATTACTTACTTATATTAACATAAAAGTGTATAATTATTTATTATTTAAATATTAAATAATAAATAAGGACAAGTAATAATTAATTATTCTTAATTTAATAAGAAAGAATGATTAAAGGTTTATGAAATGAATTAATTATTTATTATTAAATAATAAATAAGGACAAATGATAATTAATTATTTGTTAAATAATAATAAGAAATAATTAAAGACTAATGAAGTAAATAGATCAATTATTTACTATTCAAGGATAAGAAATTAATTAATTATTATTAAATAATAATTAAAGATAAATAATAATTTAATTATTCATTATCTAATTAACATTAAATAATGGATAGATCTAATTGGCTATTATTTATTAGTTAAATAATAACTAAATGTAATTAATTAATTACTATTTAATTAATATTAAATAGTAATCAAATGAAGGTATAGAATAATATTATGATAATAAATTTATTTAATAATTATATTAAATAAATTATGTAAAAATAGTTTTAATATTTTAAAAATCATTTAAAAATAATTTAAAGGTTATAAAAATATTTTAAGTTATAAAGCATAACTTTTAATATTTCGTCATGAATTAAATTAATATTTAATATTAATGGCAGTTATTTAATAATGGTTTTAAATATTTTAAAATTCATTTAAAGGCGATATTAAGGTATTAAAAATACTTTGAAATATTATAAATAACTTATAATATTACGTCATGTATTTCATTAATATTTGAAATTAAATAAATATTAATGATAATTGAATTATTTGGTATTTAAATCATTTAAAAATGATATTAATGATTGAAAAATCATTATAACTGATAATAATTATTTAAAAATTATTATGAACTATTGAAAAATATTTTGATTAAGTAATAAAATACTTAAGATAATAGTAAAGCGTTTAAGTAAAGTCTTATTGATAATAGGCTCGATAATTATTCGATTAGGCAATCGGGAGATCGAAATAGTACCGAACTCAATTCAGACTGAAATAGTTTGACTTGATACTAGGTCTTATGTGTTATGTTGACCGATAGGATTATGTGATAATGTGTTTAGGTTATTTTATAACTGTAATTAGCAATAGTTATTGCGATGATATTATTCTAATGTGGAGATCGATATTATTAATATTAGGTCTTCAGATGAAGCTAAATAGACTGCGTAGCAGTAGTCGGCGATAAAGGCAAGTTTTCTTTAACTCAACCTTGAGTTATGATTCTTCAATTATGCTAGTGGTTAATCCTTGTTGATTACACCACGTCCATGAATTATTGATTCGCACGTTGTGCATATTGCATGTGTTCATCAGGTATGAAAGGCTGATCACCTTCATTACCATTTGGTCCAGTTGATTTATTCATGTTCATTATTAACCATTCATTTTTATTGTCTCGGTCGTTCAGTTATGAAAATTTATTCATGCTATTTCACAATTGTTATATTGTTGAAAGTCGGCTAGCTTATTGTTCATTCCTTTCAATCATGATATATTTTTTTTGTACTTAAACTTGCTGGGCAAACTTGTTGCTCACCCTTGCTATATCATGATAAACATTGCAGATTTAAACGAATACTTCAGATACAGGCGAAGGCGTATGGCATTGTATGTTGTATAGGATATTGAATACAGGTATTAAGTTAAGATTACAGACCTTGGGATTATGTTGTAAAAGTTATTGTATAAACAATTTATGTTTATATCTTCCGCAATAGTTATAAAAATGTCGTATCGTAACGTACCAGGTCCGAGGTTCTGGGGACCCGGATTTGGGGGCGTCACATCGGCCATTGAAGGTGGTCCTGCTGCATAAATTTTTGGTCCTTTGCGTTTTTTTTGTCCAAAAACATCTATCTTTCTTTATTATCCGAGGGAAAAAACCAAGATATAATCAAGGTAATGGGGCTTGGAAGACAAAAGAAAGACTGGAAGTACTTGAAAGGAGCAAGAAGAAAACACAAACAAAAAAGAAGTCATACAGAAAAAAAAATGGTTTGACTACCTAGGGGGGTTCCCCTTTATACCTTCGAGGTCTTATTGCTCCACAAATCAACTGCCCGGAACAAATGCTTCTGCGCCGCGAAAATTATAGCCTTTCTTTATGATCCGAGGGAAAAAACCAAGATATGATCAAAGTGATGGGGCTCGAAAAAAAGAAAGACTACAATTGCCTGGAATCAATGTTCTCTTGTTGCGGTGTTGACTATCCGAGCCAAAATCCAGTTAAGGTGAGATGGCCCAACAAAAAAGGTAAACTGCAATTACCTGAAAAAATAATATATATATATATATATATATATGTCAAACATAAAGAAGCTATGCGAAAAAGAAAAAAAAAAAGCAATCAAAAATTCTAAAAGGCAAAGAAGTACCGCCCACAGGGTTCGACAACATGCTATATAAATATGGAATTTCTTAACATGTGCCCTAAGGGCACATGCTAAGTACACAATTCAAGAGAATATTTCCTTGAATTGTGTGCTTATTCTTTTGAACTTGGTGCAAATGCAGAAATCAAAAGAATATACACACAGTTCAAAAGAATATTCTCTTGAACTGTGTACTTAGCATATACATTTAAAACACATGTTAATAGGATCCTATAAATATTACCAAGCCAATGCAGATTTTATGGGTTCGGCAACTTCTTCTAATTCGGATGGGTGTATGATGATTGATAAGGAAAAAAAAAAAGGGGACTCCGCCAGTGTATACATCATGATTCCCTTTTCTATTATATATATATATATATATATATATATATATATATATATATATATATATATATATATATATTCTATTATATATATATAATAGAAAAAAAAAAGGAGGGTGCATTGAATCCCCCAGGATATCTTGGTGATTCTCAAAATAAGTTCCTAGCACGTGCATGGCAACAACATAACATCAATCAAAGCCTACTACAAAAAAGTAATTGCAGGAAGGAGCTAACCTAATCATTTATATGGATGAGTTGACATGAGGCTTGAAAAGAAAAAAACGAAAAAAACAAAATAGGGCTATTAAAGAGGACTTCGCTTTTTTTACATCAGCAGCATGTGGGTTCGGGAAAAGGGAATCATATGCCTAATGGATTCCAGTGAGTCCATTCATTGACCAGTTATGGGCGTGACTACATAGAAAATAAACCTACCTGTGAGGCTTCGGCTTTTGTTTCTTGTGCTGATAGTGGCGGCGGCTGTAGCATATGAGTACTACAAATCATAAGGACTGCTATATATAATCTGCCCTTTTCTGCTGCAAATCATAAGGGTTCGGCAAAATGGGTGTGGCAACGCGCCTCCAAACAAAGCGACTCGGATGCAAGATAAGTGGTTGTGGACTCATGTTTTATGAATATTCACTCTTTTATTTTTTATTTCTTTCCAAAATAAGATAATGAAAGATTTTATTTTATTTTCTAAAAACAAGATAAGATTTTATCTTATTTTCGAAACAAAATAAGATTTTATCTTATGTTTGAAATAAAATAATATTTCGAAAATGGTTAATTTCCTTTAAAAAAAATAAAAATTATTAATATATACGTGATAGAATAAAAAGAAGAAAAAAAAAATCTTGCTTTCAAAGTCAAATAAAGGAAGATTTGATTTTATTTCCAAAATAAAATTAAGATTTGATTTGATAAAAAGAAAAGATTTGATTTACCAAAAGAAAGATTTTGTTAAATTAAATTTTATTTGGTAATATTTGATGATTTCCTTGTTTTTAATTTCCACGAAAAAATAAGGAAACAAATATTGGACAAGCTGCGGAAAGCTTGAAATATTCTTGCACGATCGTCTCCTTGGAAACGCGACTCTCGCACAGAGGGCAAATATGGGCCCAAGTGCAAATTAGGGTTCACATGCCCTAATTAGATTAAAAGCACAATTAGGGTTCCACGACCTCATTAAATGTAAGAATTAGGATTCGCATGACCTAATTAAATGAAGACGGAAAAGTCAAAAATAAAGATGCTAGATCCGAGAGAAGCCTCCACGTGTCCCGAGGCAGAAGGCTCGTGGAGGCGGCTCGTTTGGAGAATTGATTGAGGGATTGGATTGGTGGCTAGAAGGACGGCACGATCTGGGCATTACTCTATTGACTAAGGGTATTTCTAGAATTTTCCCGAGGGCATGTGCCTGGCACGTGACCACTTTCCAGGAAACTCTATAAATACCCCTTCCATTCTATTGGGAAGGATAGATAGCTCTCTTGGAACTCTGGACCTCCAGCTGGACCTCTCTTCAGACGCAAGACTTGGACTCTTGAAAGATCGAAGGACTTGGACATTCTCTCAACCAGAAGCACTCAAGAAGACTCTTGGAATCCCAATAATTCTAACACGATTTTCGGATTCTAGGAGTGGAGGAACTCAAGAAGAAGGCTCTTGGAATCCCAATAACCCTAACACGGTTTTCGGATTCTAGGGTCTGCCACGCGTCATTGGAGTAATCGCCCACCTGTTCTTCTCCCCTCTTTAATCAATCAATCAATTCCGTGCTCTTCGTGGATTTCTCTCTTCCTCAGCCAACATAAATCCTAACCCTATCAAGGTACGATTTCCTTGCCCACACAAATTAATTTAGGTTGCAATTTGGAATTTATTCATTCGTTAGGTTTATGGTGCCTGACAATTCTACGAAAATAGCAACATGGTTTTCTTGCGTGGGAATGTGCTTTCTTGGTCCAAATCCATGCCATTTGACTAATGACTCAATATGTCTATATTCATTAGTTGAACTCTCATTTGTTGAATGTTAATAATAAAATAAGTTCCCAAAGGACCCAAACTAGAAAGTTATGAAACGGTACCTGTGACAACCAAAAAATTTAGAAGATCTTGAATGATTAAATTAAGGGTTAAAGTTTAAAACCTAGAGTGGAAATAGAGAATTAATTAAAAAATTTCAAACCTATATGCATGGTTTGATTTGAATTTTTAAGCGATGTAAAAAAATTAATTAAAAATGATAGAAATTTTGAAAAAAATAAGAAAGAAATTATGTAATGGTATATGTGGAAATTTATTAAGGAATTAAATTTCAAAGGAAAAGATATTACAAGATTAAAGTTAATGTGTATATGTGTATATATATATATATATATATATATATATATGTGTGTGTGTATATATATACTTAGAAGGTGCTATTTTTTTATCCAAATAAGATGAATGGTTAATTTAAAATTAATTATACAAGAATAAATTAAAAGCTTGCTTATAGAAGCTTGTGAAAATTAACCCTAACCTAGCAGTCAAATATTAGTAAAGGGATTAAGAATATGGCAAGTCAAAATAATATATATTGCAAGCCATATGAAGAAGGCTTATTGAATGTAGCAAACCGTATTAAAAGGTTTAATAGACATTAAATTAAATGTCTAGTCTAATATATGAGTATATAAATTATTTTATGATTTACGAAGGATATGTATGTTTACGTAATATGGTAAATATATTAAATTATATTTGCTATATATAAATAAATTGTTATAAATAATTTATAATGTGAGAGAATAAAATAATAATTATTTTTTTATATATGTGATGTTTGCATGTTTGGTGTAACTTGTAATTGGGAGTTAATAAATATATATATTCAATATATATATATATATATATATATACATATATATATATATATATTTATTTATTTATTACGCGAGAAAATAAAATTATTGGGAATAATTTGTGTAATGATACAAAAAGAGGCGAGTTAAGCATATAATATTTATATATACTTTACCCAAGAGTATTAGAATAAATTTTTATCTGAAATTAATTTAATAAAGAAAAGATATTATATTTATCGTAATATCTTAAAGAAATAAATAAATTCTTAATTGAATTTATGTTAATGAGCTAAGGATATTATATTATAATATCTTGGGTATGTAAATAATTGTATTTGCATAAGAAATTATGTGTAGTATATTTATTTTGCAATTATAAAATAAATATTTAATTTAAGTATGTTATGCTATGTTTTTATATAATTTATATATCAAAGATGGGTTGTATAAATTATATGATTTCATGAGGGGAAAATAGTTTAAGGATATTTATGTAGTAACTTATTTGATTAAATTAAGTTACTAAGATTGGGTAATTAAATTACTAACCAAAAGCATTAAAAGAATATTTGAATTAATTATTTAATGTCCAAAAGAAGTGGACTAGAAACCGTAATTAAATATATAGAGTTATGTAAACTAAATGTATTGGACTATGATATTTTAACATGGCCCAATCATTTTAATAAAAGAGCCCAACCAATAAATTAAGTGGCCCAAACTTAGCCCAAATTAAATTGGATTTTACTAGAAGCTAAACAAAATAAGGCAATTATAATAAAATCAAAAAGTGAGAAAAGGAGGGTGTATTGCCGGCTCATGGAGATGATTTTGGCATGTGATTTTTTTTCAAGGGTTGTTCAACAACCCCCAAGCTTATGTGTCCACCTAAAGTCTAGCCTTATTAATGTTTGTCAAGTCAAGCAAGTAAAGCTAGATTGAGAAGAAAGTTGGGAGATTGCTATATACTTATACAACTTATATCTATACATATTACCCAACTATATATTATTACTTCTTCTCTTTAGTATAAATAATTTTTTTTCTTTTCATTCTCTTACTTCCAAAAAGGGGGAGAGAAAATAAAATAAAGAGAGAAAGACTATGAGTGGTCGGCAGCCACACGAGAGGAAGGGGAGGAAATTTTTTTCTCATGCCTTCTAGCTTCATCATAAATTATGAAAGGAGAAGAAGATAAGATCATCAAGGTATAAAAAAAATCAAAATCTAAATATTTGGTTATGTGTTTTATTTGATTTTTTGATGAAATATCAAGCTATGTTTCTTGAACTCTAAAACCATAGATCTACAAGTTTTAGAGTGTTTTATGAGTAGATCTAACCATTTTGTTAATGAAACACTTGAACAAGAAAGGAAGTCAAAAACTATTTTGGATCAGTTTGGTCCAGGGGTAATTTCGTTCGTTTTTCTTACTCTAAAAATTATGGGCTTTTGGTATGTTATAGTACACTGAATAAGCTTTCCATATACTCCAAAATCGACTAATTCCGACTTCGTAGCAAAAAGTTATGACATTTCAAAGTAGTAAAGTCAAAACTGTCCAAGAAATGCAGTGTAGTCTCTTTATACGGAATTTCTGGGTTGATATGTTTGGAATCTGGAAAAACATCAGTAGGTGAAGTTGTAGAGGAGGAAGTTATGAACGAGTGGGTTCAAGAATCACTTAAAAATGTTGAGAAACGAATGAGTTATGACCATTTTAGTGAAGGAGGGTCGTGTAGTCTAAAAACAGAACATTCTGTCCACTTAGAGTATATTTCTGTTCTGTTCGATTTGGAATTTGGATTTGTGATTTGAAGAGAAGTTGTAGTCCCGGAAGTTAGCTTCGCGTGAGCTCAAGAATCGCTCAAAAATGTTTTGAAACGAAAAAGTTATGACTGTTTTAACGAGAGAGGGTAAAGCTGGGAAAAAGGTGAAAACCGTAATGAACGTACATTTTTGGCTAATTATTTGGACTTCTTAATGAACCCAAAATAGAGGTTTCATATTTTTAAAAAAATCGTCTCATATGATACGAAAAATATATCCAAAAATAGGATCAATTCGATTAACGAACAGCGCGTACGAAATTCGCAAAATAGCGGATTTGGTATGCGTGCGGTGGAGCAGCAGCGTGCGCGCTCTGGGCGTGTGTTGTCGCGCTGCGCTGCTGGGCAGCTGCCTGACATGCTTTTGACGTGCTGTTTTGATCAGTTTCGCGATCCGTTTTCGCAGTTAGATTTTTTTCTAAAATATTACGCCATAAGGTCTATAACATGCCCAAAATTTCGCTATTATATGACTAATGATTTGAAAATTAAAAATGAGCGAACATGCATGTCAGAACTAAAATTTGAGCGAACGCCGATCGTCAGCGCGTCGAGCGACTTTGACGTTTGACGTTCTGAATCGTGTTTCGGCAAAATAACAAGTTATAATAAATCTAATAAAGTGTTAAGGGGCGAGATTTGACTATAAGTGATATTTTATGCCGAGAAATTTTTTTTCGGGCATAAATATAGCAATAAAAATATGTACAAATATAAATTACATATTTAAGCGAAATAAAAACTATAGTTGCCTATAAAATTATTTTGTGGTGCAACGAAGAACGTAAAACTTTTGAAAAATTGTATTAGTCATAAAAATGATATTTTGAGATTTTCGGGGTTCAAAATGAGGTTTTTGAGCTAAGATTTACGTAACGGTATATAAAATAAAAATACGAATAATCATAAAACGAAAAATAAAGCGAATGTGTTAGTGAGATAAAATATTTATCTATGAGGCAACAGTCAGTGTTGACTCATGAACGGATAAACTGATGTAAAAATTATTTAAATAAAAAATAATAATATAGTAAATTGAGTTTTACTATAAAAGCTATGTGTTAGCTGTTTAAACTTCGAATTTGCGAGTAAAGGTAAAAGATATTTCTTAAATAGAATATAAATGGTTTAAGCTTCAATCTTAAAATGTGTGAGACTATTAAACGCGATTAAAATATTATTAAATAATTAATAATATTAAATTATTAAAATATTATTAATTGATTAATAATATTAGTAAATAATTAAAATATTATTAAATAATTAATAATATTAGATAAGAATTAAAATATTATTAAATAGTTAATAATATTGGTAAATGATTAAAATATTATTAAATGATTAATAATATTTGTGAATGATTAATATTCTATTAAATGATTAATAATGTTAAGAAGTGATTAATAATATTAAATGATTAAAATATTATTAAAGGATTAATAATATTAGACAAGAGTTTAAGATAATGGTTAAGTGATAGTAATATTATTAAGGGATAATAATATTACTAATGAGTTAAAAAATTATTCAATGTTTGATTATGTGGCTAAATATTAGCTAATTTATTATTTGAGTAATAGTATTGTGATATATAGTGTATTATGCTAATGGAAAGATCGATCTTATTAATGATATGTCTTTCATAAGAAATTAAAATAAATTGCTTAGCGATAATCGGCGGTACAGACAAGTTTCATAACTCAAACTCGAGTAATTATATTTCAAGCATGCTAGTGGTTTAATTATTTATAATTATTCCACATCTCTGATTATTTATTCGCACTTAGTGCAAATTATATATGTTCATCAGGTATGAAATGCTGATCACCTTCATTACCATAAGGTTAAGTTAAATTTATTCATAGTCGTTATTGACCACCCAACATTATTGATTCAATCATTCAATTATTAAAATTGATTCATGCTCTTTCACAATTATCATACGTATATTGTTGAAAACTTGACAGCTTATTCCTTTTCAGTCATGATATATAGAGGTGAGCAATTCGGTTATATCAGAACCAAATAGCTTATTCGGATATAATCGAATACCGAAATTTGTTAGATTTCGCTATCCGAATAACTAACCGAATTATTAGATAACCGAATAACCGAATACCGAATTACCGAATTTGCATTTCGGTTATTTCGGTTAATAACCGAAATTATGCTCCATTTTACTATTCATTTTAAATTGGAAATACTATAGTTTTCAATCAATAACTAACAATGAACTGATCAACAACCATAATAATTCATAACCTTAACCTTAACAAAGTTTAATAGTTTAAAATTTACAATACATAATCCAGACTTAACAAATTCTAATTAATCTAACAGTCAAGAAACATGTAGCAGCCACAGCAGCAACAGAGCAGACTTCTAGTAAGTAGTAGCAGACAACAGTCAGTACTCAGCATCATATTAACAGCAGTAGGCCAGCAGCAGGCCAACAACAACATGCAACAACCAAAAACAGCAACATCAGTCTTACTTGTGCATATCTACCCAGCTTACTCCAGGCCTCATTGTAGATATAACAACATTATGAGCATCCAGGACAGTCTGCAAAGAATTGGTCAGAAGCATCAAATAAATAAAAGGCCATGAGACATTTGGTCCAAGTCCCAACCAAAAAGAGCACTTGTATGTAAGCACAAACACAAAGACAGAGGATTGGGAAGTTAACTTTGTGTTATATTATT
Organism: Panax stipuleanatus; assembly: GCA_020205555.1. Lineage (NCBI taxonomy): Eukaryota > Viridiplantae > Streptophyta > Magnoliopsida > Apiales > Araliaceae > Panax > Panax stipuleanatus. The sequence goes on from CM035117.1 coordinate 162,587,082, forward strand.
TGAGATCTAATATTCTTTTACTTTAATAGATATATATTTAGAAATAATTAAAAGATCAGAGAGTAAATATGTCTAAGAGTATGTAAACTTGTAATAAAACTTTTACATATATAATACAATAAAGTAATCCGAGAGAGAAAAAAAATGCAGCTCAAAGAAATGATCATATGTTTGTATAACAAGTCAAAAATTACAACCTAAATCTGTTCAACAAATATGGCAGCGATACATGCATTTTTCTATGATGCTTCACCTAATTATTAATTCATCTTTTTCCGAGCCTCCACTTATGCTTCTACTACAATAGAAGAATGAATCAAACTGGCCCATAAGTGATAGTGAGACATTGCTGACTATATAAATTCTTAAAATCAGAATGCCTAATAATAATGACAACCATGGTCCTACAGCAGCCTAATTTGATGAGTTGCAGATTCATCTGTGCAGTTGTTTTACAAAGATATAGAAAAAGTTACAAGAATACACACAGGCGAGTCTTTACTTGAACATTTTCAAGCATGTATGTAGGATATATGAAAAGCCATTAGTAGAATCTATTTCATTAAAGCAGCCCAATAGCAAGCAGTCCAATAGCAGTTATATCAGTAATTCTAAAGTTGAACATCAAGTTTGACGCCATACTATTCACAATCCGTTATACAAAATAGCTCAAGTAGCTATTAGGTAATAAGAAAAGATGAAAACCAACTCTTTTAGGGTCTGCTAAGGCAACACCTGAGATAATTTGATGCTCACCATTCCATATCATCATCTCAGAAACTTGAATGATTAAATGAGTGCAGTTAACAGGTTAAATCTGTACCCCTTTGTACATGTTTAATTCAGCTCCCATGTCTAGCAATGCCATGTCTCCATCTTCAAAAGTCTGTACAAAATAGGCTACAGCAGGAAACCCTGCACCATCCAGAAGGATAGAACACCCTTGAAATAACAAACACAGATTATGAAGAGCATAGAAGGGAGAATCATTATAAACACAGATTATTTACCTCATTAATCAAGTTGGGTCACGTAAACATTTTCATCGTTAGGAGCAAGGTTCAACTTCGAGATTGCTGAAAATGAGAAAATATATTAATTATAAACACATTAAATTTACAAATTGCTTTATTAATTCAATAAATACAACAACCAAAAGTATTACCACTCTCAAGTTTATCGGCAAAGTCGTTATCTTCCTCCACATTAATATTATTCTTCATTTTAATCCAATCTTGAGCACATATGAGAGCTTCAACCATATTAGGAGACAATGAACTCCTTAAATGCATCAAGAATGCGCCCTCCCGTGCTAAATGCGGACTCCGAAGCAACGGTAGAAATGGGAATAGCCAACATATCACGGGCAATACGTGCAAGGATTGGGAATCTTGCACTATTAACTTTCCACCACCCCAAAATGTCGAAAGTATCATCGGCTTCTTCTATATCTTAATTTAGGTACTTGTCCAATTCTGATTTGTCTCCAAGTACCCCTCCAGTTCTTTGTTTTTTGAATTTATCCGCAAGTCTATTTGAATGTTGTGATTCCATTACAATAGAACATTGGGATGACATATTACTTGAACTTGATTTTCCACTTTCTTGATTAGAAAATTTTCTTTTGTATTCATTAAACAAATCCTCCATTGCTCTCTTGACACCATCGGCAATCTCCATCCCCGTGGCTGTGGTGTTAATTGCTTGATATTCTAAATCTCTATCTTCATTATCAATGTCAAAATGAAGATCTACTTCTATGCCCTCTAACGGATCTTCAACTTGACTTTCACTATTTCCATACATTTGTTCTAAACCAAATTGAACAAAACTCAACTTATACCGAGGATCAAGCACAACGGGAATATACAACAACATGTTCATGTTTGAAACATTTCCCCAATACTTATCATATTTTCTTTTCATTGCTTTGGCCATTGTTTGTAATTCTCTATAATTACTTCTTTCCCACTCACTCAACAAAATATAAGTGTCACTTATTTCATGAAAAGCATTATTTGATGTGACGTAAGATGACCCCGAAATACGAACAGTAAGATTATAAAAGTGTTCTAAGAATCTCACAAATAATTTAGCCCTCTTCCAATCCGAGTCCGTTGGAATGTTTTTCCCCCCCCATCTCTTTTTCAAAGCCACGATCTTCAAATCCAAACCGATCAAAAGCATCCATGTACTTTAAGGCAGAACTTAACATCAAGTAAGTAGAGTTCCATCTAGTTGGACAATCTAGACTTAACCCTTTCTTATCTTCAAGACCACAATAATCAATACAATCCCTAAATGACTTTAGTCTACCCGGAGATTGTTTTGCATACTTCACTGCACTCCTAATTATCTCAACAGATTTCTCAATCAACTTCAACCCATCATTGACAACAAGATTAATAATGTGAGCCATACATCTCATGTGAATGAACTTACCACTCAAGACATTGGTTTTCCAAGATGCACATCTATCTCTTAAGTAAGCCGCTGCAGTATCATTTGAGCTAGCATTATCTACAGTGAGTGTCATAACCTTAGAAAGTCCCCACTCTTTTAGACAACACTCAACCATTTCCCCAATGTCCTTCCCTTTATGACTTGTGATGGTTCGAAAATTTAAAATTTTCTTATGCAATTTCCAATTTTCATCAATAAAATGCGCAGTAACACACATATAATTCAAGTGTTGATTGGAAGTCCAAGAATCAGTAGTGAGGCAAACACGTTCACAATTTTTTCTAAGGATTGCTTTTAGCTTAATTTTCTCACTATCATACAAACGAATGCAATCTCTAGCAAATGTAAAACGTGAAGGCAACTGAAACCTAGGACTTGCAACTTGCATAAGTCGTTTAAAACCTTGCTTTTCAACATGTTTGAAAGGAATCTCATCAACAATGAGATGGAAAGTAACGGCTGCCCTAACAGCTTCTTGGTCAAACCTCCAACGGTGAGTGTACTCTCACTTGCCCCTCCCTCCCCCTCTGTAATCCCTACAAGTTGAGAATTATCCATGTTGCTAGGATTTTTTTTGCAAGTTCTAAAGTGATTTCTTAAACCAGTAATGCCGTTAGAAGATGTATCAGTAGCTAATTCTTTTCCACAGTAAGTGCACTTACCTTTGATGATAATACCATCTTTATCTTTAATTGGGATGAAGTGCCCCTCAGTCCACACCTTGGATCTAGGTGCCATCCTCTTTCTTTGCATCTTAACACTTTCTGATTGTCCTCCCGTAGTCTTTGTACTTGACCTGGTTTGATTAGTTTCCTTTGGCTCGGTCTCTTTATTGGTGGGAACACTGCCACCCGACTCTTTCCCATCTCCAATTGCATCAAGTTCAGGCTCGTCTGTATCATCCACCAAATGCAAATCATTTAAAAGACCCCTTGACATCATCTGAAAATCATACACACATGTATTAATTAATTATAGAACACAAGTTGTAGAAAGATTTTATATACACAAATTTCCAACTCTTGTTTCACAAATAACATGTTCACTAATCACTTAATCAGACCAATCAGTTATTCAGTTCCCAAATTTAAACTCCTGCACGTATATATGCAGATCATGTTCATACGCACACCTACATACACGAATATACATCATACACTAAATGGAAACCCTGGTTTGTATGAATTTAAGAACTAGGCATACTCCTGGCCCAACCATAAGCCCTGGTTTTTTATTACTGTAATTTAGATATACTTCAACTTCTGTTACCTGTTAAATGAGGGATGCATCATATTGCTATGTGAGCCCTTTACAGATTTTACTTTTTGCCTTGCATTTGCTCGCTTTGTTTCTCGTAGTGCACCTCCTAATCTATTTGTATTGGAAAGACAATAAGCAGCTTTTATATGAATGGAGCTTTTTCATGCAGAACACTGAAACTGTCCAAATAAACAAATTAGCAATTTAGCATAAGTGCATAACCAAACTGTCCAAACATATGACATATCCACAAACAATCATACAAAACAGAAAACACCCAAATCTCCAAGAATCAAAACACCCAAAAATGGAGGGGAAATGCAAGAATTTATCCCCTGATTATCTAAAGTTCTAAACATTTATAAATAGAAACAAAATCATAAAAAACCTAAATCTTTTTCTTTTCCATCCAATTAAATAAGTACCCATATGACAAGGTCACAAAGCAAGAACAGATCGAGACTCACAGTCACGAACCCATGAAAATAAAAGTTTTGACTTTTGACAGAAATAGAGACAATCAGACAACAAATCTACAATACCTTCAAGGTTTCACTGTTCAGTATTTTGTGAGAGATGAATATGCTGAGATCTAAGATGCGAGACCGGAGTGGAAGTGGGGAAGAGGCTGGAGACTCAGAGTGGGGAAGAGGCCGGAGTGGAAGACTGGAAGTCGGAGTCAGAGTGGGGGAGAAGCGAAGCGTCCGTCGTCCGAAGGTCGTCGAAGGAGTAAGGACTAAAGCTAGGGTTTTGGTTGTTGTGGTCCTGTGGAGAAGGAGAGTCGAGAACTCGAGATCGATATTCGAGAATCGAGAGAGTATTGAGATGAGGTCTGACCGTCTGAGAGATTGAGAGACGAGAGTAGACTTAAAAGTTAAAACTTAAAAAAGTCTCATTTATTTTTTTAAAAAATCTATTCGGTTATTTGGTTACCCGAATAACAAGATTTCAATAACCGTATTAATACCCAAATACCAAAATTGTAAACCGGTTATACCCGAATTACCAAAAATAACCGAATTACCGAAATATTTCGGTTAAAAAATATCGGTTGTGTTCGGTTATTTGGTTTTATCCATTTTTTGCTCAGTCCTAATGATATATCTTCATTGTATTTAAACTTTCTGAGCAAAGTAGTTGCTTACTCTTGCTATATCATGATAACATTTTCAGATTAAGATGATTGATCGAAGAAGGACAGAGACTAAGAGCAAAGTACAATAATAGATTGTTATGCACGATTAACTATTTGGTTATCTGATGTAAACCTTTTGTGATTTTAAATGTATGTATGTAAGTTAAGGTTAATAGGCATTGGGATATGTTGAAAGCACTTATTGAAATAAACCGAGTATGTTTATGTATTCCGCAATAGTTATAGAACATGTATGAAGTGAATGTATCGTGACACACCAAGTTCGAGGTTTTAGGGACTCGAATTTGGGGGCGGTACAGTACCAATTAATTCAAAGGAGGATTATTTTGCAACCACTCCTTATTTCTATATCAGATTAAAAAGTCAAATAAGATAAATTCTATAATACTGCGTTTGGATCAAAGGAATCAATGTAGGAATAGAATGACTCATTCTCGTAGAATAAAAAAATTGTGTTGGTTGTTCTATTGTAATGTAATGGAATAAACCATTCACATTCCTACCAAATTTGTAAATTTTATTCTTTGGGGAGGGTATGAATAGACTCATTCCAACTAGGAATGGAATGAATCATTCCACTCACTATTTCATTCCCTAATCAATTTCATTCCTCCAATCTAAACGTAACATAAGGAATGCAGTCTTAAACTAGTGTTTTTACACCATTCAATTGAAATTTGCCAAATTTGCATTTAAAAAAATTCTAGGAGATTTTATTATGTTAACAATAATTAAATCGATGTTGATATGCTAACTAATATTACATAATATGTTAGCACAATCATTTTTTTTATTTTCTCTAAAAATATAAATTTACAAGATTCCTATTGGATTGTGTAAAATCAATAATTTACTAGACAATTCGAATATGATTTGTAATGAATCATTTTTTTTAAGTGAATAAAATAAAAGGTTAATAAATAAAATCTTTATTTTATTTTATCATATTTTAAGGAGATTGTGTTAATATAAGAAAATCATCGCATTTGTCATATTATCTTCTTTTATTTGGAAATAAGGTAATATGAATAAGGAATATTAGAATAATTTAATGAAATTAAATTATTTTAATAGGAAGGAAATTGTCACACTAAATATTAATTTATTGTGTGATAAATATTATGAAAAGTGTGATAATTGTATAAAGTAAACTATTTATACAATATATATGTAATGAGGGGAAATAAATGGGTAATAAGACCATTGCAACCAAACAAAGCCTTTTAATTTAAGCGTGATCTGGGTATTTAAGCATGAGCTGTTAAATTTTAAAGGCTAAGTTATTTTGTTTAGTTGGAGCTGGCAATACAATATAGATATAGCCGTATAGGCCTTATAACTCAGCAGTTTTAGTTTGTGACTAGTAAAGAAAGGAGAGCATGAGCTGGAAGAGTAACCTTCAAGTAATTTTAGCAGGAGGTGTAAGTTTAAGGGGGAGAATAGACTTAATTAGTCGGCAGAGCTATTTTGTGAGAGGCAAGGGAAAAGTTATATGTGAAGAGCTAGCATTTTTGTATGGAACAAGGATAGAGTTCTATTTAATCAAAACCTGTTACAGATTTCTCTGTTTCTTCTTATTCTCCACTCACCATCTCCTCTCCTAAATAAGTTAATTCCTTATTCTGGCTTGAGCAAGGGAGTAGTAGAGGTGTAAGTTTGGTGCTGTGCTGCTAAGAATTCTAAGGACTAACGAGAATTAGTTGGTAATCAGGAAAAGATAATATAATACTACTCTGTTATGCTTTCATTAAGTATGTAATGCTTGAATATGACTGATTGCTATACGATTAGTAAAAGTTTACTACATGTTTGTATAATTGATTAACAAAAAGAGGATATGCACCGGATGCTATGTATATATAAAATAAAAATTTATATATTACACAAGTATGAAGAAATCAAAGGAATGCAAATTTTGAAGAATAGCTCAACTGGTTGGGTTATTAGTTGCTTGATTTGGTTTAAACTCTGATCGTGTACTTGACTGCTATGTGGCTGGGTTATGATTAGAAGGAGATAGGTTGGGCTGTGGAGTAATAAGGAAGTTAATATGGGTTTATGATGTAAACCAATAGCTATGAATCTGGTAACATAAAATAGTGCACACCACATGCTTGATAAAATGCTTCTATAGACTGTTTCGGTTAAAAAATTGAATTTTTGTTGAAATTAAAGGTTGGGTTATATATGTACACCATATATGTGGTTAAGTAAAGTGTTTTAGCATATTAAATGTAAATAAAATGCAGTTTTTAGCTAAAAACTTAATGCTAGAATTTAGCATGTCTAGCACCTTTGCACTCTATTTTGTGGCAGCCTACTGAGACTGAAAGAGAAAGGTAATAACCTCTAAATGCAGTCTCATATGCTATGTTTAACATGTTTAAAAAAAATGGTTATAATCCGGTGTTTGAGCTAGGAGTATTTGAGCTGTGAAGTGGGCGTTAGGGATGCCGGGCTGCTGCTAATCGCAGCAGCAGTAGCAGTGCAGCGGCTGGGCTGGGGGCTCTCTCTTTTGAGCTCTCAGTCGGAATAGCTAAGTCATTTGAATGAGTTAGTTAATTTTCTATTTGAGTAGGAAAATATATTAGCTATCATGTTCCAAAGTGTAGCATAATAGGGTGAATAATTAGAGGTTAGAAATTGGGCAAAGGAGAGGCACGGCTGCTGCCCATAGGCAGCAGCAGGCAGCTTTAAGCAATTGCCTTGAAAGGCATTGGCTGGGCTTGAGCAGGAGCTAGTTTAATAGTTTGGGTGGCTTTAAGTTTTCTTTTAGCCCAGCTGGTAGGTGAACATAATAAGGATTATATCACATATAGTATAGCAAGTACCAAATAAAACCTTATAAGGCAAGGGACATGGGGATGCTGCTTTTGGCAGCAGCACATAGCTGCTACAGCAGCAGTTGACATTAATCAACTTGTACACGGAACCTATAATGGGTTAGAAATCTGTAGTATATGGCTAACAAATTGAAAAAGTATTTCAATGTTTGGCTGTCAACGCAGTGGGACATTTATAGGCTGCAAGGCCAGCTAGATAGTTATTTTAGGAGCAGATTAGTTCATATGTGTTATTGGTTGCTGCAGTTAGTGTTGTAACTTAAGACATGATTGCACCACCTACAGCATACCAAAACCTTGTGGAGATAGAACTATTAAACTAGGAAAGGAAATTGATTAAGTTAAGGAGCAGAGGCTGGGCTGCTGTCTAATGGAAATAGCATGTAGCAGTATGAAACTGCTATAACAAATTGGGCAAACAAGTTTTGGAATAATTTAGAAATTTAACCATAAAGTTTGGTTTAAAATTTCCTAAATAAAGCAAGTGTGTGGGATTTACATTGGGTTCACAATTCAATGTAAATGAGACTTCGGAAGGATAGTGAACAAGGTAAATGTCTAAATGTTGAGGTTATATAATCAAGCAATGCCATGATAATTAAAAAAAAACATTAAAGGGATTGCTTGTCCTAGTGTTAAGTTATAATAATTGTGATATAAGGCAAGTGAGTTGGTAAACTCTAAGTAAAAGCTATTCAAGGTAAAGCCATGTTAAAGGGCTGTTTGGTATAATTTAGAAATGTGATTAGTTTAAGTAATAGTTTGTCAATATAATTGCAAAACAAACTAAAAACTATAATTTTATTCTCATGTGATATAATCATAATCAAATAAGGAAATATCTTGTAATTACCTTGAATACTTAAGCTATAAAGGAAATTATGATATATTCACATAGTAAGATACAGAGATGAATTGGAATTATATGAGATTCATGAACTGGGATTATACCCAAACTCTATTAAAGGGGAAAGTGACTATTGAAAGAGCATGAATAAGGTATTTGAAAAATGTATAGAAATATCTCAATTGTAAGAATACAAACTAAAAATATAATCAATATGATTATATGATTATGTGAAGATGTGAACATACATGCAAGCTATATAAGTTGGTTATGTGACTAATATGCTTGTAAATGCATATATATATATAACTGTGTAGGATCTGTGAGAACACACAAGTTAAGCTGAAATATTGTCAATAATCTACAAACAAGGCAAGTATCTACGTCTTACTCTTTATTGAGCAAGTATTTTGGAATTATTCATATATGGGCCGGTTCTCTAAATTCTGAACTGTCTGTCATTTATTTATGAATAATACAAGGTAATAAGACATTTTTATTCCAATTAGCTTCAAAAGAATGGGTAATGTATTTTCATGTATATCAAATGAAATTCAATATGCATGAACAGGTTGAAGGTAGGTCTGAGCCATTTGTTCTGGCCAGACACAGATGTAAAATATTTCAATTTCTTTATAATAAGTCTTGAAATATTATTGTGCATTGATTTAAGTTATCCAGCTATATTGTTATAGTTTGGAATCCAGTCTGAGAATGAACAAATCCTGAAATGGGATATTTTATATTGCACTCTGGGAGTGGTGACGTTGAACATGAAAATTGTTCTGAATAAGATAGTATTGATCAATACAGGGCATAACGGGCTGATCACCCACCGTGCCCGTAAGATAAGACGGTTCACAGAGAAATTTTTGATAGAACCTTTTCAAGAAAAGAAAAAGCTTGTTCATGGTCTTGTGACCTCTCGGCTGTTCAATATTTATATAATATTCTAGGAATATGAATGATTCAAGATTTAATTGCTTTACAATTTTGTTTCACTGTCAAAGCATGCCTCAAAGAAAACATTTATTTGTTGTGAAGATATTAAAGAATGTTATTACTTGCTGAGCAATTGAATGCTCATTCTTGCTTTGTTATAAATGTTTTCAGCTAATCAGGTTCAGGAGGAAGGGTCTAGTAGGGACAAGGGAAAAGGGAAAGCTACTGAGTAGATGAAATATTATGTAATAGATGGTTAATATGTTTGTAAATATTTAACTATCATGTAATAAGCACTTAAAGGTCCACGCACCTGGGATTAATAGAACTCTGATGTAATAACTTCATTAAGCTTGTTATTATATTATGTTGAATGCTTGATATCGTGAAGCACCGAATTAGGGTTTCAAGTACCCAAGTTTGGAGGCGTCACAGGTTGGTATCAGAGCTTTAAGTTAGAAGCCTTAGGAGGGGAGCCTTGGGTTATAACTTTAAGCTAGTAAGACATACAGAAAATAAATAACTCATAAAGAGTTGAAAAGAGATGGATTGTTGAAGTTCATTATAAACTGTAAATAAAAATAGTGTAAAAATAACTGTTATCTATTATTTGCTAGTTGTATATTTAACTTGTATTATGTATTGATCAGGTTATCCAATTGTGTATAGGATGGCTGGAGTTCATGAGGATATGGTGGATGAGGAGGAGAAGATAGCTCCATAGCCCCTAGAGCCGATTCAGGTTATTGATTTAGATCCTGATCTGGTGGAAGAGGATGAGGAGGATACTAAAGAAGAGATTAATGAGGTACCTAATGCTGGACCCCATCAGCAAGGCATGTAGGAAGCGATGGCCCAACTGGGAGCTATGGTCCATTACCTAGTGGATGAAAACACAGACTTGCTGGCTAAGCTTCAGGTTTTTGAGAATCGGGGCCAATATCTAGAGGACCAAAAACAAGGATTACAGGAAGAGCGCCATGAACTGGAAAATATAAAGACAGAGGCTGATATATACATCCACCATTTAGAGGGTCGTTTGGGTGCGTGTAGAGGCCAAAGGGAGATGATGAACTATATCTACACCACTTCAATGTAGAGGGTCCAGGCTGCTGTTTGGAGTTATCCTCAGGAAGGGGGACTGAGAGCTGTCGTTTACACTCCTAAATTAACCTACCTCACTTTCACTTCACGAATTTAAATAATTAGCACAGTAGTAAGCAAGGATCGATCCCACAGAGAGTGAGTTTGTTTTAGATTTATTCTACTATTTTAACAGAAAATAAAAATGGGGGATTTTTGAAATTGTTTTAAACTAAGAAAAATAGAATTTAAATAAAGAGATTAATCAAATATGTAAAAACTTCAGTTCTGTAGTTCAGTTTCACCAAGCACAGCAATTAATTAATCAAGTTATTATTCTTTACCCTTCAATGAAACTATTAACCCTAGATAACAATAAGCTCTGTTATCCGAAATTTTCCTTAGATATTCACTGTATGAAACAAGCTCTTCACCAGATTCAACTAGCATATAACCTAGAACAAGCTCTCTAGATTTAATATGATAGAAGCATTAAGAAATAGAGAATTAGGCTAATCCAAGCAACAAACACATAAGCTCGATTTGTTTAACTTGTTTTCTGATAATCTTAGCAATACACAAAAGCTTGTCCACAATTAGTATCACTAATTTACTACTTGTGATGAAGACAGATATCAATTACACGTAATACCAATCTTAATCTAGCATATGATAATGATTAAATTAACTCAATTGGCCATATCAAATTAATTAGATCAATTAGCATACAATCAATGAAAACAGATTATCAGAAGAAATTTCATACAAGAAGGAATAAATAATAATACTTAATTAATTAATTACTTGTAACAAGGTTCCACCTCCCTTTAGAACTGAATAAAGAAACTAGCCTGACATGCTCCAAGTCTACACTTCAATGAGGTATGATAGTTGGTAGAAGATTGAATGAAATAAAACCTTGACTATCATTCTCTATTTATAGTGCTAGACAAAGACCTAAATCCTATGAGAACTAGGAATCCAAATCCTAAAAGGAATTGCAATTATAACTAGTTTCCATAAAGAAATAGAATCTAATAAGGAAATAAAATCTCAGTCCAAAGAAGTCCTAATTCTAATAGTAATATCAATCCAATTCCATGTAGGAATCTCCAAATATTGAGAAAGTCAACTGCTGGTCAAACTCCTCTTCAATTCAACTCCAAATCAACTTGTTTCCATCCTTTTAGCTTTAATTCACCTGAAAATAATAAACATCTCAATAAGTCCATATACACTATAAAATATATAGTAAACTAAATATAAAGGAATAAAAATAAATGAATATTATGTACTTATCAGGGACAACCTATATATTCCATTTCACGGGCTAGGGTCATGGCCATTACAAAAGAGGAATACCTGAGTTTTTGTTAGGTGGTTTATGAGAAGCATTTGTGTGCATACAATGATGTAAATATTGTAAATATGCTGGTATATATAGAATGTAAATGTACCCCACTTTTGATAAGTATCATGGGGATAGCTTTTGGAAATCCTAACCTGATATGGTTAAGGATGGTTATATGTAAACCTTTTGATAACAAGGTAGAGATGGCATGTAAATAAGGAAAGAATGTAAAAACGTGTTTAATATATGATAATATTAAATATGTTTGCTACGAATGCTATAGCTTTACATTATATATAAATGTGGTTGCTTTATAATATATGACTGTTTAGAGCAATGAATGGTTTAATAATAATAAACTTTTATTAAACAGAAAATGCCACCAAGGTTTAGAGGAGGAAGAGTACCTAGAGAAAGGAGGAATGTTAATAAAGGATATAATAATGAGAATGAGCACAGAAATGAAGGACAAGAAAATCCTATGCAACAATTTGCAAATTTTATGATGGGAGCCTTTCAGAATAGAAGTGTTCCTCAACCTAATGTGAATGTTCCACCACCAGCTGTACACTTGGCTAGTTTCAAAGACTTTAAAAGTGTGGGACCCCCAGAGTTTAGAGGGACTACCGAGCCTATTGAGGCTCAGTCCTGGATTAAAGAAATAGAGAAAGCTTTTGAGATAGCAAGGGTGAGTAGGGAGCAGAAAACTTTATTTGCTACCTATATGCTCAAAGGGGAAGCAAATTACTGGTGGGAAGCAAACAAAACTAGAGCTGGTACAGGTGTGATTAAATGGTCAAAGTTTAAGAAAATTTTCTTTGAAAATTACTTTCCTCCTGGGATGCAAAGTAGAATGGAAGTTCGATTTCTTGAACTCAAACAGGGCGATATGACAGTACCAGAATATGCAGCAAAGTTTAACGAGCTGGCACGATTTGCTCCACACCAAGTGGACTCGGAGGAAAGAAAAGCGAGACGGTTTGAGTTAGGCTTGAAGCCTTGGATCTATAACAAGTTGTCAGTGTTACAGATCGAAACTTTTGCTGCCCTCCTTGAAAAGGCGATAATAGCAGAGGGTAGTAGTGAAGCTGGTGGTAAGTATAACAAAGATAAGACGAATAAAGGTAAGTTTGAAGGATCAGTCAAAACTGAGTGTACCAGCGGATGGAATAAGAAAAGAAAATGGAACAACTTTGGAAATACGAGTAATGTTCAAAGTGGACAACAAAAGAAGAAATTCGAAGCATGTAAGAAATGTGGAAAGGGTCATTCGGGCATCTGTCTAAAAGGGAAGACGGTTTGTTACAAGTGTGGACAGGAGGGACAAATCTCTCCTAACTGTCCAAACCCGAGGAAAAGTTCTGGGTGTTTTATTTGTGGTTCAATGGATCACTTTGCCAGAAATTGCCCTAAGAAAGGAACAGAGGGAGGAAGCAGCGGCAAGGGAAATAACAGCAGTAAAGCCCTTACAATTGGTGCAGCTACACCAAACAAATTGACTGCTAAAACTTTTAATATGACAGCAAAGGATGCGGTGGCATCAAAAGACGTGGTTTCAGGTATTGTCCCGATCAATAACATTAATTCTTATGTATTATTTGATTCTGGGGCAACCTGTTCTTTTGTATCATATGAATTTTCTAGAGCTTAGAGATGCATTTATCGAATTTAGAAATACCCATGAATATAGAAGTGGCAAATAAAGAAGTGATTCCTGTAGAGCATGTCTATAGGAATTGTTGCGTTAAAATAGGGGAACGTGAGTTAGTAATAGATCTAATTCCAATACAACTCTGGGAATTCGACATTATCCTGGGAATGGACTGGTTGTTCAAACATGGAGCAACAATAGATTACCAGAGGAAGTCTGTGAGTTTTAAACCTGCAAAGCAATCGAAAATCGTGTTTTACAGCAGTAAATCACCAAGGCAGACACGTTGCTTAACAATGATGCAGGCAAGAAAGTTGTTACAGAAAGGTTGTGTGGGTTATCTCGCATATGTGATGGACACTCAACAAAATGGAGCAAAGATAGAAGAAATAGTGATAGTGAATGAATTTACAGATGTTTTCCCTGATGAGTTACCAGGTCTTCCACCAGATAGAGAAATTGAATTTGTTATTGATCTGGCACCTGGTACAGCACCAATCTCGAAAGCACCATACAGAATGACTCCTGTAGAAATGAAGGAATTGATGATACAATTGCAGGAATTGCTGGATAAGAAGTACATTCGACCAAGAACGTCTCTTTGGGGAGCACCTGTGTTGTTTGTAAAGAAGAAAGACGGATCGTTAAGACTCTGTATTGACTACAGAGAGTTGAACAAAGTGACAATCAAGAATAAATATCCTTTGCCCAGGATTGACGATCTTTTTGATTAATTGAAAGGGGCTAGATATTTTTCAAAGATAGATCTGAGAACTGGATATCACCAGTTGAAGGTAAGGGATGAAGATGTTCCAAAGACAGCGTTCAGGACTCGTTATGGTCACTATGAGTTTTTGGTAATGTCTTTCGGGTTAACGAATGCACCAGCTGCATTCATGGACATGATGAACAGAATATTTAAACCATACCTGGATAAGTTTGTGGTGGTATTCATAGATGATATTCTGATCTATTCCAAGACACAGAATGATCATGCAGATCATTTGAGAATAGTGTTGCAAACACTAAGAACAGAAAGATTATATGCAAAATTCAGTAAATGTGAATTTTGGCTGGAAAGAGCTCAGTTTTTGGGTCACATGATTGACAAAGATGGGATATTCGTGGATCCAGCAAAAGTAGAAGCCGTCATGAATTGGAAGCAGCTGAAGACGCCTACTAAAGTGCGTAGTTTCCTAGGATTAGCGGGATACTATCGGAGATTCATTCAAGATTTTTCAAAGATAGCTACCCCGTTAACTAATCTGACGAGGAAGACAGTAAAATTTATATGGACTGAAAAATATGAAAAGAGTTTTCAGGAACTCAAGAAAAGATTGAGTAATGCTCCAGTATTATCCTTACCCGATGAAACAGGAATTTTGTGGTATATAGTGACGCATCACATAAAGGCTTGGGATGTGTTCTTATGCAGCATGGGAAGGTTATTGCTTACGCATCACGACAGTTAAAAGATTATGAGAAGGGATATCCTACTCACGATTTGGAATTGGCAGCTGTTGTGTTTGCTTTGAAAATCTGGAGATATTATCTGTACGATGAAAAATGTGAAATATATACAGATCATAAAAGTCTAAAATATATTTTCACGCAAAAAGAGTTAAATATGAGACAGAGAAGATGGCTGGAATTGATTAAGGATTATGACTGTGAAATCCTTTATCATCCAAGAAAGGCTAATGTGGTGGCTGACGCCTTAAGTAGGAAGGGTCGCGAGAAATTAATGTTGTTAACAGCTCAAAATGAGTTAGTGACAGCAATGGAGAGAATGGAGTTAGAAGTTAGACTTCAACAAGAATCAAAGGAAAAGTTATATCTGATAGAGAGTAACTCAACTCTATTGGATAGAATCAAGGAAGCGCAACACAAAGATGATGAAGGTGAGAAGTTAAAAGAGAAAATCTCAGAAGGAAAGTTTAAGATTGATAGCGATGGAATAATTAGATTTGAAGACAGAATTTGGGTTCCGACAGAATTGGAACTGAAAGAGGAGATTCTACACGAAGCTCATTGTTCAAGGTATGCAATTCATCCTGGCAGTACCAAAATGTACCAAGATCTCCGACAACATTTCTGGTGGCCAAGCATGAAAAGAGAAGTTGCGGAATATATTAGCTGATGTTTGACTTGTCAACGAATTAAAGCTGAACATCAGAAACCTAGTGGTTTATTGCAACTATTGGAAATTCCTGAATGGAAGTGGGAGCATATCACAATGGATTTTGTGGTAGGACTTCCAAGGACGCAAAAGGGATTTGATGCAATTTGGGTTATAGTTGATCGTTTAACAAAGTTGGCACACTTTTTGCCAATCAAGATCAGATATAACCTAGACCAGTTAGCTAATCTCTATATCAAGGAGATTATTTCACGACATGGAGTGCCAGTATCCATCGTATCAGACAGAGATCCGAGGTTCACTTCAAATTTTTGGAAAAGCTTACAATAACACATGGGAACACAATTAAGATTGAGTACAGCTTACCATCCACAGACAGATGGACAGAGTGAGAGAACAATACAAACTCTGGAGGATATGCTACGTGCATGTGTTACGGATTTCAAGGGCAGTTGGGACGATCACTTACCTCTGGCAGAATTTGCATATAACAATAGTTATCACGCTAGTATAGGCATGAGGAAGCGTTATATGGAAGGAAATGTAGAACACCGTTGTGTTGGGATGAGGTAGGTGAACGTCGTCTACTAGGTCCTGAATTGGTACATCAAACTGCGGAGGTGGTTAAGTTGATACGAATGCGACTGGTAACGGCTCAGGATCGTCAGAAAAAGTATGCAGATAAGCATAGACAGAAACGAGATTTTGAAGTCAGGTCGTATGTCTTCTTTAAAGTATCACCGTGGAAAGGCAAGATACGTTTCGGGAAAAAGGGGAAATTAAGTCCTCGCTTTATCGGGCCGTTTGAAATTTTACGAAAGATAGGAGAAGTAGCCTATGAAGTGGCCTTAGCCCCAGAACTGGAACACATTCATAATGTCTTTCACGTGTCGGTCTTACGACCATACAAGCCAGATTATAAACACGTTATAGAATATGAACCCATCCAGTTTGAAAAAGATTTAACATATGAAGAGATTCCTATTCAGATACTGGATAGGAAAGAGCAGGTTCTGCGAAATAAGATAATACCTTCGGTAAAGGTGTTATGGAGAAATCACAATGCTGAGGAGGCAACGTGGGAGTTGGAAGAGAAAATGAAAGAGAATTATCTGCATTTGTTCGGATAATTTTATTTTGCGATTCCGAGGACAGAATCTTTATAAGGGGGGAAGAATGTAATGATTCATTTTTTTTAAGTGAATAAAATAAAAGGTTAATAAATAAAATCTTTATTTTAGTTTATCATATTTTAAGGAGATTGTGTTAATATAAGAAAATCATCACATTTGTCATATTATCTTATTTTATTTGGAAATAAGGTAATATGAATAAGGAATATTAGAATAATTTAATGAAGTTAAATTATTTTAATAGGAAGGAAATTGTCAGACTAAATATTAATTTATTGTGTGATAAATATTATGAAAAGTGTGATAATTGTATAAAGTAAACTATTTATACAATATATATGTAATGAGGGGAAATAAATGGGTAATAAGACCATTGCAACCAAACAAAGCCTTATTTAATTTAAGCATGATCTGGGTATTTAAGCATGAGCTGTTAAATTTTAAAGGCTAAGTTATTTTGTTTAGTTGGAGCTGGCAATACAATATAGATATAGCCGTATAGGCCTTATAACTCAGCAGTTTTAGTTTGTGACTAGTAAAGAAAGGAGAGCATGAGCTGGAAGAGTAACCTTCAAGTAATTTTAGCAGGAGGTGTAAGTTTAAGGGGGAGAATAGACTTAATTAGTCGGCAGAGCTATTTTGTGAGAGGCAAGGGAAAAGTTATATGTGAAGAGCTAGCATTTTTGTATGGAACAAGGATAGAGTTCTATTTAATCAAAACCTGTTACAGATTTCTCTGTTTCTTCTTATTCTCCACTCACCATCTCCTCTCCTAAATAAGTTAATTCCTTATTCTGGCTTGAGCAAGGGAGTAGTAGAGGTGTAAGTTTGGTGCTGTGCTGCTAAGAATTCTAAGGACTAACGAGAATTAGTTGGTAATCAGGAAAAGATAATATAATACTACTCTGTTATGCTTTCATTAAGTATGTAATGCTTGAATATGACTGATTGCTATACGATTAGTAAAAGTTTACTACATGTTTGTATAATTGATTAACAAAAAGAGGATATGCACCGGATGCTATGTATATATAAAATAAAAATTTATATATTACACAAGTATGAAGAAATCAAAGGAATGCAAATTTTGAAGAATAGCTCAACTGGTTGGGTTATTAGTTGCTTGATTTGGTTTAAACTCTGATCGTGTACTTGACTGCTATGTGGCTGGGTTATGATTAGAAGGAGATAGGTTGGGCTGTGGAGTAATAAGGAAGTTAATATGGGTTTATGATGTAAACCAATAGCTATGAATCTGGTAACATAAAATAGTGCACACCACATGCTTGATAAAATGCTTCTATAGACTGTTTCGGTTAAAAAATTGAATTTTTGTTGAAATTAAAGGTTGGGTTATATATGTACACCATATATGTGGTTAAGTAAAGTGTTTTAGCATATTAAATGTAAATAAAATGCAGTTTTTAGCTAAAAACTTAATGCTAGAATTTAGCATGTCTAGCACCTTTGCACTCTATTTTGTGGCAGCCTACTGAGACTGAAAGAGAAAGGTAATAACCTCTAAATGCAGTCTCATATGCTATGTTTAACATGTTTAAAAAAAATGGTTATAATCCGGTGTTTGAGCTAGGAGTATTTGAGCTGTGAAGTGGGCGTTAGGGATGCCGGGCTGCTGCTAATCGCAGCAGCAGTAGCAGTGCAGCGGCTGGGCTGGGGGCTCTCTCTTTTGAGCTCTCAGTCGGAATAGCTAAGTCATTTGAATGAGTTAGTTAATTTTCTATTTGAGTAGGAAAATATATTAGCTATCATGTTCCAAAGTGTAGCATAATAGGGTGAATAATTAGAGGTTAGAAATTGGGCAAAGGAGAGGCACGGCTGCTGCCCATAGGCAGCAGCAGGCAGCTTTAAGCAATTGCCTTGAAAGGCATTGGCTGGGCTTGAGCAGGAGCTAGTTTAATAGTTTGGGTGGCTTTAAGTTTTCTTTTAGCCCAGCTGGTAGGTGAACATAATAAGGATTATATCACATATAGTATAGCAAGTACCAAATAAAACCTTATAAGGCAAGGGACATGGGGATGCTGCTTTTGGCAGCAGCACATAGCTGCTACAGCAGCAGTTGACATTAATCAACTTGTACACGGAACCTATAATGGGTTAGAAATCTGTAGTATATGGCTAACAAATTGAAAAAGTATTTCAATGTTTGGCTGTCAACGCAGTGGGACATTTATAGGCTGCAAGGCCAGCTAGATAGTTATTTTAGGAGCAGATTAGTTCATATGTGTTATTGGTTGCTGCAGTTAGTGTTGTAACTTAAGACATGATTGCACCACCTACAGCATACCAAAACCTTGTGGAGATAGAACTATTAAACTAGGAAAGGAAATTGATTAAGTTAAGGAGCAGAGGCTGGGCTGCTGTCTAATGGAAATAGCATGTAGCAGTATGAAACTGCTATAACAAATTGGGCAAACAAGTTTTGGAATAATTTAGAAATTTAACCATAAAGTTTGGTTTAAAATTTCCTAAATAAAGCAAGTGTGTGGGATTTACATTGGGTTCACAATTCAATGTAAATGAGACTTCGGAAGGATAGTGAACAAGGTAAATGTCTAAATGTTGAGGTTATATAATCAAGCAATGCCATGATAATTAAAAAAAAACATTAAAGGGATTGCTTGTCCTAGTGTTAAGTTATAATAATTGTGATATAAGGCAAGTGAGTTGGTAAACTCTAAGTAAAAGCTATTCAAGGTAAAGCCATGTTAAAGGGCTGTTTGGTATAATTTAGAAATGTGATTAGTTTAAGTAATAGTTTGTCAATATAATTGCAAAACAAACTAAAAACTATAATTTTATTCTCATGTGATATAATCATAATCAAATAAGGAAATATCTTGTAATTACCTTGAATACTTAAGCTATAAAGGAAATTATGATATATTCACATAGTAAGATACAAAGATGAATTGGAATTATATGAGATTCATGAACTGGGATTATACCCAAACTCTATTAAAGGGGAAAGTGACTATTGAAAGAGCATGAATAAGGTATTTGAAAAATGTATAGAAATATCTCAATTGTAAGAATACAAACTAAAAATATAATCAATATGATTATATGATTATGTGAAGATGTGAACATACATGCAAGCTATATAAGTTGGTTATGTGACTAATATGCTTGTAAATGCATATATATATATAACTGTGTAGGATCTGTGAGAACACACAAGTTAAGCTGAAATATTGTCAATAATCTAC
This sequence comes from Panax stipuleanatus, assembly GCA_020205555.1. NCBI lineage: Eukaryota > Viridiplantae > Streptophyta > Magnoliopsida > Apiales > Araliaceae > Panax > Panax stipuleanatus. The sequence continues at coordinate 162,607,178 of CM035117.1, forward strand.
AAACAAGGCAAGTATCTACGTCTTACTCTTTATTGAGCAAGTATTTTGGAATTATTCATATATGGGCCGGTTCTCTAAATTCTGAACTGTCTGTCATTTATTTATGAATAATACAAGGTAATAAGACATTTTTATTCCAATTAGCTTCAAAAGAATGGGTAATGTATTTTCATGTATATCAAATGAAATTCAATATGCATGAACAGGTTGAAGGTAGGTCTGAGCCATTTGTTCTGGCCAGACACAGATGTAAAATATTTCAATTTCTTTATAATAAGTCTTGAAATATTATTGTGCATTGATTTAAGTTATCCAGCTATATTGTTATAGTTTGGAATCCAGTCTGAGAATGAACAAATCCTGAAATGGGATATTTTATATTGCACTCTGGGAGTGGTGACGTTGAACATGAAAATTGTTCTGAATAAGATAGTATTGATCAATACAGGGCATAACGGGCTGATCACCCACCATGCCCGTAAGATAAGACGGTTCACAGAGAAATTTTTGATAGAACCTTTTCAAGAAAAGAAAAAGCTTGTTCATGGTCTTGTGACCTCTCGGCTGTTCAATATTTATATAATATTCTAGGAATATGAATGATTCAAGATTTAATTGCTTTACAATTTTGTTTCACTGTCAAAGCATGCCTCAAAGAAAACATTTATTTGTTGTGAAGATATTAAAGAATGTTATTACTTGCTGAGCAATTGAATGCTCATTCTTGCTTTGTTATAAATGTTTTCAGCTAATCAGGTTCAGGAGGAAGGGTCTAGTAGGGACAAGGGAAAAGGGAAAGCTACTGAGTAGATGAAATATTATGTAATAGATGGTTAATATGTTTGTAAATATTTAACTATCATGTAATAAGCACTTAAAGGTCCACGCACCTGGGATTAATAGAACTCTGATGTAATAACTTCATTAAGCTTGTTATTATATTATGTTGAATGCTTGATATCGTGAAGCACCGAATTAGGGTTTCAAGTACCCAAGTTTGGAGGCGTCACAGGTTGGTATCAGAGCTTTAAGTTAGAAGCCTTAGGAGGGGAGCCTTGGGTTATAACTTTAAGCTAGTAAGACATACAGAAAATAAATAACTCATAAAGAGTTGAAAAGAGATGGATTGTTGAAGTTCATTATAAACTGTAAATAAAAATAGTGTAAAAATAACTGTTATCTATTATTTGCTAGTTGTATATTTAACTTGTATTATGTATTGATCAGGTTATCCAATTGTGTATAGGATGGCTGGAGTTCATGAGGATATGGTGGATGAGGAGGAGAAGATAGCTCCATAGCCCCTAGAGCCGATTCAGGTTATTGATTTAGATCCTGATCTGGTGGAAGAGGATGAGGAGGATACTAAAGAAGAGATTAATGAGGTACCTAATGCTGGACCCCATCAGCAAGGCATGTAGGAAGCGATGGCCCAACTGGGAGCTATGGTCCATTACCTAGTGGATGAAAACACAGACTTGCTGGCTAAGCTTCAGGTTTTTGAGAATCGGGGCCAATATCTAGAGGACCAAAAACAAGGATTACAGGAAGAGCGCCATGAACTGGAAAATATAAAGACAGAGGCTGATATATACATCCACCATTTAGAGGGTCGTTTGGGTGCGTGTAGAGGCCAAAGGGAGATGATGAACTATATCTACACCACTTCAATGTAGAGGGTCCAGGCTGCTGTTTGGAGTTATCCTCAGGAAGGGGGACTGAGAGCTGTCGTTTACACTCCTAAATTAACCTCACTTTCACTTCACGAATTTAAATAATTAGCACAGTAGTAAGCAAGGATCGATCCCACAGAGAGTGAGTTTGTTTTAGATTTATTCTACTATTTTAACAGAAAATAAAAATGGGGGATTTTTGAAATTGTTTTAAACTAAGAAAAATAGAATTTAAATAAAGAGATTAATCAAATATGTAAAAACTTCAGTTCTGTAGTTCAGTTTCACCAAGCACAGCAATTAATTAATCAAGTTATTATTCTTTACCCTTCAATGAAACTATTAACCCTAGATAACAATAAGCTCTGTTATCCGAAATTTTCCTTAGATATTCACTGTATGAAACAAGCTCTTCACCAGATTCAACTAGCATATAACCTAGAACAAGCTCTCTAGATTTAATATGATAGAAGCATTAAGAAATAGAGAATTAGGCTAATCCAAGCAACAAACACATAAGCTCGATTTGTTTAACTTGTTTTCTGATAATCTTAGCAATACACAAAAGCTTGTCCACAATTAGTATCACTAATTTACTACTTGTGATGAAGACAGATATCAATTACACGTAATACCAATCTTAATCTAGCGTATGATAATGATTAAATTAACTCAATTGGCCATATCAAATTAATTAGATCAATTAGCATACAATCAATGAAAACAGATTATCAGAAGAAATTTCATACAAGAAGGAATAAATAATAATACTTAATTAATTAATTACTTGTAACAAGGTTCCACCTCCCTTTAGAACTGAATAAAGAAACTAGCCTGACATGCTCCAAGTCTACACTTCAATGAGGTATGATAGTTGGTAGAAGATTGAATGAAATAAAACCTTGACTATCATCCTCTATTTATAGTGCTAGACAAAGACCTAAATCCTATGAGAACTAGGAATCCAAATCCTAAAAGGAATTGCAATTATAACTAGTTTCCATAAAGAAATAGAATCTAATAAGGAAATAAAATCTCAGTCCAAAGAAGTCCTAATTCTAATAGTAATATCAATCCAATTCCATGTAGGAATCTCCAAATATTGAGAAAGTCAACTGCTGGTCAAACTCCTCTTCAATTCAACTCCAAATCAACTTGTTTCCATCCTTTTAGCTTTAATTCACCTGAAAATAATAAACATCTCAATAAGTCCATATACACTATAAAATATATAGTAAACTAAATATAAAGGAATAAAAATAAATGAATATTATGTACTTATCAAATTCCCCCACACTTAGCCTTTACACGTCCTCGTGTAAACCAAAAGTTTGATTTCCAAAAACAATTCCATTCAACCATAATGTTAAAAGATTTTAAGATCAAATCATAATTATCAATACTAAACCCACAAAAGCATAATCAATGTTCATCAATTAACTCACGATAACCACCTTGCCATTTCACCAATGAATTTCATTAAGTTAAATTGTAATCACATAAGTCCTCTTCTATGATCCACACACTTACTCAACTTAATTATCATGGAGCAAAAACCGTGCACACCACTCAAAACTCAAAACATATTTTTATGCTTTAATTTTTTACCAGAACCCTTTCATTTTACTATTTGTTTCCGGTGAATGCATTTTATGCTCCGTTTCACCTTCCTCAATCATTCTTTTGTAAATGAGTGCATTTTATGCTCCATCTCACTTATCCGCACGTGTTTATGGGAGAGTGCGTTTTACGCTCCATCTTATCCCACCACATGACTTCTCTTGTGTTTCTTTTTCAACAATTTCACTGGTTTCCAATTTTTCTTATTTTTTTTTTTTTCACATGGTCCTGTAAAAAACTTAAGCAGTTCAATAGTTCTAGAGCATGAGATTAGTGCACATAGACAACTCCACAGATAACTTAGCCAACTAAGCATATATCACATGTTCAAGTACTCATGAGACACAAATTCAACTCAAATCAATTACTATAGATCATAACTTAGTTTTTCTCAATCATTAACCAATTAAGCATCAAATAGATTTTAAATTTTTAGCATTGATTCTCATTTGTTGATCTTAACCTTCGAACACATAGGCAAATAGAATCATGGAATCCAATTTTTTTCAAAAATTTTCAAAGGTATCAAGATGGTCCTATTTTCTATCAAAATCAGCAGATCAATATCACTAAAAAAAAATAAAAAACCTAAATCTCTCCCCCCACACTCAAACCTTACATTGTCCCCAATGTAAGAAAATCATGCAAATAAGAAAGAACTACATGCAATTAAAAAAAAATAAAGAACTAAATAGTTAAAGGATAGAAAAATCAAATCTGATTTCTTGGGTTGCCTCCCAAGCAGCTGCCCTTGTTTATTGTCATTGGCTTGACATCTTCCCCTCGTTCTATGTAATTGGAGTTGTGAACTTCAAGTGGATTGGTAACAGTTTCTTCCTTAATTGAGGAACATTGTGTACTTCATGATTTTGCTCCTTTCCAGCCACCAAATCCTCCTTGTATAATTGTATTTGATCAAAATATTCCTGTACTGAATAATTCACAACATCAATAGCAAAAACAGATTTAACATTACCAAGATACCTTTTAGCCTCATATGCATTGAACTGGAACTTTGCATTGTCTAATTCTATGGTAAAGGTATGATGGTGTGTAGCACTCCTTGTTTCTGTTAGTTGTATTGATGGAGATGAATCCACGTCTTTCTTGTCGAGATCTGCAGAACTTATCAAATCAGTCCCATCTTCCTCTTGTTCCTTCTCCTGATCAAATTCTATATGATTGTCTGTTCCTGAAGTAAGCATTGAATCCTCCTGCTCCTCTTCGTCAAATCCCATTGTACTGAAGTTCTCAACAAACGGAGGAGGTAACTCCCCTAAACCTTGAGATTCTAACCTCCCTATTGTGGTTGCAAGCTGACCAACTTGATCCCTCATACCTTGAACAGAAGTTATTGTCTCCTGCTGGAACTGCTGTGTCTGACTCATGAACTGTAGTGTTTGGCTCATGAATGCCTTGAACATATCCTCCATAGATGTCCCAGAATTGACAGGTACTTCGTAGCTCAAGTCGTGATGATCTCTCCATCCGAAATTGTGAGTTTCTGCCCAAGGATCACATAGATGTGGATTTTGTCTGGAGAATGTCCCCACAGCATTAACTTGATGAACAATTACATCCTCTTTGCACTATGGGACAATCATTTGTCACATGCCCTGATTTTGAGCAAATTCCACATACTTTTGCAACCGGCACGTTTCCTGTTGTTAATTGTTTCACCACAGCAGTTAAGTTAGAAATCTGTTGTACCAATTCACTCGTGCTTACCTCACTTACCCTTTGTGGAGCATGATCATTTCTTGTTCCGTATTGTTGTGAGTTAGCAGCCATGTTTGCAATCAAATTTCTTGCATCCTCCAGTGTCTTGTCTACTAATGCTCCTCCACTAGCCGCATCGATCATACTTCTTTCCATTGGTATCAATCCCTCATAGAAGTACTGAATCAAGTGTTGCTCATCAATCCCGTGAGGTGGACAGCTGGAACACAACTTCTTGAACCTTTCCCAATACTCGTAGAGAGTTTCTCCATTGAACTGCCTGATTCCACATATCTTCTTCCTTGTATCAGCAACTCTTGATGCAGGAAAATACCTCTCCAAGAATAGCCTTTGCATATCGGTCCATGATCGTATCGATCCTGAAGGAAGATAGTATAACTAGTCTTTCGCCAAATCTGCTAAGGAGAATGGAAAAAGCCTAAGCTTTATCTGCTCATCTGTCACTCCTTGCGATTCCATTGCGGAACACACCACATGGAACTCCTTTAGATGCGTATATGGATTTTCACCTGTAAGACCACGAAAAATAGGCAAAAAGCAAATTAGTCCATAGTCAAGTTCAAAAGCAACATCTAAGGTAGGATATTCAATACACAAGGATGGTTGATCAAGGTCTGGAATAGCCAGTTCTTTTAAAGTCCGATTGTTGTTCGGCACAGCCATCTTTTTCTTTTTAAGTGTTGGAACAAGAGCTTCTTTTGTATCTGCAGTTTTCTCTATCTCTTGATCAAAATTTGAGTGAGAGGATTGAGTCATAAAACAAAAAGAAAAAAAAATAAAATAATAAAATAAACAAAAACAAAGAATAAACAAAAACAAATAACACTCCCCGGCAACGGCGCCAAAATTTGAGAGCTGTCGTTTACACTCCTAAATTAACCTCACTTTCACTTCACGAATTTAAATAATTAGCACAGTAGTAAGCAAGGATCGATCCCACAGAGAGTGAGTTTGTTTTAGATTTATTCTACTATTTTAACAGAAAATAAAAATGGGGGATTTTTGAAATTGTTTTAAACTAAGAAAAATAGAATTTAAATAAAGAGATTAATCAAATATGTAAAAACTTCAGTTCTGTAGTTCAGTTTCACCAAGCACAGCAATTAATTAATCAAGTTATTATTCTTTACCCTTCAATGAAACTATTAACCCTAGATAACAATAAGCTCTGTTATCCGAAATTCTCCTTAGATATTCACTGTATGAAACAAGCTCTTCACCAGATTCAACTAGCATATAACCTAGAACAAGCTCTCTAGATTTAATATGATAGAAGCATTAAGAAATAGAGAATTAGGCTAATCCAAGCAACAAACACATAAGCTCGATTTGTTTAACTTGTTTTCTGATAATCTTAGCAATACACAAAAGCTTGTCCACAATTAGTATCACTAATTTACTACTTGTGATGAAGACAGATATCAATTACACGTAATACCAATCTTAATCTAGCATATGATAATGATTAAATTAACTCAATTGGCCATATCAAATTAATTAGATCAATTAGCATACAATCAATGAAAACAGATTATCAGAAGAAATTTCATACAAGAAGGAATAAATAATAATACTTAATTAATTAATTACTTGTAACAAGGTTCCACCTCCCTTTAGAACTGAATAAAGAAACTAGCCTGACATGCTCCAAGTCTACACTTCAATGAGGTATGATAGTTGGTAGAAGATTGAATGAAATAAAACCTTGACTATCATTCTCTATTTATAGTGCTAGACAAAGACCTAAATCCTATGAGAACTAGGAATCCAAATCCTAAAAGGAATTGCAATTATAACTAGTTTCCATAAAGAAATAGAATCTAATAAGGAAATAAAATCTCAGTCCAAAGAAGTCCTAATTCTAATAGTAATATCAATCCAATTCCATGTAGGAATCTCCAAATATTGAGAAAGTCAACTGCTGGTCAAACTCCTCTTCAATTCAACTCCAAATCAACTTGTTTCCATCCTTTTAGCTTTAATTCACCTGAAAATAATAAACATCTCAATAAGTCCATATACACTATAAAATATATAGTAAACTAAATATAAAGGAATAAAAATAAATGAATATTATGTACTTATCAGGGACAACCTATATATTCCATTTCACGGGCTAGGGTCATGGCCATTACAAAAGAGGAATACCTGAGTTTTTGTTAGGTGGTTTATGAGAAGCATTTGTGTGCATACAATGATGTAAATATTGTAAATATGCTGGTATATATAGAATGTAAATGTACCCCACTTTTGATAAGTATCATGGGGATAGCTTTTGGAAATCCTAACCTGATATGGTTAAGGATGGTTATATGTAAACCTTTTGATAACAAGGTAGAGATGGCATGTAAATAAGGAAAGAATGTAAAAACGTGTTTAATATATGATAATATTAAATATGTTTGCTACGAATGCTATAGCTTTACATTATATATAAATGTGGTTGCTTTATAATATATGACTGTTTAGAGCAATGAATGGTTTAATAATAATAAACTTTTATTAAACAGAAAATGCCACCAAGGTTTAGAGGAGGAAGAGTACCTAGAGAAAGGAGGAATGTTAATAAAGGATATAATAATGAGAATGAGCACAGAAATGAAGGACAAGAAAATCCTATGCAACAATTTGCAAATTTTATGATGGGAGCCTTTCAGAATAGAAGTGTTCCTCAACCTAATGTGAATGTTCCACCACCAGCTGTACACTTGGCTAGTTTCAAAGACTTTAAAAGTGTGGGACCCCCAGAGTTTAGAGGGACTACCGAGCCTATTGAGGCTCAGTCCTGGATTAAAGAAATAGAGAAAGCTTTTGAGATAGCAAGGGTGAGTAGGGAGCAGAAAACTTTATTTGCTACCTATATGCTCAAAGGGGAAAGCAAATTACTGGTGGGAAGCAAACAAAACTAGAGCTGGTACAGGTGTGATTAAATGGTCAAAGTTTAAGAAAATTTTCTTTGAAAATTACTTTCCTCCTGGGATGCAAAGTAGAATGGAAGTTCGATTTCTTGAACTCAAACAGGGCGATATGACAGTACCAGAATATGCAGCAAAGTTTAACGAGCTGGCACGATTTGCTCCACACCAAGTGGACTCGGAGGAAAGAAAAGCGAGACGGTTTGAGTTAGGCTTGAAGCCTTGGATCTATAACAAGTTGTCAGTGTTACAGATCGAAACTTTTGCTGCCCTCCTTGAAAAGGCGATAATAGCAGAGGGTAGTAGTGAAGCTGGTGGTAAGTATAACAAAGATAAGACGAATAAAGGTAAGTTTGAAGGATCAGTCAAAACTGAGTGTACCAGCAGATGGAATAAGAAAAGAAAATGGAACAACTTTGGAAATACGAGTAATGTTCAAAGTGGACAACAAAAGAAGAAATTCGAAGCATGTAAGAAATGTGGAAAGGGTCATTCGGGCATCTGTCTAAAAGGGAAGACGGTTTGTTACAAGTGTGGACAGGAGGGACAAATCTCTCCTAACTGTCCAAACCCGAGGAAAAGTTCTGGGTGTTTTATTTGTGGTTCAATGGATCACTTTGCCAGAAATTGCCCTAAGAAAGGAACAGAGGGAGGAAGCAGCGGCAAGGGAAATAACAGCAGTAAAGCCCTTACAATTGGTGCAGCTACACCAAACAAATTGACTGCTAAAACTTTTAATATGACAGCAAAGGATGCGGTGGCATCAAAAGACGTGGTTTCAGGTATTGTCCCGATCAATAACATTAATTCTTATGTATTATTTGATTCTGGGGCAACCTGTTCTTTTGTATCATATGAATTTTCTAGAGCTTAGAGATGCATTTATCGAATTTAGAAATACCCATTAATATAGAAGTGGCAAATAAGGAAGTGATTCTTGTAGAGCATGTCTATAGGAATTGTTGCGTTAAAATAGGGGAACGTGAGTTAGTAATAGATCTAATTCCAATACAACTCTGGGAATTCGACATTATCCTGGGAATGGACTGGTTGTTCAAACATGGAGCAACAATAGATTACCAGAGGAAGTCTGTGAGTTTTAAACCTGCAAAGCAATCGAAAATCGTGTTTTACAGCAGTAAATCACCAAGGCAGACACGTTGCTTAACAATGATGCAGGCAAGAAAGTTGTTACAGAAAGGTTGTGTGGGTTATCTCGCATATGTGATGGACACTCAACAAAATGGAGCAAAGATAGAAGAAATAGTGATAGTGAATGAATTTACAGATGTTTTCCCTGATGAGTTACCAGGTCTTCCACCAGATAGAGAAATTGAATTTGTTATTGATCTGGCACCTGGTACAGCACCAATCTCGAAAGCACCATACAGAATGACTCCTGTAGAAATGAAGGAATTGATGATACAATTGCAGGAATTGCTGGATAAGAAGTACATTCGACCAAGAACGTCTCTTTGGGGAGCACCTGTGTTGTTTGTAAAGAAGAAAGACGGATCGTTAAGACTCTGTATTGACTACAGAGAGTTGAACAAAGTGACAATCAAGAATAAATATCCTTTGCCCAGGATTGACGATCTTTTTGATTAATTGAAAGGGGCTAGATATTTTTCAAAGATAGATCTGAGAACTGGATATCACCAGTTGAAGGTAAGGGATGAAGATGTTCCAAAGACAGCGTTCAGGACTCGTTATGGTCACTATGAGTTTTTGGTAATGTCTTTCGGGTTAACGAATGCACCAGCTGCATTCATGGACATGATGAACAGAATATTTAAACCATACCTGGATAAGTTTGTGGTGGTATTCATAGATGATATTCTGATCTATTCCAAGACACAGAATGATCATGCAGATCATTTGAGAATAGTGTTGCAAACACTAAGAACAGAAAGATTATATGCAAAATTCAGTAAATGTGAATTTTGGCTGGAAAGAGCTCAGTTTTTGGGTCACATGATTGACAAAGATGGGATATTCGTGGATCCAGCAAAAGTAGAAGCCGTCATGAATTGGAAGCAGCTGAAGACGCCTACTAAAGTGCGTAGTTTCCTAGGATTAGCGGGATACTATCGGAGATTCATTCAAGATTTTTCAAAGATAGCTACCCCGTTAACTAATCTGACGAGGAAGACAGTAAAATTTATATGGACTGAAAAATATGAAAAGAGTTTTCAGGAACTCAAGAAAAGATTGAGTAATGCTCCAGTATTATCCTTACCCGATGAAACAGGAATTTTGTGGTATATAGTGACGCATCACATAAAGGCTTGGGATGTGTTCTTATGCAGCATGGGAAGGTTATTGCTTACGCATCACGACAGTTAAAAGATTATGAGAAGGGATATCCTACTCACGATTTGGAATTGGCAGCTGTTGTGTTTGCTTTGAAAATCTGGAGATATTATCTGTACGATGAAAAATGTGAAATATATACAGATCATAAAAGTCTAAAATATATTTTCACGCAAAAAGAGTTAAATATGAGACAGAGAAGATGGCTGGAATTGATTAAGGATTATGACTGTGAAATCCTTTATCATCCAAGAAAGGCTAATGTGGTGGCTGACGCCTTAAGTAGGAAGGGTCGCGAGAAATTAATGTTGTTAACAGCTCAAAATGAGTTAGTGACAGCAATGGAGAGAATGGAGTTAGAAGTTAGACTTCAACAAGAATCAAAGGAAAAGTTATATCTGATAGAGAGTAACTCAACTCTATTGGATAGAATCAAGGAAGCGCAACACAAAGATGATGAAGGTGAGAAGTTAAAAGAGAAAATCTCAGAAGGAAAGTTTAAGATTGATAGCGATGGAATAATTAGATTTGAAGACAGAATTTGGGTTCCGACAGAATTGGAACTGAAAGAGGAGATTCTACACGAAGCTCATTGTTCAAGGTATGCAATTCATCCTGGCAGTACCAAAATGTACCAAGATCTCCGACAACATTTCTGGTGGCCAAGCATGAAAAGAGAAGTTGCGGAATATATTAGCTGATGTTTGACTTGTCAACGAATTAAAGCTGAACATCAGAAACCTAGTGGTTTATTGCAACTATTGGAAATTCCTGAATGGAAGTGGGAGCATATCACAATGGATTTTGTGGTAGGACTTCCAAGGACGCAAAAGGGATTTGATGCAATTTGGGTTATAGTTGATCGTTTAACAAAGTTGGCACACTTTTTGCCAATCAAGATCAGATATAACCTAGACCAGTTAGCTAATCTCTATATCAAGGAGATTATTTCACGACATGGAGTGCCAGTATCCATCGTATCAGACAGAGATCCGAGGTTCACTTCAAATTTTTGGAAAAGCTTACAATAACACATGGGAACACAATTAAGATTGAGTACAGCTTACCATCCACAGACAGATGGACAGAGTGAGAGAACAATACAAACTCTGGAGGATATGCTACGTGCATGTGTTACGGATTTCAAGGGCAGTTGGGACGATCACTTACCTCTGGCAGAATTTGCATATAACAATAGTTATCACGCTAGTATAGGCATGAGGAAGCGTTATATGGAAGGAAATGTAGAACACCGTTGTGTTGGGATGAGGTAGGTGAACGTCGTCTACTAGGTCCTGAATTGGTACATCAAACTGCGGAGGTGGTTAAGTTGATACGAATGCGACTGGTAACGGCTCAGGATCGTCAGAAAAAGTATGCAGATAAGCATAGACAGAAACGAGATTTTGAAGTCAGGTCGTATGTCTTCTTTAAAGTATCACCGTGGAAAGGCAAGATACGTTTCGGGAAAAAGGGGAAATTAAGTCCTCGCTTTATCGGGCCGTTTGAAATTTTACGAAAGATAGGAGAAGTAGCCTATGAAGTGGCCTTAGCCCCAGAACTGGAACACATTCATAATGTCTTTCACGTGTCGGTCTTACGACCATACAAGCCAGATTATAAACACGTTATAGAATATGAACCCATCCAGTTTGAAAAAGATTTAACATATGAAGAGATTCCTATTCAGATACTGGATAGGAAAGAGCAGGTTCTGCGAAATAAGATAATACCTTCGGTAAAGGTGTTATGGAGAAATCACAATGCTGAGGAGGCAACGTGGGAGTTGGAAGAGAAAATGAAAGAGAATTATCTGCATTTGTTCGGATAATTTTATTTTGCGATTCCGAGGACAGAATCTTTATAAGGGGGGAAGAATGTAATGATTCATTTTTTTTAAGTGAATAAAATAAAAGGTTAATAAATAAAATCTTTATTTTAGTTTATCATATTTTAAGGAGATTGTGTTAATATAAGAAAATCATCACATTTGTCATATTATCTTATTTTATTTGGAAATAAGGTAATATGAATAAGGAATATTAGAATAATTTAATGAAGTTAAATTATTTTAATAGGAAGGAAATTGTCAGACTAAATATTAATTTATTGTGTGATAAATATTATGAAAAGTGTGATAATTGTATAAAGTAAACTATTTATACAATATATATGTAATGAGGGGAAATAAATGGGTAATAAGACCATTGCAACCAAACAAAGCCTTATTTAATTTAAGCATGATCTGGGTATTTAAGCATGAGCTGTTAAATTTTAAAGGCTAAGTTATTTTGTTTAGTTGGAGCTGGCAATACAATATAGATATAGCCGTATAGGCCTTATAACTCAGCAGTTTTAGTTTGTGACTAGTAAAGAAAGGAGAGCATGAGCTGGAAGAGTAACCTTCAAGTAATTTTAGCAGGAGGTGTAAGTTTAAGGGGGAGAATAGACTTAATTAGTCGGCAGAGCTATTTTGTGAGAGGCAAGGGAAAAGTTATATGTGAAGAGCTAGCATTTTTGTATGGAACAAGGATAGAGTTCTATTTAATCAAAACCTGTTACAGATTTCTCTGTTTCTTCTTATTCTCCACTCACCATCTCCTCTCCTAAATAAGTTAATTCCTTATTCTGGCTTGAGCAAGGGAGTAGTAGAGGTGTAAGTTTGGTGCTGTGCTGCTAAGAATTCTAAGGACTAACGAGAATTAGTTGGTAATCAGGAAAAGATAATATAATACTACTCTGTTATGCTTTCATTAAGTATGTAATGCTTGAATATGACTGATTGCTATACGATTAGTAAAAGTTTACTACATGTTTGTATAATTGATTAACAAAAAGAGGATATGCACCGGATGCTATGTATATATAAAATAAAAATTTATATATTACACAAGTATGAAGAAATCAAAGGAATGCAAATTTTGAAGAATAGCTCAACTGGTTGGGTTATTAGTTGCTTGATTTGGTTTAAACTCTGATCGTGTACTTGACTGCTATGTGGCTGGGTTATGATTAGAAGGAGATAGGTTGGGCTGTGGAGTAATAAGGAAGTTAATATGGGTTTATGATGTAAACCAATAGCTATGAATCTGGTAACATAAAATAGTGCACACCACATGCTTGATAAAATGCTTCTATAGACTGTTTCGGTTAAAAAATTGAATTTTTGTTGAAATTAAAGGTTGGGTTATATATGTACACCATATATGTGGTTAAGTAAAGTGTTTTAGCATATTAAATGTAAATAAAATGCAGTTTTTAGCTAAAACTTAATGCTAGAATTTAGCATGTCTAGCACCTTTGCACTCTATTTTGTGGCAGCCTACTGAGACTGAAAGAGAAAGGTAATAACCTCTAAATGCAGTCTCATATGCTATGTTTAACATGTTTAAAAAAAATGGTTATAATCCGGTTTTTGAGCTAGGAGTATTTGAGCTATGAAGTGGGCGTTAGGGATGCCGGGCTGCTGCTAGCAGTGCAGCGGCTGGGCTGGGGGCTCTCTCTTTTGAGCTCTCAGTCGGAATAGCTAAGTCATTTGAATGAGTTAGTTAATTTTCTATTTGAGTAGGAAAATATATTAGCTATCATGTTCCAAAGTGTTGCATAATAGGGTGAATAATTAGAGGTTAGAAATTTGGCAAAGGAGAGGCACAGCTGCTGCCCATAGGCAGCAGCAGGCAGCTTTAAGCAATTGCCTTGAAAGGCATTGACTGGGCTTGAGCAGGAGCTAGTTTAATAGTTTGGGTGGCTTTATGTTTTCTTTTAGCCCAGCTGGTAGGTGAACATAATAAGGATTATATCACATATAGTATAGCAAGTACCAAATAAAACCTTATAAGGCAAGAGACATGGGGATGCTGCTTTTGGCAGCAGCACATAGCTGCTACAGCAGCAGTTGACATTAATCAACTTGTACACGGAACCTATAATGGGTTAGAAATCTGTAGTATATGGCTAACAAATTGAAAAAGTATTTCAATGTTTGGCTGTCAACGCAGTGGGACATATATAGGCTGCAAGGCCAGCTAGATAGTTATTTTAGGAGCAGATTAGTTCATATGTGTTATTGGTTGCTGCAGTTAGTGTTGTAACTTAAGACATGATTACACCACCTATAGCATACCAAAACCTTGTGGAGATAGAACTATTAAACTAGGAAAGGAAATTGATTAAGTTAAGGAGCAGAGGCAGGGCTGCTGTCTAATGGAAATAGCATGTAGCAGTATGAAACTGCTATAACAAATTGGGCAAACAAGTTTTGGAATAATTTAGAAATTTAACCATAAAGTTTGGTTTAAAATTTCCTAAATAAAGCAAGTGTGTGGGATTTACATTGGGTTCACAATTCAATGTAAATGAGACTTCGGAAGGATAGTGAACAAGGTAAATGTCTAAATGTTAAGGTTATATAATCAAGCAATGCCATGATAATTAAAAAAAAACATTAAAGGGATTGCTTGTCCTAGTGTTAAGTTATAATAATTGTGATATAAGGCAAGTGAGTTGGTAAACTCTAAGTAAAAGCTATTCAAGGTAAAGCCATGTTAAAGGGTTGTTTGGTATAATTTAGAAATGTGATTAGTTTAAGTAATAGTTTGTCAATATAATTGCAAAACAAACTAAAAACTATAATTTTATTCTCATGTGATATAATCATAATCAAATAAGGAAATATCTTGTAATTACCTTGAATACTTAAGCTATGAAGGAAATTATGATATATTCACATAGTAAGATACAAAGATGAATTGGAATTATATGAGATTCATGAACTGGGATTATACCCAAACTCTATTAAAGGGGAAAGTGACTATTGAAAGAGCATGAATGAGGTATTTGAAAAATGTATAGAAATATCTCAATTGTAAGAATACAAACTAAAAATATAATCAATATGATTATATGATTATGTGAAGATGTGAACATACGTGCAAGCTATATGAGTTGGTTATGTGACTAATATGCTTGTAAATGCATATATATAACTGTGTAGGATTTGTGAGAACACACAAGTTAAGCTGAAATGTTGTCAATAATCTACAAACAAGGCAAGTATCTACGTCTTACTCTTTATTGAGCAAGTATTTTGGAATTATTCATATATGGGCAGGTTTTCTAAATTCTGAACTGTCTGTCATTTATTTATGAATAATACAAGGTAATAAGACCTTTTTATTCCAATCAGCTTCAAAAGAATGGGTAATGTATTTTCATGTATATCAAATGAAATTCAATATGCATGAACAGGTTGAAGGTAGGTTTGAGCCATTTGTTCTGGCCAGACACAGATGTAAAATATTTCAATTTCTTTATAATAAGTCTTGAAATATTATTGTGCATTGATTTAAGTTATCCAGCTATATTGTTATAGTTTGGAATCAAGTCTAAGAATGAACAAATCCTGAAATGGGATATTTTATATTGCACTCTGGGAGTGGTGACGTTGAACATGAAAATTGTTCTGAATAAGATAGTATTGATCAATACAGGGCATAACGGGCTGATCACCCACCGTGCCCGTAAGATAAGACGGTTCACAGATAAATTTCTGATAGAACCTTTTCAAGAAAAGAAAAAGCTTGTTCATGGTCTTGTGACCTCTCGGTTGTTCAATATTTATATAATATTCCAGGAATATGAATGATTCAAGATTTAATTGCTTTACAGTTTTGTTTCACTGTCAAAGCATGCCTCAAAGAAAACATTTATTTATTGTGAAGAGATTAAAGAATGTTATTACTTGCTGAGCAATTGAATGCTCATTCTTGCTTTGTTATAAATGTTTTCAGCTAATCAGGTTCAGGAGGAAGGGTTTAGTAGGGACAAGGGCAAAGGAAAAGCTAATGAGTAGATGAAATATTATGTAATAGATGGTTAATATGTTTGTAAATATTTAACTATCATGTAATAAGCACTTAAAGGTCCACGCACCTTGGATTAATAGAACTCTGATGTAATAACTTCATTAAGCTTGTTATTATATTATGTTGAATGCTTGATACCGTGAAGCACCGAATAAGGGTTTCAAGTACCCGAGTTTGGGGGCGTCACATGATTGATTCACAATGTCAATATATATATATATATATATATATATATATATATATATATAAAGTCCATTTCAATGGCATACCCCTTGATCCTACATACCTTGCTCACCACTTTAGCGTGAACCGTGCGACGATTTGGTTCGCCGCGTATATCAGGGAACTGTCGTCTTAACTTTTAACGACGCATCGAACCGTCGCCATAATATATAAAACGTTTATATGTTCTATAGCGACGGACCGAACCGTCACCCGGTCCATCGCTAAAGGTGGTGAGCATAAAATATAAAATTAAGGGGTATGCCCTTGAAATGGACTTTTTATATATATATATATATATGTGTGTGTGTGTGTGTGTGTGTGTGGAAATGATCCATAACACACTTATTATAGATAAAAAAATGGACAAACATCATCTCTATCGTTTAATACAAGGACCAACGGCTGAGATTATAATTGAAAATTTTCAATCTGCTACTATTAGTAGCAGACTTGAATTTTTCAGTTTTAATATTGGTCGTTGGTACCTGTATTGAACACTAATAATGATGTTTACCCATTTTTGATCTATTATAAATACTTGTTATGGATCATTTTATATATACACACATGTATGCACATACATACATAATAATGACAAAGATGGAACCATAAATTTATATTAGGAGGGACCAATTTTTTTAAAGAATATATAATATTAATATAATAAATAATTATATTCACAAAAGTATAAACAAAAAATAGTTACACATTAGAAATTCTAGTAAAGATCGATGAAACTATCAATTAAAGTGGCACTCATTCTTTCATATCGCGAAATGCATCTATAATCGAATCCAAAGTGAAAGCCTTAACAATTTTGTCTCAATGTACAAAATCAATTAATCTGCATGTTACTTGTACGTGTTTAATTTTTTAATATGGAGTGACATACAATTTTGTGTGTATATATATATTATATTATGTACATATTGTTATATGTATATATTATATTATTGTGGGCAAGAAAATCATACCTTGCTAGGGTTAGGGTTTCGTGGTGGCTGATGAGAGAAATCCACGAAGAGCACGGAATTGATTGATTTATTGAAGAGGGGAGAAGAACAGGTGAGCGATTACTCCAATGACACGTGACATAACTCTTAGAATCCGGAAACCTTGTTAGGGTAGCAGGGATTTAGAGAGCCTTCTTGAGTGCTTCCACTCCTATAATCCGAAAACCTTGTTAGGGTAGCAGGGATTCCAAGAGCCTTCTTGAGTTTTTCTGGTTGAGAGAATGTCCAAGTCCTGCGTCTAAAGAGAGGTCCCCTCCTTCATATAATGGAAGGGGTATTTGTAGATCTTCTTGAAACTTAAGTGGTCACATGTCAGGAACATGTCTTCAAGAAAATTATGAAAATACCCTTTAATAATTAGAATAATACCCATATCGTCCTGTCCTTCTAGCCAACAATCTAATCCCTCAATCAATTCCCAAAATAAGCCGACTCCACGAGCCTTCTACCTCGGGACACGTGGAGATTCTCTCAGATCTAGCATCTTTATTTCTGGCTTTTCCGTATTCATTTAATTAGGTCATATGAACCCTAATTTCTATATTAATTAAGGTCGTGGAACCCTAATTGGGCATTTATTTTAATTAGGTCATGTGAACCCTAATTTGCACTTGGGCCCACATTTTCCCCCTGCGTGAGAGTCGCTTTTCCAAAAAGACATTCGTGCAAGAATACTTCAAGCTAACAGAGCTCTACTTTACAGGTCTTGAAGACAAGGGTCCTAGAATAGGGAACCCTAGGGAGCCAAAGCCTTAGGGTTAACCCCTAAGGAGGTAAAACCTAGCAGGGCTCTTCCTTGGACATATTGGGAAACTTCTGAAAATCTCTCCATAGCTTGCACAATATTTGTTTCCATATTATTTTGGAAATTGAAATAAGAAAGCTCATCAAATATTACCAAATAAAATTCAGTATAATAAATTCTCTCTTTTGGTAAACCAAATCTTTCTTTTTATCAAATTAAATATGACCATATCAAATCTTATTTTATTTTGGAAATAAAATAAAATCTTTCTTTATTTGATTTTAAAGACAATATCTTTCCTCATTATTATTATTATTATTATTTAGAAGAAAATTCAAATTTCAAAATTTCCCTTTATTAGGAAATAAAAATCAAATCTTTTCTATGTTTAGAAAATAATATATATTTATATATTTCTATTTAGAAGCAAGATCAAATTTACTTATCTTTTAAAAATCAGATTGAATCCTTACCTTAATAGTAACATGGTGATTGCTTCCTTTTCTGGTGCAAGCATACTTGAGAATATATATATGTATTTATTTATATATATATATATATATATATATATATATATACTCTCTCTCACACACGCACATATAGAGCAAGGATCAAGAGCATAACTCTTAAAGAGCATAACTCCTTAAAGAGCATAACTCCCCTTTAGCCACGAACCAAACCTTCGCTAAATGCATCGCCATAGGTCCGTCCGTCGCTATATATTGTCCGTCAGATAAGACCTATGGCGTCAGACGGCCCTATGGTGAAGGATAGGTGACGATTTGGTCTATTGCTAAAAGATTTATGCTTGTTATGTCTTTTAAGAGTTATGCTCTTGAAATGCTCCCTATACATATATATCTCCCAAGCCATTAACGATTCACTTTTTTTCTTGCTTCGTTTTGGATTTTGCTCTCTTCCTACGAGCCAAGAAGATCATCAAGGGAGCAGCAAACAGACATTCTTCAATCCCAGCAAGAGGTAACAAGGAGGATTCCTCCGTATAGGGTCAAACCCTAAGGGTTGAACCTTATAGGGCCGAACCCTAAGGGTTGAACCCTATAGGGCCGAACCCTAGGGGGGACTGAACCCTTGGGTTCCCTCCCTTCTTCTCGTCTTCGCTTTTCAATTTGCATGCTTTCTTCCGGATTTTTCTTGATTTTCTTCATCTGTTTCCCTTTTTGTAGTCTTTCTTTTGTTTTCTGAGCCCCATCACCTTGATCATATCTTGGTTTTTTCCCTCGGATATTATCAAATAAAGGCTATAATTTTCGCTACGAAGAAGCATTCGTTCCGAGCAATTGATTTGCGGAGGAACAAAACTCAAAGGTGTAAAGGGGAAACCGGGCTAGGTAACCAAACTATATAGGGGGCCAAACCCTACAGGGGCCAAACCTTTTATTTATTTATTTTTTGCTTTTTTTGTTTTCGACTGGCTTCTTTTTCGTTTGTGTTTTTTTTCTTTCTTCTTCTTTCAGGTACTTCCAATCTTTCTTTTGTCTTCCGAGCCCCATTACCTTGATTATATCTTGGTTTTTTCCCTCGGATCATAAAGAAAGATTCACATTATTGGACAAAAACACAAAGGACAAAAATGTTTTGCAGCAGGACCACCCTAGAAGGCCGAACCTTAGGGGGCCGAACCCTGGGGAGAAATCGTCAATAATATGGAAAAAATGAAGTCCAGGAGGAGCAATCACTATTTTGATCATAACTTTTGACTCGTTTGGAGTTTCGGGGCCCATAATATATCAAAACAAAGCTAACGACCATTAAACCCTTTTGGCTGAAAAAGAGTCCTTTGAAAAGTTATCCTTCATAAAAAATAGAATACGATTGTAATTTATGCCTCACTAACTTAAAAAGTACTATAAACAACCATGTGTTCATCTATTCATCTAGCAGCAGAAGCATGCGAATTTAGTAGGAAAACCTGGAACATCACGTGATTTTTGGATGCCTTGCTTTCAGATAGTACTAACTTTGAAATATCCCAACAAGGAGAGGTCTCTTAGATTAAGTGGAGAAGAGTATAAGTTCTGTTTTCTATTCTCATGAAATAATAAAAAGATAAAAATTAAATTTTGTCTTCTGTACTCATAAAAATATAAACAAAGTTATTTCCTTTGATTGGTTCATAGAGAAATCCATTTTTTTACTAGGTCTTGGCAATAAAAACGTGGTATGGGAGGGATAATGTCGAGAAGTATTGGAACAGCTTCTATTTTGTACTCAATTAGAGTGGGAAAATTTAATGCTATAAAACTTATTTTTTCTAAAAATTAGGCTTGTTGGATGCTATCTGCATTTGAATCATGAAATGTTCGACACAAGGTGTGTTTAATTTTATAAAATGTTCTTCAACATCTGCTTCAGGGACATATAGGATAACACAATGATTTTGAGTTCCTAAAAATGTTGACCATTGTTGTGCTTCTCTAGAATTTTTGGCACTTGTGGTTTCATGAATCTCACTCCATCTGTCAATGAATGTCAAAACAAATTCTTGGTGTTTGCATGGATTATAATTTCAATCAAATTCAAATTATTGGAGCAACTTCAAGTGATTCTATTAATTCCCTTTATGGGAAATGAGAGAAGCTATATTGGTATTATAAATTGGACATTATATGATGTTAAAGATTGGCTCTAGTCAATTGGTTTGGGGTAGCTTTACAACAATGCAAGCCTCACCACAAAGGAATGAGCAGTTTATTGAGGCCCTAAAGAATGTTACTTGGATCGTGGTTCGATTTGGTAAGTGGTACAATGTACAATAGGGCTAGGTTTCCTCAAATTGCTTAGTTGGTATGAAATACGTTGTCGGAGCTTGGTATGATTGGAATAGTTTTCTAAAGTGTTATAGTTAAAAAAAAGTTGAGGTATATTTAAATATGTTTGATTTGTTTCCAAATGTAATTTTACAACATATGCAGTTTTGAGGAGGAAACGCCATGTCAGTGCTTAGACACAAAGGTGTTTGCTACGTTAGTTGGTATTTCTTAGAATTTTCTTGTAGTATTTCGTAGAATTTTCTTGTAGTATTCCCTAGAATTTTCTTGTACGTTTCTAATAAAGTGTTCTAGATTTACGTATGTGGTAATTATGTTTGATAATATTCTAGATATTTTACATGATTAGTATAGATTGTTGACTAGGCTTCCATTAGATTGATTCTAGCCATTGATTGTATGGTCATAGGACTACATAAGAGGATACTCTTCATTTGTAAATCATAAAACAAAGTTGTAATTATACTTTCGTAATAAAAGTTTAAGTAGATAGGAGAAAAAGTTTTGGACTGCTAAGTTCAGTGTTTTGGAACGAAAGTGTACCATGTTTTGGAACATTCATACCAAATTAAAATTGGACTTCTAAATATATTAAGCACTATGTTTGGCAGATAAGCTAAAAATGTATATTCAAAATGTCCAATAAGTTATAAGTTGTAAAATAAGTACCTACATACCAACTTTTTGTCTTTTGTTCATTGAATTTGTTGTATTCAAATTATAGCTTATCTTAAATAAGTCAAAATAAACACTCCTTTTTCAGCTTATTTTTTAAAACAAGCTATAAGCTGTTTCACATAAGCCGTGATAAACCAGCTATCCTATGAAGATTTAGCCTATATAATACTAGCTATCCCAACACTATAATCTTATTTGAAGTAATCTGTAAACAAAAATAAGACATGCCTCATCCATCTTCTAACGAGGGCACACAATTGCTCTGCCTCATCGTGATCCAAACAAGGATATACTATTAGAAGTGTGTGCTTCCAGAGGTGTAGAAGTGAAATGGAATATTTACATTACAAGATTGCCCTTTTTTGATAAACAAGGTACTTGTAATTCGGGTCCAAGATCCAGAATAGTTAGTTAAAAGTCTTTGGGTCTAAGATCCTGAATAGCTAGTTAAAACTCTTCGAGTCTAAGATCCTTTGTTGCATTTTCGCCTGTTGGCTGGTCTTTCGGTCAGACATATTTTGGTGCCCAATTTTAAAAACCAGTCATGCATCCATCCCACTTTTTCATAACCATATAGAAGTTTAATTAATATTATAATTTGAAATATTAATAACCACTTTTTCATAACCACTTTTTCCATGATATCGATGAGCAGAAGGCAGTTTAATTTGGATTATTAAAAACCCTGCCATTAATTAGTGTATAGTAGTAATTAATAGTATAGGGATTAATAGTATAGTGTATGATTACATTGTCATCTCAAAAGAGGTGGTTCTTGTGCAAGGTCATTGTAATCAGCAAAGTTGAGCTGAATCTACTACTAAATTATAATATTTCTACTATATATCCTGAGAATGGATGTTTATCTAATTCGGTGGAATGAGTTTATCCAAGTCAGTTAACAGGACTTGTACTTATGATCACAGTTACATTGACCCAAACCAAGTGCAAGCAAAAGGGTGTGGCAAAAGGCTGAAGGGTGGCAAAGAAAGGGCTTTGGGTAAAGCAAAAAAAATTCCAAGGGTAGACGTTGTAATGGATGTGACAAAGTTGGTGTGACACACGATAAAAGAAACTGCCCTGTGCTTAATAATCAGTAAGCAAGTTTACGTCTTTTGACTTTGCTATTTGTTTAAAATTGAATTTGCTATTTGTTTAAATTTGACTTTGACTTTGCTATTTGTTTAAATGTAGAACTGGATCATCAAATGAATGATGCTACTCAGGATCCAAGTGTAGATGATGATGATAGTGATTCACCCTCAGGTGCAACTGAGATTGCTATAACAGAGAATTCTGAGGTTTCTTACAGATAGATTTTCTTTGTTTTCCGAGCTCTTTTATTAAAAGATATAGTTATACTACAAATATCTCATCTATGTTACTGATTTTTGAATGCACAAGTGATTTTGTGTTCTTTTCTAGTATTAGTATGGGAGTGGAAGCTAGCTGATAGCTGAAAAATACAATTGACAAATAGAACTAATGAGCATAAGGTTTGTTTGAATGAGCTAATGAGATGCTTGAGACATCATTGTTATAACACTTTATTTTTGGTTTTGGTCTTAGAAATATACCATGTTTTTTTTCTGATGTCTGTTAGAGGACTACTTTATCTCTTGTTTTGGTCATAAACATATATGTCTTTTTGTTGATTATTATTTTTTGATCATTGGATTATTTTATTTTTTCTGGGGTATTACATAGATTTACAAGTAATCAAACTGATAGAACTGCATGCATCCGTGGATGATGATTTTGGAATTTGGAGGTGAAGCTTTTGAAAATTATTGGACCATCGTCGATGTCAAAGAGATTAATGGAGGAATATTTGTTCAGAAACTCCAAAAGAGTGTAATCGTTGGGTGGATTGGACCTATTCTGGGGGAGTCACAAACTATGTCCCAGGTTATAAACATTTATATTTAAAACCTTTCACAATCGTTAGACTATATGGACTTTTAACTCATACTAAGGAGGGATCAGCCCTTCGTACCATGTATTGTGCACAAACATCTTAACGCTTTCGCATGGTTATCCCTTATTACTAGGGTTGTTCATCTCAATATTTATTAACTAGTCCGCACCAAAGAAATTTTGGTTTGGATAAGCTCAAAGGTAATTTGGAGTTCAATTATCATCAACTAAGGAGTAGTTGAATCAACTTGCAAGAAATAAGAATTCAATAATAAAAGAATTATGGAATAACTTATGCTTTAGAATTTAACTTAAAGCATTTGAAAGATTCAATAAAACCTTGCTTGAACAATTAAGTCAAGGTTACATTAATTCAATAATGAACTTCAATAAGATATTTGCTTAACATGGAAATTATAGCGAATAAAATAACTTGCATAAACATAACAAGAAAGGATATAACAACTTACCTCAAGCGCAAGCTAGCTATTATTATGTCGTTCCATAATTATCCTATTCACACGTAATTAACAATAATAACATAAATTAGTTACCATATAATTGATTCACACCCTTAGTTAACCCATATAGGCTAACTCACTATTTATTAAATTTAATTACTAATTATCGCATAATGTGATCAACTATACATCTTAATAATCAATCAAGCTATTCTAAATTTATAATATTAAATCATACATTCACATTTAATCAAATTATAATTTAAATTATACATTTCATATTAAAATATAATTTATTACTATCCAATTAGCATTTAATTTCATCAACATGTTTTTCTATTTATTTCATCATCAATCTCATAAATTTGTACACTTAAAAATAATTTTCTGGCCAAACTGCACTGCTGGCGCTGCAGCGCCACACAATGCACTGCAGACAGCACTGCAGCGCTGCCACGTCATCAAGCAGCTGAGCCTGGCGCTGCAGCGGTTCAGTTATACTTAGAACTGACGTTGTCGCGCCTTACCACGTCATTGGACTCTGCAGTGGCGCTGCAGCTCCCAGTTTACTCACAGAACTAGCTCCGCGACGCCACGTCACAGTCAGACGCAGACAACCTCGCCAACTGTGCAGGAAAAAGTCAATTTGGCTTATTTTCTCGCACCAAACTCAGAAATTAAACCACATAATGCATATAAAACTTTGTAAAAACATAACTTAGTGCTTCTAACATATTTTATTGCATATGAACATCATAACACATGATTAAAAACTTTTTAATTTTGTTATTTTGAAGAAAACACCATTGTTAAGTGTTCTTGATGAAAATCAACACTGTGAGTTTATTTTTAAACCAAAACACACAAAATCATTTTAATTTCATTTCTAAGCATGTTATCATAATCTAAACTCAATTTATATCACATAGCATAATTAAACACAAATTTTGATGTTTAAAGAAACCATTTTTCACATTGATTCATTGTAAATTGCTATGAACACGATTTCTTCATGTTCATCATATTTACATGAATTGGACCACATAAACAATCATCTCAATCATATATAAACATGTTATAACATAAATTGCATATAGAATTCATGTTTACATCAATTTCATAAAAACTCATATATACAAATAACTAAAACCATGAAGAACATGATTTTAATCAATTTAATTAACATATTGCACTTAATTAAATTAATTCATAACATAATCACATCAATTATTTATTTAACTCAATAATTAAATCAATTAAAATATTTATTTTAATTTAATAAATATTTAAAATTAATATACAAAATCTCATTTGTTACACAAATTATGCCCACCGCTAAGTGCTAATCATGAATTTATTATGAAATTATGGAAGTTTATATGATATTCTCCATGGGTCATTATTTTGATTCAAAAAGTCTTGCTCCTGGATTGAAGTTTTGATGACTTCCATTTTTCTTTAAGCATAAATCTTTTCTGTAAGGTTAAAAGAGCACCCATGACCTGATGGATAGACTACAAGATGAGGAAACTGAAAAATAATTTGGGAGAAGTAACAAGATGGGTAAACATAAAAGCTTTTGCTTTCTTAAAGGAGAGGCTGGAACAACTTTAAACATATCAGCTTTTGCATTAGTGTTATTATCATTCTCGTAACTCCTGTTTGTCTGCTGGTATAATCTCAAGTCTAAGCCAATAATGATGGAGAAATGCCATAAAACCATTAACTATTGACAATAAGCCAAATGTTCGAAATACCTTCCCACATACATTAACCTTGTGTCATTTGAAATGATATGAACCCCAGAGCTATAATATAGATAAGAAAACTCTAAATCCTGAACAAAACCAAAGTCATGTCCATAATCAGTTGTTAAGTAATCTGATGTGCAGCCTTACCCCCACCCCCCAACAAAAAAACACCCATTTTTTGATATTTAAAAAAAGTATCAATAAACTTTTTCCAAGAGGGCAAAAGTTTGTGTACACACGATGTTTAAAAGGGCGTATGGAACACACAAATTAAAATGTAGAAAACAAAAAATAAAAATCAATCCCACTACACTACATCCCCTCAACATAACAAGGAGCCCCGGCGAAAAACTACATGACTGTCTTAAAGTGAAATCACAAAGCAAAATCAACCAAGAGGACAGCCTTAAACTTAGAAATAGAGAAACTGATTGAGAAACAGAGTATGAAGTCTAGAGGCTTTGCCTAGCGGACAAGCATTACAAAATTTAAATTTGAATTTGAAACTGGTAGCTTATGGCTAGAAATGACTTTATTCAAAATTTGGAAGTGCAGATGACCTAAACGATTATGCCAACAAGCAGATGAAGCTTTGGTTGCGACAAGAGCTGTAGGTTGTTTATTTGCTGAATAATGAGAAGATTGGAGAGAGTAGAGTCCTCTTTCACTTGGCCCGGACAACAACGTTCTCTTCGTCTTGCGATCATTAACACAAAAAAAAAGTAGGATGAAACTCAAAGAATACATCATTATTATGTGTAAATTTATTAACAGAAAGCAAGGACTTTGTGAGATGAGGAACATGTAAAACGTCATGCAAGGCAAATGAAGCATTCTCAAACTGTAAATTAGATGAACCCATATTAGCTATCTGAAGCCCTTTACCATTACCCACGCGGAGAGTGTCAGACCCATTGTACGCAACTGAGTGATCTAATTGGTGAAGATCAGGAGTGGAATGGTGAGTAGCCCCTGTGTCTGGGAACCATGCATCAGTGGAATTTTAAGGATAGAAAGAAATCATGTTAGCACTCGGCTGATGGGCATGGTTATAGCGCTGACGGCGAGTTGATGCAGTGTGATTGTACCGATGACATATTTGACATTGAGGAGCATGTTTATGTTGTCCGAAAGTTGGGCGACCAGTGTTGTAATGCCTAGTATCCGGATACTGACGTGATCGATTATTAGAGTTTCGGGTGTTGTCATTTCGATGATTACGATTAGAATAACCATTACCATTTCTTGGATTTGATGTTCGCTGAAGCAAATTAGCAGATGGTGGGACGGAAGTGACCATAGTAGGAATTTCTGAGGGACATGCCTGACTTGGAGGGGATACAATAACATTGGAAAAATGTTGGATAAGCAACTCGTGATTCATTAAATTGCTATGAAGATCAGTGAAGGAAATAGGTTCCAACCGATTTGTCATAGAAGGAATTACGCTATGAAATTCTTGGCGTAATCCTTTGAGAATTAGGCAAGTAAACTCTGACATACACATGGGTCGTCCGGCGGCTGCGAGTTGATCATTGATTGCTTTTGCCCGATGAAGATAGTTAGAGATGGAATCATCATTTTGCTTGATGTCCAAAAGGCTAAGACGAAGATTCATGATTCTTGTTGTGGAAGGTGATGCATATGCAGACTCAAGCATTGTCCATAACTCACGGGATGATTGTGCATCGGGAATTAACGGAACAATGTCCTCACGAAGAGATGAGATCAATAAACTGAGCAGGTTTTGATCTTGCTGATAGCAGATTAAGTATTCTGGGTTATCAATGGGTGCCGCACCTGCGACAGTAGCAGGGAGTTTTTCCGGCGATAGTACAGTTGTTCCATCAACAAATCGCTTCAAGTTATTTCCTCGTAGAAGAGGCAAGAGTTGAGCCTTCCATGAAAGATAGTTACCTGGGTGAAGTTTCATCCCCAGTGTTTGAGTTGGATTTGTTAAATTGAGCGGTGACGTGAGAGTGTGAGCTGTTGTTGGGAACCAATAGAGGAGGATCCGGATGACGACATGATGTCGGTTTTGAAGTTCTGATACCAACTTAGAAATAGAGAAACTGGTTGAGAAACAGATTATCAAGTATTTTCACTATATTTTGTTTTACAACCTGATGCACACCTAATATATATACATAGTTGTTCTACATAAGAGATAAGTGTTGCAACTACATGTAGCTATCTAATCTATACATATTTGAAACTTGGTTGAGTGGATAACAGAGTATCACACTTGTTGTCCAAAATACCGGATGGTTCAATACTTAAAAACATATTTATCTGCCTATTTCACAGTCTGCTTGATCCAAGGAAAGAAGGACGCAGAGAAACTAACATTTATATTTCACATACTAGCTTGAGTCACTTGACTGTTTCAGAAAATTTATAGGTAATGCTTACTGGAGTACCAAATATTATCAAGCTCCAAATGATGTAACATCTACAATTCAAAGCTTTTATTCTTTCCATTTCAATATTTTTTGAAAATTCAAATGGGGGAAATTACCAAAAAAACAGTAGTACATATTAAATGGTTTACAAACTAGAAGCATCTAATCCTAATGACATGATCGGTTACAGGGAAAAAGCTTCTGTAGATTGTTATTGATAAGGAAAATTTTTAAATCTACCTATCAAAAAATAAATCTAGAAACTTCAGAGTTGCACTTGAAAAAATAAAGCTTGGAAATTCCTTTCTGATTCGACACTGAACAAGTAGGATGTTATAATCAAGGAATCTTCATGGATGACCTTGCAAGCAAAATAATCAAATGTAGATGCATCCTTCTATATCATCAAATCAATCAAGCAATTGGAGGAAGGTAGCGGTCATGAACCTCGCTACAGCAGAACAAGATTGCTCTGTCTTGTCATTCTCAGTGTAGACGCCATTTTGCCTTTTTGCCGATTTAGAGAGAAATTGGGTTCCGATTTGGAGAGAAATCCGATTCTAGGGCACTGTTTATAGGACATTGAGATTCTAGGGAGGGTTTCCATTTGGAGAGAAGTTTGTGTTCTGATTTGGAGAGAAGCTAAGGCTTGTTACTCTCTTTGCTGAACTTTTTTGTTTTGGAGAGAAGCTAGGTGAGGAGAGCGATGTGTTTAAAAAAAACACGAAAACCTTATGTTGTTTAAGTAGTTATGCTATTTAAGGAAATATGTTGTTTAAGGCTTATGCTCTTGAACTTTTCTATATATATATATATATATATATCAGTCCCCTTCAGTTGAGGGATCCCTCAAATAGTGTTATTTGAGGGATGAGGAGCTCAACCGTTGGATCTGTTTTAATAACTTTATGTGGCTGAGATTGTTTTACATCTTTAACCATTTTTCATACTTCTGGCCCACCACAAACTCCACTTAGATCTTCTTCTGCATTGGATGCAGATCCAACAGTTGAGCTCCCCATCTCTCAAATAACACTATTTGAGGGATCCCTCAACTGAAGGGGACTATATATATATAATCTAACATTCACTTTCAAGTCACTTTTTAAAACCATGCAGGATCCACCTTTTTGAATCAATCAGGTTCAGGATCCTTATTAAAACATCCTGGGTCATTTTTAAAAAGTAACGTGATTAGTCCCAAAAAAAATTTGCGCTTTTTATCACAGCAACAAAGGGAAAAAAAAGATTGCTTACCAATTTTTTTTCTTTCATAAAAAAATAAATTTATACAACTATTTATGCCCAACAAATTATTTTTAATACATGCCCATACATATATGGAATCAAAACAATTAATAATTGCATAAATGTTTGGCTCTGATACCACAGTTGGGTTTGTACGAAATCGTGACGCAATCAAATTGCAAAATAAGCAGAAGCATGATATATCATAGTTTAAAAATTTTCTACAAAACCATTACCCGAATCATCCTTTATGCAAATTATTAATTTAAAACGATACATAAGAAGTTATGGAATTATACCCTTGTAGAACGAAATTTCCACAGGTACGAGTTCAACTTCTTGTTCTTCGTAATCTCTTTGAATTTCTGGGTTAGATTCCTTCCTTTGATCAACGTTAGCCACCCAAGTGTTTGGCCTCTAGATGTGATCCACCAAAGAAGAAGAATTATCAAGAATGAGGGTGGTTGGCTAAACCCTAGGTTTCTATCCGCTATACAAAATGAGTACTCTCCAACAATTAGAATTGCATCAACTGATATCTAACATAAAACTCATCTTAAATAGATATTGGTGAACCCTTCTAATCCTATTAGACATAGAGTTTCATTTAATTAATTAAAATCCTTTAATTAATTAGGCTTCCCAACATATTGGGATTAATTAATTAAAACTCATTTAATTAATTTGTCTCCTAATCTTATTAGGAATGTATGAAAGTACTAATATTAAATTAATTGCTAAACTCCTTTAGAAATTAAAATAATAATAATTGTAAAAATATTAATAAGACTCCTCTTATTAATTTATATTTAATATTTCCAAAATATTAAATAATAAACATTAAGGTATTTAATTTATTCTATCACCATATATTAAATTAATTTCACTTAATGCATTATTAAGATTATGCCATTACCTTCTTAAATAATTATTCTTCCTTTTATGGTGTGACCCTTTAGATTCTTCATATTAAACCGGTTGTGAATAAATCAATTTGAACAATTCTAATCTTATTTAAATAAATAAATTAAACTAATAATCTATTTAAATAAATAATATTTATTCTACAATAGGGATAAACCTCCCTATCGATCAATGACTTTACAGATAATATAGATTTAAACATTAATCAAAAAAGAACTTGTGAGTAAATAGTTACTGTACAATTCAATCCTTCCACCATATAATGTCCCAATTAAATATAAGACATGAAATTACTGTCAAGTCTTATTTTATTTAATTATATGTATTTCGATTAGAAAATGCACAACTCCAAATAATACAAATTAGAAACTCCTTTCTAATTGAATTCTGCCTTGACCAAGGACTACTGGGTTGTCATTTAACGAATCACATAGGACATATTTTTTCTTTTACTAGAAGTGGTAGATTCTTTATTGACCATTCATTATCTCCATATGTAACTTATTATACCCAAGCATACCCTTTGATATACCCTAAGGGTCTTAAGGAATACATCAAAGTATAATTCTCTAATAAGTACCTACATACTTGCTTTAGTGTCTCCACACAAATGATCATGCGATCAATCATTCTCATCCAATGAGCAAGTAATATATGTACCAATATATCCGGATTTACTAATCCCCTTTTTAGTAATCTAACGATTGGGAACTATTTTAGTTTTAAGCTTTCTAAGAATTTAAATCTCATTAGCATGATCAATATCATGATCCTAAAAGCATTGCTTAAAACTATGAGTTATTTATATAATATAAAAATAGCATCATATAGATAATTAAATGCTTTTAATAAATGAATACTTTTATTAATAAATAAATAAGATTGTCTCCAAAGTATATGCTTTATCATCATACATGATTGACTTGTATGCATACTACTTTCATTTTCGACGTTCGTACGTCGTACGCCCGACTTGCCTAACTCGAACGCCTAAGCGACACACCATTGTATACGACTAACACGTCCAATTCATCTACCACTCCTTGGTTTACATTTCCCTTGACCATATTCCAAAGTTCAATGTTTAGAAATCAGAAATACTAGACAAACATGGCTTGGTGTCATGGCGTTCTGAAGAAACCACCACGCCTTGCTCCCGATTACACAACAGCCCTAAAAAGGTCATTTTCGAAATTGATCCCAACCTTAACTCCCAATTTTTATTGAATAAAAGTTGTAGGTCTACTTCTTAGCTATCCGGATCATCATGAATCACCTAAATCAGAGTTCATACGAAGGACTTATGCTCAATTTACGAAAGCACATCGGAGCATATTTTGGCCTAACGCTTAACCAACACCTAGGCGCTTGACCCTTGACACTGAAACTTAGTTTTTGAAACTTTTGTAACTTTTGCCACACCTACTTTACCGCTTCATAACTTCGTCATCCGATATCGGAATGAGTCCGTTCTTGAGTCATTTTCTTCCTTATAACATCCTTTACACATCCCTCAGGACAGAATAATTTTTAAGGTTCCTTAATTGGTCGAAAAATTGGCTCAAAAGTCCCTCGAAAGCCACTTTTTGCAAAACAACATTTTCAACGTCAAATTTCTAAACTTCACAAATCGCTCATCTGAAGTCGGATTAAGCTGGTTCTTAATCCTACGATTTTAGTTAGATTTTTTAACTTTTTCGGTTACATTTTCGTAACACGCTCGGTTAGCCGAAAAACTAACTTTCGATTTTGAAATCCGATTTCGCCGCCGATCCCCATTTCTCGAAGAAACGCTATGTTGTATTTCAAAAAGTTGAAAAAACAAAAAAGGCGTTTTTAGCGTGAATAGTATTTTTACGATTTTTTTCGAAAAAACTTTTATTAGAGATTTCATCTCTCCTTCTCAAATAGACACTATGACGTAATTCGAAAAAGAAAGTTTATTAGCATTTTTTGCGTTTTTATGATAGTGTTTTAGCATTTTTCTCAAGAAAAAATTATTTTCTTCTAAAAACTCCCAACACTCGTACATAATCACGTAACACGTAAACTATGTCATTAATCGACCTAAATCACATAACACGTAATAATATCAATAAAATTTTATTTATTAGATATTGTCATCGAAAAATCTAATTTCAAGGCTATCTGAATTCTCGAGTCGTCACAACAAAGGTAAGGTTTAGTGGATTTGGTCATCGTACCATGAATAGTGCAGTACATTTAGCTCCAAAAGCTGCTTTTGCGAGTTAAAATATTTGTCCAGTTGCGGTACGTTTAGCTCCGAAAGCTGCTTTTGCGAGTTATAGTACTTGTCCAGTTGCTAGCTAAACACAACATTTGGAACATTTTGAGCTCAAACGCAGTCCTGATTGTGATTTTTCAGAACTCCATGAACATACAGAAGAGATTCTAGATCAAAGTCATTTCCTAGGTGAGGATTGTTCCCCTCCCATTCTTCTGCGGAAGTTGCACAAGTAAAAAATTCTAGTCAAAGTCAAGGATCGCATCAACCAGATTAAAAGAACATAGCCAGCTGGAGAAATGTGGAATTATTATTTTAGGATACCTTCTCATCATCCATTATTTATCGGTATGTGTTGGTGGGGGTCGAGGGTGTAGTCTTGTTGTGTTGTGAGATCGTCCTAGGGATGGACATAAACTTGTAAGCTGCCGAGGATGGAGATAATCGTCCAGGTTTTATTGTGAAAGAAAAAAGTTGAAAAAGATTTAAAAAAAGAAAAACAAATCACCGCAGCCCAAACGCAACAAACTCGCGTTTAGGGGGCGTTTCGGTCCAAAATGCAACCCAAGAAATTCTTGATGTTGCATTTTGTTCCTCTAAATGTAGAACCAAAATAGGTATAATATCTACTTTGCTCTTCACAATCGATTCATCTTGATTGAGGATGGATCAAAAAAAAAAATTCCTTCAAGAATTGATATGAGAGAAGATAGGTTTAATTGGGGGATGGAAGAATAAATTAAATTTGATTCGGGAAATGATTTATATGTCAACAAATTTATGACGAAGTTGGATAAATTAGGGTTCTTAATTTATACTTGAGCAATGTATGCTTATATATCACAATTATATATAGTTCGGCCGATTTTTTTTGCAAAAAGTAACAAGATTCATTTTGATTTTGAAACTAGGGATGGAATTGGCGTGGCATGGGGAGAATGAGAAGAGAAAGAAAACGACTTATGCGTAGTACATTTACACCGAGGCGCCCTACGGTGGCTCAGCACCGTTAACTACAGCAAAGGCGTTTGTGCAGGTGTTGAGAGAAGATAGGTTTGGTCAGTGTAAAAAAGACATTGTGTCCCACATATCCCATTATCACATTAAATACGTAAAATATATATCAAATCTTATGACAATACATACCTTAGATAACTGAAAATAACCAACCTTAAGATACAAATACAAGGATTATTAAAAAACCAATCAACGTACAGTACAAACTGAAAATTCAAAAACTATAACATCACTAGATGCATGTGTTCACAAACTGCGAATTCCAATGGGTGCTCATCTCCCATCTACGGATGAAACGGACCAGGACCAGGACCTTTGTGTGAGCAACTTCGGGATACCGATGATAATCCACAAGGATTTACTTGTCGTCTTTGAGCTGTTCCTGTATGGATTAAGAGAATCAAAACCAAGAAGAAAACAAAGAGCGAAATAACAGAATTAGCACCTCTAGTTGCCATTTTTGGCTATATATTAAGCTCTGGCACTTAGAAAATTTTCCTTTTTTTTTGGTTATAGCTTTTTGAGGTCTACTCTATATATCTATATTATATACTAGGGGCGGAACTTTGCATGGCCAGGGGACAATGGGCCGCGGGTGATATTTTTGTAAATAAAAAGAAAGTAAGTGGGATCACTCTATTTTAATATTATTTTATTTTTTAAATGAATTTCCAAAATAACGTAGTTTTAATTAAAAAATATTATTTAAGAGAGAGTGCTATTTTAAGAGGAGAGCTTTATATCCGTTCTATAAAGAGAGAGTGCTATTTCACAAACTAAATTTAAGAGAGAGTGCTATTTAAGAGAGAGTGCTATTTCACAAACTAAATTTTATTTTGAATTAAATGCGCCTAAACGTTGAGTTTCAAAACAATTTGAACATTCCTCACTCTCTATGCAGTGATTTTAGTTACACATCTTGGCTCAAATTCAAACTCGATATGATGTTTGTTAACTACGCGACCCATTCACATGAGCATAGGGAATCTATACTTGAGCGTTCAACTGAGTTTTCTTATCAATCACCAAACACCAATGTCAACACTCTTAAAGAATTACGTACTAATATTGATGAAAGCTTTGACAATTGTGAGAATAATAATTGTACCGTTCTCGAATGCGTACATATAACTTTTATGTTGTGATGAATTGAAGAATAATAATCGTCCAAAATATAAGATTATTATTGATATTCGAAAGTCAATTTATGATATCTTTACACTCAAAATTGAAACAAATTTCTTTAATTTTAGTCAATATAATAATAAATATTGTAAACTATCTAAAAGTACTATTAATTCTAAGATTTATAAAAAAAATTCATATTTTTTTACCAATCATCTTGATTTATAGTTTGGAATAGAGGGAACATAATCTAGATAGAGCTTGAAACAACTCAGGTCAAATTCTGAGTTCGGAACAAATCTTAGGTCAAATTTTAAGTATGTTATTGGGTCATCTTAGCCCACCAATGGCTCACTCAAAAGTCATAACCGAATGTACTATTGTTACTAACTTAATTCCTTATATATACAAGTTTTTCTCACATGTTTCAATGTGAGACTGTTTCAATGTGAGACTGGGGAATGACAACAAGTTTTTTGTTTATTAAAATAAATTAGGATTCCCTTCACTTTATAGTTCTCACTTAATTTTCGATAATACATATTTAACAACACAAGAATTTTTTTAGCGATAATTTTAACAGCAAAATTATATGTTGTAGTTGGTTGAAACAATAAACTTTACAATGAGTAATATTTTTTAGAGAGTTTACAATATTTATGTATTGATTAAAATTAAAAAAAGAATTAATTGCATATTAGACCCCGAAGTATACACTATTTTACCATTCGTACCCCGATGCTTAAATGCTCTCATCCCGCTACCTCAAGTACCGTTAAGTAAGCATAACTGACCCTTTTGGTCAATTTGTTTGCCGAAAAATGGCCACGTGTCACAATTAATTTAAATGGCCAAAAATTACAAAAGGATCAATTATACTTACTTAACAGTACTTGAGGTAGTGGGATGTGAGAGTTAAAACATGGGGTTACGAATGATAAAATGGTGTATATACTCCGGGGTTTATATAATATGCAATTAACCCTTAAAAAAACCTATATCAATTTTCAATTTAAAAACTTCTTGAGTTGACTTTAAAAAGTCAACATTTATCAAATAATATAGAACGAAGAGTATACAATTTTGAACTTAATGTAATAACATTATAAGAAGCAACCATACAAATATATCGTAACAACCTATTACTATTACATTACAACTCTATAACATTACTTAGAATATTGCATTACATCAAATTTTATCTACCAAACCCTACCGTAATATCATCCTTGTTTTTCACTAGTCCATTATTATCACATATTAAGAGGTCCTCTGAATAGTTAAGATATAAATATGAGTCTAAACAATCCAAAGAACCTCTTAATACAAAAATGTGAGCTGTTAAAATGCATTAAGAGGCGAGCTCTTAAGATACATTAAGATATATATATTTTTAGACTAGAATTGCAATTGTGTAATATTTATATAACAAAATTTAGGCTTAAATACATTTTAAACTTTAAACCTTAAAGTTTTTTGCTTTTTACACTTTAAATTTTAAAGTTTCAATTTAATTTAAGGCATTGAACCATAATGTCTTTAAATTTTATAAATTAAATTTTTTGGCCATCGACGGGTAATAATTGATCCGAATGAGAGTATTTTTGGTAATTTCAGTCTTAAATTTCTTTGGAAGCACATAAAATTAATTATAAGCATGTGGTTAGTGTATATATGATGAAAAAAATAAGTAGAAAAAATTGGAGCTAATATAAACAATATATACTATTAAAAGATTTAGTTTTTCACATTAAAGAAAAACTTAAATACCTGTAAAGTACATAAAATTGTTGGCACACGACTATTGTATATATGATGAAGAAAAATGTGGAAAAATTGCAGCTAATATAAACGATATATATTCTTAAAAGAATTATTTTTCACATTAAAGAAAAACTTAAATATCCGTAAAAGTACATAAAATTGTTGGCACGTCACTATTGTATGATGAAGGAAAATGTGGAAAAATTGCAGCTAATATAAATGATATGTACGGTTAAAAGATTTAATTGTGCTTTCATTTTAAGTCACGTGACTTATTCCAGAAAAAAAGGCTATGGCCAAAAAGTTAAATTTATAAAAATTTAGAGACATTAAGATTGAATGTTTTAATGAAGAAATCTTAGTGCTTAAATTGTAAAAAACAACAAAATTTAAGTTTTAAAGTGTATTTAAACTTAAAAGTTATCTGAAATGCAATTCTATGCTAATATCAATGCAACTCGACAATTTTTTGTAATATAGACTGTCCAAATAAATGGATCAACCATTTCAAAGTAGCTGGAATCAGGATCCAACAAATACATAGTCTACGGTCCATCAAAAACTGCTTACTTATTCTTGCAGTGGCAGCTGATCCTTGAGAGAGTAAAAGAATGAAAACCAAACAGAAGATGAAGAGCATAATATATAAGAGATTTAGTAGCTCTAGCTGTCATTTTTGCTTACAAATTATTGTTGTTTTACATTTTCGGTCCAGATAGTATATGTTTTGTATAATGCATGAGGAAAGTTTACTGGCACCAAATTAAGACTTCCGGTCATTGGGTACAGCTTTTGGCAAAGTAGCATGACTTTGACCTTTTCTCCTTTGAATAGATAAACGTCGTTGCTTCCATGTAATTGTGGTTTGGGAGATGTTACCGTGTAGTTTCTTTGGAGCATGACTAAATTCCGACCTTTTCTCCCTAAACTTTAATCTTAAAATTAATTTAGATACTAAATTTTATTTTAAATTAAATGCCCCCTAAACGTTGAATTTCAAAACAATTTGCATCATCCTCACCATCTACATCAAACTAATTTTGCAACCACTCCTTATTTCTATATCAGGTTATTTTAAATTATTTTGCAACCACTTCTTATTTCTATATCAGATTAAAAAGTCAAATTAGAATAAATTCTATATAATACTGCATTTGGATCAAAGGAATCAATGGAGGAATGGAATAACTCATTCCCATAGGGAAAAAAAATTGTGTTGGGTTGTTCTATTGTAATGTAATGGAATAAATCATTCACATTCCTATCAAATTTGTAAATTTTATTCTTTGAGGAAGGTATGAAATGACTCATTCCAACCAGGAATGGAATGAATCATTCCACTCACTATTCCATTCCCTAATCAATTTCATTCCTCCAATCCAAACGTAACATAAGGAATGCAGTCTTAAACTAGTGTTTTTACACCATTCAATTGAAATTTGCCAAATTAGCATTTTAAAAAAAATTCAAGGAGATTTTATTGTGTTAACAATAATTAAATCGATTTTGATATGTTAACCAATATTACATAATATGTTAGCACAATCAAAATTTTTTTTTATTTTCTCTAAAAATACAAATTTACAAGATTTCTATTGGATTGTGTAAAATCAATAATTTACTAGACAATTCGAATATGATTGATTCACAAAGTCAATACCTATATATATATGTATATATATGGGGAGTGCTCCATAACTTGCGTTAGGCATTGTTTCAGCTAACTGTAATCTAACGGCCAAGAGAATTTTTTTTTGCTGGCCACATGAGGGAGTAGAGGCCAGGACAAATGTCTAAAAGACCCCACCTTAGTTAAATTTAAATAGTTTTAATGTACAAAATAGTTATATAAATAATTTCTTTAGTAATAAAAACTAACATTATCAACTATATATAATGTATTTATTTCTATAAATAATTTTTATAAATATTAAAATTAAAAAAATATTAATTACATTCAATTATTTATTTGTATGAATAATTTCTTAAGTATAATTATTAAAATATAAATATATCAAAAAATTATTACTTAAGAAATTATTCATACAAATAAATAATTGAATATAATTAATATTTTTAAATTTTAATATTTATAAAAAAATATTTATAGAAATAAATACATTATATATAGTTGATAATGTTAATTTTTATTACTTAAGAAATTATTCATACAAATAAATACATTGAATATAATTAATAATTTTAAATTTTAATATTTATAAAAAAAAATTATAGAAATAAATACATTATATATAGTTGATAATGTTAGTTTTTATTACTTAAGAAATTATTTATACAACTATTTTGTACATTGAAGCTATTTAAATCTAACTAAGGTGGGGGGTATTTTAGACATTTCTCCTGGCTTCTACTCCCTTCCGTGGCCAGCAAAAAAAATTTCTCCTGGCCGTTAGAGGGAGTTGCGGCTGGGCCTCACTTCGTCCATTGGATCTTATCTTGGACGACTCGATCACAGTTAGCTGGAATAGTACCAATAGTTAACGCGAGCTTTGGAGCACTTGCCTATCCCTATATATATACATGAAAAGGATCAAGGGCATACCCCTTGATCCTACATACCTTGCTCACCACCTTTAACGTGGATAGGGCGACGGTTCGGTTCGTCGCGTATATCAGAGAACCGTCGTCTTAACTTTTAGCGACGCATCGAACCGTCGCCATAACATATAAAACGTTTATCTGTTCTACAGCAACGGACCGAACCGTCGTCTGGTCTGTTTCGGTACGTCGCTAAATGTGGTGAGCATGGTATGTAAAATAAAAGGGTATGCCCTTGAAATGAACTTTATCTATATATATATATGTGTGTGTGTGTGTGTGTATGGGTGTGTGTGTGTGGGAATGATCCATAACACACTTATTATGGATCAAAAATGGACAAACATCATCTCTATCGTTTAATACAAGGACTAACGGCTGAGATTAGATTTGAAAAATTTTCAATATTGGTCGTTGGTTCCTGTATTGGACACTAATAATGATGTTTGCCCATTTTTGATCTATTGTAAATACTTGTTATGGATCATTTCTCTATATATATACACACATGTATACACATACATACATAGTAATGACAAAGATGGAACCATAAATTTATATTGGGAGGGACCAATTTTTTTTTAAAGAATATATAATATTAATATAATAAATAATTATATTCACAAAAGTATAATCAAAAAACAGTTACACATTAGAAATTCTAGTAAATATCTATGAAACTAACAATTAAAGTGGCACTCAACATTCTTTCATATCGCGAAATGCATCTATAATCGAATCCAAAGTGAAAGCCTTAACAATTTCGTCTCAATGTACAAAATCAATTAATCTGCATGTTACTTGTACGTGTTTAATTTTTTAATATGGAATGGCATACTAATTTTTTTTTTTGGTGTATATATATATATATATATATATTATGTACATATTGTTCTATGTATATATTATATTATTGTGGGCAAAGAAATCGTACCTTGCTAGGGTTAGGGTTTCGTGTTGGCTGAGGAGGAAAGAAATCCACGAAGAGCACGAAATTGATTGATTGATTGATTGAAGAGAGGAGAAGAACAGGTGACCGATTACTCCAATGACACGTGACAGAACTCTCAGAATCCGGAAACCTTGTTAGGGTAGCAGGAATTTAGAGAGCCTTCTTGAGTGCTTTCACTCCTAAAATTCGGAAACCTTGTTAGGATAGCAGGGATTCCAAGAGCCTTCTTTAGTTCTTCTGGTTGAGAGAATGTCCAAGTCCTGCGTCTGAAGAGAGGTCCCCTCCTTCATATAATAGAAGGGATATTTATAGAGCTTCCTGGAACTTAAGTGGTCACATGTCAGGCACATGTCTTCAGGAAAATTTTAGAAATACCCTTTAGTCATTAGAATAATGTCCATATCGTCCTGTTCTTCTAGCCACCAATCCAATCCCTCAATCAATTCCCAAAATAAGCCGTCTCCACGAGCCTTCTGCCTCAGGACACGTGGAGGC
This sequence comes from Panax stipuleanatus, assembly GCA_020205555.1. Classification (NCBI taxonomy): domain Eukaryota; kingdom Viridiplantae; phylum Streptophyta; class Magnoliopsida; order Apiales; family Araliaceae; genus Panax; species Panax stipuleanatus. The sequence goes on from CM035117.1 coordinate 162,647,616, forward strand.
TTCTCTCGGGTCTATCATCTTTATTTCCAACTTTTCTGTCTTCATTAAATTAGGTCATGTGAACCCTAATTTGTACATTAAATGAGGTCGTAGAACCCTAATTGGGCATTTATTTCAATTAGATCATGTGAACCCTAATTTGCACTTGGGCCCACATTTGTCCGCTGCGCGATTGTCGCGTTTCCAAAAAGACGATTGTGCAAGAATACTTCAAGCTAATAGGGGTCCACTTTACAGGTCTTGAAGACAAGGGTCCTAGAAGAGGGAACCCCTAGGGAGCCAAACCCTTAGGATTAAACCCTAAGGAGGCAAAACCTAGCAGGGCTCTTAACCTTGGACATATTGGGAAACCTTCTGAAAATCTCTCTATATATTGCTCAATATTTGTTTCCATATTTTTTTTGGAAATTGAAACAAGAAAGTTCATCAAATATTACCAAATAAAATTCAATATAATAAATTTTCTCTTTTGGTAAACCAAATCTTTCCTTTTATCAAATTAAATATACCCAAATCAAATCTTATTTTATTTTGGAAATAAAATAAAACCTTTCTTTATTTGATTTTGAAGATAATATCTTTCCTCATCATTTAATATTATTATTATTTAGAAGGAAATTCAAATTTCAAAATTTCCCTTTATTGGGAAATAAAAATCAAATCTTTTCTATGTTTAGAAAATAATATATGTGACGTCCCCAAATCCGGGTCCCTAGAACCTCGGACCTGGTACGTTACGGTACTTCATCTTGAAACATATTCTATAACTAATGCGGAAGATATAAACATAAATTGTTTATACAAGAAGTTTTAACAACATAATCCCAAGGTCTACAACCTTTATCTTGATACATACCTTAATTACTTAAAGGTTTACATAATAATTTACATCAGATAACCAAATAGTTAACGTGCATAATCATCTACTATTGGATTCTATCCTTGTCTTTGTCTTTCTTCGAGCCTTCGCTTTAATCTGAAAATGTTTTCATGATATAGCAAGAGTGAGCAATAAGTTTGCTCAGCAAGTTTAAATATAAAATGGATATATCATGATTGAAAAGAATGAACAATAAGCTGGCTGACTTTCAACAATATAACCATTGTGAAATAGCATGAATCAAATTTACATAACTGAATGACCGAGACAATAAAAATGAATGGTCAATAAAGAACATGAATAAATTCAACTGAACAATATAGTAATGAAGGTGATCAGCCTTTCATACCTGATGAACACATGCAATATGTACAACGTGCGAATCAATAATTCATAGACTGTGATGTAATCAACAAGGATTAACCACTAGCACAATTGAAGAATCATAACTCAAGGTTGAGTTAAAGAAAACTTACCTTTATCGCCGACTACTGCTACGCAGTCTATTTAGCTTCATTTGAAGACCTAATATTAATAATACCGATCTCCACATTAAAATAATATCATCGCAATAACTATTGCTAATTACAGTTATAAAATAACCTAAACACATTATCACATAATCCTATCGATCAACAGAACACATAAGACCTAGTATCAAGTCAAACTATTTCAGTATGAGTTGAGTTCGGTACTATTTTGACCTCCCGATTGCCTAATCGGATAATTATCGAGCCTAATATTAATAAGACTCTACTTAAACACTATAATATTAACTTAGATAATTTATTAATCAGTTAAAACATTTTTTACAAGCTCATAATAATTTTCAAATAATTATTTTCATTTATAATAATTTTTCAATCAAAAATATCATATTTAAATGATTTAAATACCACAATATTCTATTATCATTAATATTTATTTAATTTCAAATATTAATGAAATACATGTCATAATATTTTAAGTTATTTATAATATCTCAAAGTATTTTTAATACCTTATTATCACTTTTAAATGATTTTAAAACATTTAAAACCATTATCAAATAACTGTCATTAATATTAAAATATTAAAAGTTATGTTTTATAACTTAAAACATTTTTTATAACCTTTAAATCATTTTTAAAACATTAAAACCATCTTTACATAATTTATTTAATACAATTATTAAATAAATTTATTATCATAATATTAATCTATACATTCATTTGATTACCATTTAATATTAATTAAATAGTAATTAATTAATTACCTTTAGTTATTATTTAACTAATAAATAATAGTCAATTAGATCTATTCATTATTTAATGGTAATTAGATAATGAATAATCAAATTATTATTTGTCTTTAATTATTATTTAATATTAATTAAATAATAATAAATTAATTTCTTATCCTAGAATAGTAAATAATTATTTGATTTACTTTATTAGTCTTTAATTATTCCTTATTATTATTTAAAGAATAATTAATTATCATTTGGCCTTATTTATTATCTAATATTAATTAATTCATCTCATAAATCTTTAATTATTCTTTCTTATTAAAGTTAAGAATAATTAATTATTACTTGTCTTTATTTATTATTTAATATTTAATTAAATAATTAAAACCTTTTATGTTAATGTAATTAAGTAATTACATTATTACTACTTAATCTTTACTAAAACATTCTTTAATCATCATTTAATTTTAATTAAATATTAATCAATTTGTTAATCTCTAATTATTATTTAATCACAATTAAATAATAACTAGTTACTTTATTAACACTAACTTTACTTAACTATCATTTAATATCACTTAAATAATAATTAAATAATTAATTACATTTAATTTTGTATGTAATTAATTAGCTAACCATTTAATGGCTTTAAATAATTATTTTTAATAATTAATCACTTCCACTTATTTACGATTATACCATTCTCGCCTATAATTTTTCAGATTTGGCGTCCTTTACGGAAACGCTTGTTAAACGAAATCTATAGCTCGGAATTAAGTTCCGTCGGAGGCGTTGGATTCGTAACTTCCCGAACTACAGTTTCCATTTATTAAACACTCAATTTGGATCTGTCTAGCTTCCGAAAAACAGCCTCAAAGTGGCTGGTCAGCAACTTATTTTTTCTTGTTTTTCCAACTAGAAAGTGTTTTACTAAAAATTCCATAACTTATTCATTCCTTAACATTTTTGTGCCATTCAAAAGGGATTATACTCATAACTTATATCTCTAGCACAACCAACAATTAAATCTCAAATATCAAAAATGAATCTTCAAAAAAATCACATGGATCCCACATATTAACTAAAAACTTTCATAAAACTTTCTAACTTCTATTTTCCCCAAATCTTTCCAACACAATAACACATATATAATCAAGTTACATAACATAACTCAAGATCTAACCTTATCATAAGGTTTTACCTAACAAAATCACACAATTTCATGGATACAAAAATAAAAGTACAAAGCTATTTAAAGCTTTAACTAAATCTAGAAAAAAATTCTTTTTCTTTACTTTTCTTTCTTCTTCCTCCCTTCTCTCCTTCTCCATCCATGGCTACTTTGCTCCATGCCTTGAGTCCCTCTTCTTCTTCCTTTCTTAGCCGTGATATCCTTCTCTCTCTCTAGTTTCTTTTATAATTTTGGAGAGATAGATGAAAGAGAAAGGAAATGGATTTTTGTTTGATAAAAAAATGTATAGTTATGTTTTGTATAACTAATATACATCTCCCCCATCTTCTTTCTTTCTTCCTCTATAGCCGGGTATACTCCCTCCATTATCCCCCATTTTTGGTTTATTTTTAATTGCTAAATTTGCCTTAATCAAATGACATTAAAGTCCCTACACTAATTTGGCCAATTAGTTAGCTACCATCAAGGTCAAAATTGTCATTATGCCATCACTAGAAAAGGATAAAATGGTCCTTAAGTCATCTTAAGAAAATTTTCTAGAAATTTTCTCATAGGACATATTGGTCATAATCAATTTTCTTTAAGGACAAAATTGTCATCTTACTATAATTAAGAAATTTCCTTCAAGGATTCCATGGTCATTAACAAATTTCTCTTAGGGCAAAATTGTCATTTTCCCTATTACTAGGAAACTTCCTAGCAATTTTTTTCTTAGGACACAAAAGTCATTAATAATTTTCTGTTAGGGCAAAATAGTCTTTTGCCACGTTAAGGAAATTTCCTAGGAAATTTCTTAACAATCATCACCCATCATTACTAGTGGGGTCTACCTTATATACCAACACTTTTTCTACATTTAACTCAAGTATGGTTAGTTCCTAACCATAGTTATTCTGTTAGCACATATCTCAATATTTTGGGTTACTAAATAAATCCTCATTGGGCTACCTAATAATTCTTTTAGGCTTGATAATAAAATAAATGGGCTATGTAAATTAACATAGTCTACAAATTTTAATTATATTCTACCCTAATTATTTAATTAGGGTTTCCATTACACACATTCGTAATTTAAATTCTTACTCATATCTCTTCAATTTCATAACCCAATTAGATTTGCTTTACTTAGCTTATTTAATTATCATTCCTAATATATATATTGAATGTATACACATTATATAATGTATATTTATTCAATCTATTTCATTATTCACATAAGTCATCACATATACCACTTTTAATTTCAATTTTGACTTTTCTTCATAAAAGTCCACTGTTGACTTTGACCAAAAAGTCAACCTTTACACATTTTGTGTTTATTGTCTTTTCTGACTAAACTTGACGTTTCAGACGCAACCGAGCAGTCCGTGCTTCAAAATTCTATCTCTAACTCGAATTTTGAGTTTTAACTTACTCCATTTTTATTGCTAATCATATTAGCTATTAGCTTTATCCTTATTCCTCTTCTTATTTGCCAATCACGGCCAACATTCCAGCTATGCTAATTACTAACATAGTTTTATCTTGATTTCCATATCCCTAACGTAATTCATCATTTCTCTTGCTAAAATATATAGCACCTTACTAAGTATATATATATTTCTATACATATACTCATCTTCGTTTAACCTCATAGCTTTTCTTCATGTTAAATTTTATTTCCTTAATAAAATTTTCACATTATCATTATAACATTTTTTACACCATTTAGTTCACAATAATTTTTATAAGTATCGTAATACCTTATTCTTAACATTCCTTCACACCCTTTCTAGGGTTTTAAAATTTTGTAACTCATATTTTCGTTATTCCCATTCAAGTAGCAAACCCTATAGGTTTTACTTAATTTTTTTTTTAATAAATTCTCATCTAGGTTTTATTCTTTAACCTTTATTTTTAATCATTTAAGATTTTATTAATTCTCGGGTTGTCACAATATATCTTTATATAATTCTATTTAGACGCAAGATCAAATCTACTTATCTTTTTGGAAACCAGATTGAATCCTTCCCTTAATAGGAATATGGTGACTGCTTCCTTTTCTGGTGCAAGCATACTTGAGAACATATATATCTCCCAAGTCATTCACGCTTCACTTTTTCATCTTGCTTCATTTTGGATTTTTCTCTCTTCCTACGAGCTAGGAAGATCATCAAGGGAGCAACAAAGAGACATTCTTCAATCCGAGCAAGAGGTAACAAGGAGGATTCCTCCGTATAGGGCAGAGCCCTAAAGGTTGAACCCTATAGGACCGAACCCTAGGGGGGACCCGAACCCTTGGGGTTCCATCCATTCTACTCATCTTCGCTTTTCAATTTTCATGCTTTTTTCTGAATTTTTCTTGATTTTCTTCATCTGTTTCTCTTTTAAGGCAATTGTAGTCTTTCTTTTGTTTTTCGAGCCCCGTCACCTTGATCATATCTTGGTTTTTTCCCTCAAATATTATCAAAGAAAGGCTATAATTTTCACGACGAAGAAGAATTCGATCCGAGCAGTTGATTTGCAGAGGAACAAAACTCACAGGTATAAAAGGGAAAACCCCCCTAGGTAACCGAACCCTATAGGGGTCGAACCTTTTTTTTGTTTACGACTGGCTTCTTTTTTGGTTGTGTTTTTTTTCTCCTTCTTTCAGGTACTTCCAATCTTTCTTTTGTCTTCCGAGCCCCATTACCTTGATTATATCTTGGTTTTTTTTTCTCGGATCATAAAGAAAGATTGACGTTTTTGGACAAAAACACAAAGGACAAAAATGTTTTGCAGCAGGACCACCCTAGGTGGCCGAACCCTGGGGAGAAATCGTCATTTATATGGAAAAAATGAAGTCCGGGATGAGCAATCACTATTTTGATCATAACTTTTGACTCGTTTGGAGTTTCGGAGCCCATAATATATCAAAACGAAGCTAACGACCATTAAACCCTTTTGGCTAAAAAAGAGTCCTTTGAAAAGTTATCCTTTATAAAAAAACAGAATACGATTGTAATTTACGTCTCACTAACTTAAAAAGTACTATAAACAGCCATGTGTTCATCTATTCATCTAGCAGCAGAAGCATGCGAATTTAGTAGGAAAACCTGGAACATCATCAGATTTTTGGATGCCTTGCTTTCAGATAGTTCTAACTTTGAAATATCCCAACAAGGAGAGGTCTCTTAGATTAAGAGGAGAAGAGTATAAGTTCTGTTATCTATTCTCATGAAATAATACAAAGATAAAAAGGAAATTTTGTCTTCTGTACTCATAAAAATATAAACGAAGTTATTTCCTTTGATTGGTTCATGGAGAAATCCATTTTTTTACTGTGTCTTGGCAATAGAAACGTGATATGGGAGGGATAATGTGGAGAAGTATTGGAACAGCTTCTATTTTGTACTCAATTAGAGTGGGAAAATTTAATGCATAAAACTTATTTTTTCTAAAAATTTGGCTTGTTGGATGCTATCTGCATCTGAATCATGAAATGTTCGACACAAGGTGTGTTTAATTTTATAAAATGTTCTTCAACATCTGCTTCAGGGACATATAGGATAGCATAATGATTTTGAGTTGCTTAAAAATGTTGACCATTGTTGTGCTTCTCTAGAATTTTTGGCACTTCTGGTTTCGTGAATCTCACTCCATCTGTCAATGAATGTCAAAACAAATTATTGGTGTTTGCGTGTATTATAATTTCAATCAAATTCAAATTATTGGAGCAACTTCAAGAGATTCGATTAATTCCCTTTATGGGAAATGAGAAGCTATATTGGCATTATAAATTGGACATTGTATGATGTTAAAGATTGGCTTCTAGTCAATTGGTTTGGGGTAGATTTACAACAATGCAAGCCTCACCACAAAGGAATGAGCAGTTTATTGAGGCCCTAAAGAATGTTACTTGGATCGTGATTCGATTTGGTAAGTGGTACAATGTACAATAGGGCTAGGTTTCCTCAAATTGCTTAGTTGGTATGAAATACGTTTTCGAAACTTGGTATGTTGGGAATAGTTTTCTGAAGTGTTATAGTTAAAAACTAGTTGAGGTATATTTAAATATGTTTGATTTATTTCCAAATGTAGTGTTACAACATATGCAGTTTTGAGGAGGAAACGCCATGTCAGTGCTTACGCACAAAGGGTGTTTGCTACGTTAGTTGGTATTTCTTAGAATTTTCTTGTAGTATTTCCTAGAATTTTCTTGTACGTTTCTAATAAAGTGTTCTAGATTTATGTATGTGGCATGCTTGTTAATATTCTAGATATTTTGCATGATTAGTATAGATTGTTGACAAGCCATTAGATTGATTCTAGCCATTGATTGTATGGCCATAGGACTACATAAGAGGATACTCTTCATTTGTAAATCATAAAACAAATTAAAGTTGTAATTATACTCTTCTAGTGTTTTTTCCAGGTTATCTGCCTCTAATTTCATCAGTACAAGTTTTTAGAGTATTAGGTCTGACGGTACCCAGCTTGTTAAATCCACCCAAGATTAAAAAAAAGTAAAGGAAGAGAGGAATATGGATGGAGGAATTGCTTAAACTTTCTATTCCTTCCCCCTCCCCCTACCCCTCCCCTTATATAATTATGGCCATCGCGAGTCAGACTTGTCATGTGCTTTGGATGTGCGAGTCCGCTGACCTACCAGTAGGAGAGTTGTGGGACCGGTACTTCTTAATGGAGGTGTCTATTGTGTTTCTACATAATACCTTCTATATAATAAGCTCTTTAAACTAAATCATGTGTCTAACAATTAAATCTGATGTGAAAATTCTAGCTGAACATTTTCTCCTTAATCTTGAGAAACAAAGCATAAACTAAATATACCAGCCTGTGATTTTCTTTTCCCATGTTAATATGCCAACTTTTTCAACTATGATGCAGCTATGTGCATGGTGTGCTCGAATTGTAGCTTCCTTGACTGTACATTCACGCAAAGAGGATCTGTTTGGCGTAGCTCAACTCTCAGGGAGCAACGGTGATGTTGTATGAACTCTCATATCTTGCTTATTAGCTGTTGAAACATGCTTGGGGAAGAAGACCAATTTACAGTCCCCACATTATTTGATGGGTCCTGCTGGTATCAAATGGGCGACTCCAAGCACAGGAAGGAGAGATCAGGCAGTGGTCACTATGAGAAAACGGAAAGGTAGCCCGGTGTACTCAAAAGCATATTTTATGGCTGACATACTGAGGACTTCAATATACTGCAGTGTGTCTACTTTCCACAAAGAGATGCTTGATAGTTCTAAATCAGGACTTCTGGATCATACTCGTAAATTAGGGTTACTACCTACTTCTACGAAAAAATTGTACTTTATACCGCCTAGAAGTCATTAAGAACGAAAACACTGCACACAACTAAGGCTATGAAAGTTATTAAATAGAGATGAATAAGTCAGTTTGCTTGTCTCTCAAAAGAGTACATTAGGGCTATGTTTATTTGTAAGTATTACACTTGGAATATGACTATTAATTTTAAGTGTCTTGTTTATTTTTAAATTTGAACTTGAGACTATTAGTCCTGAGATTATAAAATAGCTTAAAATGAAAGATTATTTAATATCATGTTCAGGTCATTTGGGACTTAAATTTTTTAGACAAAATTAACCTCACTCTTGTTTTAAAATAACCATAATATCATATTCTATATTTCAGTAAACTGTGTAGGTGGCCAGGCCCGAAGCAACTTCTAAAAAACAAGCAATCATCCAAAATGGTCCCCGATCATATTTTTTAATAATTATCCTTTCTAAAATATATGATTAATTTAATTTTTTGAAGATAATTTGAGATTTTTTTAAATTTAAAATTGATACAAAGTTATTTAATTTTAAAAAATATAATTATAAAAATTATAAATTATCTAAAGACTACTACTAAATATAAAATTTTAATCAATAACATCAATTTTGAATTTAAAAAAACATCTTAAATTAATCATATACTTCAGAATGGAGGCAATGTAATCTAAAGTGGTTCCATGGTATTTAAAAAGTTCACAAATTGACCAGTATTGTTTATATGATTAAAATAGCTAATTCTAATCTTTCTTATAATTTTAGTTTTGGTAATTCTAATGAAACTTTACTATTTCACATATCATATATTTTGTACTATTTATTTGTTAATTTATGTGCTAATTTATGATAATTTGATTCTCAAATATTTCATATCATGTATAATTTAAGTACTGATCCAGAATATATTTGTCAATAATGCCTGCTGATTTTAACTCTATACTTATACTCTTGTTTAAAAGTTTAAATTTAATAGCTTTTTTCAAAGCTTATGGAAGCCGCGAGCTTTTGCTGCAGAAATCGAGTCTTTTCCTGGATTTCCAAGCTTGATAAGCCTACTTTTGAATAGGTTTTGGTTCATTTGAAATCAGAAAAGAAGAGTGTTGAAATATCCTTTTTTTGCTGGATAAAGATTCAAGTTGTAAGAGTTGATGTTTGGTGTTGTGCTCTGTTGTAGAATCCTGTGCATTATCAACTTTGAGGAAGGAAGGTGTTGTAGAGAGGGCATAAATATGAAATTGCTTTTAAGAATTCGGCTTTGGGCAGCTGCTGCTGCAGCATACTGTGATAAAAAATAACCTTATGGTGAACTTTACATAAGATGGGAGGAAATTGAAGGTCAAGTGTTTTTCCCAATCTACAAAGGGATGTTAAAAAAAGCCGAATTCCATGGAGATGTAGTTTGCATAACCATATCAACGGGTGAAGACAGTTTATTACTTTGTCAGGCGTCTTTTGCCAAATTTTCTAAGTAAATTTTTACAAACTATTACTATGCTATTTCTTTCCTTCTGTTGTAACAATGTTTTGAGCCTTAAATCATATTCCACTGCTCATATTCTTCTTCTCAGTATCCTTCAAAGGGTCTTAATGTACACAGTCTAATGCATGATTGAACAGGCTTTTTAGATAGGGAGTTAGTTTCCGGAATTTGACTAATTATGTTGGAATTATATACTTTTTATTTGAAGCTAGTGGTCTCTGGTTGTGTTCATGGGCGAAGCCACACTTGGACTGTGGTGGGCGGTAGCCCAGGTGAATCTGCCTCAAACCACCCCACCCGCTCCTACATCCGTGACGCTAAGGCCATGGCGGCGACACCCGCCAACGTGAAGGGGTGAAAGAGTACCGCTAATCACTTCTTCATCTGATAAATGGAGAGAGAGAGAGAGAGAAAGAGTTTATGAGCTTATACCTAAAATATTCTCGATCAGACTACTAAATTGCTTTGTTTTCTCTCCATAAACAAAATATTAACCTAAACTCTTTAGAAACTAAAATTGAAGGAGAATAATTCTCTACGATTTGAGGTTAGCAAACTAAATTGGAGCAAGGAAATGTCACAAGAAGGAAGTAAAAACAAATTTGAAGCAAGAATGGAAGGGATTGCATCAATTAAACTTCAAATTGAGAGGAAAGCCATGTGTTTATGTAAGTTCATGGAAATTGAAAGTATACATATAATTGTTGATATAATTGCTATGCATGGGTTGTGAATTAATGTAAGGGGAGTATTGTTTATGTTATATGGAGTAATAAGGAAGGATTTCATTAATTTTTTTGGTTAGAACCCTTCTAAACTCTTATGAAATTCTGGAATTTAAGTGTTGTAAGCTTGGTATTTGAGAATTTAATTACCTCAAAGAGGTTAAAATGTGTAAAATTGAGAATTAGCCAATGTTCTAGGCTAGGAAGTATGCATATATGTATTAGAAGATAACATAAACTATTTGTTCTGCAAAGGTCCTCTTTGATCCATCTCTTGGTAGCCCAGGACGGAAAAAAATCCTAGCTCCGCCCTTGGTTGTGTTTGATGATGAAGCACTGAACATATTGGTACAGACTCGACTTTCTAGTGTAACTCTGTGAATTAGACTTGGGGCATGTTTGGTTATTAGTATTTATAGTGTTTGCAGATATAACACCCTGAATCCCGGGTCTATCTTTAAAACTTGAATTTGGTGTTATTCATCCAATACATCTCATTACACCATAAAGATAATCATAATATTCTTACAAAACATTTGTGGAATCTTACATTCTACTCTCAGGTATGAAACCTTAATTAATACATCATCTAATATTATTTTAAAATATTAGGACAATACTAATTAATACAATTAATACACAATTCTTTTAACTTTAACTTCTTCTTCTCTTCGATAATACCAGATTCTTCAGTCTCCTCTGGCTTAGCTGCAATTATATTAGAGTTTGCAACAGTGAACATTTAATTGCTCAACAAGTTATAGCAGTTGAATAAACAACAAAATCAAGAATCAATTCAGCATTATTTGAAAGGTTCAATAACCGAACAATAGTTATAAAGTAATTTGAATAAATAAGAATTAAATTAGATTCCTATCATTTAGCATCTTCATCACCATTTTAAGAGAAAACCTTTCTCTAATCCTTGTACTAAACACTACAAGAAGAAAACTTATTTTCGACGTACTATTCCGTCGGAATTAGCTTATTTACGAAGGAATATTCAGTCGAAAATTCAGTCGTATATACACGCGTCGAAAATAAGTCCGTCGCAAATTTCGTCGAAACCCTTTACTCTCGACGGAATTATTTGCAACGAAATTCCGTCGTAAATAAGTTAATTTCGAGGGATTATTTGCGAGAGAATAAGTCCGTCGAACATAAATGGGAAATAATTCCGACTGATATTTCGTCGTAACTAAACAATTTTTGAGGGAATATTTATGACGGAATGATTCATTCGCATATAAAAGCAAACAATTCTGAGGGAACTTCCGTCGCAAATAAGCTATCTCCGACGAAATATTTATTTTTAACAATTTTAGAAAAACTAATTTTCGACTGAATTTCCGTCAGAAATACCTTTTTCCGTCGGAAATAACAATTTTTTTAAATGGCTTTTTTAAAACTTCAATTTCCAGGTGTTTAAACCCAAATTTTTTGTACCTACAACCTGTTTCAGCCCAATAACAATAATAACAGTAATATTTTCAGTCATTCAACATATATATCGCTAAAAACCTGTATATAACATCTGTCCAATAATCATCAACTAAGTTAACAATTACAAATAATCTACTAACTCATCAACAATTTCAAATATAATCTAATGTTCCAAAAATTATATGCAATATTATTTACAACACTTTTACAGACGCAACTAGACTACAATAAGTACAAATGATCGACAAATGAGTCTATAAACTAGTATGATCATCATCGGGTGTAGGTGGATGATGTTGCTGCTCTGGTGTATGAAAATCAGCATCGTCGTCGTCCCGCTCGCCATTGCCATCGCCATCTCCAGTCCCCACGCCATCGCCACCCTGTTGATAAAATTAAAAATAAAAATCATTAGTCCGTATATATGTGAGAATTAAAAAGATATTGTTAAATGAAAATAACATAAACATGCAGAATAATGAAAATGACATAAACATGCAGAATACCTGAGTAGGTGGGGGCTGGCGAAAAGCCTGCTCTAGGAGGGTAACCACCATCCGGAGCATCTCGCCGCCCAACGCGTCGAACTGCTCCTGCGGTAAGCCCGTACAGACCTCCTAAACGAGCTGGTGAAAACGACTCCTGCTAGGCAACTGCGGACGAATAAAAACTGGATCGGTATGGAACCTATCCGACACCGCTGTGATCAGCCTCTAGAATATCTTTTATTTTATATTATATTATATTATATTATATTATTTTATTTTATTTTATATTATTTTATATTATTTTATTTATTTTATTATTATTTTTTATTGTATTGTATTTTCTTTGTATTATATTATATATTTTTAAATATTTTTTATTAAATTTAATTTAATTTATTAAATTAAATCAAATTTGTATTTTATTCAAATTAATTTAATTTATTATTATTATTTATTTTATTATATTTTATCATTATATTATATAATTTTTTAAATTTATTTTATTTAATAAATTAAATTAAATTTATTTCATTTTTTTGTAGTAAGAAACTAAGTAAATGCTACTTAATTTATATTTTAATATTGGAAAACTAATTAAATATTACAATACATACAGAACCCACAAATCTTGCAAATGAATAATTCTGACAGAAATTTCGTCAGAAATACCAAATTCATATACACAGTATGAAGCATAATCACTCAAAATCAATTAACATATATAATCAGTCATGACTCACTCAATATCAAAATGAATTAACATAATCATAATCATCACACAGTATCAAACAGTTTAAACATGAACAGTCCCAAAATCAGTGGCAAGTTTAATATGGTAATCCCAAAATCAGTGGCAAAATAAATTAATATTATGATATTCAATCCCAATTAAGTCATGAATTAGCATACACTATCATTAAAAATCAGTGGTTGTACTCCAAAAACACAATAACAATCCTGCTGTTAATTGATATATACCAAATAACAATAACAGTCCCAATTTAATTGATATATATCAAATAAGGCAGTCCAAATTAGGTAAAAATTAGGAAATTATTCCAACATGGCAGAAATTAGGGCAGAAAATTTTGAAAGGGAAGATGGCACGTACCTGATTTCTGGAAATTAGGGCAGAAAAATTTGAATGTTGAACAATTAGGGCAGAAATTATTCCAACATGGCAGAAAAATAACAATCATAAACACTATTTTCCACATAAATATTGATATAAATTTATTCACTAACTTCTAATTAGGGCAGAAAATTTGAAGGGGAAGATGGTACCTGAGGATCTGAAGACGTGGGATAGCTACACCACCCGAGCCACGGCCACTCGGTGCCGAAACAGGGAGGAGGTGGCAGAGGAGGCAGGGTGGGGGGGATGTGCCGGGGGGAGGAGGTGGGGGTACCGGTGGCAGGGGGGGTGGGGGGGGGGACCGGTGGCAAGGGGAGGGGGAGATAGGGGGTGGGCGGATGTGAGAGAGAGAATATTGAAAATGAAAGGAGGCGCTGGAAAAGAAGACGTTTGATTTAGGTTTTATTCGTTATTTTCGACGGAATGTCAGTCAAAAATAATTCCCTCAGAATTATCTTAACTTCGACGAATCATTCCCTTGGAAATAACGTTAGTCCGTCGAAATTAGTTTTCGCGCTAGCAGGAAAGCTGGCGCCACGGAAGGAAAACTACTTTCGACGGATTTTCGTCGGAAATATATTAGTTTCAGGGGAATTATATTCGACAAATTAATATGTCAGAAATAGAGTAATTTCGACTGAATCTACTCCGTCGAGGATTAGTCCATCGGAAATAGCCGATTTTCTTGTAGTGAAAAGGTTAATCTGGACCTTTGGCTCTTCTTCTACTCATGAATGTTGAACAATATTTTCTAACTGTAAACCTGCACACCACTAACATTATATATATTTAGTCACACTCACCTAAGACCATCTATCTTCTCATATTTATTAAGAACAACATTCTTTTATATCACTTCTAAGACTCAACTCATACTACACAAATACATATGTAAAAAGAATCACCTTCTCGACATATATATAAGAACAACACAACACAAGTGTTCAACAGTTATCAATGTAATGAATTGAGTGACTCCCCACCTAAGAACTAATGAATTAGTTTTTCGTACCCTACACTGTGACGCCCTCAAATCCGGGTACCACAACCCTCAGATTCAGTGCTCATGATTCAATACATACATTCATCTATTCTTCCCATTATATAAGATAACATACATCATACATAATAAAGTTTACAAAATATTACAAACATAGTCGCTTCCCAGGTTCTCTAACCCTTATTATTACATCATAGTAGCAACAAATAATTTACATCATTAACATAATACATCACAGAATAAAAGATTGATTACGTCTATTCTTGCATCTTTCCCTTGCCCTTGCTCGAAGATGTATCTTCAGTCTTCTCGAGCTTAGCTGAAATGTTTTATGCAAGGGTGAGAAAACAATTGCCCACAAGAATAAGTATTTGTTCTTCAACTGAATATGATGTCCTTCATTAGATTCGATCAACAATTATTCAAAAGCTGTGAGTTCAAGGGAATAATCGATTTTCAAATCAAATCATGAATATTAAATTCAAATATATATATTGAGGGTCACAAGACCACGAACTGTCTTATGTTAACAAGTATATATGTTGTAACCTTTAACAGCCTAAAAGACTGTAGACTATTCATCTCGTACGCATGGGGGTCAGCTCTTTTGTACTATGTATTGTGCACAAACATATCATCGCTAAAGAGTAGTCCGGAATTATAGTATCCGATAATTTGTACCCCTAATATAGTGTTGTTCAGCTCAATTTTATCATAGGAATCCGCACCAAAAGAAGTTTGGTTTAGAATGACTTTAGAAATAACTTTAATCTTTAGAATGTTTATCAACTATGGACTAGTCGAATCAAAAAGGGTTTGATAGTCATTTAAGAGTTTGATAACAACATGATCTTGTACAATAGCACTTTAACAATAATAAAATAACAATGATTCATAATCGAGTAAATATCATTTATCGAAGTAATGCTTTCGAAAAATTAGAAAGCTTATTTAAAAATTATATACATTGACCACATTAATAAACCTTGCCGAATATTAAAGTAGCAAAGGTTAGGAAACTTAACCTTGCGCGTTCGCTACAAAATTAGGATAAACTTTCTTTAAATATCCTACACATTTAAATCATGTAGATATAATAATTAGTAACACATCGACATTTATTAAATGCTTTCATTAATTCTATATCACGTTCCATAATTATTTATCTTTTAATCAACACTTAATATTTATAAGTGTTTAAGGTTTATTAGAACGTTATGTTATGTACATAATATTTATTAAATTAATTATGTGACCATAACATTTAATTAATTAATTAATTAAGGCTTGTTTTAGCTTCATTTTGGATGTGTATAATTAATCATAAGGATTAATTATATAAACTTCATCTTAATATCATTATGTTCCTCCTTAATTGATATTTATTATCCAATTAAGTCATTAAAGCCTACTATTATTATTCATTATGTATATAATGATTATAAAAGTTAATTAAATTAACTTTCATTTTATGCCTTTAAAATACTTTATTTAAACAACTACTTAACATTTAGTTACGTCCTTATGGTTTGCCTTTACATCAAATTAGATATATAATAGGTTAATTTATTAAATTAAATAATCATTTATATCATTTTTTAAATTACTTCTTTATAAATGAATCTTAACATTAATTTATTTATTTAAAGTCTTTCATTATGTCTCATTAAGTGTCAAATATTAACTAGAATTAATAATATTAATATCTCCTTAAACTATACATTTAGAAGCTCCTGTCTGTGCCTGACACGTCACCGGCGCTGTGTTTGTTCTTGTTAAGGGCGCTGCGGCGCTGGGTCGGGACCCCAGTTGACCGGGTAGAACTGGCATCGCCGCGCCGGACTGTAGGCAAATCTTGGGCGCTGCGGGGCCAACCTGCAGAAAGGGTTGCCCAGATTTTTATTCTTGCTCTGTTTTCTTTCGAATTTCATAACTTACTCATTTGTGGTCCAAATGAGTCTATTTTTTATTCTATGAACTCGCTAAACACTGAACTACACATCTACAAAATAATTATAACATTACAAAAACTCAGTGGCGAAGCTATGTAGATACTGTGTGGTCAATTGACCCCACTCAATTTTTGACCCCACTAATTTTTTTTTTTAATTTGATACCCAGGCACCCAACCCTAAATCTCATACCCAACATCTAGTTTGCCAATGTTCAAAGAGAAACCACAAAACAGAGAGAGAAGGGCAAAGGCCAAAGGGAGGCGACTAGTGAGTGTGAAACCAACTCACCATTTCGTCGTTGTTATTGGCGCTGTGTTCGTTCCCACTGCTAACGTAAACAGGATCAAGCCGGTCCCGACCGAATATTCTGGCCTTGGCCTTATCATCTAGCGGGTCGATGACTCTCTTGGTCCTGGCAAGGGCAGCCATTTTATTGCAGGTATTAGAAATTTTGCTCTCTTCAATTTCTCGAACCTCAATTTTGTTTTTTCCACTATTGAGCTAATCAACTAGTGACTGCCTAAATACTATTAGCGGAAGAATGAATACTTATAGGAAAAGTGAATTTAGTGAAGAGTGGTTGTTTGTTAGAAGAAATTGGTAGAGTAGCTCTGCTGGGAATTATTTGGGAATATTCGGTTGCAACCAAACATATTAGACCTTTCCATAATGATTTTATCTCATGGGAATTATTTGTTGTAATTTTATTAATTATATGTCATATGTGCAGCTTGAGTCTATCTCATGGGCTTCTTTGAATCTCTTTCCAGAATGAAATTGGCACAACAAACCATCTTTCTTTTCTTTAATCACAATTGATTTTGGGTGTGAACTAAGTTTTGTTTATTCTTGTTGTAATTTCCTCCTTTTGTAATTAGTATTATAAAATTGGATATTTGGATGCACCTGTCCCTTTTTTTAGCAAAAGTTGAGTTCATGAAATTGACACAACTTTGTTTTTTGTTGTAATTAAGTTCATAATATCTTTAATTCTTTAAACAGCCAATATGGACAAATTTGTATTGAGAAAAGCTTCTGCATTTGAAGAATCATGTTCAAATAAAAATCAAAAAAAGGATGATGATAAAGTAGATTTGGGAAATCTTGAAGCAGACCCCGAGTTGCGAAAGAAAATATCAAAGTATCATCCTAATATTCAAGATGAAGTAGAGCATTCATGCTAAAAAGTACTCCTTGTCAGCCTCTCAAACATAACTTCCCACAAACTCAAATTGGGGGATACTTACATAGATTTAATCCTTCTTGGTTTAAAGAATATGGAAATTTGTTGGAGTATAGCATAGCTATTGATGCATCATTTTGCTTATGTTGCTATCTATTTAGGCTGGACATTGGAAAACAAGTGGGTGGTGATTCTTTCAATACTAACGGCTTCACAACATGGAACATGAAAGAGAGATTTGATATTCATGTTGGAGGGCCTAATAGAGTAAATGTCAAGATTTGATGAAACCAAAGCAAAACATTCAGAATGTTTTTATTAAACAATCTGAACAAACCAGACTTGAATATCGAATTCGCTTAAATGCATCACTTGATTGCATAAGATTTCTTTTGCAACAAGGGTTATCCTTTCGTGGTCATGATGAAGATGAGGTTTTAAGTAATAGAGGAAATTTCTTACAGCTTCTACAATTTCTTGCTAATCACAATGAAAGTATCAACAATGTTGTGTTGCAAAATTCTCCAAAAAATCTGAAATTGGTTTCAAGAGATATTCAGAAAGATATTATAAATTGTGTTGCAGTAGAAACTACCATTGCTATCATTAGTGATATTGGAGATGATGTGTTTGCAATATTAGTTGACGAGTCTCGTGATATTTCAATCAAAGAACAGATGGCCATAACTTTACGCTATGGGGATAGAAAGGGATGTGTTGTTGAATGTTTTGTTGGTATAGTTCATGTTACTTGTAACACCCCGAACCCGATATATGCCCGAAGTGCTACACGCCGCAAGCCTAAAGGCCCGCAAGGCAACAATATCACTAACGCGCAGCCCAAACAAAATAACTCAACTATAATCTTAACTTAAACCCAACAATAAATATAATTCAATCCAATTCAAGTCTCATACATGAAATATTGAGCTAGTTTAATAACTCAATTGTTATTAAATCAATATATCTACAAATCCAATGCTTAAATAAATAATTGGACTACTTAAATCACTTACTCTCCTTAGTCCATTAAATCTCTTATCACTAGAACTAAGGCTCAACATTTTTGATATTTACCTATTCTTAATTATCTTTATATACAAAATAAATGTATACACATTATATAATTTATATTTATTTAATCATACACATAATTCACATAATTATCTAATAGGTTGATACATATTTCATAAATCTCTTAGATTAGGTCACTAGTATATAGTTAAGATACTAGGACAATTAAATAAGGATAACACTTGAAGTTATTTAATTCAGATACCTAATTTATATATTAGGTCACCAAACTTGATAGGTATCTTAGTACCTTATCCTTAATATTCCTTCAAGTACATATAGATTAAATTTCTAGGGTTTAGAATTTTGTAACCCATATATTCTATATTCTCATTCGAATAATAAACCATAGAGGTTATTCTTTAAAATTTTTAAATTATACCTCAAATTCTCATCTAGGTTTTATCATTTAACCAATATTTTAATCATTTAAGATATTATAAATTTTTGAGTTGTCATAGAATCCATGGCACGCTTGCGTGAGTTGGTCGTCGCCCGGATCGTTTCTAGCACAGTTGGTAGAGTTGAACTCTCTCGACACCTCAACCTAACGTCTATATTGTGACGAGAACCTTGGTATAATCGATCAAGCAATGAATTCCTCGTTAAATGGAATACCAACGACGCCTAAACCCTGTGTTTAGATCGAAATAGGAACCTCGGCACAATCGACGATTGATGCGGTAGAAGACGCCACAAACAACTATGTATTGTTATATGATAAGTCAAATTGAATATTCATAGACAAACCATGAATAATTCGAGAGTTCTCAAAAAACTAGAAGAAGAGAATAAACTCACCAATTGTATTGAATAATAATAATGTCAATTACATCAATAAGCCTTTAAATAATAGTAATGAAAACCCTAATCCCATAAGGAATAAGAGATTCAAAAGGAATGTAAAACCCTAAATCCTAAAAGGAATAGAAATACTAGTTAACAAGTAATTAGGAATCAAATCTATCTAATAAATACCCTAATTACATTAAGAATCTAAAAAATATGAAAAATCCCTAACAATATGGAAAGAAATCTGGTCAAAAAGTCAAAGCCTTGTTGCCTCGAAAAACGCGCCCAAAAATTTATCTTCTATATTTTATCTGATTTATCACTGTTGAAGACTAAGAATAATTTATTCTTAATTATCTTAGTTATAATATTCTTTACTAAGTTAGTTGAGTTCACCCTTCTCCTTTTTGTTCCATTGTTCTTCTCATGAAATGAGTGTCGTTGGGACTAGTCGGGGAGTAGAGTAATGATCCGAGATAATTACTATAGAAATCTTCACTATGTTGTAAAATAATCATGTGACAATAATTGTATGGGGACTTAATTTGAGTGTGGATATTGTCGTATTATATACGTTACAATATTTGTATTGAAACTCACAGTATATATGTTGTCGTAATTTGCACGACAGTTTAATAGTTGTAAATAGAAAATTTTGTATTTAAATTCTATAATATGTATTTGACGACTCAAAATGGGTTGTGTGGACCTATTTTGTGGGCGTCACACTAGAATATATGTGTGTGTGTGTGTGTGTGTGTGTGTGTGTGTATGTTTGTGTGTGTGTGTCTCTATTGTTCACCTGTATTTATAATTTAGTGACACCATCTTAATAGGGTTATAATTCATAATTGGAATTCTATAGAGAGATCTTATTGTAAAAGTTAAGTACCATACAAGAGTTAGTATAGGATATGGTAACCGCATGATGTCTTGGTTGACAAGATAGTGATACAAGCTTCTTGGACTTAGGAGTTTATCATGAGTGCTTAGGATATGATGGACTAGAATAGGGCCTAATTCGGACAGTCCATTATATAAAATATGATGCCCAACCGATAGCTCCATACAAATTGTCTATTTAGTCCTATGCAATGTACAGAGTTATATATAGGGCATTTTTTTTCAATTTTTTCAATTTTTGGGCTAACTTCAAATTGACTGGTTCTGGACAAAACAAAATCGGTTCGGTATCAGTACAAGTAACTAGTATATATCGATTATTCGATACCGGGTTCAGAAAGGTATTTTGGAGGTTCGGTACATACCGTACTAACAGCACCGGCCCTAGGTTAAAGACCAAGGTGCCCGGGCTTTAGGCCCACTAAAATTGACAAATTTTTAGAGCCCCCAAGAGGTATTTGTGTTATGTATATATATACCCAAACAAAAGAGTCCAGCCCACGTCAGTTTAAATTTGAAGGACCCAAAAAAAATTTACCCAATAAAATAGGCCCAAATCTCAATGACAGACTTGTAGTTTTTGAATCAGGAAGGCCCCTTTCGTATTGATGCTCTTTTGTTCAGGGAAAGTTCTTAGTTTTTTTTTATGCCTATCTTAATAGCAATTCGCAAAAGGCCCATTTTTGTTGTTGTCACTTTAAGCCATTAAAAACTCAGGGCCGGCCCTGCGTACTGAACCGGTTGTACTGGTTGAATTATTAAAAGTCTGGGTTGTACAGATCGTACTTGATCATTAGCAAAGTAGAACCAGACTTGCAAGACTTCAAGGAAGACGGTGATACCTCACGAAATCTCCCAAACAAAGCTCCCATTTTGAACAGG
Organism: Panax stipuleanatus; assembly: GCA_020205555.1. Lineage (NCBI taxonomy): Eukaryota > Viridiplantae > Streptophyta > Magnoliopsida > Apiales > Araliaceae > Panax > Panax stipuleanatus. Next base: position 162,669,261 of record CM035117.1, read on the forward strand.
GAGTACATGACCAATATTGCATTAGCAGCTAAAAGAAATATGTGAAAAGAATAAATTAATTTCGATAATTAGTTCGAGATTAAATAAAAAAACCTAATCCTCTGTTTGTATGATAAAAAATTAAGGGAAAATCTAGTGTACCTAAAAGCGTTAAAATCGTACCAGTGAGGGGAATTGGAGTCCCTAGAATTGGTGAGCATGAAAATGGTGGAGGCAAAGGAGAAGCAGAATGAGGTGAGATGGAAGACGAAGATGAGGGTGTTGAAGTGGCGGAGCTTGCTGACGGCAACAGTGGAGTGAAAGTGAAGAGGCCGAGCAGATGACGCATCGGCGCCGCTGTTTTTGTGCGCCTGAGGGGACTGCATATCTCTAGTTGAGAGAGATAGGGAGTAGTAGTGATGGATTTATCAATTTTTGCTCATGTTACGACGCCCCCAAAATAGGTTCAATACACAACCCACCTATTCCGAGTCACCAGAAATACATGATACAGAATCCAAATACAAATCTTTATATCCAATTGTCGTACACAATACGACCACACATAAAGTGTGAGTTTTAATATGAATACAGTACCCACACTCCTTATCAATGATACGTTACATAAAGGTACGGTCAATAACTGTTTTAAGAATTAAAATCTTTGAAAAATGCTCAAGAAAACCTTCGTACATGGGAGACCATACTTCTAAGTTATAGTAGATATCATAGAACTTGAGAATTACCCTTGGTTAACCCAATAGACCCCAAAGAAGAACGAGAAGATTACTATTTTGTTCATCCAAATGGTGGGCATTCTCTTGCCATATAATTATCTCAATTGTCTCAAACTGAAAATTGTATTCCAACCATACTCTAAGGTTATATAGATAGTGCTCATAGATATAATCAGCAAGTGGATGCGCACAACCATGTCTTATAATAACATGAAATTGTATGTAGTTAGACATCTTGTATGATAGTAGCAACAAACCCTTCCAAAGTCGGGTTCACATCACCTAAGTCGGGTCACCAAAATCAACTGTTAAATGACCTATAAAATACGACACACATTTAAAGTTCTCAATATAATTATATATTGTCATGCTATTTTATAATGTATTGAGAAACTTCAACGGTCACCGACCATCACTCTAGTCTCTTGTTATCTCCGCTCGACCCAGCTACACTCTTATTACCTGAAAGAAATTGTGAAGTAAAAGGGTGAGCACAAATAGCCTAGTAAAAAATATTATGACTAAAGATAATTAAATTATCAACAGCCTTCATCAGTAATGAATCAGATCTTTAGAACCTTAGCCCTCAACAGGAAAAAATCTGATAGAATACAATAGACAACAAGTTTTAGATCAACTGCAGCGGAATAAGCAATCCATTAGAAGAGTCAAGTAGAACATAATGTCTACTATCTTCTCCATGTTAAAAGTCCACCAACAATATTTTATCCCTGTAACATCAATCAACAGTTCTTGCCCACAACCATATAAATAGTTTATGATCATAATTATGTTGATAAATTGCTCTTCGCACCCGGACAAAGATAATTTTCATCACATGTCTTTACCTGAAACACCAAATATCATGGTTATACCAAATCACAGTTCCTTTACATAATCATGTTAATAAATTCATCTTTGCACTCAGACCAAAGATATTCATTTGTAACATCAATAATCATGATTATACTAGTCTACAGCCTTTAGTCATAATCATGTTAGTCAATTCGTTTTTGCACTACGGGCCAAAGATATTCAACAGTAACATCAATGGTCATGATCATGCCAAACACTTAGTCCATCTTTGCACGACGGACCAAAGATATTCAACAATAACATCAATGGTCATGATCATGCCAAACACCTGTTCATCTTTGCACTACGGGCCAAAGATATTCATTAATCAACAGTTCATCTTTGCACTACGGGCCAAAGATATTCATGTTTCATATTTAAAAGATAACTATTAAAATCTAATAAGAAAATTTAGGTAAATACAAATTCAAGTGAAATGATATTAGATGAAACGCAAATCTCAAAGAAATATCTAATAATTTAAGAATTTATAGATGCAATATTTATAATCACTGTTGATCAATTCACATTTACACTCAAGTTAAAGATATTCAATTGTAAGATCAATACTTATGATTATACCAGACAACAATTTATCTTTGCACTACTGGCCAAAGAGAACTCATAGTCATGGTCATACCAAAAATCTACCCATCTTTACACTTAAGTCAAAGAGAACTTCCATCAACATGATTATAAAATATGATCAATGATAAGTATTAGAGATTGATAATTCAATTTATCCAGAGTTCGAGAATATCTAAATTATCAACATAAAGCTAAAAACATAGATCCAATTTCAAGAATAAGATTCATAAATCCAAGATAATTTAGACAAAAAAATAAATCAATTTGTCATGAATAGTACTCGTGAATAGTAACTCATAAATAGTAACTCGTGAATAATAACTCATAAATAGTAACTCGTGATTAGTACTCGAATGAATAGTAACTCGTGAATAGTAACTCGTAAATAGTAACTCATGAATAGTAACTCGTAAATAGTAACTCGTGAATAGTAATTCGTTGTGAAAAGATAAAAAATTCAGACCAATATTCCAGTAAAATAATATTAGATGAAGCGCAAAACTCAAAGAATTTCTAATTATTTCAGGAATTATAGAAGCAATACTTACCATAGTAAGTTTAAATTTAAAAATCTGAACTGAAATATTATTACTTACATAATATAGAGTATGGAAGAAAATAATATTCCTTACGAATATTGAACAGAAATAAAATCCTTTACGAGAAAAATAATCTCTTATAAATACGAAAGAAATAATACCCCTTACCTTAGTAGGATATTGAATACTGCAATACTGTAGTAGCAGAATACTCTTCTTCTTTCTCTCTTATTCTCTCTCTATACTTTCTCTCTCTAAAGCTTTAGTGAATTGATGAAAAAGAAGAAAGGAATGAGCTTCTATTTATAGAAGAATTCTAGCTTAGCCCTTACAATGTGAGGAGGTAAGTGGCTTGACGCCTGTAATGTGAAAAGGTAAATGGTTCTGTAATGTGAAATGATAAGTGGTTTAACGCCTGTAATGTGAAACGATAAGTGATTTGACGCCTGTAATGTGAAATGATAAGTGGTTTGACGCCTGGTAAAGGCAAATACTATTGGCGAAAGTGACTCTTAAATGATGACCTATGGGTCCCAAACTTACAAAATGTCACATATCACCAGTATTTCCTTCGAGTGCCAGCAACTTCTTTTAATGGTCATTTTACTCATCACACAATTAATTAATATTTTTTAATCCTTCCATATTTATTCACAATTAATATTATAGATTCACAATATTAACAACCAGATCGTTCTCAGAAAAGAGGGAGCTTTCCAATAAGAATTTCTCTTCATTGGCACGCAATTATATAACCTAACTACTTTTTTCGACAGAACTTTCTAGACATTATCAATAATGTTATCTAATAATATTATTCCAATAATATGAGTAACAATTATTAATTTAATAATGTAAAATACTGTGCAATGATTACTGTGACAATTATTGAATCAATAATATAAAATAATATGCAATTATCAATATAACAAATTATTGAATCAATAATATAAAATACTGAACAGTAATTACTTTAACAATTATTGAATGAGTGACTTCTTACGTAATAATCAATAATTAAAAATTACTGTGCAATACTATGTGCTACTGTGAAACAACGCGTATTATTGTATTTTTAACCACCGGATATTTCAACAATTTAACGGTAAAAATTTTACCGTTATTTTTGAAAAACTTATTATTGTCGTTTTCTTCATCCGACTGTTTTCCGTTATAGGGTCCACCAATGATTGCGCCGTCGTACGAATATTCCTCGACCAAACGAATATTCCCCGACTTCTGTCGCTTTCTATATCCGACTGTTATTCTATTGTGGAGTCCACTAATTATTGATTATTTCGATGGTCGTCGTACTTTACCGAATATAATATTCCCCGACAGAACGAATATTCTCCGACACAACGAATATTTTATGACAACTTGTTTACTTTGTAAAATTTGCACATATATAACCCTTAACTTTAGCATTTTATCAATTTACTGAATATAATAATAATTATAAAAAAATTGAATACTTTTATTTCATAAAATTCGGGGTCTTACACGTGCTTTGAACTGATTTTTTGGCCGGTATTGAGTTTTTGTTTACTGATTTAAGAGTAGAATCTGTTAGATGTGGAATTGATTGTGCAACCTTTGTATTCCGGTGAAATTTTGGTACAAATCGTTTTTTACCGATATCGAACTGGTCCTAACCGGTCCGGAATACTAGAAATTCAGTACCAATACCCTTGTTGATTAAAAACGGTAACCGGTTCGGTACGATAAATTACCGGTGAACACCCTAGTTATATAAGCATTCAAGATTTTTATGGTTATTTGATCAAGTAATATATATATATATATACGGTCCGGATCTTAGGCTTACCCAACTAAAAACTCACCCAACTAAAACTCACCCAAGCTCACTCCCTTTAGCGACGAACCGGAAGACGATTTGATCCGTCGCTATATATACAATCGTCGTCTTAGCTTTTAGCGACGGACAACATATAGACGACAGTAGTATATATAGCGACGGACCAAACCGTCGTCCGGTTCGTCGCAAAAAGGGGGTGAGCTTGGTTGAGCTTTTAGTTGAATAAGCCTAAGATCCTTATCGTGTGTGTATATATATATATATATATATATATTGTTACTTAATTCATGTCTAACCGTCCATCACTGTTAAAAGATTGAGTTTCACAAATCCAAAATAGTAAGGACATTGGATGTGGCAAATTTAATAACCCAATATGTCATTTGTCAATATCTGATTAAATGTGGTTGCGTTAAAAAATTAATTAAATTTTGTATTATCCATTAGCCTTGGATTTCGTCAAATCCAACATTGTTATTATTCTCAAAATTGTCAAAAAATAAAATAAAATAAAATAAATAGAACTGTAGATTAGCCTCGCATGTAATTCTCATTCTCATATGTTCATTCTTTAGGTTAGGCCTTGCCAAGACTTGGATAAAAACGCGTCTCTTACCTAATTATTTCTACTAGTATATTAAACATAATGCAATTAATAATACCTTACCAATTAACATATTGTTATTCTAAGAGTGACTCCCTTAAAAGGTTCAGAATATTAGGCTATGATTCTATGGATTAGATCCGTCTACTACAGTTATTCTCTAATTATTTTAATACATATTTAGTGACACATATATTAGTTTAGCGACAGTAGCAACGATACAATTATTTACAAAGAATTTTATTGTATCAATAATTTTATGCAATGAATTTTATTATCTCACGACATATAATATTTGTGTCGTTGAATGCGTATTAGAGAAAATTAAATGACAAGTATAGTGGAAGGAATTCAAATAACCCTAATTCTCTAGATGAAGATATTTCTTTGGATCCGTCACTATCAGTGTGACCAAAAATTCCACGATTCAGCAAAAAGGAGAAATAAATAAAGTAATAAAATAAGGATTAGGATCTCATCCATTACATTAATTCTTTAATTTCTCCAAATACACATTTAGTGATACAAATATATTGTTTTAGCGATATTTTAACGATACAATTGTTTGCGATGAATTTTATTTTGTCGCTAAATATATTTGTCGCTAAATGTGTATTGAAAAAAATTAAAAGATGTGTATAATGGAGGGGATCATAATCCCATTTTGTGGGAAGAAATTAATGCTGAAATATATATAATTCTCATTTCGAGCAAGCATTTCCGTTCGCTGTTCATTATCCTGAAAATGGGCAGGGACAAATCAATAAGTATATATAAAAAGACTTATAAAGCGACCCTCAATTGGAAAACTCACCTTTTAATTAACTGAAAAACTTGCAAGACCCCAACTTTTTATGACTAAAAATTTAATTTTCTTTAAATATTATTTTAAATAGTAAGGTGATAATTTAATAAATACTATAATTATGGGTGATATATGCAAATTTTACAAAGTAAACAATTTGTCATAAAATATTCGTTGTGTCAATGAATATTCATTTGGTCGGGGAATATTCTTTTTTTGTCGAAAAATATTCGTACGACAGCGCAATCATTAGTGGACCCCCACAACGGAATAAATGTCGGTATAGAAAGCGACATAAATAACATTTCTATTAAAATAACAGTAAAATTTTTACCTATTAAACTGTTGAAATACCCAGTAATAAAAGTACAATAATACGCGTTATTGCACAGTAGCATATGGTATTGCACAGTATCTCTGATTATTAATTCTTACGTAAGAAGTCGCTCAATATTTCATTCAATAATTGCCACAGTAGCTTCATAGTAACTCATATTATTTATTCAATAATTGTTACAGTAACATGTGCATAATTTTTATATTATTAAATCAATAATTGTCACGACACAGTTACTCATTATTTAATATTATTAGTTAAAATTATTGGCAATGTCTAAAAAATTCTGTCAAGAAAAGGGGTTATGTTATTTAATTGCGCGCCAATAATGAGAAATCCTTATCAGAAAGCCCTCTTTCCTGGGAACGATCTGATTGTCAATATTGTGAGTTATAATATTAATAATGAATAATTGTTGAAAGATTAAAAATGTGTTGATTGAAGACAAGTGATTTGTGAAAAATATTTGTTCAATTTATGATATAAATAGAGGAGTTTATTGCAAGTTTGACTTATTATTCCATGGACCCCCACGTACCAATTTGTCAAACCGTCGGTAGAAATTTATCTCAGTTTTATTTTATTATTATTATAATAGTACTAAAACTAAAAACTTTTTATTAAAAACAAAAAACTTCATATAATATATATAAAGTTATTTGTTTTATTAGAATATAAATAGAATATATTATATTATATATAAAATTTTTGTTTTATTAGAATATTTTATTGCGTAGTGTTGCATAGTAAAAATTAGATTTTCGCCCGTGAATTCGAAACTGTTCGTCCGTGATTTCTTTAAATAGTGTTATGTCATACTCTTATAAATAGGTTGTTTAGTTAAGAAATAAAAATTACACCAGAATCAAAAAATTCTTCTTTTATAATATTGTGCGTATTTCTTTTGAGTATAAGGATACTTTGTGTAGCTTATAGTGAAAGATTTCTCAGGATAATATTTGTTATACCAGTCAGATTTAGTCTCCTACTAAGGTAAATGATGTTATTTTCTTTCAATACTCGTAAGAGTTGGTCATTCTATTCCTTATTAATCGGTGGGAATAACCTGTCTACGCGGACTACCACATGCATGGTGAATAACCCTTCGTATTCATTCTTTATTAAGTTGTGGAAATGATCTCTGTACGCGGATTACCGCATGACGGGTGAAAATCCATTTGCAGTTTCGTATATTCTTTCATACTAGTATGGGATATCATTTCTTTTGTACTCGTCAAGGGATTTCGTTTGCTTTCATATTTCTCTATTTATGGTATAGAATATCCTTATTAGTTTGCGCTCCATCTAATATCATTTCACTAAAATATTGGTATGAACTTATTAAATTTTAATTTTTTCATGTCAGTATACTATTCATACGATACTATTCACAACGAAATTAAAAAAAAAAATTCTTTGTCCAAGTTATCTTTTATGAATCTTATTCTTGAAATTGAATCCATATTTTTGATATTCATGTTGACAATTTGAACATTCTTGAACTCTGGATAAATTGAATTATAAATCTCTAATATTTATCCTTGATCTCACTTGATTCATTCTTTATATCATTGTCATCATCCTCATGCTTAAATTGTGGTGAAAAATTATCTTTGACCCGTAGTGCAAAAATGAACTGTTGATTAATATGATTATGATCAGGAATTGTGTATTGCTATAATCATGACCTTTAGTGTTATAGAAAAATGCTTGCGATGAAAGTTCTCTTTAGCCCGTAGTGCAAAGATGGACATGTGTTTAGCATGATCATGACTATTAGTGATACAAATGAATATCTTTGGCACGTAGTTCAAAGATAAATTGTTGATTTGGAATATTTATTGATTGGTGTTAAAGGGATAAAATATTGATGATGGACTTTTAAATCATAGATGATAGTAAACATCATGCTCTACTTGACTCTTCTAATAGATTGTTATTTTCACTGCAGTTGTTGATCTAAAACTTGTAGTCCATTATATTTTATCTGATTTATTATTGTTGAAAGCTAAAGATAATTTATTCTTCATTATCTTAGTCATAATATTTTTTACTGGGCTAGTTGAGCTCACCCTTTTCCTTTTGGTTCCATTGTTCTTCTAAGGAAATGAAAGTGTAGCTATTACTAGTCGGAGAATGGAGTAATGATCCGAGATAGTTATGATAGAAGTCTTCACTATGTTGTAAAATAGTTTGTCAATAATCGTAATAAGGACTTAGTTTGAGTATGGATATTATCGTATTATGTACGGTGCAATATTTGTATTAAAACTCACAGCGTATGTGTTGTCGTATTTTGCACGACAGTTAATAGTTGTAAATATAAAGTTTGTATTTGAATTATGTACCATGTATTTTGGCGACTCAAAATGAGTTATGTGGACCTATTTTGGGGGCGTCACAAAACTTATTGAGTTATCTCGGTTGATAACTCATTGAATTAATATATCGGCTCTTCTCCTCCCCGACCCCTTCCCTGCTCTTCCATCTTCTCAATTAACCCAATCCTTTTTCTTCCTTCCACTATCATCTTCATCTTCTTTTCTTCTTCTTCTTTCTTCCACTATCATCATCTTTCAATTTCAGTTTCTTTCATTTGTTCGATCATCCTTTAAATTGGTGAGCTTATGTGACGCCCCCAAATCCGGGTTACTTTTACCTCGGGTTTGGTGCTCACGATACTAACATACCCATTCATTTCATTAAAATACTAAATTAAACCTGTCTTAGATTATATAATTATCTTACTTAAATCCCAGGTTCTATAGACCTTTACATGACTTAAATACCAAAAAGATTACAAAACATAATACTAAAAGTATTTATCACATCAATTACTTAAGTTCATATGAGCACAAGCGCTTAATAAACATTTATTCTGCAACTTTGCCTTTTCCCATATCTTTCCCGGACGTACCAGCGTTCTTGGTTTTAATTGAAAGCATTATATTCAACGCAAGGGTGAGCAAAAGTTTGCTCAGCAAGGAAATAAACAATTGAATATAATGGAACAGAAATATGTATAATAAAGAGGATATGAATCAATAGATAGATACTAAACAAGACAGCTCTTTAAAAGTTTTGAGTTTGTAAATCAGGCTTTAGCATGCTGTAAGGTCAAATGACCAGTGAACTCTGTACTTGAATTGACAGTACTAACACTGCAATCCATGGATACAAACAGTTATTGAAACTGTTCTATATCCTAGACTTGTACTTTAGAGGATCAGCCTAAATACCCTATATTGTGCACAACATAACAGTCTAATGACACATTACATGTCCTTCGGAATCATATGTCCGGTACAATATGCCCCTATAAAAGGATTGTTCGTTCACATCATTATATAAGAGTCCGCGCCACAACAAAATAGTTTGGAAAACATTAAATGAGATTTTGATAAATGAATAATATCAATATATCTCAACATTTGTCTAGTCGAAATAATGGCATTGACGTACTTTCAATATCATAAGAACAAATGAATTTGAAGTATTGCAGTTCAATACTTTCAATAACTTGAAAAGATAAGCCTTTGAGTTAAGTACTTGCAATATAAACTTATTTGAGTAAGAAAGGTTGATATACTTGATAACATCTTAACTATTATTTTGAAGCTGATTGGAATAAAAAGGTTTTATTACCTTGTATTATTCATAAGTAAATGAGAGACAAATCAGAATTTAGAGAACTTGCCTACATATGAATGAATCTAAAATACTTACTTAATGAAGAGTAAGATTTAGATACTTGCCTTGTTTGTAGACTATTGGTACAATTTCAGCTTAACTTGTGTATTCTCACAGATCCTACACAATTATTTTGCATTTACAAGCATATTAGCCAAATAGCCAAGTCATATAGCTTGTATGTTCACATATCACATAATCACAGTGATCATGTTTTTAGTTTATATTCTCATACTTGAGATATTTCAATACATTTTTCAAATACCTCATCCATGCTTTTAAAATAACTATTTTCCTCTTTAATAGGGTTCAACATATTTGTAATAGGCAACCACCTTACAATTATCATTTACATCCCATTAGTAGCTTAGTACATGAGCCTTTCATGTCTTCTTAACTACTTAACTTCTAGCACCCAAGGTATCATCATAGCTTATTTCATGCCTTGAATGTATTTCTATTTCATATAGTTAACTTTTAGTCTTTTTCATGGTTTATAGATCACCTCAACATACTATTACATCAACCATTCCTGTTTTTCTCTTAAAACAGCCTTTTAAGGATTTATTATCCTTAATTTGGCTTACTAACTCCAATGTTATATGTCCATTTATACTAGCTTGATTTTGGAGTTTACTAGTTCATTCACATTACATTTGAGTATCTTATAGACTCAATTATATCAACTAGTGTGTTAAAGCCAACATATTTTAACACTTATATTAAACAGTCCCCTCTATGATCTTTTATGTTTTGGGATATTCCAACTTAGTTGAGTAATTTATAGCCCTCATAACACTTTGTAGCTTTATTTTTTTGTATACAAAGTGTTCAATACTCTTGTTTACTTTTAAAATACCAAAACAATACCCTTTTTGACCAAGTGCATCAAACAGTTCCTTATTGTCCTTCTATGCCAGCAACCAAGCTTGGCTTGGCCCCATGAGGCTTTAGCTAAAAGCTTGGTGTGGCCACATTTGGCCTCACGACCCCATTTGAACCTGACTTTAGCCCAATAGTCTCAACTTATAATACCACTTGTATTATCTTTATAACATAACTACTAACTCATTTACTTAGAATTGTAACTACGTTATCATCTTTATGTACATGCTTACTTAGACAATTAAAAACACATTCTATGTTTAATTCTTTAAATTTCATTTCCAACACAAACCGGCTGTCCAAAACTGCCATAGCAGTTGTTTGTTGTGATCTGCTGCTGCCTATAGGCAGTAGCTCCACTTCCTTTACCAACCAACCCATGTCCCTCTATACTTTACAAAGATTCTATAATATTTCACCGCTAATACGCTTGTCTATTAAAATAAAACTTACAAGTTATAGTAATACCTATCGATACCAGCCCAAAACATTAGCTAAAACAAGATAAACCAATAAGCCATCTAGCTGCTACATACTGCTGCTGCTTTAAAACAACAGTCCTTGCCTCTTGCTTTAGGTAACTTGTCTTCTTCATATGTCTTCCATTTTCTATAACCTCATTAGTTGGTTATATACGTTTTATATTCTTACTTTTGTAGAGATACTAACTCAAATTTTTTATGGGCATCTTATCATGTTACAAAACAAACTTATCAAGGTATATTAACACTGCTTTTAGCAATCAGCTGCTGCTGCCAATGGGCAACAGCCCCAAGTCCCATGCTATTACATCTTCCATAATGATCTTTTAATAATTTATAACTGATGCATCATTTAAACTAAAATGTCAATGGTTGGAACTCCTAGAACAGTACAAGTACACTGTCTGAGAGCCTAGGAAGAGCTCCCAGCCACTGCTTTGTATGCTACTGCTGCTGCCGAGGTAACAGCCCTGCACCAAGCCCAACTTTCCCTTTTCTTCCCTTAGAAACTTTTGAATCACTAATTTGCTTAGGCCTAATTTTTAGAGGTAGTAAAGGTACCATATTAGTCTATCTTAAAAACATATTAGACTTGAACTTCAAGTTCATTTAACTGTCCAAAACAGTTTGTCAAAATGGCTTGACATAATATGATTTAACTTTTCACTTTGGCCTAATATTGTAGTTTGTTTCATTCTAATAGTTGTAAACTTACAAATTACCCTCACGTGTTGTCTCAACCAAACTCAAGCTGCAATTCTTTCTAGAATTTTGTTTTTAGTCAAAACAGTCCACTTGGGACTTTTAACAAACATGTGGCTTTTCATAGCCATTTACTTGTGTTATAAACCCATTTCATCCTCCTTATTACTCCTCAGCCCATTCTATCTCCTTGTGCCTAAATTCAGTCTATAGCAGTCAAATACACAGATTTCTTTAGCACTCAAGTTTAATACAAGGTTCATAGCTTGCTTTTAAATTTACTTTGATGTATTCAATCATCTTAGTTAACAACATAATACACATATAATACACATATAGAGCATAACCTTAAAACTTTAATTTCATGAAATCTTAAATATCCGCTGCTCCATATTTCGGTTAGTACTCTGACATAACTATACTAACAGTTATTGAAACTTTGGTTTATGTAAAAGAGCCATTGGTTTGTACGAAAATTTCCTGGCTTAACTCATAGTAGGCTTGATGACTCACTTAGTTTATAACCCTCTTATAAAAACAAGCTCCTGCTCCTTTCCTAATGAAATTCCAGCTCATGTTAAATAACTTAATAACTCAGCCTAAATGTATAAGGCTTGTTTGGTTTAAATGGCTTAACAAGAATCATTATATTGCTACACTCACAGCCATATTAAACATTAACAATCATATAGCCAGAACATTAACACAAAGTACTCCCAAACTTAGATATCCTAAGCATGACATTAGTATATCAAGTTATAATCATCCTATGCTAAGGCAAAACTGACCTTCAAGCACATTTGAATTCATAGAATTACATTGTAGCATAATGGCATAAGATTAGACTTGACTGCACTCCTTTTCAACACAGTTGACATTAACAGTCCATTTACAAACATTTTATCAAGCAGATGGGGTACAGTCTCTATTTTCTCATGTTAATCATACGTGTAGGCATGCCTGCTACTCATAGTGGTATAATATACTATAAATAACAACAATATACAGCCACAACAATACCACTACAGCATACCAGTCAAATTACTCCTACAGCAGTTAACATAGCAACAAAAAAAAAATCAATATAACAGTCCTTCAAGTCTATTCCCAGCCATCCGACCATTACAGTCTAGTTTCTTAACAAGGATGAAATGAAAAAGGAATGGAAAAGGATTGGAAAGCTTACGTTAATAGTTCAGAGATTGCAATTGGCTGCAGCTCAATTTCTTCTCCTTCTCAGTCGGACTCCCTCCTCTTCTCTCTCTGTGTGCTACGGTTTTTGGAGGCTTTAGTTAGTAGTATTGATGCGGTTGAAGAGCAAGCGTATCACTTTATGGAAAGATTTGATTTAATGGCAAAGATCTGATTCAATGGTAATTTGGTATTTTCGGCCAAGTTTGGAGTGTGGGATTTGGGCATTTCCGGAGCTTAATTTCATTGGAAACGGATCAACGGTCAAAACTCACCAGCGCTTTGCTCGTGACGTGCAGGGTTTTTTGGTCAAATTTCATCGTTTAGGCATTAAAAAAGATATTTTTCTATTTTAGAGTTATTTTCGTAATTATTTTTATTAGTTTTCCTTTTCAATTTTGAATTTGCTTTTAGGGTTTTGCTATTTAAACAATTGTTATGATAGGAAAGCCGCAGTTTTTGATGAATAATAAAATTTACGTATTTTTCAAAATTCTCTAAATTAGAATTTTATTGTCTATTTTCTGGTATTCGTAGAATCAACAGGTTGTAGAAGGTTATGATTTGACAATCGTACGCGATTCAACAATTGATAACAGTTTTTTATTTCTTCCCCTGCGTCAAATACACCAACTGAACTTGAGATACTTTGTATGGCTATATGTAGCTAAGAAAGAAAGGGCTAGCCATCATGGCTCTACTGCTGGCTTTCTTCAGCCTCTATCCGGCTATATTATGGCCTCATTCAGCCCCCTGACACAGCAGTCAGCTGGACCCTATTAATCTTAGCTGATACACCCTACTTGGTTCCTATATTAGCTACCTTACCCCCTTGCCTCTTGCAGCTACTTGACCCCTAACAGCCTCCTATAGCTTAGCCTAGCATCTAACTAATTTATCAACTGACTAACCAATTTACTGATTTCTCTCTTGGAACCAACTATGCTATCTGCTCACTAATAAGACTCAGCTTATCTCACCCAACATGGGCTGCTGGAATGGACAATGAAATGGGATGAGTATGGATTTTTAAATTGGGCTTCATGTATTATTCTAAGAGTCCTTTACATAAATATACAATAATTAAAAAGTAATTACACAATTAGTGCATTCATAAAATAATTATAAAAATAAGATAACAAATTCAAACCATTCAATTTCACATTAATAAAGAACCCTAAAATTAAGGAGAAAATAACTCCCATAATTAATAATTTAAATTCAAATATTTTGGATCTAACAACAAAAATAAATTCATAATTCAAAATTCAAATCAAAAGGAGGAAAAAAAAAAATTATTTTCTCGTCATCTTCCTCCCTCGTCATTATCATAAAGAATCTTCCTTAATTTACATGAGGCATCTATGGCCTCACTTGCAATTCTTTCAAAATCAGAGTAATGCCCAACAACTAGTGCTCCAATCACCTCAAAGCCTTTCAATAACATTGTACGCAGATCATCTGCTCATAAATTCATTCAAATAATCAAGCATAAATACACAAATACTATACAAGTACATGAATTGGTAATAATAGAACTGGTTGTATAATATGTATACATGTTACATCTATACATATATATAAAGGTACATAAACATGGATTAGACATCTGATTTAGTGTATATGTATATGTGTGTAGTCATGTGTAAGATTGAATACCTGACTCCTTGGAGTAATCAAGACAAAGAGAATTAGATGAAAGGGTGTGGATACATCTGATGGTGGATGCGATTGTAAATTGAGGGAAGAAGGGGGAGCCAATTAGCCATTGACAATTTGGTTACCCACAAAAACTAAAATGATTACCTTTGTATGAAGGTTTGGCTATCAATTGCATCGCATTCAAAATAAATTTATAACCTAATAAAACTGAATTGGTTACCTTGGTCTCAAGGTTTGGCAACCAACTGGATGAAGGTTTAGCAACCAACTGCATCACATTCAAAATAAATTGGTAACCTAATAAAACTGAATTGGTTACCTTGGTATGAAGGTTTGGCTACCAACTACATTACATTCAAAATAAATTGGTAACCTAATAAAACTGAATTGGTTACCTTATTATGAAGGTTTGGCTACCAACTACAATATAAAAAAACTGCAGGTGTGGAAGTGGATTGGTTACCTTGGTATAAAGGTTTAGTTACCTTGGTATGAATGTTTGGTTACCTTGGTATGAATGTTTGGTTACCAACTGCACTATGAAAAAACTACAACTGTGGACGTGGATTGGTTACCTTGGTATGAAGGTTTGGTTACCTTGATATGAAGGTTTGGTTACCTTGGTATGAAGGTTTGGTTACCTTAGTATGAAGGTTTGGTTACCAACCGCAGTATGAAAAAATTGCAGGTGTGGAGGTGGATTGATTACCTTGGTATGAAGGTTTGGTTACCAATTGCACTATGAAAAAACTGCAGGTGTGGAAGCGGATTGGTTAACTTGGCTCTACACGAAAAGGAAAAAAAGCCCAAAGGGGCCATTACTCGGAATAAGTTCTTCCTCCTATCCTTAATCCTCGGAGCCGTTTACTGTACCTTTCCTGGATATCTTTTCACCATGTTAACATCAGTCTCCTGGATATGTTGGCTGGCTCCCAAGTCTGTCCTTGTGCAGCAATTGGTACAGAGAAAATCATGCTCCTTCCTTTTCTTGAATCAAGCATGTGAAAATTTCTGAGAAAAAGACCTTGCTCATATGCTCAAGGGTAAACCAGAACTTAGAATGGGCGTATTCACTTTGTCCTAACAAGGCATGCAAATTACAAATTGCAAAAACAAGATTTTGTCCAATCATGTTGTTGGCCTTGCTATCAGTAAGTGGGGTTTTAAGCTGGCAGCGAAGAGAAACAACTACAAGAAAAGTCTACTCGGTCTCATCAAGAAAAAGTGTACGGATTTCTCATGATTTTCTCTGTAGGCCTCAGTTGCTGCACAAGGACAGGTGTTTTCCAGGGAGCTTTTCAATTTAGATGTTTTCCGGAAATGAGATGATGGAGAAGAAGAAGAATGAGATGATATCCTACAACAAAGCTCAGAGTAATGTGTGCTTGTATTTGGCCAGAAAAAAGAAAACTTATAACAGTGGGGTTGATGAGCGAGAGGATAGAGAAAGTCATCGAGCGAGATGAGAGAGAAAGCCTAAATTAAAAGGATACTAAATATATTAATTTTGTAAATAAACTATTAAAAATGTATTATTTTTGTAAATATTTTGTGAATGCACTGTTATTGTAATTCTTTCTAAAAATGTACTAGAAAATGTAATTGTTCCTTACTCTAATCCTAGTGAAATCCATACCTCTTAGAAAATTATGAAGGAGGCTTGCAAGCATATATATACTACAACTGGGTTAGCCCAATTTATGTATCTTGGACTTTTAAATAAAGTATGGGTCCCAAAATCTTAAAAAGCAAAATTTAATATGGCCCAATATTTCAATATGGGCTCATATTAAATATAAATCACATAAATTTTAGGGTTCTTTACAGAAATATACAACAATTAGAAGGTAATTACACTATTAGTGCATCTACAAAATAATTACAAAAAGAGAACAACAAATTCAAACCATTCAATTTCACAGTAATAAGAAAACCTAAAATCAAAGAGAAATAACTGACATAATTAATAATTCAAATTCAAATATTTTGGATCTAACAACAAAAATAAATTCAAATATTCAAATTCAAATTAATAATTCAAATTTAAATCTTCATCTCCTTCACAGTAGCCCTCTCCTCCGCTACTCAGCCGCGAATCTCCTTCTTCACAGGTTGCCCTCTCCTCCGCTACTCTGCCGCGAATCTCCGTTGTCCAAAACGCCAATGAGAAGAAGAAGAAGATTCGCCCTACAAACATAAGTTTGAAAATAAATAGATGTAACTCTTACTGTTCTGAATTTTTTTTATGACTATTTAGTTACCCACAAAAACTAAAATGGTTACCTTTATATGAATGTTTTGCTACCAACTGCATCACATTCAAATTAAATTGGTAACATAATAAAATAGAATTGGTTACCTTGGTCTGAAGGTTTGGCAACCAACTGCATGAAGGTTTGGCTACCAACTGCATCACATTCAAAATAAATTGGTAATCTAATAAAACTGAATTGGTCACCTTGGTAAGAAGGTTTGGCTACCAACTGCATGAAGGTTTGGCTACCAACTGCATCACATTTAAAATAAATTGGTAACCTAATAAAACTGAATTGGTTACCTTGGTATGAAGGTTTGGCTACCAACTGAAAAAACTGCAGGTGTGGAGGTGGATTAGTTACCTTAGTATGAAAGTTTGGTTACCTTGGTATGAAGGTTTGGTTACCAACTGTACTATGAAAAAATTGCTGGTGTGGAGGTGGATTGGTTACCTTGGTATGAAGGTTTGGTTACCAACTGCACTATGAAGGTAACCTAATAAAACTAAATTGGTTACCTTGGTATGAAGGTTTGACTACCAACTGGTTACCTTGGTATGAATGTTTGGTTACCTTGATACAATTTTGTATACAGAATGATAATGAAATATACTAAAAATAACTAATAGCAAGAAAATGACACGCAAGCCAAAACACGGGCCCAGCACAGCAGCACATAGATGTGGTTTCTTATCTCCAACAAAATCCCATCTTCACAAATTCCCACCTTCCTGTAGCCCATCCCTGCCCTGAAATCACAAACCAATTCATTTCCATGAAAAATGGAGGCTCTCTTCGCCAATCCATCTCTCTCCCGTCTCAAACTCTCACCCAAACTCAACCTCTCAGTGGTGCCGCTTTCTCTTTCCTCCCAAATTCTCCAACACCCAACTTATCGTCATCACTCTTTCAACCTCTCAGTCTCAGCCGTCGTGGTCGAAAGCCAAAAATGTAATATATATGTAAAGATCGTGGTTGCGATGGTGAAATTGTAATCTTCTTCCCTTTCCATCACTTTCTTCCTCCATGCGTCAGCGCTGTCACTATTCTTCTTTTGATTTTGTGAATAGTTATGATCTAAATTTTTTAAGTTGTGAGTTGGTGGTTCTAATGGAAAAGAATAAGAAGAAGAGAGAGAAAGCGGCGGTGGATGGTTGTAGTTTGAATCAAAAAGAATATATTAAAGGGATACCGAATACCAAATTAACGAAAAGATATAAGGGAGAGAATCATGAGCCACGATTAAGGGATACCCAGATACACTAATTTTGTAAATAAACTATTAAAAATGTATTAATTTTGTAAATATTTTCTGCATGCACTGTTGTTGTAATTTTTTTTTTAAATGTACTAGAAAATATAATTGTTCCTAAATTTTATCTACCATATTTCTTTTAGGCTAGCAACAATAGTTAGCACATATATCATTAAAATGACAACTCAATTTAATTACACAACTCATGGTAATATATACTTTTGACTTTATTGGTCAATGAATATCATTATTGAATGATTTTAATTATATTATGATATAATTATTTCTTTAAACATATAGGTAGCTTTATGCCAAGAATCTTTCTCAAATAAGCCATGTTGGCTTTTCTTTTCATTCTTGGTATTTGAATACCATTATATTTGTGTATATCATCATCTCTTTCTTTACCATTCATAGTATAAGATACTTAATAAACTATTAAGTAATAAATAATTATAATGTCACAATAATAAATAAAAAAAATTATACGCAAAAATTGACATTATAATAACTAAATATTACATAGAATTTTCTGAGTCATTACAGCTTATCATCCTCTTCCTCCTGTCTTTGTCACTATTTCTCCTCTCTCATAGTAAATCTGATCACCAAAACCCCGCCCCCTTCAATTTTTTTTTCTAAATTTTCAGAAAATCGAAATTACAGATCAAATTGAAGGATGCAAGGACGGAGTCCGCCAAAGTACAGACACGATGGAACTTCGCCTTTGCCTTTGGGAATGGATTGGAGTCCTCCGCCTCAGAAATGGGTAATTACAACTTTAATTTTGTTTAATTTTAGTGAATTTGAATATCAGTCTTTTTTTTGATTTCATAGGTTTGATCTTTGGTTATATGCAAGTTTAGTTTGGATTAATTTAAGTTTTGTTTGGTATTGTTAATTGTTTGATTTTTGAATTTAAAAATTGAATTGCAAGGTTTCTTAGTCATGAATGCATTTAATTTGGATAAATTGTTAGATGAAATTGTGCCTTGGATATAGTATAAAATAATTTTTAAGTATTAATAATTTAACATACTCCCTATGCTGATTAAACAGTACTATTTTCAATATGTTTCCCACAATTTTGCATCTTACCCACAATTTTTTTGTCATCAAATGCAAGTTATGAGAAATATGGGACTGACCTGAGTAACGAATTTTGATTGTGTGTATAGCTAGTTCACCAACAGATGAAGCATTTTGTGTAAATGGTGCATTGTCAGATGGTAGTGGCTTGAAGTACAATGGCAGGAACCTTGTCATATTAGATTTTTTGGGATATGTTATGTTTTTTATGCATCAGAATTTCAATTTTGTTGTTGTTGTGGATGTGCAAATAAAGGAAAGATAAAGAAGGTGGGCAACATAGTATAATAAGGTGGAACATATTTGGGATATGTTGTGTTTTTATGCATCAGAATTTCAATTTTTCTTTCTGTTGATGTGCAAATAAAGGAAAGCTAAAGAAGGTGGGGAACATAGTATAATAGGGTGGAATCTTTGTTGTAGTTAAACCCATGCAGGATAATAAGGAACTTTTTGGAGTAGATCTCGATCATATATGCAACAAGGAACTCTCGAGCAACTAGAGAGGCAATTTTGTCATGTAATTGAACCAGATAATATCCAAACAAACCCAACCAGTGGCGAGACCATATAACATTTTTATAGGTGGGGTCAAAATACATCAGTAAAAAAAATTATTTATTGAGGCTTGGAGTGCTTCTTTCAAATTCATTTTGCTCAATTATAGTGTTTCACAACATCTTATTCCAACCATTGTCAACCTTTGAGTTGTGAGTCTAATGGCTTTAAATATATATATATATATATATATGCAGTCCGGATCTTAAGCTCACCATTTATCCAACATACCTTGCTCAACCCCTTTAGCGACGAACCGGGCAACGGTTCGGTCCGTCGCTATATATACAACCGTCGTCTATATGTTGTCCGTCGCTAAAAGCTAAGACGACGGTTATATATATAAAGACGTACCAAACTGTCGCCCAGTCCGTCGCTAAAAGGGGGTGAGCAAAATATGTTGAATAAAGTGAGCGATTGTGTAATACACAGCTGTGTATAAACATATAGCCCTATATATACACTACAAGAAAATCGGCTATTTTCGACGGAATTATCCTCGACGGCTATTAATCTATTTCTAACGGAATAATCTGTTGCAACTAATTAATTCCCTCGCAACTAATATACTTTCGACGAAATTCCGTCGAAAGTAGTATTCCCTCCGTGGCGCGAGCTTTCCCGCCAACGCGAAACGTAATTTCGACGGACCAAAGTTATTTCCGAGGGAATGTTTCGTCGAAGATAATATAATTCTGAGGGAATTATTTCTGACGGAAATTCCGTCAAAAATAACGACTAAAACCTAATTCAGACGTCTGTTTCTCTAGCGCCTCCTTTCTTTTTTCAAATCTCTCTCTCTCTCTCTCTCTCAATCGGTCCCCCCTCCCCCCGGCACAACCCCTCCCCCTCCCACCGGTCCCCCTCCCCCCGACACATCCCCACACCCCTCTCCTCTCCCCTTGCCACTGGTACACCCCACCCCTTCCTCCCTCCATAGCCACCTCGTCCACCACGCCGGTGCCACCTACACGCCGCTGCCGTTTACTACTCTGCCGCCAGTAGTTCACCTCCTTCTCCTCCGCCGTTCATCACTACTCTGCCTCCAATAATTTTTTTCTGCCCTATATTGTGCATATTGGTGAAATATATGTTTGAACTTACTCCTACTATATATCTATTGTTGGTGAAATTGCTGAAATTGGAACTTAATTTGAACTGTTGATGAAATTTGGGCTTTTTTTGAATGACTGTTGATGAAATTGGCATTATTTATGTTCTGCAAATTTTGTTGCTGAAAATTGGGATTATTTTTGTTCTTAAAATTGGGATTATTTAATTTATGCAAATTGTTGCAATTCTTATGTAGGTGTTTGACAATTTTGGGACAGATTTTGTGTTTTATCAGTCCATTCGAAATTATATATATTATTTCATTGATGATGAGATTTCATTTCTTTATGATTCATTGATATTATTTAGCTCAATTGGGACTGATTTTGGTATTGACTTATAGTATTGCTATGATACCCTACAATTTAATTTTTGGTTTGCTTTGTATATTTGCTATTTCCGAAGGAATTTTCGACGGAATTTATGTCAGAAATGTTCAATTGCAATATTTGTGGGCCCTATTTTATTTTATTTATGTATTTTATTTGGTTTCCTAATATTAAAATAAACTAATTAGCATTTACTTAGTTTTAACACTACTAAATAAAATAAAATAGTATAAGAACATAAACTAAATGTATATAATATAATATAATGTAAAATAATAAAATTAAATAACATAAGATAATTAATTTAAAATGAAATAAAATAATTGAAATAACATAATTTAATTAAAATAAAATAAATTAATGAAATAAATTATAGTAAAATAAATAATTTAATTGAATAAACTAAATAAATTTAATTTAATTTAATAAAGTAAATAAATATAATATAATATAATATAATATAATATACTAAAATAGAACAGAATAGAATAAAATAAAATAAAATAAATAAAATAATTTAATTTAATTTATCTTAATTTACTTTAATTTAATAAAGTAAATAAATTTAATTTAATTTAATAAATTAAATAAATTTACTTTAATATAATACAATATAATATAATATAAAAAATAAATAAAATAAAATACTAAGTACTACTTTCTTAGTCTTCTACAACTAAAGTAAATTAAATGAAAATAAAATAAAATACTAAGTAGTACTTGCTTAGTCTTCTACAACTAAAGTAAATTAAATGAAAATTAAATAAAAATAAAATTAAATAAATAAAATAAAATACTAAGTAGTACTTACTTAGTCTTCTACAACTAAATTAAATTGAAAATGCTTGACACATGTAAATACTTATGTAGTTTTCCACATCTAAAATAAAGTAGACTAAATATGTTTGACACATTATGTAGTATACGTAGGAGTTTTATTAAACTACGTAGGAGTTTTATTAAACTAAGTAGCATTTGATTAGTTTGTCATAATATTCAATAAACTCAATATATACATTTGCTTAGAAACCCGTCTAACATTCACTTAGTAGGAGTGAATGCCGAATAGTCTCCAGTTTAGGACTGTTACTGGTTGTTATGTCTCTCACTTAGGCCCGTGCCAATACGAAACGGTACATTTTTTGTTGTTTTTAGGATTTTTCGGCTGCTATTTCTACATGTTTATGTTATTTTCATTTAACAATATCTTTTTAATTCTCACATATATACGGACTAATGATCTTTATTCTTAATTCTATCAGCAGGGTGGCGATGGTGAGGGGACTAGAGATGGCGATGGCGAGCGGGGGGACGACGATGCTGATTTTCATACACCAGAGCACCATCGTCGTCCACCTACACTTGATGATGATTCTCATACTAGTTTATAGACTCATTTTTCGATCATTTGTACTTATTATTGTACGTAGTCGATCATTGTTAGTTTACATATATGTAATTGTAGATCATTTGTACTTGGTAGATAAATTGTACTTAGTAGATCATTTGTAATTTGTTAGCTTACATATATGTCATTGTTAGCTTAGTTGATGATTATTGGACAGATGATATATACAGGTTTATATATACAGGTTTTTAGCGATATATATGTTGAATGACTGGAATGTGATATTACTGTTATTGGGCTGAAACAGGTTGCGGGTACACAAAAATTGGGTTTAAACACATGGGAATCGAAATTTTAAAACAAATAGTAAAAACAATTACCTTATTTTCGACGGAATACCTTATTTTCGACGGAAATTCAGTCGAAGATAAGGTCATCCAAAATCATACCGAAAATATATTTTCCCTCGAAGATAACATATTTCCGACAGAACTTCAGTCGGACATAGTCCCCGTTTATGTCCGACGAAATTATTTAGTCGGTACAAGTCCCTCGAAAATATCTTATGTACGACAGAATTTCAGTCGGACATATTCCCATTTATATCCGACGGAATCGTTTAGTCGTAAAGAGTCCCTCGAAAATAGCTTATGTACGACGGAAGTTCCGTCGAAAATGAGCGGTCGAAAATAAATGGTTTCGACGAAATTATCGACAGACTTATTTTCGACGCGTGTATATAAGACGGTATTTCCGATGGATTATCCCTCATAAATAATTTAGTTTCGACGGAATAGACGTATTTCCGTCGGAAATAAGCCTTTCCTTGTAGTGTATATATATATATATTAATTTTCCCCGAATCATGGGACTATTAATCAGATTTTAAAGTTTTTAGTCAACTGATTAGCTACTTTTATAGATAAATTACAAATTATAATATTATATATTCAAAATTTTATATTGTTGTTCATGTGATTAATTAACTTGAAAGAAGGAATTCCAACATTTTATTTTTAATTAGTTTACAGAGAGAATTGCAACCACCTTTTTCTGCTCCACTTTGATGATAAAGCAAAAGCAAGAGAAAAGTAAAGGAGAAAGGAAAATACATAAAAGAAAAAGGAAGGGAAAGGAAAGCCAATAACTCCCGGAGATTCCAGGGTCCCAGATTCCCCTTCCTTCCGCCTTTGAACCCAATACATGCTAGATATGCTCACAAATGTTCTATAAAAGGAGCATGCACTAAATGAAGTGAAGCAAAAAAGACTCTAAATCAAAGATTGATAGAAGGACAACATCCAAGCTTGCTCAAATGGAATTCAAATGTACAAGAGTGGAGTTCATGGAGACGATGAGAAATATTTAGGAGTAGTTTTGTAGGAAGATTAGTAGCAGCAATTTTAATCAGAAATGGTAGCAAAAGAAATAGTATAGTGACATATAAAAATAAAACATCAATTTCCTTTCTATGCAGCAGACAAATTTGTAATCTTATATCCCATTATCTAATTCTTATAGATTTTGGGATATATTTTCAGTAATATTTTAGCCTTTTACAAAAAAATAAAAGGTTCATGTCTATATCATTCATTAAAATTAAATGATCAATAGCCTACTTAATACAATGTATTTAATATAAAATTTTAATTATATTTTTAGAGATTATTAGTCTCAATATTATATGAGTCTCAATCCATTTTTATAATCTTCTTATACAACTTAACTTACTTAACACGGGGTTTATCAAATAGGCACGGGATACCAAACTAGTATAGTAATTAGACCAACAACTTTGTTAATTATATGGTAAATTAATTATTTTGTCCTTGAACTAGTAATTAAGAGTTTTGAAATTGGCTCCTTCACCTGAATTTTAATCTAGTCGTTATATCCTTCAACTATTTTTTTGTTCTTTAATTATTTTGTTAACCCGCGATAAGAAATTGCATACAAATGTCACAATTTATTTTCAGACGTGTAATTTATTTATAAACAAACTTAGCATATGTTTTGCTGTAGTGTATAAAGTCAAGAACCTTATGACTTACAAGCTTCTCTTCCTCTCTTGTACAAGTTCAAGCACATCCAGCTCTCTAAAAGCCAAAAGTCAAGGAGCTTTATGGTAAAACTAACTGTGCTACTCCATTCTTCTCAAGTCGCTGCTTCAACCTGTTGATGTACTTTTATTCTTGTTTGTTGAGATAGCAAAAGCAGAAAAAGTAGTATTCTCTCTATCTTCAAAAGGACGATAAAAAGACAATTTTTGTACAAATTAAGATAGCTAAAAAAGGAGAGAATTTAAATTTTCTTCCCAATCTATCCTTGGGTTTGAGGTTGAGGAAGAAAGAGTTAATGTGAATCACTCATTTGTAATCTGAGTGATGTATAATTAAAGGTAAATTAGTCCATATATGGAAAATTTTATCCGACTGACTTTGCTTATTTTTTTCTAAGGACAAAATCTTTTACCAATTAAGTCATTTTTAAGAGACGGAGGGACTATATTACAAGACAAGGTCACCTAATATATAAATGTTGGTTCATAGAGAGAGACAATTTTCTGCAACTTGTTAGTTATTCCCATATTCACACACACATTTTCAACATCTTCTCTTTTTCTTTTCTTTTTGTTAATTTTCTTCTTCGATTTGATTAATTCCAATCTTCGATCTTTTCTTTCATTTTCATGTAATTATTATATACACACATTACGCATACATACACAATTTATACATATTAGTTAATCCTTTCCGGGCCCAAGTGCAAATTAGGGTTCACATGACCTAATTGAATTAAATGCACAATTAGGGTTATACGATCTCATTAAATGCACAAATTAGGGTTTGCATGACCTAATTAAATGAAGACAGAAAAGCCGAAAATAAATATGCTAAACTCGAGAGAAGCCTCCACATGTTTCGAGGCAGAAGGCTCATGGAGGCGGCTCGTTTTGGGAATTGATTGAGAGATTGGATTGGTGGCTAGAAGAACATGACGATCTGGGCATTATTCAGATGACTAAAGGGTATTTCTGAAATTTTTTTGAAGACAGGTGTCTGGCATGTGACTACTTTCTAGGAAACTCTATAAATACCCCTTCTATTCTATGAAGAAGGGGACTTTTTTTGGAAGCTTGGCCTCTCTTTGGACTTGGACTCTTGGAAGATTGGAGGGCTTGGACATTTCTCTCTCAACCCAAAGCACTCAAGAAGGCTCTTTGAATCCCTACTACCTTAACAAGGTTTCCGGATTCTAAGAGTTCTTTAACCCGAAGCACTCAAGAATGCTCTTGGAATCCCTGCTACCCTAACAAGGTTTCCGGATTCTAAGAGTTTTGCCACTTGTCATTGGAGTAATCGCTCACCTTTTCTTCTCCCTTCTTCAATCAATCAATAAATTTCGTGCTCTTCGTGGATTTCTCTCCTCCCCAGTCAACACGAAACCCTAACCCTAGCAAGATACGATTTTCTTGCCCATATTTCTTTGGCGACTCTGCTGGGGAGGTGTAGAATTCGTCAAGGGTATGCCCACAACTCGAAGTGGGAGAACTATAAGAAAAGTTTCACCAACAACTAGCATTACTTCACCGGATCCGGTTCCAAGGCAAGCAAATCAAGCTTTCAAAGGTGTAAATCTGGATCTCGATCAACCTATTATTTAAGATGCTTCGGAAGGGAGTTCAACATCACCATACATGGCTAATCAACAACAAACGAATGTCAGGTAGACCGGCACGAGAAGACAAGGTGAGGATGCAAGAGAACAGACAAATGTTGTGCAATTAGAGATGCTCAAGGCGTTGAAGGAAGCACGGGAAGGACAAGGGATGATGATGGCTATGATGCTGGAGATGCAGAGGAAGCAAGAGGAAATGGGGAATTTTCGCCAGCAGTTAATGCAAATCCCCACTTTCAAGGCTATGTTCCCAAGAAATTTGGAGGGAGAACAAGCAGGAGTTGAGGACAACAACAACGACAACAACAACAAAGAGCATCAGGTTGTACTTCCATTGACGGAGAATCAGTTAGTTCCAATTATCAACTTGAAACCCCAACACAGTGGTGATGTGCCACAACCTAGACTAGAAAGCAAGCAAGCCTTAGAAGAACATCATCCCGACCACTCTTCCAGCATTTTCACAAGTGCAAATGCCAACCATCCCGAGCCACATCCAACAAACAAGCCAACCAGTACAACCAATGCAAACTTTGCACGATGCAAGTGTGCATCAGCCGATCTCTTTGCCGTACACCCCGCCAATGCAGCAATACATCACAACACCACAAAGAGTCCATGCCACGAGCTAGTATGTGACGAAGGATGATATGATAGATGTGATCAATCAACTTCGCAGGCAGACATCCTGACCTTCGGAGTTAGACTTTACTTCACCTTACCCGGCACATATTCGGAGACAACCTTACCCGGTAGGGTATATTGAGCATCCCCCGCAATTTCCAAAATATAATCGGGATAAAGGAAATGCTAGGGAACACATCGCCAGGTTTGTAGAGTCGATGTCTCCATGGTTAGAATATGATGAAGTGAACAATCACAATTTGTTGATGAGGGATTTTAACAAGACCTTCACGGATAGTGCCTTCAGTTGATACTACAATTTAGAGAAGAGATCAGTCCATGATTGGGATGATATTCTAAAATTGTAATTTTTTAAAAAGTTTTTCTTTGTGCAGAAACAGATAACCATTGTATAGCTGATGCGATTCAAGCAGAAGCCGAACGAGGAGCTGTCAGATTATGTGGACAGATTCAGGGCCCAAGCACAGAAGTGTGCAGAACCAATTCAGGAAAAGAACTTGGTCAGCATATGCAACAATGGTGCCTTAAATGCCTTCAAGCCCCATCTCATTATAAAAGCCTGTGGCTCATTCGCAACCCTCTCATCTTTTACACAAGACTTGGAAGGAATCATGACTTTGCCCACTAGCCATGCGACGGTTACATGGAAGGCAAGAGAACGACAACTGTGACTTTGGCAGATTCTCGGTCAAAACCACAAGCGGGCAAGAGGGAGAAGAATGAGAGAAATTTTGAATGAAGTAGAGGAAATCTCGGGGACAAGTATACTAGAATGCCAGTTTCAGAGGCCATCACTTGTAGTGAGAAGGCATTTCGGGGCCTATATGAACAATGGGTTAAACATGGAGTAGTGAAGCCTCCCAGAACCAGATTTGTTGTGACAGAAGAGATGAAAAGAAGACCGGACTTCTGTGTATATCACCAATATACAGGACATTCCACTATGGACTGTTATAGTTTGTGGAGGATATACCATGAGAAGCTGGCAGCAAGAGAAATTGAGCTGGGAAAAGAAAGCAGCGTGCATGACAAGCCACTGCCAAACCACAAAGGAAAATAAACATGCAACACTGTTACTTACAGTGCAACTCCAGAAGTGGAGATGATGGAAAATTTAAAAATGATGGAAGAAAAGGAGAAATGTGATCCAGGTTTGTAGGTGACGGCGTTAATGAATGGAGCCAAGTTCAAAAAAAATTTCGATCAGATAGGATTGGCCAAGGAAGCAAGGATAGAAGCAACCAAGGCAATCATTAAGGCTGCCGAGATGTAGGAGACCTGCATGGCTGTGAGCAGAGGATTCGTAAAGACGATGGAAGAAAAAGAAAATAAGATATCTTTCTCTAAAGCTGATAGAGAGATAAGATACCCGCACAATAAGTCGTTTTATGTGACAGCAGTAATCAATGGCATAGAAGTGCGGAGGGCATTCATTGACAATGGAGCGTCTGTAAATATTATGCTCTATACCTTGTTTAAACGGTTAGGCCTGCCGAAGAAAACTATTGTGAAAAAAAAAACAAATATCACAGGGTTCGCTAACCAAAGCACGAGAATCCTTGGACACATGAAGATGGATATGCAAGTTGGGAAGATTCGAGGACCTGTGATGTTCCATGTTGCTGAGGTGGAGGCATCATACCATGTCTTGCTAGGAAGGGCTTGGCAAAATAACTACGGGGTGGTACCATCAGTCTTTCATCAATGCCTGAAATATATTTGGAAAGGGAAATAAGTAAAGGTACCAGCAACAAGGAATCCCTTCGGACCAGAGGAGGCACACATCATCGAAGCAACATTTTTCGATGATGCCGTTTAAAGAGGGAGAGAACTAGATTGCAAGGCCTGATTCTCTAAGACTAGTAAGATGGGAGGAAGTGCATGAAGATAAGTTCGTGCTTGCAGAAAAAGAGAAGAAGAAGACCTTGGAGCAAGGAGAATGTTCTAAAAATAAGAAACCAGTGGTAGTAGACTTGGAGAAGGAAGGAAAAGGAGAAAAGAAAAGGCCAACAGACCTTGAAGATTCCAGAAACATAATAAATGCCAAATGGACATCACAATCAGAGGATGGCCAAAAGACAAAATGGGAGAGGGTTATTAAACCCGATGGAAATGTGGTGTTTCATTTGTGACGGTGCAAGGGGGAAGAACTCAAGGGAATATTCAAACCTGACGGCTCAGGAGGTGTCCCATACTTCAGCAGTAATGAGGAGGGAGAGGTTGTGCAGCAAAAGCTAGAACCAGCTCCAGAATGCTTTGAGAATAGGCCAAAACCTCAACAAAATGAATTAGAAGAAGTTGATTTGGCAACAGATGGAGGAATGCCAAGACCAACTTATGTCAACAAAGAGCTGAATACTAATCAGAAGGAGGAGCTCGTAAAATTACTACGAGAGTATAGGGATGTCTTTTCTTAGAACTACGACGAGATGCCTGGGATTGACAAGGAGCTGGTAGAGCACAATCTGAATATAAGCTCGGGGATAAAGCCAGTAAAGCAAACACCTCTCAACTATGCACCCAAAATCGAAACACAAATAAAGGAAGAAATCAAGAAGTTGTTGGAAGTAGGGTTTATAAAAGCCAATTCAACATCCAATATGGCTATCCAGCATTGTACCAGTAAAAAAGTCAAATGGACAGTTACGGATATGTGTGGATTTTAGAGACTTGAACAAGGTATGCCCGAAGGACATGTACCCATTACCCAACATAGACACTTTGGTAGATGCAACGGCTAATCACGAGATAATGTCATTCATGGATGGGTCTGTGGGTTACAATCAGATAAATATGTTCGTATAAGATGCAGAGTTAACGGCCTTTCGTACCCCGTTTGGAAATTTCTACTATGTAGTAATGTCATTCAGGTTGAAGAATGTGGGGGCAACTTATCAAAGGGAAATGCATGCTATGTTTCATGACATGATTCATGATATAGTGGAGGATTACATAGACGACATAGTGGTGAAATCCAAGAATGTGACAACCCATGTGGAGGACTTGAGAAAAGTGTTTGAGCGATGCAGAAGGTACAAGTTGAAGATGAATCCGAAGAAGTGTGCCTTTGGAATGACGGCTGAAAAATTCTTGGGCTTCTTGGTGCACAACAGAGGTTTGGAGGTAGACCCAAGCAAGGCGAAAGAAATTACAGAGATGCCCCCACCAAAAATGCAAAAATAGTTGAAGAGCTTTCTGGTGAAAGTTTCTTACATGAGAAGATTCATGCCAGCATTAGCAGAAGTCACAAAACCTTTTGGCAAATTGCTAAAAGGAAAGGCAGAATGGGACTAGGGGTAAGACCAACAACAGGCCTTTGAGAAGGTAAAAAGAATTTTAGCTTCAGTGAGACGATGGTAGTGCCACAAAGAGGAATGCCGTTGCAGTTGTACATCACATCTACCAAGAAGTCTATAGGCGAATTGATCACGCAGGAGGTGGATGGAGAAGAGAAACATGTGTATTACATTAGCCGGATAATCAGAGGACCAGAAACTAGGTATTCACATATGGAGAGGCATTGCCTAGTGTTGGTGTTCATTGCCCAAAAAATGCGACATTACTTTTTGGCGCACGAAGTGAAGCTTGCAACAAGAACTGATTCGATCAGATATCTATTGACTAGGCCAACATTAGTAGGAAGACCTACTAGATGGATGATGATCATTTCAGAATACGACATCAAATGTGTGACACCGAAGGCGATCCGATGTCAAGCCTTGGCAGACCTGCTAGCCCAATTTTTGAATGGAGAGTATGAACCTCCCTCTGAGGATCTTCCAGGTGGAGAAGTGGAAGCAATCGACTTAATGGATGAAGACCCAGAATGGTGGAGTTTGGCTTTCGATGGATCTTTTGCAAAAGGTAAAGGCGGAGCAAGAGTGGTGTTAACCACCAAAGAAGGAAAAACGTGGCCTTGTCCTACAAATTAGATTTCCCTTGCACGAATAACGAAGCAGAATTTGAAGAGTTTATACTAAGATTGTTGGCGGCTCAAGAGTTGGGAGCCATACATCTCAAAGTAAAGGGAGATTCAAATCTTATAGTGTAGCAGATAAGAGGACAATTTGCAGTGAAGGAACCTATCTTGGCACCATATCGAACTGTAGCACAAAAAGTGATGGAGGCTTTCAAGAAGGTGGTGATTGAATATGTGCCAAGAGGGCAGAATAAATAACCTAACGTATTGGCAACAGTAACATCTCGAGTGTTTGTCCAAGGAGAAGACTTGGGTGTGAAGGTAATGAAGAGAACTCTCCCAACCACGGTGCAAGACTTGTTCCCCAAAGACATGATAGATGATTGGAGACATGACATCTCCCATCAATTGCAAACAAAAGAGGGAAAAATATCACTAGTGGAGCTTCAGAAATACAACATTATCAATGGAGTCTTGTATCACAAAGAAGTAGATGGTGTATTAACACGATGCTTGAAGTGACAAGAAGTAGATAGAGTCTTGCATCAGGTGCATAACGAGAACTGCAAATTAGCAGACATTGGTTTGTATCGGAAGTTACAGCGCCAAGAGTATTATTGGCCCGAAATGAAGAAGGAAGCAGATGCACTTCAACGACAGTGTGCTTCATGCCAAGAATACTCTGGGGAGGAGGAATGCGCTTTCATTGATGACATAGCGAATTGGCGAATCCCTTATGTAGAGTTTTTATATAGCGAAAATCTTCTTACAGAAAAGAAGGACACAATTATAATAAAGAGGAAGTCACAACGATTCTTCTTGTAAAATGGAGAATTATTTAGAAGAGGGTTCAATGGCAAGCCCTTACGGTGTTTGGAGGTAGGAGAGACCAAAGATTTGGTTTATCAAATGCACAAAGACGAACACCAATGGGGAGCCAAGTTGTACAAACAACTTATTGATCACGGTTATTACTGGCCGAAAATAAAAGGAGATTGTTTAGATTTTGTCAAGAAATGCCACATCTGCCAAATTCACGGGAATTTGATTCATGCTCCTGCTGTGAATTTGCGAACTATAGAAACACCATGGCCTTTCCATACATGGGGAATGGATCTTATAGGTCCTATTCATCTAAATTTCAAAGGCAACATATGGATCTTAACCGCCACCGAGATGTATACAAAGTGGGTAGAGGCAATCCCTTTGAAAAAGGCTACGGGGCCGGCAGTGGCAAATTTTATTAAGGAGCATATCATTTGCCATTTCGGAATCCTAAAGATCATTTTGTCAGCTAATGGAACTCCTTTCATCAATAGGGACATCAAAAATTTGATGGGAATGTATAGGGTGAAACACTACAAATCATCACCCTATTACCTGAAAGGCAATAGACAAGCAGAGGCCACGAACAAAACCTTGATCAAAATCTTATCAAAAACTCTGGATGATCATCCAAAGACATGGGCGGAACAATTACCAATAGTGTTATGGGCATATCGAACTTCAAAAAGGAAGCCTATAGGTGAAACCCATACGCTTTGGTTTATGGTGAAGAAGCTATCTTGCCCGCCGAAATAGAAGTCCCTTTGGCTAGGATAAGGCTTCGAAGCTTAGTCGAGGAAGAGAACCGA
Source organism: Panax stipuleanatus (assembly GCA_020205555.1). Taxonomy (NCBI): domain Eukaryota; kingdom Viridiplantae; phylum Streptophyta; class Magnoliopsida; order Apiales; family Araliaceae; genus Panax; species Panax stipuleanatus. Next base: position 162,701,959 of record CM035117.1, read on the forward strand.
CCAGCTGCCTTGGGGGCCTTAACTGACTTTCGAGACAAAGCTAAAGAAAGATTGGAACGGTATCATGAAAGACTACGACGACAAAACAATGCTGTAGTGGTACCGCGACAGATTCTGGTGGGGGACTTGGTGCTCAAGACAGTGAATCAAGTCATGAGGGGAACACCAACCACCAAATTTTACCTCAAATGGGAAGGCCCGTATAGGGTACGAGAGATCTCTGAAATAGGGTATTGCAAGATATCTCGTGTGGGATCAGATGCTATCTTAAGACTATTAAACTTGAAATGGGTAAAGAAATACTACACATGAGATAGTCATCACGCAAAGTTATACTTTCAACTTTAAAAGTAATCGAGGCACCAGACTATAAGTCCTCGGATCAAAAAAGTTATACTTTCAACTTCAAAAGTAATCGAGGCACCAGACTACAAGTCTTCGGACCAGAAAAGTTATACTTTTAACTTCAAATGTAATCGAGGCACCTGACTATAAGTCCTCGGACATCACAAGTTACACTTTTAACTTTAAAAGTGATTGAGGCACTTGAATATAAGCCCTCAACCCCGAAAAAGTTACACTTTATCTCTAAAAGTGGCGAACATTATATTTTCTCCGACAAAAGCAAGATTTATTATTTGAAACGTTATACTTTTAGTTAAAAGCAATCTGATTATCAATAAAAATGTCAAACTTTCACTTATACTTGAATAATTTTTTATGATTTTTTTAAAAAAGTATAGATTCAAGTGTTGGTTTGCGAAATATATATATATATATATATATATATATATATGTTTTTTAACAAAATTCATGTTTACTTGTTTATAATGCCTATTGTTGTCTTGGAGTATTAATTTGATTAACTTAGGATTCAATGATAAATATTGAGTTTTTAAGGATTCATTCAAATTAAAGGCAATCAATAAGATTAAAGAAACTACATTTTTGATTAATGAAATTTGTGTAAATGAGTTTCTGATACAGGAAAAGGAAAAAGACTACAGAAAGTCACGATCTAAAGGCCATGACATATCAAACTGAAGATAAGGCATAGCTAAGGCCTCTAAATCAATAATGGCAGCATCCCGAATCTCGAGATTTTCATCTTTTAATTTTTTGACATCTTGGGTAGTTGACTCCAAGTCCTGAAGCTGACGCTCTACCTCCTAAAGTTGGGACTTTAGATCTCGAGAATGGATCTTCAATTTGTTTGCAGCTTCGTCAAGCTCCGAAAGATGTACTGAAAAGGAGTCATCTTCACACTTACGTACAGCAACCTCTGAACGTTGCCCAACAAGATTAAAATTTGACTTGAGAAGATCCAGCCTAACCCGAAACAGAGATATATCAACACCCACGGCTGTAAGGTCGTCTACATCATTGCTAAATTTCTTCAAGTACTTGACTAGCAAAGAGTATATAGAAAGAGTGTGAAACCCAAGAACAAGGCCTGCAAGCTGATCTAGGAAGAAGGTCTGGGCGGAAGTCGCCTTAATAATCAGCCGGTCAAGTATCTGCGGGAACTGAGCTAGGAGACGCTCAAGACTTTTCTTACTAGAAGATGATATCTGGAAGCCCCTCCAAGAAATAAGATCCCCACTTGGATTTAAGGAAGCTCTGGCAGAAGTTACTTTAGAGGCCATCATAGAATTTGTCAAGACAAAGGATGGAGGAGCAGGGGGCTGCTGTGGGGCTGATGAATCCTCAAAACCTTGGTCATCTGGAAGACAACCCAGAGGATAGCCGAGGTCATTAATATGGCAAGGTGGCAACATCTGGAATGAGAGCATCAAATAAAGCAAGCGCATCAACAGGCAAAGACAAATCTTCCATCTTCTCGCTCTGAAAACAAGATGATAAAGCATAATATATTTGGGAGAAAGAAAGAAAATTCAAGAAGAAAATGATATATTTACTAAAGAAAGATACTCACAATATAGTCAATGGAAAAATAGTTGGGAGATGTCACAGAAAGCAGAATGTCGTTCAACCCACCCAAAGTACTATCAATAATACCCTCCCGAGAAATCACCAACTCGACAGAATTCTTCTGGGGAGGATGAACATTAGCAATAAATTCCGAAGGATTCCCCCTCAAGGAAGCAGGAGTCTCATTAATTCTTTTAAGGTTATCATGTAGAGAAGTTATAGGAGGGTTTGAGAAAATCGCTATATCACCCACAGCAAGACTCGAGCTCACATCAGACAAAGTGTCCTTAGCATCAAGACTAACACGATCATTCTGTAGAGAAGATGATTCGATACCAATAAGGATAGGTTGGAGAGGCTCACAACTAGTAGAAGCAGCCGCTGATGCCCCATTTGCAGTATCAGAAATAAAACCAATGGAAGCATCATCATCCTCTTCATCAGAATTAACAATCTAAAAACGATGGAAATAATGACATAAGGAATCACGAAAGCAGCTATATGAATATTAAAAGACATAAATAAAAATACTACAAAAGTTTACCAAAATTCTATTGCGCTTCTTGCCTGGATCCTCAGCTGCTGGCACACTAGAATTAGCATCATCAAGAGGGCGCTTTCCCGATGGCTTTAAACGGAGCCTAATGATAGGACGACTAAGCGGGACCACGGTGAAAGCAATAGGAGGAGCCACCTCAGAATCAGTAGTGGTAGATGCTCTCGTTTTAGAATGAGTAATTCTCATTTCCTCGGCATCAGAGGATCCTTGGGGAGGAACTGGAGGAGGCATCTAAGACAGAAATATCCAAGACGAAGCCCGTGGTTGAAGACTCTTGGAAGTAGTAGGGGCATGTACAGGAAGAGTAGTCGGGTCACTTCGAGAATGAATATCTGCTGACTGAGGAGGAGAAAACTTAGGCATCAAGGCCTCACGCTAAATAAGCCGACTACTGGCTAGCCAAAGTTCTGAGCGGACATTGGTCTTACGAGAACATAGCAGCCAACCCCATTGGAGACATTTCGGAATAGAAATTGGCATCGAACAAATCAGGGTATCATCCTTCCATCTTTTAAGATTAATTTGCTAATAAATATGCTCACCAGAGGTATATCGCCCGCTCCGAGAATCATCTGGTATGACAAAAGGAAGTGATCTATAAGGAATTTTTGGAGATCTTGGAAAGGCCCATGTAAAAGAGGGGGAGGTAGAAACGAAGTTGAGAAGAGCAGCCTCATAATTCCCCAGACAAGTGTGACGGAAAGTGCATTCCTGGTCGAATCCGAACTACCTCATGACTCTGTGAGGACAATAAATCACAGTGCCAAAACCATTATTTTCAACAAAATAGGGAAGCTCCGTGGTCCGAAGGACGACGAACCAAGACAGTGCAGAACCACTCAATCTGTTGGTGCTTGAGCAAGTGCAAAATTTATGCTTATAAAAATGAGGCAGATGACCGCAACTTTCTGAAGTAATGGTATAGGGACGAGTGGTGAAGCATGAAAAGTCATCGAGGAAAGGCCGCAGATCTGTACTATCTATACTAACTCGATGATCAATCCAACGTGTTGTACGGGAGATAATGTTGGGTGATGAAAAAGGAGGTGGAGACTTCTTCTTCTTCTTAGAAAGATGTTCAAGAGTGGAATAGCCCGAAAAGGGTTCGAAAAGAAAGATCTGAAGAAAGGAGCATGGAACGAAGCAATTGACGTCATACCTTAGTAAATGAGAAAAAGGTTGATAAAAAAAGAGAGAAAAAGTGCAGTTTGAAAGACAATTAATATATATATATATATATATATATATATGAAAATGAGTACCTTCCAACAGATTTTTTCAAGGCAAAGGCTGTTTCGTCCAAATGACGATATAAGGTCCCGAAGAAGAGAGAAGCAAGGGGAATCTCCAAGCCCCGAGATAATAAAGCTGCCAAACTAAACATACGGGCTGAAGGACCGTCTACGAGAGACCCGGGGAAGAGGAAGCGAGACAACCACATAGTCAGATAAGCTGCCAGAGGAAAAGGACAAGTCTCTTCACGGAGAGCAAGAACGAATTTGTTGTGAACAGAACTATCCCACTGGCTAGTCTTGTAGTCACGGAAGAAGTAGTGGACCCAAGATAACCAAGAATTTTTCTGTCGATTGGAGGTCTCGACGTTCGGAAGGAGTGTATCGCCCTTGAATCGGGAGATGCAGTGGGAAGATTGCTTGAAAGCTTCCATCAAGTATGCAACACAGTCGTTATCTTTAGTGGACATGCTAGAAGGGCCGCAAGAGGTCGAAGCAACAATAGGAAGGCTACAAGATGTAACTCAGAATAAATATATATTTCAAAAAAATGAGAATGAATGAATGGAATAGAAAAAAAGAATAGAACTTACTAATAGAGGCATAAACATCCTCTAGAGTAGGGGTGAATTCCCCCCAGGCAGTGACAAATGTGCAAGTAGAGAAACACCATCGTGAGATCAATACAGTAAGGGTGTTATGGTCCTGTTGGATACGTAGGTCTCTACATAGCTGAACACAATGAAGGATGCCTTCACTCTTGAGTATGTCCATATAATCAGCGTTCCCAACGATTTTGTTGGTCCAATCTTGCCATTCCTGAATGCGACCAGATGAATCGGACAGAAAGCGAAGAGGACTAAAAGGGTATTCTTGTTTCTCTATGCATATGTGGGCATCGCGATCGGTATAGGGGAAATCATCCCAACCTCTGTAAGCCGTGGCATATAGAAACAAGCCTTCTTTCTCTGGCGAAGGAAAAGCTTTATAGTCATAGCTCTTGGCTTTCTCCCAGAAGATGTCAGAAGGACTAAAGAAGGGAGCCCTTCCCCAATCAGTGATGAACGGGGACTCCTAGGTGGTTTCCGGGTCTGTAGAACATTTAGTTGAAAGGGTCTACAAGCAAGGAAAGTTCAAAATAAGGATCTTAAAAAGCAAGGAAAGGATGTCAAGGGAATCATTTAAACTCAAAGGGCTTACCATAGCAAAGAACGAATTCTGAGATTTAAGCTTAAAGAAGCCTGAAAAGAAGAAGAAACAATGTCAGGAAAAGTTAGAAATCACAATTACGCAAGAAAAAAAGTTTTCAAAATTTTCTGAACAAACTTCGGACTGCTAAAAAGCATTCTTCGGAGCCTTTTTTTTTTTACAAATTCTGGTATCTATCTTGGCCAAAGGTGATGGATTTTGTAGGACTCGTCGTTAGCTTCGTTTTGATATATTATGGACCCCGACACTCTAAACGAGTCAAAAGTTATGATCAAAATAGTGATTGCTCCTTAAGGACTTCATTTTTCCCATTTAATTGATGATTTCCCCCCAAGGTTCGCCCCCCCGGGGTTCGACCACCTAGGGTGGTCCCGCTGCAAAACATTTTTTCCATTGTGTTTTTTGTCCAAAAACGTTAATCTTTCTTTATGATCCGAAGGGAAAAAACCAAGATATAATCAAGGTAATGGGGCTCGAAAGACAAAAGAAAGATTGGAGTTACCTAAAAGAAGAAGCAAGAAGAAAAACACACACAAACAAAAAGAAGCAATTCAAATGAAAAAATAAAGGAAGAATGAAAAATAGAATGGCCAAGACCCTTAGGGTTCAGCCCCTATAGGGTTCGGCTCCCCATAGGGTTCGACCACCTAGCGGGGTTTTCCGCTTTATACCTTTGAGGTCTTGTTGCTCCACAAATCAACTGCCCGGAACGCTTCACCACGAAAATTATAGTCTTTCTTTGATAATATCTGAGGGAAAAAACCAAGATATGATCAAGGTGATGGGGTTCGAAAAACAAAAGAAAGATTGCAATTGCCTGAAAAGGGAAATAGATAAAGTAAATCAAGAAAAATTCGAAAAAAGCATGCAAATAAACAAAGAAAATTAAAAATCAAAAATGAGAAGAAAGGATGAAACCCCAAGGGTTTGGGTCCCCCCTAAGGTTCGACCCTATAGGGTTCAACCCCTAGGGTTCGGCCCTATAGGGAGGAATTCTCCTTGTTACCTCTTGCTCAGAATGAAGAATGTTTTCTTGTTGCCTCCCAGATAATCTTCTTGGCTCGTAAGAGGAGAGAAAATCCAAGACGAATCAAGATAAAAAATGAAGTGTGAATAGCTTGGGAGATGCATATATAAATATATGTATATATTCTCAAGTATGCTTGCACTAGAAAAGGAAGCAGTCACCATGTTCTCATTAAGGGAAGGATTCAATCTGGTTTCCAAAAGAAGAAAATAAGGAAACCAAATATGGGACAAGATATGAAAATATTTTCAGAAGATTTCTCAATATGTCCAAGGAAGAGCCCTGCTAAGTTTTGCCTACTTAGGGTTTAACCCTAAGGGCTTGGATCCCTAGGGGTTCCTTCTTATAGGACCCTTGTCTTCATGACCTGTAGAGTGGAGTCCCGCAAAATCGTTCAAAAGCTTGAAGTATTCTTAGACGATCGTCTCTTTGAAACGCGACTCTCGCGCAGGGAGCAAATGTGGGCCCAAGTGCAAATTAGCGTTCACTTGACCTAATTGAATTAAATGCACAATTAGGGTTCCACGACCTCATTAAATGTACAAATTAGGGTTCGCATGACCTAATTAAATGAAGACAAAAAAGCTAGAAATAAATATGCTAGACCTAAGAGAAGCTTCCACGTGTCCCGAGGCAGAAGGCTCGTGGAGGAGGCTCATTTTAAGAATTGATTGAGGGATTGGATTGGTGGCTAGAAGGACAGGACGATCTGGGCATTATTTTGATGACTAAAAGGTATTTCTGGAATTTTCCTAAAGACATGTGACTACTTTCCTGGAAACTCTATAAATATTCCTTCTATTCTATGAAGAAAAGGACTTTTTTTGGAAGCTTGACCTCTATTTGGACTTTGGACTTGGAGTCTTGGAAGATTGGAGGGCTTGGACATTTCTCTCTCAACCCGAAGCCCTCAAGAAGACCCTTTGAATCCCTGCTACCCTAACAACGTTTTCGGATTCTAAGAGTTCTTCAACCCAATGCACTCAAGAAGGCTATTGAAATCCCTGCTACCCTAACAAGATTTTCGGATTCTAAGAGTTCTACCACGTGTCATTGGAGTAATAGCTCACCTGTTCTTCTCCCCTCTTCAATCAATCAATCAATTCTGTGCTCTTTATGGATTTCTCTCCTCCTCAACCAAAACAAAACCCTAATCCTAGCAAGGTACGATTTCCTTGCCCACACCCTTTTAACTAAAGAATAATGAAATCAAATTAAGCTTTAAAAAACCTTAGAAGAGATAGAGAGATAAGAACAACAGATTTGGGATTGGATAATTTTTGGGTCTGATCAAGACTTCATGTTTCTTTGTACTTTCAGTTTAACTTGTTGGATTTGCAGATATTATAACTCCAGCTTTTCAAATATTAACCGGTCACTGAATTAAATTCCTTGAGGTTATTTGTAATGTGATAAGATCAGACATATTGACAAACAATATTTACAACAATCATTAACATCAAGTTTGTTGGAACTTGTGGCTCACGTAAATCTCTGTGTTAATTCTTTACCGTCGTGTGCGTGTGTGATCGAATTCTAACAAAGTTAAATGGAATTATTTTTTTCCCTAACAAAAAAAGCCCCTAGTTTTTGGAAAGTTTTTCTTTTGGATAGGGTTTCTTTCCATTTTTGGAAATTTTTAGTCTCAAATGACATAATATTAAATATTATAATGATAATTTATAACATAGTCAATCACATGAGATCTACCCAACCAATGTTATGGTGACACATTATTTAAGACACTTTTTGAGACAAAATTTGAAACCCTAATATCACCCTTTTTTGTTTGATGTGATTTAGCATTATTCATGAGAGAGTGTTTTTATCGTGAATTAAGTGATTTCTTCTTAATATGAGAGAATTTCTATCCCTACTCTCGTGAAATCTTGTTTTTTCTCTGATGTGGAATTGTTTTTGACATGGAAGATCTGTTTTCAACGGATTTCTCAGTGTTGGTAGATCTAATCAAGCTTGTGTTGGGTGTGAGTCCTCACCCATGAAAGGAATCCAAGTTGAAAAGGGATTTATTTATTATATTGGTTGGTGACTAAGACAAAAAGATGTTATCCCTAATTTGATTAGAAGAGTAAATTGTTTATAATTCATAAAAGGAATGGATTAGGAAGAGTAATATAAATAAGGCTATGAGTGAGTCTTATTATTAATATGTGAGAAACTTGGTAGCAAGAAGGTACTGAAATAATAAATTGAGAGAATTATAGTTTGTTGCTCGTGGTTATCCGCTGCCATCTCTGTTCAATTGAAAACTTGAAGACTTTATTATTTGGAGTGTTTTTTGGAGGTGAAGTTAATTAGGTTTTTCAGCCAAATTAAAGGTAAATTTGTACTCTCTCAATTTATTGTGCAACCTCAAGTTTTAGGTCATAAAACTTGGGAGGATTATTGTAAGTCCATTATTAGTGATATAGTGAAATTCAGAGTTTGACATGTGGTTTTTTCCTTTAAGGATTTTTCACGTTAAATTTGATGCCTTACTTGTGGATGGTTATTTTTTATTTTCGTTCTCATAATTGGTTTTGTTGATTTCATATTTAATTGCACAAAGACGAAAAAGTAATTCTTGGGATATAGATTATTTTAGGCGTAATTTTCCCAACAGTGGTATCAAAGTTTGATTATTTTTGTGATTTTCTTATGCTAATTAAATGGAAGATTGGACAACAGGTTCCATGATTAAACTCACTGCTACAAATTATGCAATTTGGAAGCCAATAATGGAAAATTTGCTTTACTGCAAGGATTTGTACGAGCCACTTGAGAATGAATGAGTCAAGCCCACAAACAAGAGTGACACACAGTGGAACAAGATGAACATGAAGACTATTGGTCTAATTAAATCGTGGATTGATCAAAATATGTATGTTGCTATGGAAATTAAAGCCTATGCTCCCTGACAAAAATTGGAGTCCATACATTCATACATTCATTGAAAGACGCAGCATTCACTCATCCGTTGACTGTGGAGACGCAGGATTTCACGCATTCAATAGTTTTGAAAGGGAAATGTTTGAAAAGATTGAAAGCGACTTAAGCCCTCTACTGTCCCCAGCAGAGTCGCCACCTGTCAACGTTGGAAAATTTAAGAAATACCGCAGGTCGGTTGTAACCCGATTTTCCTCAAATTGATCTTCCTAAGTTATCTCTACCCTTATTCTTTTTTATTGCAAAAAAAAAGATTTTGAAGGGTTTTTTTTAGAAAAGAGGCTATGATAAGTGGTTTTAGGACCACTTATTCAGATACTTTACAACTCATTCGGTTGCTTAAACTCAAGTAATCCTATGAGTTTAGTGTGTTTTTCCTTTCTTTTGTTATTTATAGGTTCAGGAGCTCTCCATGTGCAAATTGAGGGTTAAAGGATCAAAGATCGCTTAAATGGGGCAAGGAGCTAAAATGAGCCTAAAGTATAAGGATGGCATGGAATGAAGTTGTAATATAGCGAGGCTATGAGGCTGCAAAATGGCAAGAGAGCATGGACAGAAGCCGAGTACAGCCTGCACCAGCAAGCAGCCAGCAGCAGCAGATTTTCCAGGGCCGCGCGGCCGCACCTGGAATAGGCTTGGGGCGCGCGTGGCCGCGTCAGTCAAAGTGTTTGCCATATTTTGATTTCTGTTAGAATGAACGGTGGAAGCATTAAAGAGGTCTAGGGAGCAGCATTCAAGATAGCCTCCCTGGGGGAGTTATAAGCCCTAGCTAGTTTCATTTTCCTTCTTGTTCATTTCAATTCTTGTTTAACTAGATTAGAAGTAGATTAGTGTTATCTTAGGGTTAGTTTAGTTAGATTCTAGGGTTTCTTTGGACTTGAAGAGTGAAGCAAGGGATTACATCAAGGATCCAAGCTCGGAGAAAGATTTGCAATTTCTATCCTTAATCTCTCCTTGTTATCATTGTATATTCGGATGATGTTATTGTATCTTGTGGATAATATATTCAAGTTATATATGACTTAGTTTATATTTTGGGGTTTCAATGGAACCCAACACATAGTTTGTATGGATCTCTCTCTCTTTGCCATTATTATGAATTGGTTATCATAACTTGTGCTTATAGATTAATTGCTTGACTCGTAATTACCTTGGGAACCTATATGAACTTGACAAACGGATTATAGGTTAAGACCCAGTTATGATATCATGCGAAAATTAGAGATTTTTGTGGGTAGTTTATGAGATTATGTGACGTGTGTCTCATTCATTATCCTCGAGAATAGATAATTTGATAGCATTTAGGATAGAAATATACATAAATGCCGTATGCAACCAAATTGAGAATCTAATCTTAATGACTTCCTATGCGAAAGTTGGTAATTAAAAGAGTAGTTAACGAGATTTTCCCTTGACATGTGTCTTGTTAATTGTTCTTGATATTGATTGCTTGATAGTGTGTAGGATAGACATATACCTACATGCCGCATTAGGAAGATTCATAGTTGTCCATCGAAAGAGGCTTTTATGTAATCATGATTTCTCGGTTGTCAACTGCATGTGCTAATTATCCCAAGTGAGAGAGTTACGAGATTCAAATGAAGTGTTGGGGGAAATTGTAATCTCATGTCTTCATTATCTGAATTTACCCTAGGATTAGTTATTGCATGCTTTAATTCCTTGTCTAGTTAATATAGTTTTAATTCATTCTCTTTACCACCCGTTTAAATAAGACCAAAATGATTATGTACTAGTGCTTTGGCGACCCTTTATCTGTTAATTCCTCGTGGGAACGATATCTGTACTTACACTTTATTACTCGTTGGCCGCGTATACTTGCGCGTAAATTGTGTCATCTAATCGGACCAACAGGCCAACATGTGTATATGTCGACGATTTGATTTGATTTAAACAGAGTCGCTAGTTGGTAGTTTTGAAATGGTTGTACCAACTTAACCGAATTTGATTTGAAAAGAGGCCCAATTGCTGGACACTGTCGAAACTTGATCTTTGAAATCAGAGTTTTGAGTTCGGGGGCTTGGTTACGTGTGGGGAAGGTGTTAGGCACCCCACGACTAACGTGTAAACACGGTACTGCAATCTTTTTAATATTTCCCTTAAAACTGGAATTCGTGAGTGAATGCTGTTTGAAAATTGGGCCTTTTGATTGATTGAAAGCTTTGACAGGCTTCGTTGAGCCTATATACGAAGGGTTTGATTTGAATTGAAAATCAATCCTTGATTTGATTTGCAAAAAGCATTATTTAATCTGATTTGCAAAAGCGTTTGAATTGAATTGACAGTGATGTTTTGAAAGCTGGTTTTATCAAACCCTTACGCTGACATTGGAATTGAAGCACATCGCCATTTTCAATTTTTATCTTTATAGCCTTAAGGCTACATGAAAGTGGTGATTTTTCGGGCTGTGAAGCATCCTCGACCACAGAAATATAAAGTGTTGGTCTCCTCATGGGTATGAAAACCATCGGAGGGACGCTGACATGACAATCCATATTTTCACTATGATGAGACCTTAAATCTGGATAACTGTTTTAAGGTCTGTGCATGTACATTTTACAAAAAAAACTGGCAGGGTACATCTGTAAACTGGAGTTTGTCCATCGTGGGAATCAGATTTTGATCAGTTTGATCATGAATCCCACGATTCCTAGGCTCACATATGAGTAGCTAGAAAACCTGCACAATTCAAATTTGTACAGAAGTAGATAAATATCCCAAGATAGCCAGAACCAGGGATTCATTCAGTAAATTTCGGTCCGCACGGCCGAAGCGTCTCGGTCCCACTAGATAGCGATCTAAGGGACGCGAGGTTACTTTCGAAGCTGAAACTATAAAAATAATTAGATTTAAAGAAATCTCAGCCGTTATAGCTTCTAGGTTCTGTCGGGACCTGTTTGAACTGCTGAAAGCTAGAATTGGCGAGATTTGGATAAATCTAGTCCGCCCGCAGATATGTCAGTGCAAAATCATATACAAATGAATGTTAAATGCAGCAGTTGAATAAATTGAATAAAGAAATACATATAATTATATATATAACAGCTGTAAGAGGGCGATGAGTTTTCACTCGCAAGCCCGGACTAGAATTGAAATATATATAAACTGTAAATAGCCATGAAATAATCCAGGTTGTGACAGAAATAAAATATATATATATAAACAGTAAAAAGGGCGATGAGTTTTCACGCTTGTGCCCGTATTGGAATTGAAATTGACAAAAAGTAGTCACCCAGTGACTGGGGAGAGCACCCAGTATGGAAAAGTGTGCAAAAGCAGTAAAATGATCACAAAATAGTTCAAGCCGACTGAAAATATATAAATATATATATATTGACAGAAATGTAGTCAACCAAGACTGATATGAGTACCAGTGATATTGAATGTTGCTTATACATGAGTAAATATATATAAAAGCGGTAAACTACCTCAAATTTGAAATTCAGGCTAGACAGAATTGAAATGTTAGAACATTTACAGTTAAATATATACAAAAAAGGGCCAAACTCGGACTGGGAAGATAACCCAGTTCGACGAAGTTGCCAAAATGTGTGTGCTAGTGCATTGAAGCTGCTGGAGTTGACGGATCGTCAATCCAAGTTGTAAAAATGTTGAAAACAAAGTTTATGTACAAAAATGTATCAATTTTTGATGAAAACGGCCATGGAACTAAGTTTTAGACATATTTAGAAGATGAAACTATGTGTGCAAGTGTAATATAGTGCAAAGTAGTAGTATTGACTAGCTGATCGTAAAAATACTTATAATGAGCTGCAATACGGGCTTTTTGCCAAATCGTAGGCTTTGAATGTCCAAATCTACAGGTGGTTTTTTGATATGTGGTAGTATATGGGTATATCTATGTGTTGGAGTGAAAATATTTGGGTTTAGAAGAGGTGTAAAAGTCAAAAAATCAAACTGGCAGAGCTTCGCTGCGTTCCGGCTTTTTTTTTTTAAATGAGCGGGGGGGAACGTTTATTTATAGGCCAGGGAGCCTCAACTCTACCTGCGGCAGCCACAGGTAGAGCTGCGACTCCCCTAGGTGGGGCCCACGTACCCTACTTGGTCGTCTCAAAGTACGTGCACTCCGAGCAATGCGATGTCCGGTAGGAAACTTTCTAACTTTTGATCGGAGCGTTCGTTTGAGGCATGCGATACCTTTCTGGAAAGCTCTCGCCGAGATTGTCGCAATGACATGGAAAAAAACCATTTTTTGGATCCAGGAAGATGGGTTCATAACCAGGTCTTCGTTTCCCCGCAATTTATCCGTTAAGCTGTCTTGCGTAGTTGCCACTCGGGATCGTCGTTAGGGTTCATTCTGACTTTGGTGACATCAATTTGGCTTGAGTTTGACCAAGTCGATTGAGAGTTGATGAAATGACCATTATACCCCTCCCGGGGCTGCCTGTAGTGTCAGCATGGTCGTTGGTTGACTTTCGGGAGCTGATTCCAAAACTTGGATCTCAGTCGAGTCTTTTGACCTCAGGGTTGTCTTTGAGGCTGACGTGGTCGTTCCAAGTTTTGCTCTAGAGTTGTTGTGATGCTTCAGGTTGACGTTTGAAGTTGACCTGACGTCCCGGGTTAAGACCAGGGATGACCTGCACTTCCCGGGTTGAGACCGGGGTTGAGTTTGACTTCCCGGGTTGCTGCTGGGGATGAACTATGTTTCCCGGATTAAGACCAGAGATGGCTTGACATGTCCTCAGTTGATGTCGACGTTGCCTTGACTTCCCATATTGAGACCAGGGTTGACTTTACGGCCCAATATTGAGGTCGGGGTTGATTGGTACCTCCCGGGTTGAGACCGGGGTTGATTTTGACTTCCCGGGTTGAGACTAGGGTTGATTAATACCTCTCGGGTTGCTGTCAGGGTTTAATTGACTTCCCAGGTTGAGACTGGGGTTGATTTTGACCTCCCGGGTTGACACCGGGATTGAGCTTGAGGATCCTATTGACTGTCAGAGCTTGATTGATGGTCCGATTGACTGTTGAAGCTTGATTGATGGTCCGATTGACTGTCGGAGCTCGATTGATGGTCCGATTGACTGTCAGAGCTCAATTGATAGTCCGATTGACTGTCAGAGCTTGATTGCTAGTATTGGGAATCAACTTTAGGTTGAAGGACCGACGTTGGTGGCCGGATTTGGATTAATTGATAGTTTTGCCCTCCTACCGGGTTAGTATTGGGGCAAGGAAAATTTCAAGTGTCTACAGATGCCCCTCTTTATCATGTCCATGTAACATAGTGGAATGGACAGGATAAAGATTAGTAGACACTGAAAATAAAGAGTGCCAGAGCCATTTTGAAGCTGGGCATCTTAGATTAGAATGGGACTACTTTTGGCAGTGTGCGTTATCACTTTGTTGGGGATGACGATATCCGGTATAGCCATTGATGGTGTTAGGAATTTATCGCGAGCCAGTTTTGTTATTCTCGGCGGTGGATGACATCATTCACGATAATTTGTTTGACTCTAGTGAGTTTGTTGAAGATGATTTATCACAGATTTTTTCCTCTTGACCTGCTAGAGATGACATCATCTGCAATAGCATCGTAGATTCTGAGGGAGTGAGCTATCACAGATTTTCCCATCTTGATCTGCCGGGGATGATGTCCTCTGCGATAGCTTTGTGGGTATTGAGGGAGTGGCCAGGATTGATACTACCTCAATGATCTTCTTTGAGGATGTGTATAACAGATTCCATCATCTGTCCTTTTGTGAAGATGGATTATTATATGACTCTCACCCGTAGATCGTCTCCCGACATCTCATGGGACTAGTCTGAAGGTTGAAATTTACTTCGGTCGGCACCCGAACTTCGTTGGGGTTGTACCAACGGCTGAGTTATCAGCGGTCAGTACCCGATGCTTCGCTGGACTAAAATCAACGGCTGAGTTGTCACCGATCAGTACTTGATGCTTCGCTGGACTGGAACCAATGGCTGAGTTGTCACCGGTCAATACCTGATGCTTTACTGGACTGGAACCAATGGCTGAGTTGTCACCGGTCAGTACCCGAACTTCGCTGGGGCTGAGCCAACGGTTGAAACTACTTCGGTCAGAACCCGAACTTCGCTGGGGCTGAGCCAACGGTTGAAACTGCTTCGGTCAGAACCCGAACTTCGCTGGGGCTGAGCCAACGACTAAAACTGCTTCGATCAGAACCCAAACTTCGCTGGGGCTGAGCCAACGGCTAAAACTACTTCGGTCAGAACCCAAACTTTGCTTGGGCTGAGCCAACGGTTGAAACTACTTCGGTTAGAACCCGAACTTTGCTGGGGCTGAGCCAACGGCTAAAACTACTTCGGTCAGAACTCGAACTTCGCTGGGGCTGAGCCAACGGCTGAAACTGCTTCGGTCAGAACCCGAACTTCGCTGGGGCTGAGCCAACGGCTGAAACTATTTCGGGAATGGCAGTTTTTGGCAGTTTTGCACAATTTTTGCACAGTTCTTCCATAGTTTAATTTGTTAATCCTCGAACATGGCTCCGAGATGAATGTCAAGGGTCTCTGTAGAGTTTCCCTTTTTGTCAGGATTGCACTGCTTGAACGCAGAATTTCAGGACAAACTGCTCAATCGCGTAGCGATTTCTCTTCAGATTTGATTCGGCTACCCGTTTAAACTCCGTTTTGACTCGAACCGAATTGGGCAGGGGGCAGGTGGGACCCACCTGGGCTGCCACAGGTGGAGGTGCGGCAGCCACAGGTGGAGAGCTGCGGCCACCTGGGCTACTTAATGTGCTGCGGGAATTTCATTTTGCAAGTTTCCAGTTTGAGCAGCGAAAGGATTTTCGATCTTCTTTTTCAAATCTACGGAGTTCTGGCAGTCGAATTCTAAATCCGTCAGTTCCTACGCGTTTAGCGCGGCGTAGGTAACGTTTTCCATCTTTTTTTGTAGTTTTTGACCGTTAAAAGCATGTGAACAGCCTAGGGTGCTTTTAAAATGTATGAAAAATGTAGGTATATATGACCTGTGAAAAATTTTCTGTCTACATATGTATGCATATTTTGCTGTAATGCAAGTTTGGATGTAAGAAAATTTAGGTTCTGAGACAGTACTATTTTGAGCTTTTTGGTCAGTCTAATCATCCTTTTCGAGGCCTAGTGAGCCTGAACTTTTAACTAAAAATGCCTATGGTATTTTGGAGACCATGTGAGGCTGG
This sequence comes from Panax stipuleanatus, assembly GCA_020205555.1. Classification (NCBI taxonomy): domain Eukaryota; kingdom Viridiplantae; phylum Streptophyta; class Magnoliopsida; order Apiales; family Araliaceae; genus Panax; species Panax stipuleanatus. Next base: position 162,718,045 of record CM035117.1, read on the forward strand.
TTTTGATTTTTTCTAGTAAATATGAACTGTTTCTATTTTTGCATAGGTGTGCTATTGAATGGCCACCTAGGCATGCCTGTGTACATGTGGACAGTCCATTTTACAAAGGAGACTTTGGCGAAATTTTTCCAAAATCTTAGGTTTTGAAAAGCATGCATTTTTTTTTGACTCTGTGGGGAGTTTTTTATTGACCCAATGCAGATTTTGAGCTTCTGGGATTTTGAAAACATGCAGTTTTGACTGTGCGGGGTATTTTTGATGGACCCATGCATGTTTTAGGACTTATATATGTATGCTGGATTGATTGATTAATAAGCCACAGGTTTTAGACTTACCACACCTTGTCTGAGGTGATTTCGAGTACTGGTGTATGCGATGGATCGTGATAGACCCGACAGCTCTACCGGGGTTTCATCAGGCATTAAACGGAGGAGGGCTTCTGCCGTCCCACATGCCCGTCCAGCTAGGACGCCTCGCAGATTGGTAAAGAGCAGGATACGTCCAGCACAGGACGAGCAGCCTATTGACATTGATGACAAGGAGGCTGGTTTTGTTGCTCCTGTTCCAGCTCAGGTTCCACGTGCGGAGGTCCCGGGCATTGCTGTGCAGACACAGGAGTTGCTGGATGACTTGATTCGACATCCTTCGAGATATCTTCAGGCCAATGAGATGACTTGAAGTCTTTTTTCTCTCTGGACTTTTTCCATCTTCTAGCCATTCTTGGGGCACAGGTTTTTGACATGGGTTGGCTTTTTATGCAGGTCCCTGGCTTGACACAGTCATGAGGGAACTGGTTTAATGTGCACTCCCTCTATCAGACTCTGCACGAGGATTACAGGGAGATCGTGGATGGCTGGGGATTTTAGGCCTTCTTCTCGATCCTGCCCTGCCGTTGCCCTTGGGGGTATCTGAGGGCTTTGCCTGAGCGCTGGTTCCACCAGGCTTAGTCTCTTCATCTGCTTGATTGCGAGGTGATGATGACTCCTATGGACTGGAGATTTATCACCGGCATTGAGTTTGAGGGCGAGATAGTGCCTGTCGTGTCTGACATTTTGCCCACCGTAGTTAGATCCCTGTTGGGAGTCCCTCAGTCGGCATTCAAAGGTCGGGCAGTCCGATCTGGTCCCTTGAGTATAGATGCCCAGGACGTGACTTTACAGTTGCCTCCGCCTGATGATCGGAGGGCTAGAGATCGCATTTTGAGGCGATTGTTTTTGTCGATCATCAGGGGTTATTTTATGGCGGACAACTCGTCGACGGTGTCCTTTGCTTTGATCAGCGCCACTCAGCATGTAGAGCACCTCAGTGACTTTGATTGGGGCTCCTATACCTTTGCCTATTTTCTCCGGGGCATGTGCCTGCTTTCGGAGGGTGTGACGAAGGCTTGGTTAGGATTCCATCAGTTTTTACTGGTGAGTACATCTTTCTATACCTTTTTGATTTTTGCACTTATTTTTGGCAATTTTGGTCACTGAGGACTTTTGATATTTGCATGGATAGCTTTGGGCATTTGAGAGGCTTCCTTGCCTACGGCCCATTTCAGCATTAGTTCTGGAGACCTATCCTCGTGGACGGGGATGTCATCACTCCATTTTGACGGAGGTCCCTGTTGCTGAGGGATTCACTCATGCCCGTCTGCAGTTGGAGCTTTTGACGGCGGACTCGATCACTTGGACATCGTATACATCCGAGCACTTGACCGTCAGATTTGATGGAGGTTTCCCCACTGGCCGGGAGTTTGATTTATCGACCCGCAGAGTCCCTATGTTGACGTAGGGAGGCTGGGAGCTCTATCTTGGAGAGCGTGCCATTTGGAGCGTTACAGGGGAGATCCGCATTCCCATTACTCCTCCTGTTTGGCATCATTGGCCATTGTCCATGCCTTTAACAGACATCCCTTTGGAGGGTATAAATGGCTTTGATCTATCAGAGGGCCCATACAGCCAGGCAGCATTCTACAGTTGGTGGAGTCCTCGCTCTATCGGGGCTCAGACTCGTGCCACCCATTTTATGGCAGACATGGTGCCGGGGTCCGTGATGATGACGGACTGGATAGCTTGTGTTAGAGAGCCTACTCATGCAGACCAGATAGCACATCTGACCAGGGAGTTGGACTAGACTCGTTTCTTATCAGGTACCTTGGCCGAGATCCATCAAAGGCATCTTTATTTGACCCATCCAGCTCTAGAGCGGGCCCCTCTTCAGGTTCATTCAGTAGCAGTTATATAGGGGCAGATCCTCCCTTATACCGCCCAGATATGCCTGATCCCAGCAGCTTTGTGCAGACAGAGGATCTGGAGCAGGTCGATCGGTTTGATACCGAGGTCTTCGACTTCTTGTGATAGCTATGGCAGCTATATTTTTGGTTAGCCACTGTTTTGGCTATTCGGCGTCTGTGCCATCATTTTGATAGACCACTGTATTAGTTGGGTGGTGGTGCCCCATTTCCCTATATTCTTCCTTTCACTTGGTACCAGGATATAGGGATGATGTATGCAGTAGATAGCTTATTGTAGATATTTCTGTCATCTTTATCTACTGCATCATATTTATATCATTGTCATCATGCATGTAACATGTGTATGCACTTAGACAGCTGCGATTTGACTTGACCTCTGGACGGTCTTGTGATACGATGCTACAGATGACGACATCTGCAGTTAGCCGTATAGAGCATTTGCCACAGTTAGAGGTGGTTGCATCGTTTCGGTCATGGTATGATAGTCTGCCCTTTCTAGCTAGGGGGACAGTTGACTAGATGTTGGGGCATTCGATGGCCCTTGTAGATTTCAGGGTTCCAGACGACTTTATAGATGGCGTCCTACCCTTATGGGTACCGGAGAGACAAGTATTTCGCATTGGGCGGTGTGAGCTTTCGCCTACTCTGGAGGAGTACCAGAGATTTACTGGTTTAGATTTAGAGTCACCGTGTGCTTGGATGGCTATCAGTGATATGTGGAGACAGTTTACTCGACTGTCCGGTCTTCGACAGAGCATAGTTATGGATGAGATCGTTTCAGGGCATGTGATCTCCCTTGACTTCTTGATAGAGCGCTATGGTGAGCTTGATAGCTATGACCGTCACGTCGGAGATTTTGTCATTTTCGCAAAGGATTGGGAGACAGCCAGGATAGACATGTTGTTGATGTGCACTGTGGCGTATGTTTACATGCCATTGCATTTATATCACCTTGATGTGGGATTAGTTGTTGTAGTCAGAGCCCTTAGGCAGGGTAGTACCATTATCCCTATGATCTTTATGGAGACACTAAGGTCGCTCACCTATTGCAGTACCCATCCAGCGGGGTTTTTTTGGGGTAGCTCGGTCGTGCTGTATATGTGGTTGATGTCACACATACGACCGATTGGATCATTTAGACCTCATGCCTATTGTTTTAGCCACGAGATATCCTTAGTTTACTCCTTCCGTTTGCCTGATTGCGTCTACTCAGAGTTCTGGTTAGCATTTTTGTCGGATATTGATCATCCATTCACAGTTTTGTTATGCTCAGGGATGGCGATCCCGTTCAGCTTTATTACTCATGCATCTGGCATGGATTATTTGCCTTTGGCAGGATTGAAGGGTATGACTACTTATCATCCCTTGGCAGTTATGGAGCAGTTTGATCAATGGCAGAGTATGCACTATTTTGAGGATTCTGTTGATCAAAGGATGTCTATCTTGTTCATTCCAATGGTGGGTCTTCTCTTGCCAAATAATTATCTCTGTTGTCTCAAACTGAGAATTATATTCTAACCGTACTCCAAGATTATATAGGTAGTGTTCATGGATATAATCAGCAAGTGGATGTGCACAATCATGTCTTATGATAACATGAAGTCGTATGTGGTTAGACATCTTGTATGATAGTGACAAAACACCCTTCCAAATTTGGGATCACCTCACCTAAGTCAGGTCACCAAAATCAACGGTTAAATGACGTATAAAATACAACGCACTTATCTAAAATTTTCAATAAAATTATTTTTATACTGTTTGGTGGAAAACTTCAACAGTTATATACCCTCGTTCTATTCCCTTATTATCCCCGCTCGACCCAGCTACACTCTTATTATCTGAAAGGAATTGTGAAGCAAAAGGGTGAGCACAAATAATCCAGTAAAGAATATCATGACTAAAGATAATTAAATTATCAATAGTCTTCATCAGTAATAAATCAGAGATTTATAATATATGGTAGACGATAAAACTTTTCAACCATAGTTGTAACGGAACGAGCAATCCATTAGAAGAGTCAAATAGACCATAATGTCTATTATCTTCTCCATGTTAAAAGTTCACCAACAATGTTTTATCCCTGTAACATCAATCAACAGTTCCTGTTCATAATCATGTGAATAATTCATAATCATAATTGTGTTGCTAAATTCTTCTTCGCACCCAAGACGAAGATAATTTTCATCACCTACCTTTACCTGAAACACCAAAGATTATGGTTATACCAAATCACAGTTCCTATTCATAACCATGCTAATCGATTCATCTTTGAACTACGGGCCAAAGATATTCAACAATTAATCATTCATCTTTGCACTACAGGCCAAAGATATTCATCAATAACTCATCTTTGCACTACAGGCCAAAGATATTCACAAATCAACCGCTCATCTTTGCACTACAGGTCAAAGATATTCAACAATAATTCATCTTTGCACTACATGCCAAGGATATTCGTATCTCAAAAAATATCTAATCATTCCAGAATTTATATAAACAATAATTATAACCACGTTGATCAATTCACCTTTGCCTTTAAGCTAAAGATATTCAATTGTAAATTCAATGGTCATGAACATACCAGTCAACAATCCATCTTTGCACTACAGGCCAAAGAGAATCTATAGTCATGATCATACCAATAATCTACCCATCTTTACACTCAAGTCAAAGAGAAATTTCATTACCAGGATTATAAAAATGTTATATATGATAATAAAAACAATATGATCAAAACATCGATTTCCAAGTTCAAAAATACTCCATAATGATACTTTGTGGAGCAAAATTCAAGAATAAAGCTCAAAACATAGATCCAATCAAAGATAAGAACTTTAACAAGCAACTTGGACATATAGAAAAAAATTAATTTTTTCGTGAATAGTGCCGTATACGTGAATAGTGGCGTATACGTGAATAGTAAACCCGACGGAAAAAATAAGAATTTCATAATAAAATCCATGCCAATATTTTAGTATAATGATATTGAAAAGAATAACATCATTTACGAAAAAAAATAACATCCCTTACCTCAAAAGAATAGTACTTCTGACTGGAATATCGGATATAATATCGAAGGAAACTTGCACTAAATAGTAATACTCAAAGTATCTAAATACTCACAAAAATACGCTCGATATTATAGAGAGAGAAAACTTCTGATTCTGGTGTGATTTTCAATTCTAACCTAAGCACCCTATTTATAGAAAAAGCTTAGGATGCCAAAGTAGACTTTTGAATAAAATAATATTTTTTTAAAAAAATTTCCAGCCGCCTCCCTAAGAAAAGCCATCAGCATTCACCAACCAAAAGTGGGGCCCACCATTTTATAAAAAAATATTTATTTTCTGAAACTTTAATAATTCATAATAAATAGCCCATTTGTCAGAAAAATACAAATTTTATTTCTTTTTATAGGAAATTTAATTCTCTACAACTTTGTAGAAGGAAGTTTTTTCAAATTCCAAACATAAATTATCCGAAATCCATAAACGGATGATTTTCCACACCAAAAATACTGATAAAAATACATCAGCACTAATTCCTTTTTTTATATCCACAAAATAAATATTTTTTTATCATATAAATCAATAATTAATTATTCACAAATAATATTACAAAACTATAATATTGACAACCAGGTTGTTCCCAATAAAGAGGGGGCCTTCCGATAAGGATTTCTCCTTACTGACGCGCAATTAAATAACCCCTCCTAGACAGAACTTCTTTAGACATTGTCAATAATGCTATCTAATAATATTATTCAAATAATATGAATTATTGAGTTGATAATGTGGAATGCTGTGCAGTGACAATTATTGAATCAATAATACAAAATATCAACGGTAGCAATTATTGAATCAATCATAGCAACGTAGCAATTATTGATATAAAATATCAACGTAGTAATTATTGAATCAATAAAATATCATGCAATTATTGAATCAATAAAATATTGAACAGTAATTACTGTAACAATAACTAAGTAAGTGCCTTCTTTGGTAAGAATCAATAATTCGAAATACTGTGCAATACCGTGTGCTACTGTGCAACACCGCGTATTACTGTATTTTAACCACCGGGTATTTCAACAGTTTAACCGTAACAGTTTTACCGTTATTTATAAAAAGGTTATTTCTGTCGCTTTCTATATCCGACAGTTATTCCGTTGTGGGGCCTACAAATAGCTGCGCCGTCGTACGAATATTCCCCGACAACAAGAATATTCCACGACCAAACGAATATTTCCCGACAACAAGAATATTTTATAACCACTTGCTTACTTTGAAAAATTTACATATTTCACCCTTAACTTTAAACTTTTATCAATTTAACCATTTACTAAATAGAAAAATTGAATACTTTTATTTCATAAAATCTGGGGTCTTACAATTTCCCCTCCTTATGAAATTTCGTCCCCGAAATTTACATACCTGGTAGTTCGAAGAGATGAGGATACATTGCTTTCATTTCAGATTCTTTCTTCCCGGTCATTTCTTCTGTATCATGATTTCTCCATTGCTCATTCTAGAATACCGCTTCAAAACAAGGTTAATTGACATATAACAATTGTCAATTTATTAAGTAAGAAAAGTCAGCTTAGGTAAGTCACATACTAGCGAAGTATATTATTCGTCCCTCCCCTCCTAGTTCTAGACTCCAATCTCCGCCAGCGACCATATCCCTAAGCTCTGATACCAAAATGTAACTCATGTCCCAACCTTGGACAGCACCTTACATTGATACCTATCAGTTTGCCATCGCAGAACGGCGTCCCCTACGGAGAGTCTGGCTTCGGTGCATCCCCCATAAACAGGAAGTCACCAGCGAGAGGCTCGGGGCTCTTTACTTATAGCTCTGATACCAAAATGTAACGCCCTCAAAATAGGTCCAATCCACCCAACCCATTCTGGGTCGCCACGAAATACACTCAACAAAATTCTAAATATAAATTTTTAAATTATAACTTTTAAACTATCGTACAAAATACGACCACAATTAAACTGTGAGTTTCAATACAAATACAGTGCCCATATTCCAAATCAATAATACGTTATAGAAAGGATAACTGTTTTAAAAATTAAAATCTTTGGAAAATACTCAAGAAAACCTTCGTACATGGGCGGCCATGCATCTAAGTTATAATAGATATCGTAGGACTCGAGAATTATCCTTGGTTGACCCAATAGACCCCAAAGAAAAACGAGAAGATTACTATCTTGTTCATTCCAATGGTGGGTCTTTTCTTGCCAAATAATTATCTCTGTTGTCTCAAACTGAGAATTATATTCTAACCGTACTCCAAGATTATATAGGTAGTGTTCATGGATATAATCAACAAGTGGATGTGCACAACCATGTCTTATGATAACATGAAGTCGTATGTGGTTAGACATCTTGTATGATAGTGACAAAACACCCTTCCAAAATTGGGATCACCTCACCTAAGTCAGGTCACCAAAATCAACGGTTAAATGACGTATAAAATACGACGCACTTATCTAAAAATTTTAATAAAATTATTTTCATACTGTTTGGTGGAAAACTTCAACCGTTATAGACCCTCGTTCTATTCCCCTGTTATCCCCGCTCGACCCAGCTACACTTTTATTACCTGAAAGGAATTGTGAAGCAAAAGGGTGAGCACAAATAGTCCAGTAAAGAATATCATGACTAAAGATAATTAAATTATCAATAGTCTTCATCAGTAATAAATCAGAGATTTATAATATATGGTAGACGATAAAACTTTTCAACCATAGTTGCAACGGAACGAGCAATCCATTAGAAGAGTCAACTAGACCATAATGTCTATTATCTTCTCCATGTTAAAAGTTCACCAACAATGTTTTATCCCTGTAACATCAATCAACAGTTCCTGTTCATAATCATGTGAATAATTCATAATCATAATTGTGTTGCTAAATTCTTCTTCGCACCCAAGACGAAGATAATTTTCATCACCTACCTTTACCTGAAACACCAAAGATTATGGTTATACCAAATCACAGTTCCTATTCATAACCATGCTAATCGATTCATCTTTGAACTACGGGCCAAAGATATTCAACAATTAATCATTCATCTTTGCACTACAGGCCAAAGATATTCATCAATAACTCATCTTTGCACTACAGGCCAAAGATATTCACAAATCAACCGCTCATCTTTGCACTACAGGTCAAAGATATTCAACAATAATTCATCTTTGCACTACATGCCAAGGATATTCGTATCTCAAAAAATATCTAATCATTCCAGAATTTATATAAACAATAATTATAACCACGTTGATCAATTCACCTTTGCCTTTAAGCTAAATATATTCAATTGTAAATTCAATGGTCATGAACATACCAGTCAACAATCCATCTTTGCACTACAGGCCAAAGAGAATCTATAGTCATGATCATACCAATAATCTACCCATCTTTACACTCAAGTCAAAGAGAAATTTCATCACCAGGATTATAAAAATGTTATATATGATAATAAAAACAATATGATCAAAACATCGATTTCCAAGTTCAAAAATACTCCATAATGATACTTTGTGGAGCAAAATTCAAGAATAAAGCTCAAAACTTAGATCCAATCAAAGATAAGAACTTTAACAAGCAACTTGGACATATAGAAAAAAAATTAATTTTTCCGTGAATAGTGCCATATACGTGAATAGTGGCGTATACGTGAATAGTAACCCAGACGGAAAAAATAAGAATTTCATAATAAAATCCATGCCAATATTTTAGTATAATGATATTGAAAAGAATAACATCATTTACGAAAGAAAATAACATCTCTTACCTCAAAAGAATAATACTTCTGACTGGAATATCGGATATAATATCGAAGGAAACTTGCACTAAATAGTAACACTCAAAGTATCTAAATACTCACAAAAATACGCTCGATATTATAGAGAGAGAAAACTTCTGATTCTGGTGTGATTTTCAATTCTAACCTAAGCACCCTATTTATAGGAAAAGCTTAGGATGCCAAAGTAGACTTTTGAATAAAATAATATTTTTTAAAAAAAATTCCAGCCGCCTCCCTAAGAAAAGCCATCAGCATTCACCAACCAAAAGTGGGGCCCACCATTTTATAAAAAAATATTTATTTTCTGAAACTTTAATTCATAATAAATAGCCCATTTGTCAGAAAAATACAAATTTTATTTCTTTTTATAGGAAATTTAATTCTCTACAACTTTGTAGAAGGAAGTTTTTTCAAATTCCAAACATAAATTATCCGAAATCCATAAACGGATGATTTTCCACACCAAAATACTGATAAAAATACATCAGCACTAATTCCTTTTTTTATATCCACAAAATAAATATTTTCTTATCATATAAATCAATAATTAATTATTCACAAATAATATTACAGAACTATAATATTGACAACCAGGTTGTTCCCAATAAAGAGGGGGCCTTCCGATAAGGATTTCTCCTTACTGACGCGCAATTAAATAACCCCTCCTAGACAGAACTTCTTTAGACATTGTCAATAATGCTATCTAATAATATTATTCAAATAATATGAATTATTGAGTTGATAATGTAGAATGTTGTGCAGTGACAATTATTGAATCAATAATACAAAATATCAACGGTAGCAATTATTGAATCAATCATAGCAACGTAGCAATTATTGATATAAACTATCAACGTAGTAATTATTGAATCAATAAAATATCATGCAATTATTGAATCAATAAAATATTGAACAGTAATTACTGTAACAATAACTGAGTAAGTGCCTTCTTTGGTAAGAATCAATAATTCAAAATACTGTGCAATACCGTGTGCTACTGTGCAACACCGCGTATTACTGTATTTTAACCACCGGGTATTTCAACAGTTTAACCGTAACAGTTTTACCGTTATTTATAAAAAGGTTATTTCTGTCGCTTTCTATATCCGACAGTTATTCCTTTGTGGGGCCTACAAATAGCTGCGCCGTCGTACGTATATTCCCCGACAACAAGAATATTCCACGACCAAACGAATATTCCCCGACAACAAGAATATTTTATAACCACTTGCTTACTTTAAAAAATTTACATATTTCACCCTTAACTTTAAACTTTTATCAATTTAACCATTTACTAAATAGAAAAATTGAATACTTTTATTTCATAAAATCTGGGGTCTTACAATTTCCCCTCCTTATGAAATTTCGTCCCCGAAATTTACGTACCTGGTAGTTCGAAGAGATGAGGATACATTGCTTTCATTTCAGATTCTTTCTTCCCGGTCATTTCTTCTGTATCATGATTTCTCCATTGCTCATTCTAGAATACCGCTTCAAAACAAGGTTAATTGACATATAACAATTGTCAATTTATTAAGTAAGAAAAGTCAGCTTAGGTAAGTCACATACTAGCGAAGTATATTATTCGTCCCTCCCCTCCTAGTTCTAGACTCCAATCTCCGCCAGCGACCATATCTCTAAGCTCTGATACCAAAATGTAACTCATGTCCCAACCTTGGACAACACCTTACATTGATACCTATCAGTTTGCCACCGCAGAACGGCGTCCCCTACGGAGAGTCTGGCTTCGGTGCATTCCCATAAACAGGAAGTCACCAGCGAGAGGCTCGGGGCTCTTTACTTATAGCTCTGATACCAAAATGTAACGCCCCCAAAATAGGTCCAATCCACCCAACCCATCTGGGTCGCCACGAAATACACTCAACAAAATTCTAAATATAAATCTTCAAATTCTAACTTTTAAACTGTCGTACAAAATACGACCACAATTAAACTGTGAGTTTCAATACAAATACAGTGCCCATATTCCAAATCAATAATACGTTATAGAAAGGATAACTGTTTTAAAAATTAAAATCTTTGGAAAATACTCAAGAAAACCTTCGTACATGGGCGGCCATGCATCTAAGTTATAATAGATATCGTAGGACTCGAGAATTATCCTTGGTTGACCCAATAGACCCCAAAGAAAAACGAGAAGATTACTATCTTGTTCATTCCAATGGTGGGTCTTTTCTTGCCAAATAATTATCTCTGTTGTCTCAAACTGAGAATTATATTCTAACCGTACTCCAAGATTATATAGGTAGTGTTCATGGATATAATCAGCAAGTGGATGTGCACAACCATGTCTTATGATAACATGAAGTCGTATGTGGTTAGACATCTTGTATGATAGTGACAAAACACCCTTCCAAAATTGGGATCACCTCACCTAAGTCAGGTCACCAAAATCAACGGTTAAATGACGTATAAAATACGACGCACTTATCTAAAATTTTCAATAAAATTATTTTCATACTGTTTGGTGGAAAACTTCAACCGTTATAGACCTTCGTCCTATTCCCCTGTTAACCCCGCTCGACCCAGCTACACTCTTATTACCTGAAAGGAATTGTGAAGCAAAAGGGTGAGCACAAATAGTCCAGTAAAGAATATCATGACTAAGGATAATTAAATTATCAATAGTCTTCATCAGTAATAAATCAGAGATTTATAATATATGGTAGATGATAAAACTTTTCAACCATAGTTGCAGCGGAACGAGCAATCAATTAGAAGAGTCAAATAGACCATAATGTCTATTATCTTCTCCATGTTAAAAGTTCACCAACAATGTTTTATCCCTGTAACATCAATCAACAGTTCCTGTTCATAATCATGTGAATAATTCATAATCATAATTGTGTTGCTAAATTCCTCTTCGCACCCAGGACGAAGATAATTTTCATCACCTACCTTTACCTGAAACACCAAAGATTATGGTTATACCAAATCACAGTTCCTGTTCATAACCATGCTAATCAATTCATCTTTGAACTATGGGCCAAAGATATTCAACAATTAATCATTCATCTTTGCACTACAGGCAAAAGATATTCATCAATAACTCATCTTTGCACTACAGGCCAAAGATATTCACAAATCAACCGCTCATCTTTGCACTACAGGTCAAAGATATTCAACAATAATTCATCTTTGCACTACATGCCAAGGATATTCGTATCTCAAAAAATATCTAATCATTCCAGAATTTATATAAACAATAATTATAACCATGTTGATCAATTCACCTTTGCCTTTAAGCTAAAGATATTCAATTGTAAATTCAATGGTCATGAACATACCAGTCAACAATCCATCTTTGCACTACTGGCCAAAGAGAATCTATAGTCATGATCATACCAATAATCTACCCATCTTTACACTCAAGTCAAAGAGAAATTTCATCACCAGGATTATAAAAATGTTATATATGATAATAAAAACAATATTATCAAAACATCGATCTCCAAGTTTAAAAATACTCCATAATGATACTTTGTGGAGCAAAATTCAAGAATAAAGCTCAAAACTTAGATCCAATCAAAGATAAGAACTTTAACAAGCAACTTGGACATATAGAAAAAAATTTAATTTTTCCGTGAATAGTGTCGTATACGTGAATAGTGTCGTATACGTGAATAGTAATCCCGACGAAAAAAGTAAGAATTTCATAATAAAATCCATGCCAATATTTTAGAATAATGATATTGAAAAGAATAACATTATTTACGAAAGAAAATAACATCCCTTACCTCAAAAGAATAGTACTTCTGACTGGAATATCGGATATAATACCGAAGGAAACTTGCACTGAATAGTAACACTCAAAGTATCTAAATACTCACAAAAATACGCTCGATATTATAGAGAGAGAAAACTTCTGATTCTGGTGTGATTTTCAATTCTAACCTAAGCACCCTATTTATAGAAAAAGTTTAGGATGCCAAAGTAGACTTTTTAATAAAATAATATTTTTAAAAAAAAATTTCCAGCCGCCTCCCCAAGAAAAGCCATCAGCATTCACCAACCAAAAGTGGGGCCCACCATTTTATAAAAAAATATTTATTTTTTGAAACTTCAATAATTCATAATAAATAACCCCTTTGTCAGAAAAATACAAATTCTATATCTTTCTATAGGAAATTTAATTCTCTACAACTTTGTAGAAGGAAATTTTTTCAAATTCCAAACATAAATTATCCGAAATCCATAAACGGATGATTTTCCACACCAAAATACTGATAAAAATACATCAGCACTAATCCTTCTTTTATATCCACAAAATAAATATTTTCTTATCATATAAATTAATAATTAATTATTCACAAATAATATTACAGAACTACAATATTGACAACCAGGTCGTTCCCAGGAAAGAGGGGGCCTTCCCAGGAAAGAGGGGGCCTTCCGATAAGGACTTCTCCTTACTGGCGCGCAATTAAATAACCCCTCCTAGACAGAACTTCCTTAGACATTGTCAATAATGCTATCTAATAATATTATTCAAATAATATGAATTATTGAGTTGATAATGTGGAATACTGTGCAGTGACAATTATTGAATCAATAATACAAAATATCAACTGTAGCAATTATTGAATCAATCATAGCAACGTAGCAATTATTGATATAAAATATCAACGTAGCAATTATAGAATCTATAAAATAGCATGCAATTATTGAATCAATAAAATATTGAATAGTAATTACTGTAACAATAACTAAGTAAGTGCCTTCTTTGGTAAGAATCAATAATTCGAAATACTATGCAATACCGTGTGCTACTGTGCAACACCGCGTATTACTGTATTTTAACCACCGGGTATTTCAACAGTTTAACCGTAACAGTTTTATCGTTATTTATAAAAAAGTTATTTCTGTCGCTTTCTATATCCGACTGTTATTCCGTTGTGGGGCCCACAAATAGCTGCGACGTCTTACGAATATTTCCCGACAACAAGAATATTTCACGACCAAACGAATATTCTCCCGACAACAAGAATATTTTATAACCACTTGCTTACTTGAAAAATTTGCATATTTCACCCTTAACTTTAAACTTTTATCAATGTAACCATTTACTAAATAGAAAAATTGAATACTTTTATTTCATAAAATCTGGGGTCTTACATCCGGCCATATGGATCCATGGCCTGCCCAACAACAAGTTGTATCCGGTGGCTATGCTGAGCACCTGGAAAGATACATAGAAGATGTGTGGACCAATTTCTAGAGGAAGCTCGATTTCCCCCATAGCCTGGCGGCGAGATCCATCGAAAGCTCGGATAACCATGTGACTGGCTTTGATCCGATTAGGATTGATCTTCATCCTTTCTAACGTGTTGTATGGATAAATGTTGAGGGAAGATCCTCCATCAATAAGCACTCCTTCGATCACGTATCTGGAGGACATAACGGCTATATGCAGGGACTTGTGGTGGCCCCTTCCTTCAGAAGATATCATCTTCTGTGAAGGAAATCACATTATTGTTGAAAATATATTCTATTACGTGACGAAATTTCTCTGTGTCTACCGTGTATGGCAGATGAGCTTCTTCTAGTACCTTCACTAGGATATTACGATGATCCTCTGATGATAGGACCAAGTCCAGGATGGATATTTGCTTGGGTGCGTCTTTCAAGCTTTGCACTATCTTGATTTCATTGTGTCCTATCTTTTTGAGGAACTCTTTTATCTTTTCTTCAGCCACCCTTTCTTTTGCTTTGGTAACTGGTTTAATCACCCGCTGAGGCAGGTACAATGGATTATCCTTTGACAGGATGGAAATGTTGTTTGAGATAGAGCTTTCAATGTCCCCGTAGTTCCATGGGACCTTCTTCAGACTAGTAATCGGATACTGAGGCTTGAAGGGAAAAATTAGAGGCTGAGGTGCAGCCACCTTCACAGAATTTTGTTTATCTTGGACCCCTTTACCTGTCAGTACCAGGGGTGTGATGATTGATTCTTTATCGCAGGATATGACAGCCACTGTGTCCTGATACCATGCATCGAGGATCCAGAGGCTATCTTTATCTGTCATGTCGAGGATTTGATCTCCTCTGATTAGGTCACCTTTCTCAATCAGGTCTTGAATTAGGTTGCGAAGTGCCCAGCATTCTTCTATATCATGGCCGGGAGAATTGGAATGGTACTGACATATTTGGTCAGGTTTGAATTTTCTGGATTGAGGGTTCAGCGGAGGTAGCAAGTCTGCAACCATTCCCTCGTTGATCATCATTTGCAAGATTTCATCCATTGATTGGTTCAAATTGGTGAAATTCCTTTGAAATAAAAACTTCCTACCTGCTTGGACACTTGCTTCTTCAATCCCCTTGTCAGTCCAGGGTGTAAGCTCACAAGTCCGGCTATGATCTTGATTAGAATTAACTCTCGCTGGAGGAGAGTGACTGCCAATAAATTGATGGATTTGCTTAAACATCTTTCTGGTGAGTTGATGTTGGTGGACGACCAGTTCAGCCAACTACTCGACTTGTTCCTTGATAGATTTTATTTCTTGCTCTATCAGGAATTGCTTTTCAAAAGCTTCCCAACTCATTGGGCTGATGTTGTTGGATTGAGTGGATTCTTCAATATAGCAGAGGTATTTGGATCATTCTCCACTCGAAGTGTTGATCATATTGACACTCTCCTCCTTGTGCTGTGGGAGAGGGTTATCTTGGACATGCGGTTGATCGGGTTTTGTGACCACAATTTCTCCATTATCAATCAAATCTTGTATCTTGTGCTTCAGGGACCAACAATCTTGGGTGTCATGGCCCGGTGATCCGGAATGATAAGCACATTTCTTGCTAGGGTCGAAGTTCCTTGCATTAGTGTTAGTTGGCGGAAGGAGTTGGCCAATCTTCTTCTGAGCTGTTAGAAGTTTGAAGACGTTTTCGAGTGAATCCCCTAGTGGGGTAAAAGTCCTTCTGCGTCTAACCTCCATGTTTTTCTGGAATGAAGGATTTGAAGATGTGCTGCAGCCTGGAAAGGGGTATAGTTCCTCCTTTGAATGGGTGTATTGTTTGAATTACTACTTGAATTTTGTCCTTGTAACACCAAGGAAACTTCTTCATCTTTCTTTTTGTGGACTCTCCGGGGATTACTCCCGTAATTTTTGGATTGGATATGCTCAGTAACAGCTTCGAGTGCTATTAGGTCTTTTATTTTTCCGGCCTTGAGTCCCATTTCGGCCATTTCACCGTGTTTGATCATTTCAGAGAAAGGTTTTCCTATGCCTGCCAAGACCCTTTCATAATAAAGAGCTTCTTGAATATCGATGAAAGTCATGACTATTTCAGATTCAGTTATGGCTGGGGTGACTTGCTCTGCAACCCGTCTCCATCGTTGGCCATATTCTCTGAATGATTCAATGTTATTCTTCTTGATTTTGGTAATTTGATACCGATCTGGAGCTAACTGAGATTGAAAACTGTACTGGTTGAGGAAGGAATGGGCCAATTCTTCCCAACTGTGGATTTTGGAGTTGTCCAGACGGGCATACCAGGCTTTGGCTTCTCCAATAAAACTCTTCTGAAATAACTGCATTCGAAGTTTCTCATCCTCAGTATAGGATCCGAGTTCTCCGATGAAAACTTTCAGATGTGTGTTTGGATCTCCCAACCCATCATATTTCTCGAACTAGGGGGTTCTGAATTTCTCAGGATAACGAGCCCCGTGGAATATACAGAGGTCGGAATAATTCACACTACCAAATGCCCCAGTACCTTTGATAGACCAGAGCGTTTCTTCCATTTGTTGCATTTTCTTGAGAAGGTCACCAGCTTCTTGTTCTTTGCTTAGGATGGTGATTTCGGGAGTTTTGTTGATTGTATCCTGGTTCTGGGGTCCAGGGATCTGTGTTTCGGCCTTTTCTATATCTTGACTGCCAGTACCACTACCAGATGCTCCTGGGTCTGGATGAGATTGAGATTGATTCTCTTTGAAGGCATTGCTTTGCTCTCGAAGGAAACCGGCTAGCTCGACTATCTGATTTTTCAATCCTTCGAATTCTTCCCTAGACACAGGGGTGGATTCTGGTGAAGCACTTGAAGCCATGTCCGTAAATGGACCATGTGCTTTTCTGGCCTTTGATCTAGTGATAGGACCAATTTTTCCCTACCTACACCAAAACGTAGGAGTGTCAGTTCCCTGTCGTAGGTAATGACTGTATGCATTTATGATGTGTGTTTTAAGTTTATCCTGCAAAACCGAGGTTAGTTGTTTTTGATGGTAGGATGACAGGATATTTGACAGGAAAGTAAATCTTTCATTATTGTCATTTACATTGTGCTCCTTAGTAATTGCAGACTTGACATGGAATTAAAAGAGGAAAGCATGAAGAAACATCCTGTCGGATTCGGTTGATCAGAAGCTGACCTATCCTGGGTTACTCTCGCGGCTTTTGTTTCGGCATGAAGGTTCCCAGATCATCGCAATCTACTTGAAGGGAAGTTAATCCGATCGTTCAACTGAAGCAAATCTGGGTGGTGCATTTTCAGGAGGCAGCCCCGGAGACTTAGTCGTGCCCAGAGTCCTTACTTATCACCGACTGGGTTATCCTTCTGGTGGAGGGACTCACAACATACATTCACATACATCGGCCTTACCGCTTATGCATGCAGTGACAGTTTGTGCAAAGCACTAATATGGGTGCGAAGCACTAAAGCATTCATTCTCATTCATTCAATGTAAAGGCATAGCATTCATACATTCAATGAAAGATGTAACATTCACTCATCCATTTACTGTGGAGACGCAGGATTTCACGCATTCAATAGTTTTGAAAGGGAAATGTTTGAAAAGATTGAAAGCGGCCTAAGCCCTCTACTATCCCCAGCAGAGTCGCAACATGTCGACTTTGGAAAATTTAAGAAATACCGCGGGTCGGTTGTAACCCGATTTTCCTCAAATCGATCTTCCTAAGTTATCTCTACCCTTATTCTTTTTTATTGCAAAAAAAAGGTTTTGAAGGGTTTTTTAGGAAAGAGGCCAACATGTGTATATATCAACGATTTGATTTGATTTAAACAGAGTCGCCACTTGGTAGTTTTGAAAATGGTTGTACCAACTCAACCTGAATTTAATTTGAAAAGAGGCCCAATTGCTGGACACTGTCGAAACTTGATCTTTGAAATCAGAGTTTTGAGTTCGGGGGCTTGGTTAAGTGTGGGGAAGGTGTTAGGCACCCCACGACTCCCGTGTAAACACGGTACCACAATCTTTTTAATATTTCCCTTAAAACTGGAATGCGTGAGTGAATGCTGTTTGAAAATTGGGCCTTTTGATTGATTGGAAGCTTTGACAGGCTTTGTTGAGCCTATATATGAAGGGTTTGATTTGATTTAAAAATCAGTCCTTGATTTGATTTGCAAAAAGCATCATTTAATTTGATTTGCAAAAGCGTTTGAATTGAATTGACAGTGATGTTTTGAAAGTTGGTTTTATCAAACCCTTACGCTGACATAGGAATTGAAGCACATCGCCACTTTTAATTTTTATCTTTATAGCCTTAAGGCTGCATGCAAGTGGTGATTTGTCGGGCTGCGAAGCATCCTCGACCATAGAAATATAAAGTGTCGGTCTCCTTATGGGTTTGAAAACCATCGGAGGGACGCTGACATGACAATCCATATTTTCACTATGCTGAGACCTTAAATCCGGATAACTGTTTTAAGGTCTGTGCATGTACATTTTATAGAAAAAACTGGC
Source organism: Panax stipuleanatus (assembly GCA_020205555.1). Classification (NCBI taxonomy): domain Eukaryota; kingdom Viridiplantae; phylum Streptophyta; class Magnoliopsida; order Apiales; family Araliaceae; genus Panax; species Panax stipuleanatus. Next base: position 162,736,821 of record CM035117.1, read on the forward strand.
AGGGTACATCTGTAAATTAGAGTTTGTCTATCGAGGGAATTAGATTTTGATCAGTTTGATCATGAATCCCACGATTCCTAGGCTCACATATGAGTAGCTAGAAAACCTGCACAATTCAAATTTGTACAGAAATAGATAAATATCCCAAGATAGCCAGAACCAGGGATTCATTCAGTAAATCCCGTCTCGTTCCCACTAGATAACGATCTAAGGGACGTGAGGTTGCTTTCGAAGCTGAAACAATAAAAATAATTAGATTTAAAGAAATCTCAGCCGTTATAGCTTCCAGGTTCTGTCCGGACCTGTTTGAACTGCTGAAAGCTAGAATTGGCGAGATTTGGATAAATCTAGTCTGCCCGCAGATATGTCAGTGCAAAATCATATACAAATAAATGTTAAATGCAGCAGTTGAATAAATTGAATAAAGCAATATATATAATTATATATATAACAGCTATAAGAGGGCGATGGGTTTTCACTCGCAAGCCCGGACTAGAATTGAAATATATATATATATAAACTGTAAATAGCCACGAAATAATTCAGGCTGTGACAGAAATAAAATATATATATATAAACAGTAAAAAGGGCGATGGGTTTTCACGCCTGTGCCCGTATTGGAATTGAAATTGAAATTGACAGAAAGTAGTCACCTAGTGACTTGGGAGAGCACCCAGTATGGAAAAGTGTGCAAAAGCAGTAAAATGGCCACGAAATAGTCTAGGCCGACTTAATATATATATATATATATATATATATATATTGACAGAAATATAGTCAACCAGAACTGATATGAGTACCAGTGATGGTGAATGTCGCTTATATATGCGTAAATATATATAAAAGCGGTAAACTACCTCAGATTTGAAATTCGGGCTTGACAGAATTAAAATGTTAGTACATTTACAGTTAAATATATACAAAAAAGGGCCAAACTCGGACTGGAAAGATAACGCAGTTCGACGAAGTTGCCAGAATGTGTGTGCTAGTGCATTGAAGCAGCTAGAGTTGACGGATCGTCAATTCGAGTTGTAGAAATGTTGAAAATAGAGTTTATGTACAAAAATGTATCAATTTTTGACGAAAACGGCCATGGAACTAAGTTCCGGGCATATTTAGAAGATGAAACTTTGTGTGCAAGTGTAATACAGTGCAAAGTAGTAGTATTGACTAGCTGATCGTAAAAATACTTAAAATGGGCTGTAATACGGGCTTTTTGCCAAATCGTAGGGTTTGAACGTCCAAATCTACTAGTGATTTTTTGATATGTGGTAGTATATGGGTATATCTACGTGTTGGAGTGAAAATATTTGAGTTTGGAAGAGGTGTAAAAGTCAAAAAATCAAACTGGCAGAGCTTCGTTGCGTTCTGACTTTTTTTAAAATGAGAGGGGGCACGTTTATTTATAGGCCAGGGAGCCTCCACTCTACCTGCGGCTCCCCTAGGTGGGGCCCACCTGCCCGGCTTGGTCATCTCGAAGTACGCGCACTCCGAGCAATGCGATGTCCGGTTAAAAACTTTCTAACTTTTGCTCGGAGCGTCCGTTTGAGGCGTGCGATACCTTTCCAAAAAGCTCTCGCCGAGAGTGTCGCAATGACATGGAAAAAAACATTTTTTCGGATCCAGGAAGACGGGTTCATAACCAGGTCTTCGTTTTCCCGTAGTTTATCCGTTAAGCTGTCTTGCGTAGTTGCCACTCGGGATCGTCGTTAGGGTTCATTCTGACTTTGGTGACATCGATTTGGCTTGAGTTTGACCAAATCGGTTGAGAGTTGATGAAATGACCATTGTACCTCTCCCGGGGCTGCCTGTAGTGTCGGCATGGTCGCTGGTTGACTTTCGGGAGCTGATTCCAAAACTTGGATCTCAGTCGAGTCTTTTGACCTCAGGGTTGTCTCTGAGGCTGACGTGGTCGTTCCAGGTTTTTCTCTGGAGTTGTTGTGATGCTTCAGGTTGACGTCCGAAGTTGACCTGACGTCCCGGGTTAAGACCGGGGATGACCTGTACTTCCCGGGTTGAGACCGGGGTTGAGTTTGACTTCCCGGGTTGCTACCGGGGATGAACCATGTTTCCCGAATTGAGACCGGAGATGGCTTGACATGTCCCCGGTTGATGTCGAGGTTGCCTTGACTTCCCGGATTGAGACCAGGGTTGACTTTACGGTCCGATATTGAGGTCGGGGTTGATTGGTACCTCCCGAGTTGAGACCGGGGTTGATTTTGACTTCCCGAGTTGAGACCGGGGTTGATTAATACCTCCCGGGTTGCTGTGGGGGTTTAATTGACTTCCCGAGTTGAGACCGGGTTGATTTTGACCTCCGGGTTGAGACCGAGATTAAGCTTGATGGTCCGATTGACTGTCGGAGCTGGATTGATGGTCCGATTGATTGTCGGAGCTCGATTGATGGTTCGATTGACTGTCGGAGCTCGATTGATAGTCCGATTGATTGTCGGAGCTTGATTGATAGTATTGGGAATCAGCTTTAGGTTGAAGGACTGACGTTGGTGACCGGATTTGGATTGATTGACAGTTTTGCCCTCCTACCGGGTTAGTATTGGAGCAAGAAAAATTTTAAGTGTCTACAATATATATATATATATATATATAAAACATCATTTGATGTTGTCAATGAATAATTTATTAATTTAATTAATATGATATCTTAAAATTTAACTCTAATCATTATCATAAAAAGGATAGATAATAGTTTTAACATAAAACTGTTATTTTAATTCATTAAGACAAAACTATGGATTCATGGTGACGAGGTTTTAGTCTATTGATTAAGAATATTATGACTTTTAAGTTTCAGATTCGATTATTACTTAAATAAATTTATTTATTCAATTTAATTGATTTTTAAAATTATAATAATGATGGTGTACTTAAATTATTAATTATATTTGAAGTGCCCAAAAAGTGAGTTTCAAAAAAAAAATTCAAAACCCAAAAGAAGAAGATAAAAAAAATAAAGGGAAAACAAAAGAAATCAAAGACGTCATTGACTTCAAGTCTAGTATGGAACCGTAAGGATTAAGAAATGGTTGTAAATTTGTAATTAATGTACTCCTACCTGCACCGAGTTGAAACTATTCATATTGTTGAAATTGGCTCGAATTCACATGCATGCTGAATTCACAAACTTGTTGCATGAAATAATTTGACTTTTTTTTAATGTTGTTGGATTCATATTGAACCAACGACATTCCACATGCATGTTGAATTCACAAACGTGTTGCGTGAAATATTCGCCAATTCATTGCAAACAATTAGTCATACAATAATATTTATCCCAAATAATTGTTTCATAAAAAGAGTTACTAAAAGTAATTTTTGTGTCACTAAATATTGAGAGAAATTGGAATACAAGTCTAATGAAGTGGAATAAGTGGAACCTAATCCAACTTTTTTTTTCTTTTTTTTTTTTTTGGGGGGGGGGGGGGGGGGGGGGGGGGGGGGGGGGGGGGGGGGAGTGGGGAGTGGGGGGAGTACCCCTCTTGATTTTTGTAATTCTTTATTATTAGTATAGGGGTGTTAAAGTAAAGTCTCCTCTTAAAAAAAGATTTGATAATTTAAAAAATTAATTTTATTGTAAGAGTGCTCGTATATACGGCGCAAATACGGATTAGGATCCTCTCTATCATACTTTTTCTCTGATTTATCCCAGTACACATTTAGCAAAATAAATATTATTTATAAAAAAACTTTTAAGGATACATTTATTTATGACGATTTTTATTATATCGTTAATTGTTTGCGATCAATTTTATTTTATAGCTAAATAGAGGATATGTATTAACGGAGGGATCCTAATCCCACAAATATAGACCAACAGAACGGAATAAAAACCAAGCTTAAACACAAAACAGAGTACCTGTAGTACCATGCAAATACAAGGAATAGAAAAACACTATAACTACACAAGTGCGGATTGTATCGTGGAGTAGCGTACACAAGGATAACGATATTGTATCGTGGAGTAGCGTACACAAGGATAACGATATTGTATCGTGGAGTAGCGTACACAAGGATACGTTGTGTCCCGAATGTTCTATTTACACAACATTTACACAATAACTAAATGTGTAAAATATACATATATACCTTAGATAACCGACAAATAACCAAGCTTTAAGACGAACTGATCATACCAGCCAGCTAAATATAAGGATTATTAGAAAAACCAATCAACAGTACAAACTGAAAATACAAAGGACCAAATGACATGACTTGATGATGAGTTCACAAACTGGTCTGAATTCCAATGGGTGCTGATCTCCCTTCTACGGACCAGGACCATTGGGCGAGCAACTTCGGGATACGTGTGAACAACCTTTAGGAGCTTGGAGACGTCCTGGTCCTCTTTGAGCTGTTCCTGTACTGACTAAGAGAATCAAAACCAAGAAGAAAATAAAGAGCAAAATAACAGAATTAGCACCTCTTGTTGTCATTTTTCGCTATTTCGTTTATTAGCTTTTGAGGTCTACTATATATATATATATATATAGATATATAGATATATAGGTATACAATAAAATCTCCTTGATTTTCTCTCAAAACGCGGAGTTGGGTGTACCAATTGAATGGTCTAAAATCACCAGCTAGGGGCTGTCCTTATTTAATTTAAAATCAGATATAGAAATAAGGAGTTGTTGCAAAATAATCCTCCTTGGATTGAATTGGTCCCATTTGATAACTTTCTAGTTTGGGAACAACTGAGAATTCAAGTAATGATTACTGACATTGAGTCTTTAGTCAAATGGCTCCAGTTTGGACTAAGAAAGCACATTCCCACGCAAACAGGGAAAAACCTAATGAATTTTGTCGGTTAGACCAATGGTGATAGCCTCTAGTGGTAGAGATCTCTAATTTTGTAAGACACTATGTAATAAAATCTTAGGAGGAAATATTTTGGATAGTGCATGCATTTAGATCAAATTTTGTAATTTTGTAAATCTTTGTTTTATTAAATTGTAATTTTTTATTCTTGTTATTACTGATTTTTTTCAAGCATATATTTTAGTACATGAAAAAAACATATTAGTCTTTCAAGACATTTTGAATCCATAGTTAAATATTATATTTGTACATATATGTGTGTGTGCGCGCGCGTTTGTGTGTTTATTTATACAAAATATTATATTTAAATTGATTTTTAATTATATTATAAACACATTTTAAAAACATTATTTTTAAATTTACAGTTAACATGTCTTAAAATCTGAACTGCACATCCTAGCAGAAAAAGAGTGGCAACAAAGTCTGTGGAACGCAGGAAGTCTTATGATTACTTGGAAGAAAATTTAGAGGTTAGGCGCTTTAAGTGAAATGGGTAACTTTTTAAGTCTCCCATTAGCAATAGAGCATACTAAAAGTTATCTTTAGGAAAGTTACCTAGAATCTGTATTTAGGAAATTTATCTTTCCTAGTCATGCTTAATTTAATAGTTTCCATAGTTAGATTTTTATTTAGTGAATTTCTTCGGCTTTTTTTGTGATTTTTTTTTTTAATTTGAGTTTTAACGTAAAACCTTATATTATTGTATTTATATTTCTACATTAATTTACCGTGTTTATCATAATTTGTGATAATATATATATATATATAAATGTATGTGTGTGTGTGTGTGTGTGTGTTTTGCAGTTGCAAAAAGTGAAAACAAAAGATAAAAGAGTATCAAAACTATGCGATTATTCCTGCAATTTTCCTTTTCCTTTGTCGGTACTTGACGACCCTGAAGCTCTTTCATTCTTAACTGAAATTCATTGAGCAAGAATGAGCAATCAAATTGCCCAGCAAATATAACTATTTAAAATAAAAGAGTTTATAATGAAGTAATTAAGTAGTTGTTTAATAACTGAAAGAAATATCATCTGAAGAAACCAAGCGTCAACTGAGAAAGATATGTGAAATCTTTGGAAATAAGAAACTTTCGATGCAAAGATTTACAATAAAGAACTTAGACAAGTAACTGAGGGTCACAAGATCGTTGAACTATGTGTCAGGTTAACATGTATTCCTACCTTAACCTTTATTAGTCAAAAACTGTGGACGACCATCTTCGTACGTCGGAGGATCAACCCTTCGTACCTATGTATTGTACACAAACATATTAACGCAATAGTGTAGCTCGAAATCATAGTATCTGATAACATATAAGTCCCCTATTTATAGGGTATCACAATAATTCATATTAAAGGCAATCTGAAGGTTATAACTTCTAAAAATTTAGAACATATATTGACTATGGTCTAGCCGAAATCAAATGTCATAGACTTACAATACAAATTCATGTAGCAAAGAGAGCCTCAATGAAAGAACATAAACTTTAAATATCACTTGAATGATAAAATCATAGGTAAGTAACCAATTTAAGATGCAAAACATTCATTTTAATTTTAACGAGAACTTTTGTTCAAGATTGTAATTTAGAAAAGAAAGTTAGTGTACTTGCCTTTGCGTCGAAATGCTATCGATTCAACTTGTTGATGCGCTCTCGAAGTGGTACTATCTTGTACCACACCTATACATGTAGCACACATAAGTTTATTACGATGCGTAATATCACCATATTCCACGAATTCTACCTAAACTTGTGCTTTGCAAGCTTAATGTCTTATTCTTAGCTTTTCTTATTCCAATAGACTCGTTACATATACATAAATCTTATTAATTTCTAGTAGTTTAATATATCAATATACCCATTTTCCATGAATTTAGATTCAATCTAACTATATCCACTATACTCAATTTGTTCCATTAATATTACAAATAATATCTATATAGTTCAAGGAACACATACTTTAAATAATCTTGATCTAAAGCTTGCATTTTCGTATTTAAACCACTCACTATTTAATTTATTATATTTATTAACATTATTTACAATATTATATATTAACTATATATAATATACTAAGTTATATGTATTTATTGTTTTATTTCAACTCATGTAGGCTCTATGCTCAAGACTTAAAAAACAGCCCAACTTAGCTCAACAGTCCAGCCAAGCCAACTGCTAAGCCAAACCAGTCGCTGCAGTGCAGTGCAGCGCAGCAGGCAGCGCGCGCGGCTGCTGCAGCAGCTCGGTTCAGCAGTCAACCTTCCCACTTTGAAAATAATAACTTTCAAACCATGGATTCTATCTACGCCATCTTTTAATATGTTGTAACCGATATGACAAACTATTTTTTAAAAATACTAACCAACCAAAACAAATATCATAGACCAGATTTACATGGCCTCAAAACTGCCCTGTTGGACAGTTTTTTCAACTGAGCCTACATTAACCATTTGCTCCAAAACAGGTTTTAAATTCAATTAAACTAGCCCAACCTACTTGAACTACTTCAACATACATATATATAGTCTTCTTTGATAACAACTTTACCCAATTATTTCTTTTTAAACTAAACAGCTCTAAGAGGAATTTATCAAAATGACTTGTGCATTTATTTTTAGGACATAGTTCATAGATGTTTAGGGAAGTTTAAACCCAAAATTTTACACCCTTATCTCTCCAATTACCTTGCACAAAATCCTCCTTACAATTCACAGCCCATTCAACAGTTCCACACATAGTAATAATTATCAATGACAACACTTGCTTTCAAATTTCAAATGAAACAACTAAAAACATATATAGTACTAACCTTGTAAAAACTAAGTTCCAATGAAATATTGACTTTGATGTTTGATTTACGAGTCTCTTTTCACTTCTATTTCTTGTGATTTCCTCTCGAATCAATTTACTATTGCTCCTCTTAGCCGAACAGATAGTGACCGGACACTTGGGAGATTTGGCAAGCGTTTGGTATTTAAGGAATTTGGTTTATAGAAATAAGAGAGAATGGAACGGAACTTGGAGAAGAAAAGAAAACAGTACACGGATGGGAGTATATATATTAACAATTCAACATTAGAATTATGAGGTTAAGAGTACTGCTAAATTGGACTTCTCTTGCTTAAGGTTTAGCTTAGTGGCATGTTAATATTCTATGATAACGCCACCTCCTACTTGGTTTAGTGAATCAGTAAAACCCACTAACTAACTAACTCTCTCTTAATCTCTTAAGCCTCAACTTAGTTCCCAGCTAGCACATGTTTTCTTTACATAGATAATATTATGTATAACCCACTTTATTTATAATACTTACTTATATTTATATAATTACATAATGAAATTACTTACTAAGACTAAGTAATTATACGTTAACAATATAAATAACACTTACTTTTCTAATTATGAAGTTAAGCTCATAATTTTAAAATACACTCTTGTAATGGAACAAATTAATTATACAATTAATTTTTATTTCCATAATCAATTAAATAACTCTTTTAAAATTAATTTATAGTTCAATTTTCTTATTTTTTTTCCCCATAAATTGTAATTAAACAATTCAATTAGTAAATATAATACAAATCAAGTAATTCTCTTGGCATATACAAAAAAAACATTCACATTCAATAAAATTTCATTTCTTATATAATTAAATAATTACTTATTTAATTATTACATTAACTATGAAGTTATTTAATAAATTTAATATTTCACTTACATTTTATAAAATGATTAACTATTATAAGTTAATCCTTTCCCATTTTATTTGTATATTTCAATTACATCACTTAATGATTACACATATCACATATATATAGTTATTAAATATAATTTAATCATAAAGCCCATTTTGCAATAAAATTTTATTTTATTCACAAATATGAATTGTACAATATTCTCGAATTGTACAATATTCTCGAATATCACATAAAACATACTTATTTTAAATAACATATATTTATTAAAACTATGTTGTTTTAGAGATTTTTTAAAAAAATGGGGTCGTATGTGACATTTTTGTAAATAAAAGGAAAGCAAGGTGAAACCACATTTTTGTAGATTTAAAAAATCTACAAAACGACGCAGTTTTAATAACGATATGTTATTTAAGAAATGTATGTTATTTAAGAGAGATACTTGGGATCCGTTCTATATATATATATATATATATATATAATAAAGTGATATTTTGATAAGGTTGCCACATGAATAATAAGTGAATTCAGTATTTTATGAGAAAACATTTTATTGAATTACCATTTTTATTTATGAAAATATTAGTTTCATATATAAATGTATGATATTTATTTATTTATTAGCCGCAATAATTGAAAAGAAATTAGAGTATCATTGACTTTTCAAGTCTAGTTCAGCACTGAGTGGTTGTAAACTTGTAATGAATTGGGACCTTCGTGATTGTTATGGACCAATTCTAGAAGTACACTATTACTGATAATTTAAAATTTTATTTGAGATATTTTCTATTTAAGATATATTATATATATATATACACACACATTAGTTGTAGTCCATTAGATATTATAAATTATAAGAAAAGTATAGTATTCCTTTTTGTTTTATAACTTTAAGTTAATTTTATTATTTTTAAATTGAAAAATATCTCAAATTAATTTTTTTTTTTCAATTTTGTTTTATATTTAAAGTCATGGATACAGAATATTGTGTTTTGGTCGAATGGGATGGGTTTGGACTAAGCAAACACATTTGACATCAACACGCGCACAAAGGAAAGTCATAGATTTAGATTTTGAAGTCCTTTTTACACCATGTTCGTAAGTTGAAGCATTTTTTTCAAGCATCTTGTTTTTAATAAGTTGACTTTTTACAAAAGTTTAATAGGAGGTATTTGGAGGTAAAGCTAATGCTTACCCCCAAAGAATGGGAGAAGTAATTGGTGAGATGGGAAATAATAGGAAAATTGACTTTTCTTAATACGAAAATAGCCTTTCAATATTAAAATCATAAAATAGCCTTTAAATTTAAGTTATTTTAAAAAAAAATTATAAAGTCATAAGACTTACTATTGTCGTTATTTTTAAAATCATTTTCCAGAAAGAAAAAAACAAAACATAATAATAGACTTTAATATTTTTTTTCTTTGAGAGGTCATATATATACAGATATTTGGTTCAATAGTAGGGTTTGAATCATGACAAAAAGTGGTGCTAGATAGCCATGGATGCAATTCCAATTACCTACCTCTGTATGTTGAAGCGCCTCTGCAAACAATTTGATGCATGAATAATGTTTTTTTTATTGGCAAAATAAATTTTATTAAATACGGTTATATATGACAAATTATGACAAACAAATCAATATAGAAAGATAAAGACAATAATACAAGATTTTACGTGAAAAACGAAATCGAAAAAACAACGGTGAAGGCAGAAAAATCTACTAAATAAAATATGAAGAAAACAAGATAAAGAGAGAACTATGAGAATTATTAGAATACTTGTAAATGTCTCTTTTCCAAAAAACCTATCACCTATATTTATAGGCCATAGGAAAATTTCATAACGAAATAGGATAAGAAATACTAAATTGTGTATAAGTAGGAAAAATAACTTTTCTAAACCAAAACGGACTCTAGTTAAATCCAAATCCGATAAGAATTCATATCATACCCAATAAACATCTCAAAGAAATAATACAATAATGGCGTATCCAAAAGTATTCATTAGTCATGAAGAATGTTTGTTTTTTTATTTTTGGGTTATCTAAATAATATTTGTCGAAACAAAAATGAATACATTCATTTTGCTGGGAATGCTCTCAACAAGTAAATAGGACATTCCCAACAAATTAGGCATGCACGACTAATGTTTGTTCCAAGTTTTCAAAGGAAAGGCATTTCCACCATATCCTCATGTCTTTCCTCCTCACCATTTTCTTTCCTTCTCTTGAGATCAACCCTAAATTTCTTCAGCTCAACTATTATTGTCTTATCTTCCTACTTAATATGTAGTTTAATATTTACTATTGAGCATGCATTACTCGCTTATACTGTGCACTTTTATACCAGAATTAAGACTGGAAATAAACTTATTTCTTTTAATTTTCTTTTACAGTGCCATTAGGTGCTTATACTGTGCATTTTTATAGCAGAAGACCCTCTCTTCATTTAATTTTGTGGGTCATAACTTACACATAACCATTTTATTTATCCTTACTTTTTTTAAAAAAAATTTTTGCTTCAATCAATGTGTCATAATCTCTTAAATCCAATGGAAGCTGTAAATTTGATTAAATGTATATTAGTTGTGTAGGTATAAATTTTTTATAATAATTAATAAGTTATACTTATACTTTAAAATAATAATATTTAAAAATATTTGTAAAAAACAGGTTCAAAATGCCAATTATAAGGGACATTATTGGGTTTTTTTTAATATTTTTTTAAAAAAAATCATCATTAGCTACGAACTACTCTGTTGCAAACGAGTCTTTTTAATTTTTTTATTATGAAATTTGCAATGGTCAAATCGGTCGGTTAATTATACGGTTATTGAGACCGACGATTCGTCAGTCTGTGACAAATAACGTTTATGTGATGGCTTACAAACAGATCTCATTAGTGATGGAACCTGATGCGACAAACGCTGTGACGGATATGTCCGTCTCAACTAAGAGTATATTAGACAGAACATGTACATTTGCAAAAAAGTTGCAATATCTTATTTTCTATAGTGTAATTTAATATATGTTGAGAAGGAAGTGTCGAGAAGAAAGGACAATGATATGACTATTCATTGACAAATATATTGTATTAGTTGTATATTTGATTCAGTTGCTTTTTATATTTGTAACCATCTAGAATAGATATTAGCAATTAGCATGATTGTAAGAAATCTCTTAGAGCATCATTCACAACAGTTTTTCTAGTACACTCTCTATTCTCCACATTTGAAAGAATATATCAATAAATCAGTATCTAACAGTTTTTTTATCCTTATTTAATTCTCTATTTTAATTCCTATATATGATTTAATCTTCAGGGTGAGGGAATCAAAAGACAGTTCCCTATCTATGTAAAATGACATTCACACCCTCATTTTTAGAAAGGGGTAAAGAAAAAATTTTCATTTGCAATCTTGTTTTCTAGAGCTTCTTCAACGTCCCTCTTCAAAATTATTTCGACGGTCCTCTTCATCGGCTATCTTCTTTTCCAAATCTCATTTGCAACATCTCGAATCATTTAATTCGAAGGTATTTTGTAGAAAAACAAAATCTAGGGTTCCAATTTCAAAGGTAATCCGAAGGTATTTTGTAAAAGGCTCCGTTTGGTTGTGGTTGCAATTCCAAAAAGTAGACTTGGTTTCAGTGTTTTTCCTCAGAGAAGAGATTCTCTCTCCATTTTCTTCTTTTGATTGGGACCCCTCGAAGTCTCAAATCTATCCGTTCTTGCTTCATCCAACAGGTTCAATTCCTTACATATCTATATATACATCTTTACTGTACAACGCATTTGTGTATTGATACGGGTAATATACATATATATGTATGGATGAGTTTTAAATTTCAAAATTTAATATTTGAGGAATCAATATAAGGAACCTGTTGGGTACATAGTGAAAAAATTAGATCCCTATCCTGCAATAACCCAATAGCACTGCAGAGTAGTGATAGAGATAAGAAAACTATTGTGAATGCTCTTATAACTACCTGGAATATATTAGCATGATTGTAGGAAATCTCTTGTATAAAGCTATGTCTCTTGATTCAATAAATAAAGCAAAAAGGCAAAAATTATTTTCCTTTTTCTTTACACGGTATCAGAGCAGGGGATGATACCCTAGTCTTTTGCTCTCTCTCTCTCTGCTTTTCTTTTGTTGTTTCTCATTATCATGACAGAACAACCACCTTCGAATAGAGGCAAGCTTGATGCTGTTAATACATATTTCTTTCACCATTCTGATCATCCAGGAATGGTGCTTGTTTCCAAACCCCTCAATGGGGATAATTATTCGACATGGTGTAGAGCCATGACGATTTCTTTGAACGCCAAATCCAAGTTAGGTTTTATAGACGGGACCACCAAATTGTCGTCTGCCAAAGCCAGACCACACGAATATGCTTCGTGGAAAAAATGCAACGATATGATTCTCTCTTGGATTCTTAATTAGCTCACACAGGACATTGCATATAGTGTTCTTTTTTCGACCACCGCCAAGGGGTATGGGAATACCTTCGGGATCTTTTTTCTCAAAGCAATGCCCCTCGTATTTTTCAGATTAAAAGGGACATATATTGCTTGTCATGCTCAAAATCAGATGACTGTTGCAGCTTATTACACAGGGCTTAAAAAATTATGAGAAGAACTAGGATCCTATTATGATACCGTTTGCTCTTATGGGGTAGACCATAAGAGACGCAGATTGATGCAATTTCTCATGGGACTCAATGAGTCCTTCAGCGAAATACGAGGGCAAATTCTGTTGATGAATCCGCTACCTAATGTTGTCAAGGCATACTCTTCTATTGTATAAGAGGAAAAATAGCGAAGCCTGGGGGCTGCATGTGAGATGACGGAGAACTCAGTCATGGTTGTTCGTAGGGCTGAACCGGTGGCTCTAGCTGTTCAACATGGACAAGGTTCTTTTTCTCGAAAACCTTTGCATTGCTTTTATTTTGACTGTGACCACCATGTACGAGAAACATGATGGAAGCTAAATGGATACCCACCAGAACACCCTAAACATTCATCAAACAAGGCTAATCAAGGAAGGACTCATTTCAAGCGCAACAGTGCCATCAATCTTCACTCAATAATGTCAAGAGCAATGTCAAGGAAAGACCAATAATGCAGAAAGTGTCGTCGGTAACAAATGGGCTCACTAATTTACAAATCCAATCAAATCTTATCTATCGTGCACGGTAAAAAGAAAACACAATCCATCAATCCTAAAGATAATGCTGTCTCCCCACGTTTGTTACAAACATTGTTGCACCTCCATCGATTAATTATCGATAGTGGTTCAACAGACCACATTACTTCATTTCCAACTTTGCTTGTCAACAATAGTAAGAACACCCTTTTGTCACAAGTTGTTTTGCCAAGTGGAGAACAGACTCCAATTACATCCATTGGGAATTTACCTTTAAATTCTATTGTTACTTTAAAAAATGTGCTTGGTGTGCCATCTTTCACGGTGGATTTAATGTTTATGAGTCGAGTTACCATAGATCTAAATTGTTTAGTAATTTTTTTCCTCATTGGTGTATTTTGCAAGACTTGACGACGAGGACAACGATTGATTTGGGTGAACAACGAGACACACTTTATTACTTGGTTGCGTTAGCATCAGAGAACTCAAAACTTCAAACTCCATCAGCAACAACCACTTCTTGTCGTTCATCCAATTCTCAGGACACCTCTTCCACCGCTTTGTGGCATCGTCGTCTGGGGCATTTATCTTCCTCTAGATTAGATTTTATGGCAAAACATTTGTTAAATTTCCCTTTCCAGTCCAATAATGCTTGTGATGTTTATGCACTTGCAAAACAAATTAAGTCGACTTCCATTTTCTGTTAGTTCAATTTCGTCTGTTAGATCTTTTGAATTAATTCATTGTGACATTTGGGGCCCCTATAAAATTGTCTCTTTCTGATGCGAAATATTTTTTGACTATTGTGGATGATTATTCTACTTGGGTATTTTTTATGCATCACAAAAGTGAAACACAACATTTATTTGTCAATTTTTGGCATTTGTCCAAACAGAATTCCACGCTTCTATAGCCAACATTCGGGTTGATAATGGTGCTGAATTCTTCTCTATGCGGGAATTTTTTAAATAAAAAGGGTGTGACAAACCGAAAATTTAGAAGATCTTGAATGATTAAATTAAGGGTTAAAGTTTAAAACCTAGAGTGGAAATAGAGGATGAATTAAAAAATTTAAAACCTATATGGTTTGATTTGAATTTTTAAGCAATGTAAAGAAATTAATTAAGAATGATAGAAATTTTAAAAAAAATAAGAAAAGAATATGTAATGGTATATGTGGAAATTTATAAAGGAATTAAATTTCAAAAGAAAAGATATTACAAGATTAAAGTTAATGTGTATATGTATAATACATATATACTTACAAGGTGTTATTTTTTTAGCCAAATAAGATGAATGATTAATTTAAAATTAATCATACAAGAATACATGAAAAGCTTAATTATAAAAGCTTGTGAAAATTAACCTTAACCTAGTAGTCAAATATTAGAAAAGGGTTTAAGAATATGGCAAGTCAAAATAATATATATGGCAAGCCATATAAAAAAGGCTTATTGAATGTAGCAAATCGTATTAAGAGGTTTAATAGACATTAAATTAAATGTCTAAGTCTAATATATGAGTATATAAATTATTTTATGATTTATGAAAAATATGTATGTTTACATATTATGGTAAATATTTTAAATTATATTTGCTATATGTTAATAAATTGATATAAATAATTTATAATATGAGAAAATAAATTTATTAATTTTTTTTATATGTGACGTGTGCATGTTTGGTGTAACTAATAATTGGGAGTAATAAATATATATTATATATATGTATTTATTACGCGGGGGGAAAATAAAATTGTTGGGAACAATTTGCGTAATGAAGCAAAAATAGGCGGGTTAAGCATATAATATTTATATATACTTTGCCCAAGAGTATTAGAATAAATTCTTAAATTACTTAACAAAAGCATTAAAAGAATAATTGATTCAATTATTTAAGTAAGCAAATTAAGCAATAGAAATAAAATAAATCAAATTTGGACAAAAGATGAGGTGTATGGTCGGATTGCAAGGAGGGAGTATTATAGCATGTGGTAATTTGTTTTTACAAGCCATGTGTCGCCTTAATAAGATAACCACCTTATTTTCCCAAGATTTTGGCAATATTAATGATAGAGAATGTGAAGATATGGAGAAGATATGGGAGAAAGGAAAAAATAAAAATTTGGCTAATAAAGGGGAGGGGGGGGGGGGATCTACCGAGCATAGAGGAAGAATTGGCACATATGTATTTTTTTTTTCAAAGTCTAATATAGCATGTGTGTCACCCCTAAGCCTCTATTTCATTTAATGTTTGTTTAGCAAAGCAAGCAACATATATAAGATATGAAGAGATTATGAGAGAGAAAAAGAAAGAAAGAGAAAAAGAGCAAAGAAATAGAAAGAGAGAGAGAGAAGAGGGGTTGATCGGAAGCTATGGAGGAGAAGAGAGGAGAGGCTTTAATCCTTTAGCATCCCAAGTTCATCTCCTATTTTGGAACAAGAAGGATTGCACAAGAAAATAGGTATAAAAATCCTAACTTAGTTATTCCTTCTATTTTATTCGTTTTTGGATGAAATAAAGATCTAATGTGTCAAAGCTTTAAAACCTTAGATCTACATGTTTTAGAGTATGTTATGTTTAGATCTTACCATGTTTGGTGTTAAAAGTTTAATCGAACAAAAGAAAAGGAAAACTAGGGGACTGCTGCCCCTAAAAGAAAATTTTAGGATTAACTAGTGTGCTCTAAAAATTCTGGACTTTTGGTATGTTGTAGTACAGTGAATAAGCTTTCCATAGACTCCAAAACGGACAAAATCCGACTTCGTAGCAAAGAGTTATGCCATTTTAATGTAGCCGAGTCAAAACTGGAAAAAACAAATGCGGTGCAGTTCACTTGAACGGAATTTCTGGACTGATGTGTTCGGAATCTGGGTAAAAGTTAGTAGGGAACAGTTGTAGTCTCGGAAGTTAGCTTCGCGTGGGCTCAAGAATCGCTTAAAAATATTTTAAAAAGAAAACATTATGACTATTTTAGCGCAAGAAAGTCAAGTTGGAAAACATTTGAAAACTATTACGAGAGGACATATTTGGAGCCTGTTTTAGATTGCCTATGAGGTCCTAAATTAGTGTGTTATATTTTTTAAAAATACTTTGGTATGTCATGTATAACAAATCAAAAAATCAGATTAATCGGAGTTACGAGTAACGTGTGAGAAAATCGCGAAGTAGCTAGTTTGATAAGCGCACGAAAGGGCAACAGCAGCAGCCAGGCAGCGCTTGCGCGTGCCCTGACCAGTCGTGCGGCGCCGTGCTGTGTTGTTGTTCGACGTCCTTTTCGCACACTGTTTTAATGAGTTTCCGTGATCCATTTTCGCGGTGTGAAGTTTTTCTAAAATACTATGACATGACGTCTATAACATGCCCAAAATTTCACTGTTATATGACTAATGATTTGAGAATTAAAAATAAGCAAAGGGGCATGTCAGAACTTAAAAATGAGCGAATGCCGAGCGTCGACTGCGTCCAGCGACATTGACGTTCGACGTTCCGAATCGCATTACGGCGAAATAATAAATCATAGTAAATCTAATTAAGTTCTACGGGGTAAGATGACTATAAGTGATATTTTATGCCTAGAAACTTCTTTTCAGGCATAAAAATAAAGCAATAAAGATATGTAATAAATATAAATTTACATATTTAAGCAAAATAAAAACTGAGGTTACCTATAAAATTATTTTGTGGTGCAACGAATGGCCAGAAACCTTTAAAAATTTGCATTAATCATAAAAATTGTATTTTTTTAAGTTTTCGGGGCTCAAAATGAGATTTTTGAGCTGAGAATTATGTAACGGACTTTATATATATATATATATATATATATATATATACACACACACACACACACACACACACACACACACACAAAGAATGGGGGAAAAGGGAATGTGGCGCATGCAAACTGAATCACAACTATAGTAAAATTATAAGAAATGATAACAGTAGCAAATAACAATTAGCAATAATTTACTGAAAATTTGCGTTTATTGAAAGATTAAACACTTACAAACAAGAATATAAATAACTTACAAGTTGACTCGACTATAGAAAACCTAACATGGTTTCTAAGAAAGAAGCATAAGAGGTTTAAAGATTAGTCAGATAAAAATCTGAGTCTTTCTAAAACGCTCTATTGGATTTCTAATCCTGCCTCTTCTCAATGACTACGCCTCCCTTTTATAGAGTAAGGAGAGGTCGGACTATTACAGACTCAATGATTACAAATAACTTGAACAGTAAAGCTTTTACAAAAGTAAATGATTACAAACAACTTTAACTGTTACAGAACAGTAATACAGACGTATTATTGAACAACTTTTGACTAAATTATAGACGCGTGACTCAAAAGGAAAATACAACTTTTGACTAAACGACCCAATGGCTGACAGCGGAGAAATGACTCTGCTAAAATACAAATTACTCAAAATAACTTTTTGCTGCTTTCGGTTGCTTTTGAGAAAGGAGCACTGACTGATGATGACTGGAGGTGAGTCACTGACGATGACTCAGGCAAGTTGAGGAGCATCCTAGGCAAAAGGATCTTGAGCATCTTAGAGGTTGATGCTGCAGTACGGATCATCTGCGCTGGAAGCTTGTTGACTGGAACTTGAAGAAGATGAACTTAAAGAAGGAACACTATCTTTTTTTTGTTTATCAACCCTGTTTTGAATAATCTGAGCTAACATTTTTAACTCAGCATCGAAACATTTGTCAATATCTGAAAAATCTAACTTTGATTGGGAAGATTTCTTAGATTTACTGGAGGTTTCTTTGGGGAAAACCGATTTAATAGGAACTGGGTTAATCGGGAATTCTTTCTGAACTTGACCAATGATATAATAAATGTCAAATTTATCCCACCATTTAATGAAGAATTCTCGAGTAACAAAAGTAAGTTGACTAACATGAGAAGCGGCAGTAGTTTGACCGCTTGATGACTGAAAAATATATTCGACAACCGGGACAAAGAGACCGTATTGCCATTTAAGAATCCATGGGACTTTATATTTACTGATGAATTGAAGAAGAACCGAAATACAATCATTTTTTGGATTGTGTGGACTTCTGCAACAAAAATGACTAACAATAGAACGAAGCTCTTGGGGCAAGATAGCGAAAGAAGGGCCATATCTTGACCACCAAAGAGTGAACCAATGAGGAAGCTGACTTTTAAATTTGTGGTCGAATTGTAAAAACCACGAATGACTAAAGGAAGGATTTTGGAACAAAAAGATCTTGTGCCACGCTTCAATGTAATCATAATAACCGAATTGACTATCAAGATTACTTAATTGTCTGAGATCAGAAGGATGATTACCCCAATCAGACATAGAAATAATGTGTTTAATATAGAGAGAATGATATATAACTTTGGAGTTATCATTCCTATCATAAATAGGTTTGATAAGAATTGACTGAGTTTGAAGAAGAATTTCCTTATAATACGCAAGGGATTTATAAGGAGCTAGGGGAAGAAAATGCCATCCAGTTGGGAAGAACTGGGTAGCTAATTTTACTGGATCATCCATGGGTTTCATATGAGATTCTATATGAAACATATTAGCTGTGTAACTAGAAACATACTGCGAATGCAGTTGACTAGGGTTAGGGTTACTAGATGAGGAAGATGAAGCAAATGGGTTAAATGACTTTGAAGATTGGGCCAAGACTGTGTTATAGGGCTTGGGAATCGTACCAAGGTGAGTAAACCTATTGGCTACATCAATAGCAGTAACTGGGTGTGGGATTATGGCTCCTTTGGGCCTTTGACTTAGGATTGGGCTTGGAGGGGGCCTAACATAATTGTTTCCACCTCTCACGCTTATTTTTCTTGAGTACCTGAATTAATAAATTCTCGTGTGAGAAAATCAGGAACATAATTTTGACTTCCTTTAATATATTCAATATCAAAATCAAAAATGCTTAATAGAGATTGCCATCTAGCAAAAATATGCTTAGCAGCTATATTTTTAACATCTTTTTCTAAAATATATTTAGCAGATTTGCAATCAATTCTGACCAAAAATCTTTGATTTAATAAATTATTTTGGAATTTACTAATGCATAAAACCAATGCTAAAATTTCTTTTTCAATTGTACTATAATTACTTTGAGCCGGATTCCATGCACCAGAATAAAATCGAACAATTTGCTCAGAAGAAGTAGGGGTTAATTTCTGCTTTAGAATACCACCGAATCCAACTTCAGAGACATCGGTTTTAACAATTTTAAAAGTAGATTCATTAGAAATGTCAAGGCAAGGTAAAACCTTAACATATTTTTTAACTTGTTGGACTATAGATGTATGTTCATCAGTCCAAGGAGGAGGATTCTTCTGTAAACGAAGAAATAAAGATTTACAGATTTTTATAAGATTCTGATAAAACTTACCAACATAATTCAAGGATCCTAAAAATCGCTGAAGTTAAGATTTATCAAGGATCTTATCAGGAAACTTATCTGCGAACTGGATGACTCGATGGATGGGACGAATTAGGCCACGATGAATATCATGTCCTAGAAATTTGACTTTACTTTGGAAAAGACTACATTTTGTGGGGGGACAAAACCAAACCGTTAACTTTGATGGATTTGAAGAACGAATTCAAATGTTTAAAATGTTCTTCAATTGTCTTGGAAAAAACTAGAATGTCATCAATGTAGACAATGATGAAATGACTAAAAGGATTCAAAATTTTATTAAGAATATTTTAAAATTCACTAGGAGCATTCTTAAGGTCAAAGGCTTGAACAACCCATTCATAATGACCAAAGAGAGTGGTAAAAACAGTTTTATACCTATCACTAGGGTGAATACTAATTTGACAAACCCAGACTTAAGGTCAAATTTACTAAAAATGGTTGCATTACTAAGCCAACTAAGGAGGTCTTCTTTGTTAGGAAAGGGGTACCTAATCCATTCTAGAACCTTGTTGAAGGGCTTGTAATTAATAACTAGTCTGGGCACTCCTCTTTCTTTCACAGCTTCATTATTAACATAGAAGGCTGGGCAAGACCAGGGAGATTTACTATTAGTAATAAGGCCCTTTGCAAGAAAATCATTAATTTCTTGCTTACAAAGCTCCATTTGCTAATGACTCATTTGTATAGGTCTACCCTTAGTAGGAATTAAATGTTCTTTAAATTCTTTAGCATAAGGTAACCTAACAATATGCTTCCTTCGGTGCCAAAAAGCATTAGGGGAATCAGCACAAAGGTTTTTAATCATAAAATTTCTAAGGTCTTCGATCTTACTTTGCACCTTATCAAGAAGAAGGAGATCTTCAACCAGCTTATACTTAATTTCTTGTTTCAAGAATTTTAACTGAGAGATTTTGCAACTTAACAAATTTAAGGATTTTAAAATAGATTCATCTTGAATAAACTTCAAATCTCTTTCTCTGGGCTGAGTAATGAATTCAAAAACTATCTTTTGGCCCAAATGTTCAGTTGTTAAACCATTATTACTAGTAGTGAATGGATATAATAAATATATAAACGGAAGGCCTAAAATAACCTTATCTGTCAAATTGCGAATTAAAACAAAAGTAGTTTTAAAACACATTATTTTAACAAATATGAACTTTAGGAAGTTTATATTTTATTTTTATTTTACTACCATTAGCAGAATTTAATCGCTCACTAGTTTTCTTATAGAACTTGGTAGGTATCAAACCTTCTTGAATGCAATTAAGATCTGCGCCAGTGTCTACTAGAGCAAGAAACTGAATTGCAAAAGTTCCATCGATAACTAGTTTAACCAGGATATACCATTTTTGAATAGTAATATCTTTCAATCTTTTTAAAGAATTATCCTGAACCATAAGAATTGACTCATCTTCTTTGGCATTAGAAGATTTAGGTTCTTCATCATTTTCTTATGAATCAAAAATGTGAAGTTCGGAGTCTTATACCGTAAGATTAGTCATTTCTTTACGTAAATCAAAAATCTCAGTCTTAAGACCTGAAATCTCTTTCTTAAGTTTATTAACTTCCTGATGTAATTCGGGAAGGGTGACTTCTCTATCTGGGGTTTTAAATATCTCTAAGGTTTTATTAAGGCTGATAATTGGTTTATCTTTACCCTTAATAACCATATGTCTACCAAAATTGTTCTTGGTTAATAAATATTTTAGTTGCTTCATGTATTGAGTTTTTAACTCTGGATCAGTAATTTTACTAATTAAATCGATTAACAAATAGCTCTCTTCATCATCTTTGTTAAGAACATTTATTGTTTTATTGCAGCAGACCGATCTGCAATTATCTGTACACAAAGTAACTTCATTATTATCACTATTGGTTTGACCATCTTCATCATTTCCAGAGGAATAAGAAATATCAGAATAATCGTCATTCTCAACGTTATTCTCTATTCTTATTAACTCTAAAAGTTTATCAGTATCTTCACCAGAAATATTTAACTGACTTAATTTCTGCTTAATTTTGCACTCACTTTTATAATGGCCTGTCTTACGACAATTATAACAAGTGATTTTACTCTTATCTTGAGTTTTAGCACTAGATTTTTTATTATTAGTATTTCGCTTTGATTTAGGCTTCTCATAATAATTATCTTGGGTTTTAGACTGGCTAGAACGCTTTTTATGCTGCTTACCAGATTTGCGCTTTTCAATTTGTTTCTTCTAATGCTTTCTTCTAGAGGGAGCAACAGGAGGTAGACCATATTGTTCGCAAAACGTGCCAAGCTTAACCTTTTTCTTATCTTTACTAGCTTGTTTAGCAAGTTTGAAATCAATGCACATTTTTAAACCAATCTTTTGGATATAACTGATTATATCACCATAAGTAAGGTTATCATAATCAATATATCCAAGAGTTTTACTGAGTTCTTCTCTAACTTTGTGAGCAAACAAATTAGGAAGACCATTAACAAACTTCTCTTTGCAGAAAGGTTTGTTACTATCACTACGCATCATGACTCGAAAAATAAAAACATCTTTGTACCATCTAAAATCACTTAGACTGGGACAAGTGAGATTACTTAACTGATCATGAATCCTTTCTGTGATATTAATAAAATATTTTATTATAGTGAAAATTAATATGTTAATACCAGCCGGGATTCCAAAACCAATATCTTCTCTAAATATAGGCTGACCATTATCATCCAATTGGCGTGCATGAATTATAGAATTCCTTGCATCTTCGTCAAGGTATTTTTTCCACCAAGAGCGAAGGACACCAGTAAAACCATTAGTTAATATTTCAACTATTTCAAGTTGTGTTAAAGAACTGAAAGCTGTAATATAACTATTGACAACCATGAACAAATGATTCATCTTGGTAAGGATCTGGTGTTCACTGAAACCATCAATATTCCATTCATAAATTTTATTAGATGAAACAGAAAATTAATTATCTAGATTCTTTTCCTCATATTGAAGATCTGGAGGAGTGGGTCTAGAATACTAATTTTTTGTTATACTAGCATTATTAAAGGTTAACTTGTTTAACTGTTCGTTAAGATTTGGGATAGAGGCAGTTTCAGATTTAGCATCCGATTAACTAATACTTTCATCGTCGGATTCTTCAATCTGATCAATGAGAGCAATAGTTCCACTAGCTTCTCCAGAACTTGAACCTATCTTTTTAAGTAACTTACTATGGTTTTAACTAATTCAGAATCTTTGTTAGGCAATCCCATACCTTCCCTTTTGTCTGAGAGAGTTAATAAAGGCTGATCTAATTTCTTATCAGGGATTTTAACCATAGAATGATCAAATTTTTCTTCAATTTTATCTAATTGTTTACCAATTGGAGCCAAATACTGATTAATAAAATTATTTTGTTCAATAATTTTCTTTTCATCAGGCTTTCCATCAGCAACTTTAAATGGACTGGCAACAACTGAAGTATTTTTAATATTCAAAAGAATAGTTTCTAAAGAAGAATGACTTGCTAAGACTTTCGTCTTATCCTCTTTAGTCCACTAACTTTTGGTAAGAACTTTACAATGTGAATGATATTTTTCATACCACTCATAAAAAGTAATGTTCATTTGTTTATTATTAATAAATTTTTTTCATTTATTCACAATTTTATCCCTGTCAGATTTTTTGTATTTATTATGAAAAGCATGCCTTTTCTCCTTATTAGAATTGGAATTAAAATCTGCCACCAGATTATTCCAATCTAGTTTGAATTGTTTAGTATGAACTCTTAACTGAGGATTAATAGAGGCTTCAAAATCTGAAGGGGTAGGTCCTACAGAGGCTGTAGAAGAAACATCTTGTTCTTCTTCTACTGAATTAGTAGTAGCGTAACAAGGGTGACTGGTTTGACCTTGGTTTAAAACACCTTTCATTTTTAAATCAGGTATAGAAAAATTACTTAAAACTTCAGTGTCTCTTCTCGAAATATCTGAAGGAACTGAGGAACTAGTAAATTCTTCTATGATTAAAGGTCTTTTGGTACTGCTCAAAGCTGACTCTGATAATACTATCTGAAAATTGTTTAATATTTTCTATATTTAATAAATTATTAATAACTGGTTTTTGTGGAATTTTACTAGGTAAAATCCACTGACTAGGTAAAGTAATATCCTTCCAAAGAATGGTTCTAGGAGTCTGGTTATTAGCATTACTAGTGCTGCTTTGAATTAAAACAGTATGATCTTTATGACTTTTATTAAGTGCGTGAACATTTAAATTAGTCTTCATAACTTTATAATAAATTCTGTAATTAAGGCTATAGGGTGCGATCCCTCAATCATTTGAGTTATCTCACCTACAGTCTTAATGTTCAAGGTTAAAGCCTTTAGCAAATTAGCATCACTTAGGCTCAGAGGGAGATCAGGAAAGCAATTGAAATGGATATGTCCATCATGCAGACTTGATTCCATGATACCAATAATGCTAGAAGCATAATTAAGGAAGCGAGCATCTCTGAGACACAGAAAGATACTTGAATTAATTCCTTTAATATTTAACGGTTTAACAGCAACTTGAACTAAACCAATATGAAAAAAATTATAACCTTTCTTCTTATATTTTTTGATAACATCAGGAGATAACAGGATACAATTTTCATATTCTTTATTAATGGCATAAACACGTTCAACAGTTTTAACATTATAATCGGTTTTAAAGTTATCTATGAAGGTTGACTGATAGATATCCTTTGGAGATACAGTAGGTATGTTCCAATTACTCAAAGTTTGACTAAGGTTTTCATAACTATGTTCTTCTTGGTTAACTATGTCTGGAACAGGAAGTAAAGCTGACCGATTACTAACTGAAGAACTAGATCTGAATAATCTACTCATAATGAAAATTAAATTTTTTTAATAATTCTATGTTCTTCCATACATACCCTTCTTACCTTAAGCAGACGCATACCTATGTCCTAGGTCAAACACCCGACACTGCTCCACAATGAGACTTACAAAGGGCAAAAAGACTGGGGCGAACACGGTGTTCTACAGTAAGAGCTTAGGTGACTTAGGAACAAAGAAGAATCAAAAAAAATTTGATTTTCAAAAATGAAACAGATTAAACAACTTTAGATCAACACTTAGCAAAACATACAACTTGGCTCTGATAACGCAATGCGAATATTCGTAAAACGAAAAATAAAGTGAATGTGCTAACGGGATAAAATATTTATATATGAAGCAACGTGTCCGTGTGTTGACTCATGAACGGACAAAATAATATAAAAATTATTTATTTAAAGAAATAATATATTAAATTGAGTGTTACTATAAAAGCTATGTATTAGCCGTTTAAACCCGAATTTACAAGTAAAGGTAAAAGATAATTTTGAAATGGAATAAAAGTGGTTTAAGCTTCAAGATGTGAAATATTTACATCTTAAAATGTGTGAGACCTTTATTATTTATATTTAGAAGATAATTGAAATATTATTAAATGATTAATAATATTAGATAATTAAAATATTATTAAATGATTAATAATATTAGATGATTTAAAATATTATTAAATGAATAATAATATTAGATGACTAAATGATTAAGATTTTATTAAATGTTATGAAGTAATTAAATATTATTAAGTGATTAATAATATTGAGTGACTAAAATATTATTAAAAGATTAATAATGTTAGACAAGAGTTTAAGATGATGGTTAAGTGATAGTAATATTATTAAGGGATGATAATATTACTAATAAGTTAAAGAATTATTCAATATTTGATTATGCGGCTAAATGTTAGCTAATTTATTATTCAAGTAATAGTATTGTGATATATAGTATGTTATGCTAATTGAAAGATCAATCTTATAACTGATAGGTTTTTTCAATAAAGAGACTATATTAGATTGTGTAGCAATAATCTACAGTACATGCAAGTTTTTCCTAACTCAAACTCGAGTTATTATGTTTCACGAATGCTAGTGGATTAATTATTAACAATTATTCCACATCTATGATTATTGATTCGTACTTAGTGCATGTTGCATATGTTCATCTGGTATGAAAGGCTGATCACCTTAATTACCATAAGGGTAAGTTAAATTTGTTCATGGTCATTGTTGACCACCCGACATTATTGATTCAGTCATTCAATTATTAAAATTGATTCATGATCTTTCACAATTATTATCCATTGTTGAAAACTTGACAGCTTATTCATTTTCAATCATGATATATCTTCATTGTATTTAAATTTGCTGAGCAAAGTAGTTTCTCACTTTTACTATATCATGATAATAAAATTTCAGATTAAGACGAATGTTCAAGGAAAGATAGTGACACAAGCAAAGGAAAAGATTAGAGTGTAATGCATGTTAACTATTTAGTTATCTGATGTAAGTTATTTATGTAAACCTTTTGTGAATCTAAAGGTATGTATGTAAGTTAAGGTTAGAAACCTTGGAAAATGATATAAAATTATTTGAAAATGAACAATGTATGTATGAATATTCTACAATTGTTATAGAACAGGTATGAAGTGAATGTATCGTGACTCACCAAGTTCGAGGTTTGAGAGACCCGAATTTGGGGGTACTACAGTTGGTATCAAATCTGTAGGTTATAAATCTTAAGTAGGGGTACCTTAGGCTATAACCGCAGAGATAAAGATAAGGAATAAACTCAAATAGAGTTTAAGTGCTAAGAGATGAATTTGAAAAATTCATTATTAAGTAAAGAAGAAGATAAATAAGATTCAAATAAGAATCTCAAAGAGTTATAAAAGATAAGAATATGGAGTTACCTGACTCCAGTAATAAAAATGAAAAGCTTAAATAAAATCATAATATGATATGATTAAAGAGAAAAGATAAGAAGTTCGTAAAAAAAACAATCATAAGATAAAAAAGAATCGTAATATAACACGATTATAAGATAAGATCACAACGTGATCAAATTGTATTATGAATGACAGATGATCTGTTAGACAATTAAGAAGATATAGCCTGACGCTATAAAAAGAATGTGCTATGAAATTGTACTATGTAAACTCAAGAAAGAGTGGTAAATGCTAAAGATACAGATTAAAGAAAATTTGTATTGTGTAAAAAGGAAGCTAGGATTATGTGGGATTTCGATTGAGGGACTCATGCGATAGCTGAATTATACAAACCTTTGTATGGGCAGGGGTTTTGTGCTTGGTCTAACGACTACTTAGTTTATCACATTGATAATAATTAAAATGATGGTGTCACGCTATCGATAGACCTATGATGAGAAGGTGATTCTTTTCTCATAATTATATTCGATAGTTAGAGAGTATTAAGATTAGGTGCGAGTTCTTAAAACTCATGTTTATGGTAAGTTCGTGACTCATAATCTTATAGTACGTTTTTGAACCCCTAAGCGTATGGACAGTCCCTGATATGTTCTTGGACTACATATTAATAGGATAAATTCCTAAACTCATATTATTGTGGTAAGTTTCTAAACTCATAACGTGTGGTAAGTTTAATGAACTATATTGGGTATAGAAGAGTTGTGGATGAAGAACTGAGGATTTTTAGTGTAGTAAGCTTTAAGGATGATAGAAATAGATATAATTATTAAGCAATGGACCATTAGAGAAATTGAAGTTGATAGTGGAAGCATAGGGTATTCCAAATCTTCTAGCTATGCTAGACTTCAAAAATTTTGACATCAAGTTAAATTCGCACCGATGTGCCTTTAAAAATACAAATAAATTTTTGTTATCAGCAACATACGGTGACAAAGGTGTGTATGTGGACTGTGAGCCACTAACATCTAGTTATCTGTTGCGGCATGATAACACTAAAATTGATTTTCAATGGTTTTGAATCGTTTAAAGAAGAGTCTACGCTAATTATTTTGGCTTAAACAAAAATGATTTGAAATATATCAAAATATATTTTATATATCATCAATGCATCAAGGAACCTGATGCAGAGATGATAAAAAAACGATGGAGTCATCAATGTAGTTTTACCTAGTGCTGAATGTTATCTAAGGATCGTCAGCCCACTATGGTATGATGTAATATGGCAAAGTCACAAAATGACGGAATCCTCAAACGGGCTGTAAATACAGTGCGGTATCATGACGTCATAAAATGATTTTCAAAATTTTAAAGATAATTTATTGCTTATTGAATTTGTCCATGCAATTATTTCGATTGTTGTTCGAATTATTGGTATACGTCTAAGCTAATTGATTCAGCTAGACAAATATTTATGAAAATTCAAGTATCTCTTTGAGAATTTATCCCGAACTAAATTATTTTGGTACGGACTCTTATGCTAAGTCTGAGGTGAACAACCCCGGTTGGATAAAATATTTCAATCTTTGAACGCATATAGTCGTTTTGAGAACTAAGGTGCGATAGATTGATCACCTACCATACCTGTATTTGTACTATGCTAATCACCTAGTACAATATGTTTATAGAATTGGTTGCGATAAATACTGTTAAACCTGAAAGTTCATGGTTTGTATGACCCCTCAGCATAATATGAAAAGTTATTTTAACTCCTTAAAGAGAGGTTATGGTAAGTGGTGATGATGGAAGAGATATCCTCAGAGGAGGACGATGTAAAGGTTAAAATGAAAACCTACTTTTGATGGATAGAATGAGCAGATATTAGTATGTTATAATTTCGAGGACGAAATTCTTAGAAGATGGGATGAATGTGACAATCCAAAAATTTAGAAGATCTTTAATGATTAAATTAAGGGTTAAAGTTTAAAACCTAGAGTAGAAATAGAGGATGAATTAAAAATTTAAAACCTATATGGTTTGATTTGAATTTTTAAGCAATGCAAAGAAATTAATTAAGAATGATAGAAATTTTGAAAAAAATCAGAAAGATATTATGTAATGGTATGTGGAAATTTATTAAGGAATTAAATTTCAACGGAAAAAATATTACAAGATTAAAGTTAATGTGTATATGTATAGATACATATATACTTAGAAGGTGTTATTTTTTATAACCAAATAAGATGAATGGTTAATTTAAAATTAATCATACAAGAATAAATGAAAAGTTTAATTATAGAAGTTTGTGAAAATTGACCCTAACCTAATAGTCAAACATTAGAAAATGGATTAAGAATATATAGCAAGTCAAAATAATATATATGGCAAGCCATATGAAGAAGGCTTATTGAATGTAGCAAATCGTATTAAGAGGTTTAATAGACATTAAATTAAATATCTAAGTCTAATATATGGGTATATAAATTATTTTATGATTTATGAAAAATATGTATGTTTACGTATTATGGTAAATATATTAAATTATATTTGCTATATGTTAATAAATTGATATAAATAATTTACAATATGAGAAAATAAATTTATTAATTATTTTCTATATGTGACGTGTACATGTTTGGTGTAACTGGTAATTGGGAGTAATATATATATATATATATATATATATATATATATATATATATAGTATGTATGTATTTATTACGCAGGGGAAAATAAAATTGTTGGGAACAATTTACGTAATGAAGCAAAAATAGGTGGGTTAAACATATAATATTTATATATACTTTACCCAAGAGTATTAGAATAAATTCTTAAATTACTTAACAAAAGCATTCAAAGAATAATTGATTCAATTATTTAAGTAAGCAAATTAAGCAATAGAAATAAAAAAAATCAAATTTGGACAAAAGATGAGGTGTATGGTCGGATTGAAGGAGGGAGTATTATAACATGTGGTAATTTGTTTTTACAAGCTGTGTGTCACCTTAATAAGATTGCCCCCTTATTTTTCCAAGATTTTGGCCAGATTATAGATAATGTGAAGATATGGAGAAGATATGGGATAGAGGAAAAAAAATAAAAATTTGGTTAATAAAGGGGGGGGGGGGATGTACCAAGCATAGAGGGAGAATTGACACATAGGGATTATTTTTTTTCTCAAAGTCTAATATAGCTTGTGTGTCACCCCTAAGCCTCTAGTTCATTTAATGTTTGTTTAGTAAAGCAAGCAACATATATAAAATATGAAGAGATTGTGAGAGAGAGAAAGAAAGAAAGAGAAAAAAAAAGCAAAGAAATAGAAAGAGAGAGAGAAGAAGGGGCTGATCGACAACTATGGAGGAGAAGAGAGGAGAGGCTTTAATCCTTTAGCATCCCAAGTTCATCTCCTATTTTGGAACAAGAAGGATTGCATAAGGAAATCGGAATAAAAATTCTAACTTAGTTATTCCTTTTATTTTATTCGTTTTTGGATGAGATAAAAATCTAATGTGTCAAAACTTTAAAACCTTAGATCTACATGTTTTTGAGAATGTTATATTTAGATCTAACCATGTTTGATGTTAAAAGTTTAATCGAACAAAAGAAAATGAAAACTAGACTGATGCGCCTAAAAGAAAATTTTGGGATTAACTAGAGTGCTCTAAAAATTATAGGCTTTTGGTATGTTGTAGTACACTGAATACGCTTTCCATAGACTCCGAAACAGACTAAATCCGACTTCGTAACAAAGAGTTATGCCATTTTAAAGTAGCCGAGTTAAAAATGGAAAAAACTAATGCGGTGCAGTCCACTTGAACGAAATTTCTAGACTGATGTGTTCAGAATCTGGGAAAAATTCAATAGGGAAGAGTTGTAATCCCGAAATTTAGCTTCGCGTGGTCTCAAGAATCGCCTAAAAATATTTTAAAACGAAAATGTTATGATTATTTTAGTGCAAGAGGGTTAAGTTGGAAAACATTTGAAAATTGTTACGAGAAGACATTTTTGGAGCCTGTTTTAGGCAGCCTATGAGGTCCGAAATTAGTGGGTAATATTTTTTAAAAATACTTTGGTATGCCATGTATAACATATCCTAAAAATTAGATTAATCAGAGTTACGACTAACAGCGTGAGAAAATCGCGAAGTAGCTAGTTTGATAAGCGCACGATAGAGCAACAGCAGCAGCAGCAGCAGCCAGGCAGAGCTCAGGCGCGTCTGCCCAGTCGCGCGTCGCTGTGCTGTGTTGTTGTTCGACTTTTTTTCGCACACTATTTTAATGTGTTTCTGTGATTCATTTTCGCTGTGTGAAATTTTTCTAAAATATTATGACATAAGGTCTATAACATGCCCAAAATTTTACTGTTATATGGTTCATGATTTGAGAATTAAAAATAAGCAAAGGGGCATGTTAGAACTTAAAAACGAGTGAACGCTGAGCGTCGGGGCATCTAGCGACTTTGACGTTCGACGTTCCGAATCGCATTCCGGCGAAATAATAAATCTAATTAAGTTCTACGGGGCAAGATTTGACTATAAGTGATATTTTACGCCGAGAAACTTCTTTTCAGACATAAATAAAGAAATAAAAATATGTAATAAATATAAGTTTACATATTTAAGCAGAATAAAAACTGAGGTTACCTATAAAATTATTTTGTAGTGCAACGAAGGGCGAGAAACCTTTAAAAATTTATAACCAAATAAAAATGGTATTTTGAGGTTTCCGGGGCTCAAAATGAGATTTTTGAGCTGAGAATTATGTAACAGACTATATATATATATATATATATATATAATGCGAATATTCGTAAAACAAAAAATAAAGCGAATGTGCTAACGGGATAAATATGTATATATGAAGTAACGAGTCCGTGTTGACTCATGAACGAACAAAATGATATAAAAACTATTTATTTAAAGGAAATAATATAGTAAATTGAGTTTTACTATAAAAATTATGTATTAACTGTTTAAACCCAAATTTACGAGTAAAGGTAAAAGACAATTCTGAAATAGAATAAAAGTGGTTTAAACTTCAAGATGTAAAATATTTACATCTTAAAATGTGTGAGACCTTTATTATTTATATTTAAAAGATAATTAAAAATAATTAAATGATTAATAATATTAGATAATTGAAAAATTATTAAATAATTAATAATATTAGATAATTAAAATATTATTGAATGATTGATAATATTAGACGATTAAAATACTATTAAATGATTAATAGTATTAGATGATTAAAATATTATTAAATGATAATTAATAATATTAGATGATTTAAAATATTATTAAATGATTAATAATATTAGATGACTAAATGATTAATATTTTATTAAATGTTAAGAAGTGATTAAATATTATTAAGTGATTAATAATATTGAGTGACTAAAATATTATTAAAGGATTAATAATGTTAGACAAAAGTTTAAGATGATGGTTTAGTGATAGTAATATTATTAAGGAATTATAATATTACTAATAAGTTAAAGAATTATTCAATGTTTGATTATGTGGCTAAATGTTAGTTAGTTTATTATTCAAGTAATAGTATTGTGAGATATAGTATGTTATGCTAATTGAAAGATCAATCTTATAACTGATAGGTCTTTTCAATAAAAAGACTATATTAGATTGCGTAGCAGTAATCGACGGTACATGTAAGTTTTTCCTAACTCAAACTTGAGTTATTATGTTTCATGCATGCTAGTGGATTAATTATTGACAATTATTCCACATCTATGATTATTAATTCGCACTTAGTGCATATTGCATATGTTCATCGGGTATGAAAGGCTGATCACCTTCATTACCAAAAGGTTCAGTTAAATTTGTTCATGGTCATTGTTGACCACCCGACATTATTAATTCAGTCATTCAATTATTGAAATTGATTCATGTTCTTTCACAATTATTATATATTGTTAAAAATTTGACAGCCTATTCCTTTTAAATCATGATATATCTTCATTGTATTTAAACTTGCTGAGCAAAGTAGTTGCT
Source organism: Panax stipuleanatus (assembly GCA_020205555.1). NCBI lineage: Eukaryota > Viridiplantae > Streptophyta > Magnoliopsida > Apiales > Araliaceae > Panax > Panax stipuleanatus. The sequence goes on from CM035117.1 coordinate 162,769,695, forward strand.
CACTCTTGCTATATCATGATAACAAAATTTCAGATGAAGACGAATGTTCAAGGAAAGACAGAGACACAACAAAGGACAAGATTAGAGTGTAGTGCATGTTAACTATTTAGTTATCTGATGTAAGTTATTTATGTAAACCTTTTGTGAATCTAAAGGGTATGTCAGTTAAGGTTAGAAACCTTGGGAAATGATATAGAATTATTTGGAAATGAACAATGTATGTATGAATATTCCGCAATAGTTATAGAACAAGTATGAAGTGAATGTATCGTGATGCACCATGTTCGAGGTTTGAGAGGCCCGGATTTGGGGGCGCTATAATGAGACCACTTACCAACGTCTTGTACTGTCTCTACCCCTCAACAAAATGGGGTTGTAGAGCGCAAGCACCGCCATGTTCTTGCGTCCGCTCGGGCTTTTCGTTTTCAAGCCCACCTTCCTTTACATTTTTTGCCAGATTGTGTTTCTACTGCTGTTCATATAATTAATCGTTTGCCCACACCACTCCTTTCTCGTCAAAATCCTTTTGAACGACTTTATGGAAAGGTTCCTTCTTATTCTCATATCTGAGTTTTTGGGTGTCTTGCCTATGCTACTGATGTACACACCTCCCATAAATTTGCTCCTCGAGCCAAACGATGTATTTTTCTTAGCTATCCTCTTGGTCAGAGAAAGCTTACAAGCTCTATGACCTTGCCACCCACAAAATATTCACTAACCGTGATGTCGTTTTTCATGAAACTACTTTCCTTCTCAACAATATATGTTTGCTCTTTTTATTTAATTGTTATCAATAATTACCAAAATATAACAAGACAAGTACCATATCCGTTAGTCCCGAGTGAACTCAGTAATCTAAGAAATGATTTTTTTTTTTTGTGATTCAATAGTCCAGATTTGTTTTAAAATTTTCCTAATCATATATTCATTTACAACTACTTCTCATATTCATAAACTTATAATGACTTTTCAAGATCATAAACGAAATGCATTATATCCCTTTTTTCTTATTCTTATTCTAATTAAAATGATACAGTAATGACATAATTTGAAACTAAAAAAATTATTATTATTACAAATATTTTCGCTCAAATATGTGTAATTTAAAACTTATTCAATAAATGTATCTAAACTTAATTAATTACCCGTGCTTTGGATGGGTCATTAAGCTTGTTATTTTTATGAACTGGTCATCCATATTAATTCGTATGTCCTTGTATCTCTAATTTGACTTTTTATATGTTAAAATTTTGTCCTTGCTGATCCTAACGAGTCTTTAATATAATCCCGTACTACAAATTAGATACATTTATGTTTTAAAATGAGATCTTTGTCCCAAATAGACAACCCTTTTCCTTTTGGAACACTTCAATGAAATCTAATATCATCAAGTCAAATGTCAACGACTGTTAATTATTGTGGACTTACTCCTTCAGTCCTTCCTTAATTAACCCTGATTAACTTTTCTATTATTACCAGAGGTTGTATTTGTATTAAAGTATCATAATTTTTATTAAAAGAATTTTTATTATAATTAAGTTAATGTCAAAAATTTATGCTGTTAGGTAGGAATCTCAAATGCTGGGAGGATTTATAACTAACATATGAAACAAAATCCATATTCTTGTGTAAGCATTAGGTCATGAGAAAAATGAAAATTTTCATATACGAAACTTGGGAGTAAATGCAACATGTTCGCACATTAGAGGGAGTAATAATATAAGGAGAGCTAGATCTACGTGCTCCTATCAACTCAAGCATAAATCTCAAATTGAATAAAGAAAGATACTAATATACCCATTCTAAAATCCCTTCTACATAATCCTCAAATTTCAGAGAATTATGTAAGAATGGTAACCTTATGGAACAAATCTTTTTTTACGTATCAAAAGAAATTCTATAAAATAAATAGAGATATATATTATATTCCAAAGGCACTGACAGATCTGAGGGTTGAATAGATCCTGCTTTAATAAATTATTATCAACTTATGATTTAAACAGGTTAATTTAGTAACTTTGCACAACAAAATGATAATTTGAAAAACCTGTTCAAAGATTTGATAAAATTCGCAATTCCAAATTTAACAACCAAGTAGAATTAAGCCACATAAATTAAATGACTTGGCAGAAAAGTATATGCAAAATTTAAAAGAGACGTAAATTTTTTAAGTGGTTCGAAGCACGAAGATCTCCCAGTCCACATCTTCTACTCTTTGAGTAGGTATAATCCACTAAGGATGAGTGATCACGAAGATCTGTTCACACAGAACGGTTACACTAAATGAATTACAAAAATTCATTCAAATCACAAACACTTGGATATAACAGATCACTAAGATCTCTTCAAGTTACTAAGACTTGGATACAATGGGCCGGTCACTAAGACCTGAACGATCACCAAGAGAGTGTGATGTTTGGGGTGCTGCTAAGTTGCTTGAAGCTCAGTGTTGAAGGACCTAGCAATAGAAAAAGTTGTTCAAGTTCCTAGAGTAGAGTTCTTTTTGGTTTGACAGTAATTCAACTTTTTGATGTTCGATCATTACTGTTTGATTCAATCTACTTGCCTTCTATAAACCTTCCTCTAGATTTTCCTGTTGGAAAGTTGTCGTTGCTCATTTAATGCTCAAATCTTAAAGATCTCTGATTGTTGACTTTTGAAGAGGATGTGTCAGCTTTTGGCTATGGAATTTTATATCAGTACTGCTACAGTGACGTTCAATATACTCTATAATGCTTCTCTAAGTATTTGTCTCTTCAAATGATCTTCAGTTTTGCTATGATCATTTGACCATTGATTGTACTCTTAGAATCTTGAGAAATGAATTCACGTTTTTGCAGACTTAGAACATTGGAAGTTGTAACTCTAGGATCAGTAAGCTCTACGATCCTCATTAGACTTTATGATCTTTAGCAGACTCTGCGATCTTTAGCGGATTTTGCGATCTTCAATGTGTTTTAGGATATGTTTTACGATCTCTAGCAGACTCTGCGATCTTCAATGTATTCTACGATTTTTTGGCAGACTTTACGATCTCAACCAATATGCTCTACGATCTCCCACTGATTGCTTTACGGTCGTCTATTTACTTAAAGCGTATACATTAGATTAATTCGACGAAGTAGATCAACTTAACAAGTTTGATCTTCTAATTTAAGTCCTTTTACATTATTTTCATTGTACTGACAATAGAAATTAAGTGAATCTTAATCTTATGTCTGTGGTAATATTCACAGAGCGCGAGTTATTTTCTCCCATGAATTTAGCATCTGTATAAAACCCACACAATTTTGAATAAATTCAATACAATTAATGTTTAGGGATATTGATGAGAAAAATATTAATATGACAAATTATAATACCTCTAGAGGCTCTATTCTAAAAAACAAAAAAAAAAGTATTATTTTCTCAGTTTACAAAAAGAGAGTAATATTCTTTTTTGGAACCTAAAGTATCCACACACAGCTTTGTAAGTATCAGAGTCCTGCCTTATATGACTTGATGGAAAATATAATCTATTGAGCAAGTCATGGACTTGATGGACAATATAACTTATTGAGCAAGTCGGCAGGGGCGGAATCAAGAATTTTAATTTATTGGGGGCACCAATTTTATTTTTTATATTCATAAAATTATAATAAAAAAATAAAATTACACATTAGAAATTCTAGTATTGATGAAACTCTTTATCAAAGCGGCACTCGACAATCTTTCATGTCATGAAATGTATTTATGGTCGAATTCGAAAGTTTAAGCAATTTTCTTCTCAATCAACAAAATCATAAACATCTTGTTTTAAAGCATAATTTCAACAAATTTCATAATAAAAAATGTTCGTTTGATCTATGATGCAGTGTAAACTAGAAGAGTAAGAATGAACGTAATTAACCTATTTATGTGAAACGAAGAGAGTAATTGATTAATAAATAAAAAAGAGAAAGAGTTTGGACAAATGAATCGAATCCCTAATTGAGAACAAATGAAAAAAACAAGAGTAAAAATAAAACTAAACTACCAAATTAATTGAACGTGAGCAAAGAAAGAGGAGAAGGTGGGGTGGAATTATTACACATACAATCGAATGAGACAGAGGAGCCACGTATTAGCCGAGTACTTGTTACTTGCTTCATATGAAATGGCATTCTTGTAAATATGAGAGAGGTACTACACAGGGCCGGCCCTAAGAATTTGGAGGCCATGTGCCAGAAAAAAAAAAAAGGGTCCTCTCGCATATAAAAATACTAATTTTTTTATCAACACCAATATATAAAGCACAATTTATATCAAAATTCATCATTAATTAAAATAATAAATGTCAACGTCGAGTAACAAAATTATCAATTAGAAAGAAAACATAGCTAAAACTTCAATAAATTATCAATTAAAAAGAAAAGATAGCTAAAACTTAAATGGACAATAAACTTCACACGATCGCTAGCATCATTCACAAAAGCTCCATATCCGTGAACGGTCACATACTACACTGTCACTTGAAATTGGTTCTTCTTGCATTTTTTGCTGCAAAATCATCAATCAAACTTTCATAATCAATTTTCTACATATACACAAAAAAAATTCGGGGGCCCTCCGAATTTGGGGGCCCTGTGCGGTCGCCCCTTCTGCACCACCTCAAGGATCGGCCCTGGTACTACAAATACTTTTTAAAAAAATTGGCATGGGACTATACTTCATTAGCTAGGAGACGTTATGAGCCAAACTCATTGAGTTATGGATTCTCCATGGATAATATATGTATTCTTTGAACAAATGATGTATTCTTGAAAAGACTGTGTAGATCAAACAAGTAAGGGATAACTTCTTTGTTAATCCCAAATTATTGTTATTTTTCACATTTAGTCTTCAAACTATTTTTTTCACGTATTTCGTTTTTAAACTTTATTATTTTTGTAACTTTGTCCAATCTCACAAAAATAAAGCAATTGAACGGTACCAAATATGAAAAACAATTTAAATTGAAGACCAAACATGAACCTACAAGAATAATAAGAATATGTGACGGAACTTTGTGACATTTTTTAAAAGTTTGAATGGTAATTATGTCGCTCCAAGCTGCTATCCACTTTTGAAGTCGTCCATAAATTTTATTTTTTGTCAATTAGGTCCTTAAAGTGATTTTTTTGGCGTTTCCTTTCCTTTTATCCAATTTGACCCAAACCCGACTCAGTTTAATTCGACCCCAATTTGACCAATATAATTTGAAAAAAAAAACTAAAAAGTTTAAAATAATTTTCATAGTAATTATTTTTAATATTTTAAAATAAATAATTTCTAAAATAACTTTAAAATAATAATTATTTTTAATTTCTTAAAAAAAAATAATTTTTAAAAAAATAATAATTATATTTAATTTTTCAAAATTAATTTTAATATTTTAAAATAAAATAATTATTGTTTATATTTAAAAATAAAATATTATTTTTAAAATAATTTAAAAACAATAATTATTTTAAATATTTTAAAGTAAAATGTTATTTTTAAAATAATTATTTTTATATTTCAAAATAAATATTATTTTTAAAAATTATTATTATTTTCAAGAAAAATTATTAGAAACATTTATTTTTTTTTCAAAAATGAGTAAAGTTTCATAAAATATAGATTCAAAAAAAGTAGAGTTTAAAATTTTTAATTTTTAATTATTTTTATAAAAATTTACACATCTTTTAAAAAATAAAAAATATTTATTTTTTTATGAAAAAAAAATTAATTACTTTTTAACCTATAATTTATGAAACTTTACTCAGTTAAAAAAAAATAAAAATCTCTATTTTTTCTTAAAATAAAATTTTAGTTTTTTAAATCTATATTTTAAAAAACTTTACTCATTTTTTTTAAAAGAATGAATTTTTTTTTCTGAAAATAGTAATATATTTTTAAAAAAAATTGAAGCAGTTTTTTTATATTTTTATTTTATTGCTTTTTGTATTTTCATTTCTATTTTTAGCTTTTCTTCTTAAAAAGTATAATATTAAGAATACATATAATAATGGTAAATAAATTTTTTTTTCCCAGGAAAAAGAGTTTTGCATAAAAATGAAAAAATCTACTTTTGTTTAAAAAATAAAGTTTTATTTTATTACTTAATTTTTTTTAATCTATATTTTATAAAATTTTACTCATTTTATGAAAAAAAATAAAAGTTTCTAATATTTTTTCCTAAAAATAATTATTAATTTTAAAAATATTTAAAATAATAATTATTTTTAATATCTTGAAAAAAACTATTATTTTTAAAATAATAATTATTTTTGAAATTATTTTAAAACTTTTTAGTTTTTTTAAAATTTTAATTGGTGAAATTGGGGTCGGGTCAAACTGGGTCATGTTGGGTCAAAATTTGGTTAAAACGTGTCGGGTTGTGATCAAATCGAGTGAAAGGAATGAAAACGCCAAAAAATGTCACTTTAAGTACTTACTTGGCGAAAAATGAGCTTTAGGGACGACTTTAAAAGTGGATGCCAACTTGGAGGGACAGAAGTGTTATTCAGGCTTTTTTAAAAACAATCACAAAAGTTAATAATTTGTGATGGACTTTTTGAGCAATCATAAAATAGTAATATATATGATGGCTATTAGTGATAACTGCTTTTGACATCAATATATTATAATTGTGATGACCATGTCAATCACCAAACTTTTCACGCAAAATAAATTTTTTTTTGTGACGCATTAAGCCATTACTTATGGATATAATCTTTTCGTAATTGTATTTAAGTTATCCACCAATATTTTAATATAAAAATAATCAAAACAATATTTTATGACGGTCATAACAATCATTAAAAAAGATAGATTTTTGTGACGACTTTTATTTGCAATTAAAAAAAGAAGGTATTTTGTGATGGAATTTTCAAGCCATCACAAAACAATATAATATCTACTCTCAATGATGACTAATTTTACCACCATTATAGAGTATTTGTGACTGTTATTGCAATCACCAAATCTAATGTGAGACTAATTTTTTTAGCAAGTCAACACACATGTTTCCTTTTACATTTTGTTTTAAAATTATGATCATGATCTAGGCATTAGTGTAGTGGTAATACTTGCTAGTTAGTTTGCAAATAGGGGAATAGTTCGAATCCTATAAGTATCATTTGATATAGTTAATATAGTGAAATAAATTGTCCGTAAAAATAGATTCACATTCTTACATTTGATCCCTAAAGCCATATATTTTTTGTGTTGACTTTGACAATCACAATAGATTATATGTTAATGTGATTGTATTAATTATCACAAAAGCACCAAGCGTCAGCGTGATTGTCAAAATCATCACAAAAAGGCTTTTATGACGCAGATATAGAAGATAACCTTTACGACGGCTGAAGTCATCACAAAAAACCTTTTGTAATGACTTTTTTTTAATTTATATGATGGATTTGAACCATCAAAAAATGCCATTTTTTTGTAGAACAACCACAATTTGATGATGAAACATGAAAAAAAAAATATTATATGACGGATTTGAACCATCAAAAAATGCCATTTTTTTTTGTAGAACAACCACAATTTGATGATGAAACATGAAAAAAATATTATATTTTGGAGACTAACAAGAAAAAAACATATAATTTGAACACGCGATACGCAAAAAAAAATAATTAAAGGACAAAACGTTAAAAACAAGTATAGTTTGGAGACTAACAAATTGGTTATCCCAACAAGTAATGAATATTGAAGAGATGAACTCGTTAGTTAACCTACATGGTATGAATATTATGACTTCATATTTTGGTCACTTGATTTGCACTGGTTAGAAAACTAGTATAATAAAAAAGACAAAACTATGGCCAATTACCAAAAAAAAAAGTGAGACTAAATAATATTATCTGATCTTAGAAAAGAGTAATTCTTATTTTCATTCTTATTCTTTCAAATATTCATGTTTGTATAGGGCACATTTTACTTTAATTTCTAATAATTCTTTATTTAATAAGAGTAAACTGAAAACTTCATGAAAAAAAAAACGAAGACAAATTCGTAAAAATAACCGAATAATAAGCAACCTTCAGACAAAAATAAAATACCCTTACCAGCCAAATACAAGAATTAATAAAAAGCAATAAACTGAAAGCCAACACAACCAATGCAGCTGCAGACTGCAGTTGAAACTAACGGCCTAACGGGTACAATTTTTTCCCATCTACGGAATACCTTGAGAGGCGAGACCATGGGGTGAGCAGCGTGGGTATACTCTGCCCGGAAATGGTGGGGCAGATGCGATAACCTTGAGAGGGGCGGGGCCATGGGGTGAGCAGCGTGGGAATACTCTGCCAGGAAATGGCGGGGCAGATGCGATAATCTTGAGAGGGCCGAGACCATGGGGTAAGCAGCGTGGGTATACTCTGCCGGCAAATGGCGGGGCAGCTGCGATAACATTGAGAGGGCCGGGACCATGGGGTGAGCAGGGTCGGAATACTCCGGACCTTCCGGATTCCATAGGGGGTGGTGGAGTAACTGAACCTCTTAGAGCTTTTCCTGTTGGGACTAAGACGATCAAAACCAAGCAGAAGACTACGAGTATAATAGCAAAATTAGAACTTTTAGTTGCCATTTTTGCTATTAAGCTCTAGCAATCAGATTTGATCTTGGAATTTTAGGTCTCTACGATATTTATGAAGGATTAAAATGCAAAACTGCAACTTGAGTTTATTAGTTTGTAAAGATAATATGGTATTTGATTTTATAATATAACACGTTGTTATCTTGTGATACAATTAATAGTGTAAAGTTATATCTCTAACCTTGGATTGTATTAGTTTTATGTTATATCTTAAAAGGTACAATTTTACACATAATTATACAGTTTGTTATATTATAAATGAATTAGGATCCTCCCTATTATAAATTATCATATATTTACAAAGTAATAAACTAATAGTATAATTTTATATTTTAGTCTATATAAATTTATCAGCCGCAATAATTGAAAAAGAAATTTGAGTATCAAAGACATTTGACTTCAATAGTTGAAATTAAGGAGTGGTTGTAAAATACTCCTACCTGTAACGAATTGAAATCATTCGAATAGCATGGACCACTTTGCATGGGAATTGGGAAGTAGGTAATTATACAAGTCAATTGGAAGATGCGATCTAAAAATATGTTTGTGCATTAATTGTAATAACTTCCTCCCTCCGTCCTAAAAAGATAAAAAAAGTAAAAGTAAAAGAGAGTAATTAATAAAGTTTTAAATTTATACTTAATAGTCCCACATGATTCATAAGTTAAACTAATGAGTAATTTTATTTTTTTATATTAATAGATCTCACTAAATTACATAATGACTCTATACTTTATGTATTTTACCTTATTCTTTTAATGACAAAATTAATTGTATATTTGTTTATCCTTTTCAGGATGGATGTAGTAGTATGCGGATATGTGGTCACTTTTGTGATCGGCTTTTTAAAATGGAATTAAGATCTTCTTCATTTTAAATGAATTGGAAAGTCTCCGTTTCATGGATCAGGATCCTCTCCATTTCAATTTAAAATGGAGAGTCTCCATTTAAAGGTTGAGATTTAAAATTATTGGATCTAAGGCCTAAAAGTTACTAACCTAACTCTAACCACATTTAAAAGTCATTAACCTAATTCTAGTCATCTCATTTAAAATCCATTAACCTAACTCTAGCCATTAATTTAATATAACACTAATATATTAAATTAATCTATTATTATTATTAGCACTTTGTTGTGTCCCTGTTAGAGAAATCACAGGCTGATTACTTGGGATTTATATTGTACAGCTCTCCTTGAGTTTAGACACTGATTCCTTGTAATCAGTACTCTGTTCTATGTCTGTCATTATTTCCTTTGTAGTCCTACTCAACTTATCTCTGTATAAATATGATACAAAGTAATGGAAACAATTGAGCTTTTCCAAAACCTTTTCATTGTGTAAACATTTATATGGTATCAGAGCTATCAAATACTCAAACGAGTTTCTCAATGGCTAATTCTAGCTCCTCTATTCTCACCCCATTTGAGAGCAACTCTGTTATCAGTTCTCTTCCGCCACCCTCCGATTATAATTCCATCCTGATCTCCATTAACACAGCAGCCCAAGCACCTTTGAAGCTTAATCCTAATAACTTCTTGTCTTGGCATGCTTAATGGAATGCACTCCTGATAGGTTACAACCTCAAAGGGTATATCGATGGTTCTTTCCCCTGTCCCTCGGCAATGGTTACTAAAAATGGCAAAGAGAGGTAGAATCCTACCTATGTCACATGGGTTTCGTCAAGATCAGTTGATTCTCAGCGCTATTCGTGCCTCTCTTTTCGAGAAACTTCATCCGTTCGCAGCCTCGGCTAAGACATCTCAGGAAGTGTGGTCTCGTCTCTCTACCACCTATGCCAAGTTGTCACGCTCGAGAATTCTACGAATAAAGGATAATCTCAACTCTCCTCAATCTTGTCGTAGCATTACCGATTACATGCAACATGTAAAAAGTGCCGCTGATGAGTTATCTATGATTCGCACTGTTCCAGTTGAAGAAGAAGACTTAGTCTTTGCCATACTCAATGGCTTAGATCCTGAATTCAAAGACATTTCAGCAGCAGTTCGCGCTCGTGACAATGATATTTCCTTTGAAGAGCTTCATGAGAAACTATCTGAACATGAGGCTTTTCTCAAACGATGCTCCCAGCGTTCCGATGATGCTTCGATTACTGCTAATGTTGCCAGCAAGGCGGGATTTCAATCACGAAACAACAATAAATCTGGCAGATATAACAACTCTTGAAATTCCAACAAATAGGGTCATTTCTCTACTAAAAAAATGGTCATTTGTGATGGCCAAAATCCATCACAAAAACTAAAAAATTCATCACGAAAGGTTTACGTGATGGCTTTAAGCATCACCATGGCCGTCTTGTAAACGCCCATCATGAAAGGTTTTATGTGATGGTTTTGACAATCACCAAAACATTCAATCCTTTTGTGATGGTCACGACCATCACAAAATTGATAAGGTTTTTATGATGGACAAAACAATCACCAATTATTTGTGATGGCCGAAGCAATCGCATAGTTTTGTGATGGTCATGACAATCACATAATTGGTAAGGTTTTTATGATAGCCAAAATAATCACCAAATGTTAAATCAATTATGATGACTAAAACAGTCATACACATAAGTCTCTTGTGATAGCTAAAGTAATCACAATTGTCCCTATTTTTGTAACTTATTTATACTTATTGGTAATGGTAAAGCCATCACAAAATTCCTATATTAAAATATACTCAATTGCCAATTTTATATTTTAAATATGTAAATGTCATAAATATCAATAAATTTGAAGCATAAAATCATACAAAATTATTAAAATGAAGAAACCTGATCCATTTAATTAAAAATCAATTCATAATCAATTACTTGAATAGATAGCCAAATGTCATAGTTTCATTAATCACTAACCCAACATCTATCAAAGATCTCCTAAACTAATAAATTGATAATTAAAGAAAATCTAGATCATCCCAAATTCTATATGGAGTTTTCGTCAGAGTCGTCATCATTTGCGCCGTCATTCACTTGTTCCTAAGAGAAAGACTTGTTTTGTGCATGCTTCATGAACTATGTAGTTGCTTATGCCAAAAATGTAAGACTCTCGAGCTTGAGGTCAATAGGGTTGATCAAATGTACAGTTTTTTCTTGAAACTACAATAAGGAGGATAAGAATTAGAACAAATTATATGAAATTCAAAAGGATTTTAAAAAATTAAGTTTCATAAAATATGGCAATAAGATTAAATCCACAGATTTGATTGAATCTTCACCAAACATATTAAGTATCAATACCACATAGTTGGATGAAGAAAAGATATATTCTCTCACCACAAAATAAATTATCTTCCCATTTACATTGTGGTAATTAAATTACAAAAAATCTTCCTAAAACTGTGTTTACAAAAGAAATCTCTGGAAAGCCACAACATGATGACGGTCATACACAACCGATCGAAAAGAAAAGGGTGGCCTAGTAAGTGATGGGAGGCAAGGCTAGCTATCATATTGTAAATTTTACAAACGAGACTCTTTTTGTGGAACCGGAGTACACAATTTATATGCAGCAAGTCACAGATATTATAGAAGCTCATAATATATGATAAAAGACAAAATAAATAGAAAAATAAAAGATTGTACATGGAGAACATATAAGAAAAAACTGAATCCTGACTTGCTGGTATTAGGGAACATAAAAATAAACAGTAATAACCTTGAATCATGAATCCTTACGAAGTTCATTGCAACATCATCAGAACCAGTATATTGACATATAATTACACCTTTACCGCCTAAAATCCCACCAAAATTTCCAAGCATTGTGTAGATCTTAAGGAGTCAACATCCTCCATCAGTTCATTATCAAGGATGTATCCTTCTCTAGTCATCCTGCTTTGGTTTAGAGAAGACACAACACATTCAGGAAGTAGTCCATGCCCATTAACAAACAAAAACAAATTAAACAAACTAAAACCACATAGAATCAATTCAAACTCAAAAGCAATATCGCTAGTAACAACAAGAACATGGTCACATCGTCAGACAAAGAATCTAAACACAAGTTGCGCAACAAATCACATAAGCTCATACAAACTAACACCTTGAAGAATCCGATTCAACAAAAAATTAAAAGCAATATTAAATGACTAAACTAAAATATATAGTATTAATAAAAAGTAAGAATGTCAGTAACTGAGGTAGGCTAATTAACAAATAAAAAGCACTTAAAAAAATACCACAAATAATAAGAAAAGTCAATCATCTTTTTTTTTAAGCAATTTAGAAAAACCCATTGAAGTAAAACTATGAACAAGCCAATTCCAATCAAAACTGAGAACAATATTATAACAAAAAACGAATTTGGAAGTTGAAAAGCAAAAGGTTACCGAAAACGATATTAAGTGAAAGCTTCAGAAAGTCTGTCTTGCTAAATGGGTCTGCTCTTTTGAGCTGAAAAATTCTCCCAACATTGAACCTGAATCAATAATCAGCCCTACACTGTCCCTGTAGATAGTGTACTGATAAAGATAGAACACATCGCCGCCCGTGATGTTGACGTCGGTGCCACCGATGGCTCGAATTGCTGGCGGTGATGGTGGATGCCAGAATTCTGTGGAGTTGTCCATTTTCTTGAGCAGAAAGAGAGAGAAGGGAGATTATAATGGAATGTTTTCTTTTTGATCCATCAAGTTTAACTTTTTTATTAATCTGTTTCCTTGAGTTTACTAACTTATAAATTATGTCCCTTAAGTTTACCTATAAAATAAATAATAAAAAAAAATGAGCATAGAGAAGTGCCTATATTTCCTTCTACCTCTATGATCACTTTAGATAGTTTAGTGCATAGACAAGTGCCTATACTTCCCTCTACCTCTACCTCCATACTACTAAACATTTCCTTTTTAAATTAAAATGATAACACTCTTTTTTGCTGCCACTAAAAAAGGGTAGGGATAACCATTGAACCAAGACCCTACTTTGATAACACATTAATAACCTTATCGAAAAACGGGTATTTAATTGAGCACCATCAGCAATTCACCATGCAAATATGCAGGTTCAAATCAGCACTTTCACATAGCTATGAAACATTCAAAATATTAAGAGCTTAGTTCAGTCAGCAATATAGGAAAAAAAAGATGCCTGTTTATGCCAGAAAGAACACAATGATATGGAAAAGCTCAAAATGTTTCTTGATAAACATCACATTATAGCCCAAGCAGATGATTGCAATTGAATATTGGAAAACTACAAAATGTAATTAAGAATAAACTGCTAACTGCAAATAGAGTACATTTAAAAGAAAGGGTTCTCAAGTCAACTGCAAAAATACAGTACAACTGTAGAAGTGAGATTGAAAGATTAGTTATGCATTAAAATTTAAAACAAATTTCCACATAAATTAATCTATTTCTTTGTGACATTTCTCCAAACATATAGTGTGCATCTTATATATATAATGTAAACTGAATAGATGCTAAGCAATCAAATAACCAAAATTCATGGAACTAATCAAATAACCAAAACTGAATTGAACTAATTAACAAATTAACAGTACAATCATTCCAATTGCAACAAAAATTGACTCCGAATAACAAAAATTAGCAAGAAAAATTAACAAGGGAGGAAATTAAAACCTTCAATTGGAAAATAATGGAGAAGTTAAAGGAGAAGGAGAAGGAGAGCAGATCGCCATCGCTATGCCGCCACGGCGCCACCACTATGCCACCATTACTGCTAGGGTTAGAGGGAGTTGAGAGAGAGGGGAAAGAGGTGTGAGAGTGCTAATCTGAGTGAGGGGAAAGAGAGGTGCAACTGACCTTGGGATGCGCCGATCTAGGGGTACCACGGGCGATCTAGTGAGGGGAAAGAACGGTCAGGCGGGTCATTTTTTCCTTTCTTTTCTCTGCGGCTGGTGAAATAAGAGTGATAGAGCTAGCCCACACCTCCCTGATTGAAACATCTGTGCATGCCGGACCGTTCAGATATCTGTATATGAATTCTCAAGGTGGAGAGGAGAAACCTAAATTGGTCTCTGTTTCACCTGTACCTTCATTTCTAGACCCTGTTCTAAAAAAAGAGAACTTATAAAAAAACTAGTATTGTAAAATATTTAAAAAGTAATATTGTAAATAAAATTATTGTTTTAAAAACTTAAATTGATTAGAATAAAGTCAAACTTAATTACATTACATTTTTTTTTCTTTTTTCATGGTCAATGTATGAAATTTTAAAGTTTAAATTATTGTAAATTTATTTACTTTGATTAAAGAAATAGTCGATATTATAAGTTACTTTAAAATAATTATTAAAAATAAATTTGTTACTATAAAAAATTAAAAGTTTTTATATTACAATTTATATTTACCACAATTAATTCTAAAAAAATTATTTAGAACAAAACAGTTACCAAATTTATCTCTTGAAAAAAATCTCTAAACAATAACATCTAATGAGTAATAATTCTTTCATTAATAGTTTTTTCCCCGCAAATTTTCATCATAAATTGGCGCCAAATATCCTCTTACTACCTCAATTTTACGAAAGAAAAAACTATAAATTGTGAAGGATATTTCTTTCGCAAATAACTATATTGTCACTACATTTTTCTTTCCTTCACTAGAAAACTCCTCGTGTGAATGAATGAATTCTTTCACAAAATTTCCTTCACTACATCTATAATTAATTTCTTGTAGTTTTTATTAATGACAAAGTATATAATTTAATTTCTAATATAAAACATAAATTTAAAGAAAAACACTTCTTTAATCCACAAAAGGGTATTGATAGAAATATATTGCGAAAAATTAAAAAGAGTGTAAAATGAGTTTCAGTTTTACTCGGACCAGATTAAGTCATCTCAAGTACATGAAATAAAAAAGAAAAATTGGAAAAAAAAAACTAGTAGACACAAGCGTAAATGAACTTTTAAGGGTTTAATATATATACTATTTGTACGTACCACATTTTATATTTGACATTGTACCACTGTCATTTAATTTTTCGTGGGAATATTTTTTTTTATTAATTAATGTCATTTTTAGTGGATAAATTATTTTAATGTTTGAAGACTTTTTGGGGGACAAAAGATATATTACTTATGTTAGTGAATATTACTCATAATGATATTAAATATAGTGGGTGCGGATGATAGCAATGTTGGATAAAACTTGTTCAGGCCCAACAAAGAAGAATATAAGTGATTGCATTAAGTTTCAATATTTTCTTTTAGGTGAAATATTGTGTAATGGTTTAGACACAATCAAGAAAAATAAATTAAAAAGATCTTCCTCGATAAATGACAAAACAAATATATTCCCACTTTCGTGAAATTTTTATCAATTGTACCCGCCTCCCTTCAAAACACAAAAAATAATTTACGCGAAAAAATTCGTAATTATAATGGTTGTCACAAATATTCAATAGTGGTGGTACAACAAGACATCAGTAAGAACCATCATATATACTACTATTTTGTGATTGTTAATAAATTCCATCACCAAATATATTTGTTGGTCATATATGCTTGTTTTTCAGTGATTGCCCTAACCGTCACGAATAGTTTATAGTGATGGAAAATTTAGCCATTACTAGAAGCCATCATCTATATTATTATTTTGTGATTGTTGAAAAAGTCCATCATATAACATCATTTTTTGAGATTACTTTAAACGTTGTCATAAAGGTCCATCACATATATTTTCTTTTCGTGATGGTCATGGCCGTCACCCAATATTTCTTGAACTTTTTTCTTTGTGATGGTTTAAATACAATCACATTAAGGAGAAATATATAGGTGATGGTTGAATGCCATCTCAAAAACTAAAAATTATTTTTGGACAATATTTGGTGATTGTTATAGTCGTCACGTATATATATCTACGACGACAAAATTAACCATCACTAGAGCCATCATATATATACTATTTTTTGTGATGACTTAAATAATCCATCACGAAATATTGTCTATTGTGATTGCTTTTGAAAATCGTCACCAGGATCCATCACGCATGTTTGGTTTTCTAGTAGTGAATTTTCAAAACAACTCTGGAAATTCCAACAAACAGGGTCTTTTTCAAAAGAAAAATCAGAATTCCAACGGCTCCAACGATCAGAATTCTCAGAAAAATGTTTGCCAATGGTGTGAGCAACAGGGTCATGTCGCTCGCACGTGCCAGTATCTCCGACCTCCTGGCTATGGTGGTTTTGGCTCCAATCCACGTGCTTACTTTGCTGGTCAACCTAACACATCTCCTGTCAACTGGTTGGTAGACTCCGGTGCCTCTCACCATGTCACCGCGGACTTGAATAATCTCTCCCTCCATTCGGATTATGAGGGTCCTGATAACATGGTCATAGGCGATGGTAAAAGGCTTCCTATCACCCATATCGGTTCCACAAATCTACCCTCATCTTCAAAACATTTCTTATTGAATTATGTGCTTTGTGTCCCTAACATGAAAAAGAATCTCATTTCTGTTTCCAAATTTTGTCGTTCTAATAAAGCATCTATTGAGTTCTTACTATCTTTTTTTGTTGTGAGGGATCTTCAAACTGGGGCACCTCTAGTGCAAGGGCAGAACAAAGATGGAATTTATGAGTGGCCATCGCATGCACCTTCTCAATCCTTCTCGTCATCCACTTCATTGTCGCCCATTCTTTCCTTTGCCAGCGTCAAGACAACTCTCCAAGATTGGCATAATCGCCTCGGCCACCCTTCTTCGAAAGTCTTAAACCATATTGTCTCTTCAAATGTTTTACATATCTCTTGTAGTCGAGAATTTCTTTATAATTCCTGCAAGTGTAATAAAGCTCACAAACTTCCATTTCACACTACTAAAGAAATAGTCATTTGTGATAACCAACATCCATCACAAAAACTAAAAAAACCATCACGAGATGTTTACGCGATGGCTTTAAGCATCACGATGGTCGTCTTGTATACGCCCATAATGAAAAGGTTTACGTGATAGTTTTGGCAATCACCAAAACATTTAATCCTTTTGTGATGGCTAAACATGGCACATTAGCATACAGATTTTTTGCGATTGTTTTGATCACCACAAAAACCCACGAGTCTTTTGTGAGGGCGGCAAAAACAATCACATTCTTTTGTGATGGCCAAACCATCACCGAATTGGGAAAGTTTTTATGATTGCCAAAACAATCATCAAATGCTGAGGCATTTGTGATGGCTAAAGCAGTCAAAGACAAGTCTCTTGTGATGGTATAGTAATCACAATTGTCCCTAATTTTATAACCTATTTATACTTTTTGGTGATGATAAAGCCGTCACATAATTCATTTATTAAAATATATTTAAAATTGTCAATTTCATATTTCAAATCTATAAATTAAATAAATTACAATAAATATAAACATAAAATCATACAACATTATTAAAATGAAGAAACTTGATCCATTAATTAAATAATAATTAATTCATAATCAACTACTTATATAAACAGGTAGCTACATGTCATAGTTCAGCAAACAATTAATTAACCAACATCTATCAAAGAACTCCTAAGCTAATAAACTCATAATTAAAGGAAATCTAAATCACCCCAAATTCTCCATGGAATCCTCCACAGAGTCGCCATCATCTGCGTCGTCATTTTCAACAGGTGTGGCTATCAACAGGTGTGGCTGAGCTATTTTTTGGAAAATCAGTTGATGCATTTGACGAGGTAAACAAATCATCCTGGTCTATAGGAAGGATCTCAAGTGCTAGTGTTTCACATATTGATGATTAGGAGGACCAAGCAAATCTCGTGCACGATATCTGGGAAAACCAAGTACCCTATTTTTTTAGTCCTGCCACTTATCACACTCCAAATGACCAAGTCGCCTGCTTCGATGTACCATCCTCTACAGGCCCGCCAACCTTGGCACGATATTCATTCTACAATCTAAAACATGTAGAAGAGTTAAATATGTACATTAAATACTTTTGCAAATCATAAATATGCACCATATATTATTTAAAAAATTGTTTGCATATGCAAGGTTTACATCTTGATATATTATCCAATGTATGAACTTATGAATTGATGTCATGCTTGATTTTCAAGTAGTCTAGACTAGCCTTGACGTTCAACAAATCTTCGATGCTTACCATTTAATGTAAGACTTGATGAGTAATAAACAGGCACAATGTTCAAAGCTTCAAGCAATTTATAGAACAATGTTCCACTCTTGTTATCAGTATTACCTTAGGTAGTAGAAAAGAATAGAAATATTTAATTCATGCATCTAACATTTTGACTTTTGGTGTACTATATTAAAGAATGTATAATTACCAACACAGTAGAACTGAACTATATCTTAACATATGTTGGGAGACATATTGACACTAAATACAATATCACATTCTCCATAAATATTTATAACTGGGGTAATTTTATACTGTCTGAAAAGAGTCGTGAGATATAAAATAGATGCTCAATGTCGATAATAAATAAGCTCAGGTGTACCTATTGCCAAGCATTCCATGCAGTTGAATGACGAGATTCTCATCTTCAGAAGTGAAGGGACCGCGTTTAATGTCTGGCCTAAGGTAGTTTGTCCATCGGAGCATGCAACTTTTCCCACACCGAAGAAGACCTACCAAATTAATCATTGAGATATCAGCATAAGCTTAAAAATAAAATTTCGAATCTTTGTGGCTAGAGATGTATTCCTTGTATTTCTGTTTGTACAAATTATGAGTATAGTTTATTTCTGTTTGTGTCAATTCTTCTCAACGTTTTAGGCATAAATCTTTTTTGTGGATTTATAAATTTAGGCACACTTCTTATATGATTTTAATGTGATGTGTAACCTGATGGCCACTCTTTATTGTTCCATTTATAAGAGGTGACCTCATGTTTGCAGGTTAGGTTGCTATGATTGTTTGCCTTGCATACCAGGTACAGTATACTCAAAGGTACACTATACTCAAAGGTAATGTAAATGTACTCATTCACTACAAAAGATGAAAAAAAATCACTTTTTCCCCTTGAGCTGTTAATGGAACTCAAAACATTTCAAGAATGGCGACAGCAAAAACTAAGAAAATTTTCAATGTCATTTAGTGAATTTTGACTCCAATAAACTCAATAACAAGAAACATTACCTTCAAACCTGGGCCAACAAGTTTGGCAGGCTTCTCACACCACTATAATGCTAATTGTTCCAAGGTAATTCCATATTTACCCCATATGACCAGGTAACAAGAAGAACAAACTGCAGCAATCTCAAAGTAACACCAGTTGACATTTATAACATTTAACAAAAAAAACATTCACATAAAAGTGTAAATATAAAGTTACTGTGACATCGTACCAAAAGCACCAAATTTTCGCATTCAATGTAGCTATTTTTCACAAGTACCTGCACAACCAAATTTTGAACTCTCATTAGACAATTTGTGATGCATATTGAAACTCATAAACCCTTAAAGATTAATAAATTTTGCCAATATTAAACTCTCACAAGGAACTGCACAACCAAATTTTACCACAGTAAAATTTACCTTTATTCTTCCTGTAGAAAAAATATGTTGTACGATTCTTAAGTGTAAATAGCAAAATATACTACTAGTGATGAGCTACACTCAAAAAGTTCCTTGATTGAGTAAATACGGTGGTGGTTGTTTTTATTAATGCTTTTGCTTTTGTAGACCTTATTATGATAAGGCTACACTTTGACCTTTACCTTCACCTCTTTCATCTACTTCTTTTCCACCGCCATTTCTACCTTTTTATCACTTATATTGGTGGTTGCATTGTGTAATTTACATTTAGATTCCACATGAAACAACAGGGTACTTTGCATCTATTAACTTTGGCAAAAGCATTATGTAACTATAGGGAAATGTCAGCCCAAAGAAGGAGAAGAAACAACTATGTTGAATCTACCAAGATTCAATTCAAAAAAAAAATAAAACTTATTCCATCAAGTTTTAATAAGATTCCATTTCATTTTTTGGCAAAGTTAGTTCCAAGTTCAGTGGCTAACAAATAATATTCACTCTGACACACTGATCACAAAAAGTTGGAATAATATTTCAATTTTCATGCAGGTACTTGAGTAAAAAAAAAACCTTGTGGCAGAAACTGTAGAACTCATGATTGAAAATGTAAAAAAGTACAAATTTAGATCAAATAGAATCAGTGGATAATTTATAAGTTGGGGTATTGTTAGTTTGGATAACGGTGATAGAAGCACATGTACAGACTCTGACAGCATATATATAAGCCATAGATTTTGATATTTGACAAATGATAACAACAATGCATCATATGTGCACAGAGAAATAGAATGGCTAAAATGGCTGCTCAAGTATGGGCAGTAACATGAATCTTGATGAACTGACATTTTTTGAACATGCTCAAAACTTCAAACAAAATATATCAAACGGTAGGCTAATTGCTAATAATAATAATAAAGTTTTGAACTCTCACAATGAACTCTCATTAGACAATTTGTGATGCATATTGAAACTCATACACCCTTAAAAGATTAATAAAAACACGCATACAAAATATCAAAGCGAACAAACTGAGTTATGTTTAAGAATGTGGATCTAAAAGACTCACCATATGTGCATACGAACACATACACAATTAATTGACAGTGGGTATGTGTATACTCTATGTGTGTATGTGTGTGATAATGTGTGTGATAATGTGTGTGTGAGTATAGCAGTGGGTGGGTGTATGGCCAATTTGAACAAGATACAAAATAAAGGTCAAATTAATGAAGTAATGCGTACCCTTCCGTTCCAACAAAAGAAGAATTCCCATTTAAATCTTTTCCTAATTAGTTTTATATTAGATTTGTTTACAGGCTACACAAGAATTGGGCCCAAATTCGAACAGAGAAAGCATACTCACAATTCTAAAATAAGAATTGGGGCCAAATTGAAACAGAGAAAGGAAAGAGGGAGATAATAAACACCCAAGGAGGAGAAGACTTACCTTCAAAATCACAAACCTTAACTGGGATCACAACTTTGGTAGAAGATGGGGAGGGGGTTTCAGTTTGCTGCATATGGAGAAGATGGAGAGAGGGTTTCAGTTCGTCGCCGATGGAGAAGATGAGGAGGTTTAATCATACGTTCAGGGATTTTGTGTGAGTGGGGATACACAACTAATTAATTAGATTAGATTTTTTTTTGTTTAATTTTCTTTTAATTTAATTTAATTACCTTAGATTTTGGTTTAATTTTTTTATATATATATTCTTTGTTCTACAAAAAGAGTAACATTTAATTATTTTTTAGTAAATTTGTGAAATATAAATTAATTGATCCACAAGCAATTAAGTACAAAATTTTTATTCAAAAAAGTAAAATACATTAAAATAATAATAAATTTTAAAATCCTTTTTTAAATTATGCTTCAAATTAAGTGTCTTTTCTTTTATTATTTTAATTTTAACGGTTTAATTCACTGATTATTTAATGACAAGCCTCATATGGATTTGTTTTAAGTTTTTAATTACTATATTTATTTAATTCGCTATTTTTTCAAATGTGTTAGTGTCAAAATTCATTTTCATTTTGTGTCTGAGAGGATAAGATAACTTCGTATTTACTAACTAATAACTTTGTATTTTGAATCATATCGTCATTGACATAATAGCAATTTCTTCTAATTAAGAGGGTCCTCTAAATAGTACCATATTTAATTGATATATAATTTTTAATAAAAAGATTTAGTTGACTGTAATATCGACTAGCCAAAAAGTATTTTCAAAGTATTATTAATTAAATTGAATCCTATAACTCCAAGGTAGCTAGATATATACGGAGAAGGAGTAAAATTACTTCAAGTTGAATTCAGTTAGGATTTGTTATATGCTTTTGTTGAATCCGATTAGGTTAAGGTCAATCCATTTGTTAAACTCGCATAAAATAATTCATATACTTATACTTTGTTAAAAAATATGATTTTTTTTAATTTTACATATATAGTATATGGATATGAATTATTAGATCATATAAATGTTATTTATTATTGCTATCATTTAATACAAAGGACATACATATATATATATATATATATATATATATATATATATATATACACACTAGGAGAAATAATTGATATTAGAACATGATTTTTATTAATGATGATATAATTTAATTTCTACTATAAAACATAGAACGAACTCAATTTTTGAATTTAAAGGGAAAAAACCTTCTTTAATCCACGAAAGGAAATGATATTGATATAGAAATACATTGTGAAAATTTAGAAAGAGTATAAAATGAGTTTCAGTTTTACTCGGACCAGATTAAGTCATCTCAAGTACATGAAATTAAAAATAAAAAGAAGAATTTTTTTTAAAAAAAACTAGTACACCCAAGCGTAAATGAACTTTTAAGTGTTTAATATAATATTTGCACGTACCACATTTTATATTTGAAATTGTACCACTGACATTTAATTTTTTGTGGGCATATTTTATTTTATTTTTTATTAATTAATGTCATTTTTTAGTGTATAAATTATTTTAATGTTTGAAAATTTTTTGGGGGACAAAGGATATATTACTTATGTTAGAAAATATTACTCATAATGATATTAAATGTTGTGGGTGTAGATCATAGTAATGTTGGATAAAACTTGTTCAGTCCGACAAAGAAGAATATAAGTGATTGCGTTAAACTTCAATATTTTCCTTTAGATAAACATTGTGTGATGGTTCAAAAAGCAATCAAGAAAAATAAATTGAAAAAGACCTCACTTGATAAATGGCAAAAAAAATATATTCTCGCGTTCGTTGAAATTTTTATCAATTGTTCATACCTCTCTTTAAAAAACAAAAAATAAATTATGCGAAAAATTTAGTGATTGTAATGGTTGTCACAAATATTTTATAGTGATGACACAACTAGGCATCAATAAGAGCCGTATTATATACTACTAGTCTGTGATTGCTATTAAATTCCATCACCTAATATATTTGTTGGTCATATGTGCTTGTTTTTTAGTGATTGCCTTGATCGTCACAAATAGTTTATAGTGATGGCAAAATTAGCCATTACTAGGAGCCGCCATCTATATTATTACACTACAACAAAAGAGGCTATCAGCGACCAAAGGTTTCAGCGATCGCAACATCCGGTCGCTATTGGTGACATCAGCGACGGCAGTTGGCGACCGTTTTGAAATCTGGTCGCTAGTTGCTATCAGCAACCGCATGCGGTCGCTGTTCGGTCGCAGGTGTGTTTTTGCCGCTTAAAATTGGCGTGAATTGCTCGCGGGCTTTTCTTCAGCGACCACTGAATATCAACGACTGCAGGCAGTCACTGGTATATCCACGTCACTAAAAATTAGCGACCGTAGGCGGTCGCTGATTCTTTTTAATGTACTCAGCAACAGGCCTGGACAGCATATGCGAATTAGAAAGAAAAAGAGGGAGACAGAGAAGGCGAGAAGAGGGAGAAGGGGGAGAAGAATAGGGAGAAGAAGAAGACGCGAATCTGCCGCCCGTTGCTACCGCCTCTGTGACAACCCGAGAATTTAGACAATTTATTAAAATCTTAAATGATTAAATTAAGGTTAAATAATAGACCTAGACAAAAAATAAGTGTATGGATTTGACATTTTTGTGAAGGATTTTGGTGGATTTAAAATTTTTAAGAAAAAACTTATAAGGTTTACTATTTGACTAAGAATAAAGAAATATAACCTAATATATATGTTAGGTAGAGTAATTAAATACTCTAAGAGATTTATTTTGTACATCTTAAATAATTAATTTTATAACTTAAGTAAAGCAAGTCTAACTGGGTTATGAAAATAAAGATACATGAGTAAGGATTTAAATTACAAAGAAGGAGAATGGAAACCCTAACTAAATGATTAGGGTGAGATAAAATTATAGAGTATGGAACTAAGTTGATTTTATGGCCCAAAGAATTAAATTTGTAGCCAATTGTTTAATTAAGCATTGGACTTGTAGCTAATTTATTTAATAACACTTAAATTATTAAGTTAGCCCAATATAACATGTATGAGGTAAGTATTATGATGGTCCAAATTAATTTGTAGAGGAAGGCCCAAGTTAATTTTTTTAATTAGTAAGTAAACTAAGAAAATGCAAGCCCAAAAGAAATTAAGTGTGAGCTCAAGCTTGGCCCAAGCTTAGCCCTACTTGAGGAAGAGTATTTAAATCATTGAATAAGTATAAAATTACAAGTATGGAAACATGTGGATTACATGGCCCAAAGAATTTAAATTTCTAGCCCAAAACATTAAAGGAGTGGCCCAACTTTTTGGCCAAGTGTTAGGGGACTTATTGGACATTAAGTAAGCATTATGGGCCTTAAAAATAAAACCAATTAGGGCCCAAGAAGGCCTTAGGGCCAAAAATTTGGTGGAGGAGGAGAAAGTGAGTGTATGTAATGATTAAGTAGCTTTAGTTGGTGAACTACCACATGAGATGTCAAGCTTTGGTTTGAGCCTTATCATTTCACCAACCTAACAAGCAACCTTTGGAGTGCAAGCAAGCATAAACATGATGAGAAAGAGAAAGTGTGGGAGATTACAATAGATATACAAAATATATCTACTAACCCACCACCAACTAAAGTATACTTCAATGTATTTTCTCTTTCATCATATTCATTCCTTAACTTAGAAAAAGTAACCAAGAGAGAGAGAGAGGGAGCCATGAAGGATTCGGACAAGAGAGAAAAGAGGGAGTTCGGGTGGAGGAGAAGATAAAGCAAGCTTCCCTCATTTTTTTTCTCTCACCCACACCCGACCATGAAAGAGATGAGGAGGGAGAAATCAGCCATAAATGGAGCATGAGGATTAAATCTTGTGGATAAGTTATTAGATAGATTTAAGAAAATATTTGATAGATATGTAAAGATAAGGGTAATGATTTGGAGAGATATGGAAAGATAAGGATAAGGAAGAAGGAGAAAAGACAAAAAAAAAGAAAAAGATAAGATAAGAGATAAGAATAAAGAAGAAGATAAGGCAAGATAAGGAAAGAAGAAAAGAAAGGGATAAGAATAAAGAAAAGATAAGAAAAGAGAAAGGGATAAGAGATAAGAAAGGAAAAAGAAGGGATAAGAAAGAGAGAGAATGAAAGAAGAAAAGAAAGGAACGGACAATATAGAGAGAGGGAGGGGGACGACAACTCCAAGGGGAAGAGAAGAGAGAAAAAGAACCTCCATGGGAGGAAAGCAAGGGAGGAGAAGAAGCACCACACAAGCTAGGTATAAATTCTATGTAGCTTATATAATTTATGTTTTATTATTTTCAATTAAAACATAGATCTATGATTTCAAAGCTTTAAAACCATAGATCTTCTTGTGTATAAGTGTTATATGTTTAGATTTATCACTTTTAAGTGTCAAAAGTTAAATCAAAAGTAAGAAAAATGAAACTATGTTTCAAAAGTTAGAAAAATCCTAAATTTTCCTAGCCTAAATTATGTTTTGCTTGGATTTGGTGTAGGTTTGATGTAATAGATCATAGGATCATGATAGATCCATGAGTATATGAGGTCTTAATAGGTATTATGTTATTTGATGATGGATTATGTTGATGAATAGGTGAGGATATGGAAGATTTCTTAGAAATCACAAAAACTGGAAAAATCAGATTTTTAGAAAATGTAACATGAAATTCAAACGTCCATAACTCCTATTGTATTTTGAATTTTTGAGTGTGATCAATTTCTAGGAGTTAGATCTAGAAGTCTTCTAGCTTTTCAAGTGGAATCACTGAAAAATTCCATGTAGATTTTCGTCTGGACAGTTTTTAACAATGGACACGAAATTTGAAAAATGACAAAAAGCAATATGTCTGAAAATTGTAAGGGCAGTTTCATCCACTTATTTTATGAAATAAATTCCGGCCTTTTGTGTGATTAAAATATATGTTATAAACTAGCTTCTGTCAAAAAATGACCTGATTCCGACTTAAATTGAGCAAGTTATGACTATTTCAATATTTGCATTTTTCTGACGGAAATCGCTATAACCAGAGTTGTATAACTCCTATGGCCACGAAATTTAAATTGGAGGCTCACGATAACATGTATAAGATTTCGCCAAGAGTTGGGAATTTTTGGAGTTAAGCGTGAGGTAGTTATTTTTTTAAGAAATTAACTAAAAATGGATTTTTGAAAAATACTAAAGAAAATTGAAAAATTTCTAAAAAATTATTTTTGTGTATGAAATACGTGTATTTATGTATGGAAAATAGAAAAAAAATAATAATAAGATGATTTGGTTTGAAAAAAGGGAATCCAGCTTGCTGGATTGGCCATCAGGTTGCTAGATTACAATTTGGTTTGCTGGATTAGCCATCAAGTTGCTGGATGAGATGTTTGGATAATCCAGGATGCTGGATTGGTCTGTTTAGATAATTTAGGTTGTTGGATTGAAGGATTGATGAATCCAGGCTTACTGGATTTGAGGTTAGTGAATCCAGGCTTGCTGGATTGGGTGTTAGTTTGAATCCAGGCTTGCTGGATTGGAGGTTAGTTGAATCCAGTCTGCTGGATTGGAAAATAGTTTAATAAATTATTGTTCAGTTTGAATCCAGGTTGCTGGATTAGGAATTCGACTTACTTAATTTATAAAATGACTTATAAAATGAAAGACTAAGTGTTAATTCACAAGTTATATGATACAGTAGTGTTAAGTCTAAGGTAGTACAGTCGTACCCTTTAATGGTTGATGTATAGTAGCTGGGCTAAACGACTTCTTCATATGGGGAAGGGATCTACGAATTAGTAACCGGTCTAACTCACTATGAAAATAGTGTAGACGAGACGGAAACTAATTTGTTAGTTGTTTGTGGGAAACCACTCAGTATACTATATTAAAAATTATTAAAGACTCGATGTGTGCTAGGTTTAGACTTGTGTATGTATAGTGTTAAGGTTATCTAATATTTGACTATGTGTTTAAATGTTAGATAGTTTACTTATAAGGTATGTTATGCTAATTGAAACATCAATCTTATAACTGATAGGTCTTTTCAATAAAGCGATTAAATAAGATTGCGTAGCAGTAATCAACTGATACAGGCAAGTTTCCTAACTCAATTTCGAGTTATTATTTTCAAAGAATGTTGGTGGATAATTATTGCTAATTATTCCACATCTCTAATGATTATTGATTCGCACTTAGTGCATGTTGTATATGTTCATCAGGTATGAAAGGCTGATCACCTTCATTACTATAAGGTTCAGTTAAATTTGTCCATGTTCATTATTGGCCATTCATAATTATTGTCTTGGTCATTCAGTTATGTACATTGATTCATGTTCTTTCACTAATAACACATTGTTGAAAGTTTGTTAGCTTATTATTCTTTTTCATCATGATATACATTTCTTTGTATTTAAAACTTGCTGGGCAAACTTGTTGCTCACCCTTGCTATATCATGATAAACATTTCAGATTAAGACGAAACTTCGGACACAGGCAAATACAAAGGCAAGTTCCAGGATTGGATTATTGTACGGTTAAATTAGAATAGTATTGAATACAAATGACATTGTATGTCGTGTAGAATATGAATATGTGTCTTAAGTTAAGGTTTCAGACCTTGGAAATTATGTGTAAAGGTTATTGTATAAACAATTTATGTTTATATCTTCCGCAATAGCTATAGAAATGTTGTATCGTAACGTACTAGGTCCGAGGTTCTGGGGACCCGGATTTGGGGGCGTCACTGTTGGTATCAAAGCTGTAGGTTATAAACCTTAGGTAGGGTTACCTTAGGCTATTAACCGCAGTGGGATAAGGATAAGAATTAACTCAAATAGAGTTAGTGCGTTGATAAGATTTAAAGACGAATCTCGATAAATTATAAAAGATCCAGAGTTACCTAACTCTGATAATAAAGATGAACAGTAGTAATGAATAGATAGAGTCTAAAAGACTAAAAGTATGGGAAAAGAAGATCGTATAACAAAACGATCGTAACATAGGAATGAATCGTAATATACACGATGAGATCACACCGTGATCTGATAAGGTCATAGCAGGGAGGAGGATCAATCGAATGATTAAAAATTTTATGGCAAAGTTGCTGTGTGTCAGTTGTACTATGAATTGGTATTGTGCCAACTCAGAAAAAGGGTTGGGGTTGATGCAATATGGATTGAACACAATTCGTATGGAAAAAGAATGGGGCTAGGATATTAAGTGGGGATTTTAATTGAGGACTCATGTCAGTAGCTGAGTTGTATGATTCTTTGTATGGGCAGGGAATTTCTACTTGGTTTTATAACCGCTTAGCTTCCTGATCGATATAGTGGTTAAGTTGAACAATTCTTTGTATGGGCAGGGAATTTGTCCTTGCTGTAAAAACCGCTTAGCTTCTTATATTGATTAGAGGCTGAGTTGACCAATTGTTTGTATGGACAGGGGATTGTGTTTGGTTTGACGACCACTTAGTTTCTGATAGTGATAATCATTGAAATATTTGTGTCGCGCTATTTGCTATATATATGTTGAGAAGATGATTCTTTTCTCATGTGTATAACAGATCGATAGAGTATAGGTAGAAAATATAAGGTTAAGTTGCGAGTTCTTAAAACTCATACTTATGGTAAGTTCGTGACTCATAATTATATGAAATGTTTTGAACCCCTCAGCGAATGGACGCCAATGGTCTGTCTAGGATAAGTTCTTAAACTCATATAATTGTGGAAAGTTCCTAAACTCATAACGTGTGGTAAGTTTGACGAACTGGTATAATTAAGTGTGAATGGAGTATTAAGGATAATAGGAATAGATAGACTGATTAAGCAATGGATCATTAGTGGAAGCGTAGGTATTCTAAATCTTCTAGCTATGCTAGACTTCAAAATTTTTGACATCAAGCTAAATACGCACTATGTCCCTTTTAAAAATGAATTTTTATTCTCAAATCTCAGTGACTAGTGTGTATGTGTGGACTTTGGGACACTGACACATCGTTACCTGTTGAGATGATAAAACTGATTTACAATAATTTTTGATCCGTTTAAAGAATAGTCTATGCTAATTGTTTCGGCTAGACGACAATGATTTGAAATATCAAAATGTGTTTTATTTATCATTGAAGCATCATGAAACCTGGTGCAGAGATGATAAAAAGTTGATGAAGTTGTAAATACAGGAATACTTAGTGTTGAATTCAATCTAAAAATCGTTGTCCCACTATTGTATGATGTGTTATAACAAAGTCATACAATGACGGAATCCTCAAACGGGCAGTAAATACAGTACGGTATCATGAAGTCATTTTCAAAATATTTTTTTTATAATTAATTACCAATGGGGTTTGGCTATACATAAATATTTCGATTGAAATTGAATTATTGGTATGAGTCTAAGCTATTTGATTCAGCTAGACCAACGTTTATGAAAATTCTGAGCGTTCTTTGAAAATTTTCCCAAACCAAATTGTTTTGGTGTGGAATCCGATAAGACTGAGGTAAGCATCCCAAAATTTGGGAAAATTTTGTGCGCTTAAAGCGGATAAGAGGAACGGGGAAAAAATTGTTCCGTCCAGCAGTACTTAATAAGTACAGGGCATAACGGGCTAATTATCCTCTGTGTTCGTAAGTCATGACGGTTAGCGGATGAATTTTTGTATAACATTTTTGAAAATAAAAGTTCGTAGTCTATATGACTCCTCAACATGATTTAAAAAATTTAACTCTGGTGAGTGATGTTTTGGGTAGCATGTGGTGATGAGTATGAAAGGTGTAAGGTGAATTTCGGGGACGAAATTCTTAGAAAAAGGGGTGAATGTGACAACCCGAGAATTTAGATAATTTATTAAAATCTTAAATGATTAAATTAAGGTTAAATAATAGACCTAGACAGAAAATAAGTGTATGGATTTGATATTTTTGTAAAGGATTTAGGTGGATTTAAAATTTTTAAGAAGAACCTATAAGGTTTACTATTTAACTAAGAATAAAGAAATATAACCTAATATATATGTTAGGTAGAGTAATTAAATACTCTAAGAGATTTATTTTGTACATCTTAAATAATTAATTTTATAACTTAAGTAAAGCAAGTCTAACTGGGTTATGAAACTAAAGATACATGAGTAAGGATTTAAATTACAAAGAAGGGGAATGGAAACCCTAACTAAATGATTAGGGTGAGGATAAAATTAGAGAGTATGGAACTAAATTGATTTTATGGCCCAAAGAATTAAATTTGTAGCCAATTATTTAATTAAGCATTGGACTTGTAGCTAATTTATTTAATAGCACTTAAATTATTAAGTTAGCCCAATATAACATGTATGAGGTAAGTATTATGATGGTCCAAATTAATTTGTAGAGGAAGGCCCAAGTTAATTTTTTTTATTAGTAAGTAAACTAAGAAAATGCAAGCCCAAAAGAAATTAAGTGTGAGCTCAAGCTTGGCCCAAGCTTAGCCCACTTGAGGAAGAGTATTTAAGTCATTGAATAAGTATAAAATTACAAGTATGGAAACATGTGGATTATATACCCCAAAGAATTAAAATTTCTAGCCCAAAACAATAAAGGAGTGGCCCAACTTTTTGGCCAAGTGTTAGGGGACTTATTGGACATTAAGTAAGCATTATGGGCCTTAAAAATAAAACCAATTAGGGCCCAAGAAGGCCTTAGGGCCGAAAATTTGGTGGAGGAGGAGAAAGTGAGTGTATGTAATGATTAAGTAGCTTTAGTTGGTGAACTACGACATGAGGTGTCAAGCTTTGGTTTGAGTCTTATCATTTCACCAACCTAACAAGCAACCTTTGGAGTGCAAGCAAGCATAAACATGATGAGAAAGAGAAAGTGTGGGACATTACAATAGATATACAAAATATATCTACTAACCCACCACCAACAAAAGTATACTTCAATGTATTTTCTCTTTCATCATATTCATTCCTTAACTTAGAAAAAGTAACCAAGACAGAGAGAGGGAGCCATGAAGGATTCGGACAAGAGAGAGAAGAGGGAGTTCGGGTGGAGGAGAAGATAAAGCAAGCTTCCTTCATTTTTTTTCTCTCACCCACACCCGACCATTAAGGAGAAGAGGATGGAGAAATAGGCCATAAATGGAGCATGAGGATTAAATCTTGTGGATAAGTTATTGGATAGATTTGAGAAGATATTTGATAGATATGTAAAGATAAGAGTAATGATTTGGAGAGATATGAAAAGATAAGGATAAGGAAAGAAGGAGAAAAGACAAAAAAAGGAAAAAGATAAGATAAGAGATAAGAATAAAGAAGAAGAGAAGGCAAGATAAGGAAAGAAGAAAAGAAAGGGATAAGAATAAAGAAAAGATAAGAAAAGAGAAAGGGATAAGAGATAAGAAAGGAAAAAGAAGGGATAAGAAAGAGAGAGAATGAAAGAAGAAAAGAAAGGAACGGACAATATAGAGAGAGGGAGGGGGACGACAACTCTAAGTGAAAGAGAAGAGAGAGAAAGAACCTCCATGGGAGGAAAGCAAGGGAGGAGATGAAGCACCACACAAGCTAGGTATAAATCCTATGTAGCTTATATAATTTATGTTTTATTAATTTCAATTAAAACTTGGATCTATGATTTCAAAGCTTCAAAACCATAGATCTTCTTGTGTATAAGTGTTATATGTTTAGATTTATCACTTTTAAGTGTCGAAAGTTAGATCAAAAGAAAGAAAAATGAAACTATGTTTCAAAAGTTAGAAAAACCTAAATTTTCTAGCCTAAATTATGTTTTGCTTGGATTTGGTGAAGGTTTGATAGAATAGATCATGGATCATGATAGATCCATGAGTATATGAGGTCTTAATAGGTATTATGTTATTTGATGATGTATTATGTTGATGAATAGGTGAGGATATGGAAGATTCTTAGAAATCACAAAAACCTTGAAAAATTAAATTTTTAGAAAACGTAACATGAAATTAAAACGACCATAACTCCTATTTTATTTCGAATTTTTAAGTGTGGTCAATTTATGGAGTTAGGTCTAGAAGTCTTCTAACTTTTCCAAGTAGAATCACTGAAAAATTTCATGTAGATTTCCGTCTGGACAGTTTTTAGCAAATGATGCGAAATCTAAAAAACGACAAAAAATAATCTGTCCGGAAATTGTAAGGGCAGTTTCGTCCACTTATTTCATGAAATAAATTCCGGCCTTTTACGATATTAAAATATATTTTATAAAATAGCTTTTTTCCAAAAATTAGCTCATTCCAACTTAAATTGAGCAAGTTATGACGTTTTCAATATTTGTATTTTTTTGACGGAAATCGCTATAATCGGAGTTGTATAACTCCTATGGCCACAAAATTTAAATTGGAGGCTGACGATAACATGTATATGATATTGCCAAGATTTGGGAATTTTTGGAGTTAAGCGTGAGGTAGTTATTTTCTTAAGGAATTAACTAGAAATGGATATTTGAAAAATACTAAAGGAAATTAAAAAATTCTTGAAAAATTATTTTTGTGTATGAAATACATGTATTTATGTATGGACAAAAGAGAAAAAAAATAATAAGATGATTTGGTTTTAAAAAGGGGAATCCAGCTTGCTGGATTAGCCATCAGGTTGCTGGATTGCAATCTGGTTTGCTAGATTGGCTATCAAGTTGCTGGATGAGATGTTTGGATAATCCAGGATGCTGGATTGGTCTGTTTAGATAATTTAGGTTATTGGATTGAAGGATTGATGAATCCAGGCTTACTGGATTTAAGGTTAGTGAATCCAGGCTTGCTGGATTGGGTGTTAGTTTGAATCCAGGCTTGCTGGATTGGAGGTTAGTTGAATCTAGTCTGCTGGATTGGAAAATAGTTTAATAAATTATAGTTCAGTTTGAATCCAGGTTGCTGGATTAGGAATTCGACTTACTTAATTTATAAAAGGACTTATAAAATGAAAGACTACTTGTTAATTCACAAGTTATATGATACAGTAGTGTTAAGTCTAAGGTAGTACAGTCGTACCCTTTAATGGTTGATGTATAGTAGCTGGGCTAAACGACTCCTTCATATGAGGAAGGGATCTACGAATTAGTAACCGATCTAACTCACTGTGAAAATAGTGTAGACGAGAAGAAAACTAATTTGTTAGTTGTTTGTGGAAAACCAGTCAGTATACTATATTAAAAATTATTAAAGACTCGATGTGTGCTAGGTTTAGACTTGTGTATGTATAGTGTTAAGGTTATCTAATATTTGACTATGTATTTAAATGTTAGATACTTTACTTATAAGGTATGTTATGCTAATTGAAAGATAAATCTTATAACTGATAGGTCTTTTCAATAAAGCGATTAAATAAGATTGCGTAGCAGTAATCAACGATACAGGCAAGTTTCCTAACTCAATTTCGAGTTATTATTTTTAAAGAATGTTGGTGGATTATTATTTCTAATTATTCCACATCTCTAATGATTATTGATTCGCATATAGTGCATGTTGCATATGTTCATCAGGTATGAAAGGCTGATCACCTTCATTACTATAAGGTTCAGTTAAATTTGTCCATGTTCATTATTGGCCATTCATCATTATTGTCCTGGTCATTCAGTTATGTACATTGATTCATGTTCTTTCACTAATAACACATTGTTGAAAGTTTGTTAGCTTATTATTCTTTTTCATCATGATATATCTCCCTTTGTATTTAAAACTTGTTGGGCAAACTTGTTGCTCACCTTTGCTATATCATGATAAACATTTCAGATTAAGACGAAACTTCGGACACAAGCAAATACAAAGGCAAGTTCCAGGATTGGATTATTGTACGGTTAAATTGGAATAGTATTGAATACAAATGACATTGTATGTCGTGTAGAATATGAATATGTGTATAAAGTTAAGGTTTCAGAACGTGAGAATTATGTGTAAAGGTTATTGTATAAACAATTTATGTTTATATCTTTCGCAATAGCTATAGAAATGTTGTATCGTAACGTACCAGGTCTGAGGTTCTGGGGACCCAGATTTGGGGGCGCTATAGCCTCACTGCCACCGCCCGCCTCTTCCGCCGCCGACACTTAGTTATATATTTCCTTTTTTTGTATACTAATGGTTAGTTATACAATGAATGATTAATTTGGGTAATGTATATATATATGCATTGACATGTTGCTATGAATATATATATATATATATATATATATATATATATACATACATATATACATGTTGCTATTATATTAATTTGTTGCTATAAATATATATATATACATAAATTTGATTAATGTATACTATATGTTTAAGAACCCTTAATTAGGTTTAATTTGGATAATTAGGTTTAATTTGGGTAATTAGGTTTAATTTGCGTAATTAGGTTTAATTTGGGTAATTAGGTTTAATTTGGATAATGTATACTATATATTCTTTGTAATATTACTAAGTTATCATTTACTTAGTTTTCAGCTAATAAATAAATAAAAATTAAATTAAAATAACATGATATAATATAACAATTAAACTAAGTAGCATTTACTTAGTTTCTCTCATACTAAATTTAGTAACATTTAATATTTGACATATAATATATATTAAATATGATTAAATATATAATTAAATTAAAATATAATATCATATAAATAGAATAAAATAGAATATTAAACTTAAATAATATAAAATATATTATTATAATATAATATAATATAATATAATATAGTAAAATATTATATTAAACTAAAATATAATAAATTAAAATATATTATCATATAAATATAATAAAATATAATATTAAACTAGAATATAATATCATATTAAATATATTAAGCTATAATATAATAAACTAAATAGCATTTGCTTAGTTCCACTACTAAATATAATATATAAAAATAATAAATGATGTATTAAATGGGAAAAAAAATACAGTTGATTCACAAGACTTTCACCTAAACACACACACACACACACACACACACACACATACACACTATAAACCTAACTTTGCTTTACACAGACAAAGTCCGTGCTCTGGTTTAGATTTATAGATCAATTGTCCGCAGTTTTCGTATGCAAATGTTTGTCTTCCTCCTCTTTCCACTGAAGTACCTATTATACCTATTACCTATTACCTAATACTAATACTAATGCAAATGGACAACCAAATCTTCGTCACCAAAAATGGAGCCTTCCTTCCTCTCTATAATAGTAATCTCTATCCAATTCTTTTTCATATTCGCTTCCTGCTTCTACTTAAATAAAATGGACCACCTGCCATTCAACACTTATCAGACCACGTTGGACTTATCAAATTGGTTGCTCAACATCATGCCTATTCCTAAGCAACAATAACATGTGTATTTGAGACACCTAACATTATTCTTAACTATTATTACAAGGAAATGACATACATTTTCAGTGGCCGAAGTTATTTTATACTGCACCATTTTTCGTGCTCCAGTGTTCGTTGTATACTCTTGAACTTTTTACTGCTTTAATTTGCATTCATTCGTTATTGTTTTGGTCTTATTATATTGGGAATTTCTATATTTCTCTTGGGTTCTGTCTTGGGTGCCTAGAAATTGCCATATATGCATGTCGTCGTGCATGTGGATAGTCAAACCTATTTTAAACCATCTGGATCAAAGCTATACATGTTAAATGTTATGTAAAAGGTTGGTCCAGGCTCGTGTGTTGCACAACCGTGCTATTTTTTTAACTAGGTTGTCAAACCATATTTTCTTGTGAATTTAAAGCCTATTAAAGGTTGTTTTGAAAAGAAAGAAGGTACATGTTGTGATAATATAGTATATAGCAGGTACATGTTATGATAATTCTTGTATTTGAAGGCTTGGGGACTGTTATGTTGGTTTAGTGTTAAAACATGCCTAAAATGCCAAGAATGAACAGTTTTGGCAAAATTTTAGTGTTGTCCAAAAATCATGTTTAAAAGCTATAAAAGTAAGCTTTAAAGTGTCAACTAGCACCTAAGTAAAGAGATGCAATACTTGAACCTTCTAAGCAAGTTTTAATAGCTATAATATGATATAAGTGAGCTAAACAAGCTAGAAAAACCAAGTCTAGGCTATTTTAAGTGTTGGACTTGTTAAAAATTATGTTTTAGGCCAAAAGTGGATTGCTTTGGAAAATTTTGAGTACTTGACCTTGATGGAATGAAATGAGTTTATATAAAGTTGCTAATGCATGCTATTAGTGATTACCAATCGTGGTCTTGACAAAATCTAACAAGAGAACCAAGTTAGGATCTCTTTTATTAGCCTAAGTGTGCTTTAATAGGTCAAATTTCGTTAGGTGATTAACTGAAGTGTGGTGATGATAAAAGTAACCTTAAGTAACTAAAATACACATGCCTAGACTAGGAGTAGGGTTAAATGGTTGAGCCAAGAACTTAACCCAGATTCTAACAAGTATGCTCAAGTCATATTGTAACAAAGTATGGTTAGGGCTGTGTTGTTGTTTGAACACCCTCAAACAACAACAGCTTACATGTATGTTGAAATGCTAATCATATACGTGTATATGCTCAAGTCATATATATGTTTACAAAAGTATGCTTAAATGTTAATCATATGTTTACAAGTATACATCATAAATGACATTAGGGCTAAATTGTAAATATCTAATAAGGGGATACAATAATTCTTGTTTGCAATAGGTACCGTGGTATCATGGACCTCTATTCAGACAGTAGTTGGATGAGAAAACGAAAGTCAAGTGCCCAGATAGGTGCTACAACTGAATTTAGAACTGGTTGTCAAGTTTTTCTTGATTATGCATATAGTCACCCGGAATGTGTGAATGGTCAGAACAAGATAAGATGCCCTTGTTTGAAGTGTAAAAATGTAAATTATATGGATAGAGACATAGTAAACTATCGTATGAATGACATAGTTCATGATATTGCAGGGCCGAATTTTGATTGGGAACAAGGCAGAGAGCAACCTATGAATTCTGATGCCAAAGCGTTCTTTAAGTTGTTAGACGAGGGTGGCGAGCCGTTGTGGCATGGTTGCACCAAGCACACTATATTGTCTGCAGTGGCGACATTACTTAACATCAAGGATGATCACAACATGAGCCAGTGAGTGTTTTGAGTCGCTCTTGAAGGCCATTAAGAGTATGTTGCCTGACGATGAAAAATTGCCCAATAACTACTACTATTGTAAGAAAATGGTGAAAAAGTTGGGTCTTGGATACAAAAAGATTGATGCATGTTCTGAACGATTGCATGTTATTTTATAAGGAAAATGAACAAAAGACAAGGTGCACGTTTTGCATGTCATGATCGGTTCAGGCCTAATAAAGAGGGTGTGACTACAAAAAAGACAAGTATACCTTTTAAGATTGTAAGGTATTTTCCAATTACAAATCGGTTAAAAAGGTTGTACATGTCTTCAAGAACAGCTGAACATATGACTTGGCATGCGAAATCTCCAGCTAAAGATGGAGAACTTAACCATCCCGCAGATGGGCAGGCTTGGAAAGATTTTAACTTAGCACATCCTGGGTTTTCATTGGAACGTAGAAATGTGAGGCTTGGCTTGTCCACTGATGGATTCAACCTGTTTGGCCACTCAGTTGTTCCGTACTCTTGCTGGCCTGTGATTGTTACTCCGTACAACTTGCCTTCATTGGATGTGCATGAAACAACCATACTTGTTTCTTTCACTCGTGATTCCTGGTCCCAAGAGTCCTGGAAAGAACCTAGATGTTTACTTGAGACCTTTTATAGACGAGTTGAAGGTATTGTGGGAGGATGGAGTACATACTTGGGATGTTTCCACAAAAACAAATTTCAACCTTAGGGCAGCGGTTATGTGGACTATAAGTGATTTCCCTGCCTATGGTATGTTAGCTGGATGGAGTACACACGGGAAGTTGGCTTGTCCGTATTGTATGGAGCATATAAAGTCTTTCAATCTTTCAATCTATCATCGTCGTTTCTTGCCGGTAGACCACCCGTTTCGAAGAAATAGAGAACACTTCAGGAAAGGGAAAGTAGAGAATGATATGTCTGCACCGCAATTGTCAGGGACGGAGATGGGTGACCGTGTGATGAGATTGCTGGTCATCCCATTCGGTAAGATTGTTGCGTCAGACATAATCAATGGGTTTGGCGAGTCTCATAATTGGGTTCGGAGAAGAATCTTTTGGGAACTGCCTTATTGGTCTATAAATTGATTCGCCATAATCTAGATGTGATGCATATTAAGAAGAATATGTTTGACAATGTGTTTAACACCGTAATGAATGTTCCGGGCAAGACGAAAGATAATGATAAGTCACGATTGGACATGAAAGATATTTGTAAGCGTCATGGATTAGAACTTTATGAATCTCCTAATGGTCGGATGGTCATACCGCATGTAAGATATACATTGTCCAAAAAGCAAGTTGAAGATGTGTGCACATGGATTAAGACTCTGAAACTACCAGATGGATATGCCTCAAACATTGCAAGGTGTGTCACATGTGGGAAATTGCAAGGGATGAAGAGTCATGACTGCCATGTGTTCATGGAGAGACTCATACCTATAACATTTCGGGATTTGCTTGATAAACCAATATGGGATGCTTTGACTGAACTTAGTCGTTTCTTCAGAGACATATGTTCAAAAATGTTAAATGAGAAGGACATGTATGTACTTGAGAAGGACATCATTGAGATCACGTGTAAGCTTGAAAAGATATTCCCACCTGGTTTTTTTGACTCCATGGAGCATTTGCAAATCCATCTACCTTATGAAGCTCGTGTTGGTGGTCCAGTTCAATATAGATGGATGTACCCTTTCGAGAGGATGATGGGAAACCTTAAGATGAAGGTGAAGAATAAAGCTTACGTCGAGGGGTTGATATGTGAGGCATATAGATTCGATGAGATATCTACGTTTGTCTTAGACTATTTTTCCGACGAAGTCTTGGCAAAGGTCAATCGAGTCCCGAGACATGATAATTGGGCAATGTTGAACTAAATGGTCGGCTTTTTGTATTTAGTCTACCGGGACGTGCTTATGGAAAAGGGAAGCGCATATTCCTCTTTGAGCAAGAATTAGATGCTGCACATACTTACATTCTTCTCAATTGTGATGAGATCGACGAATTTGTGAGGTATACATTCTAATATGTTAACGTTTATAAAATTAATCTCATATATTACAATATGCTAATGTTTATAAAACTGTATAGATCATACGATAACGAGTTTAAAGCAAATCAGCTTAGGCATCACTGATAAAGATATTCAACTCAGTCGAGATAAAAAATTTGCACTTTGGCTAAAGGACAAAGTAAGTGAAGTTTATTAAGCACGACATATATAGTAGTAATTTATGAATTCATTTAATTTAAATTCATTTTTGTAGGCTTTTAATGTGGGAACCATTCCTCCAAATATACAAGTTCTAGCTATGGGCCCAGACAGGGACCAAGTCAGTCGCAATGGTTATAAAATAAATGGCTGTGAATTTCATACAAAGACATATGCTTGCAGGTAAAAGAACAACGAACACTGGAGTTTATGTCCAAGGAGATTGTTACAATGAGCTTGGTCGTGCCTTTTATGGAGAGTTGGAGGAAATCATAAAGTTGTCGTACAAGGGCACTTACGGGGGTCAGATTAACTTGTTTAAGTGTCGTTGGTTTGATTCAGAAAAAGGGATACGTATTGACAGACATGGAATCATCGATATTGACCTCCGTAGGTCTGCGTACGCCCACGAACCGTTTGTGTTGCCAACTCAAACAGTACAAGTATACTACACTCCTAGTTTTGTTAGAAAAAGGGATAGATCGCCTACAGTTTGGCAAGTTATAATTCATACTCCCGTGCGAAATCGTGTCCAATTAGTAGACGGAGAGTTCTACCAAGAGGAGATGCTTTATAGACCTCCGATAATAAATGTGGAGGACAACAATGAAGTAATCTAGTCAGAGATTGGAGATTAACCTGATGAACTGGATCCCGAGTCAGTACATGTGCCAGATGACATTGATACTGAGGAGGAAGAGTTATTGACTGACACTGACACTGAATATAAAGAAAATGATGGTTATGAATCTCCAATACGTATACAAAATGATTCTGCCTCATACAGCAATTAGGGTGAGAAATGTATTTTTAGCTTTACTTGTATTACATACAATTACATATATATATATATATATATATATTAAATACACATACGATCACATATATATACATTATATACAATTACTAACTTACGCAAACATAGAACAATAGTCAAAAAAGAGTCCAAAACCTTGCCTCGGGCGTGGAAACAACACACAAAAATAGACATAGCATCGTATGGGTATTACGCACGCGTTACAACTGACGGGACTCAATTTCGATATACGGAGCCCGAGTTATCAGCCCGTTTGCCTAACTTACGCAAACGTATAACAATAGTCGAAAAAGCGTCCAAAACCCGCCTCGGGTGTCGAAACGACACACAAACACAGACATAGCACTGCATGGGTATTAGGCATGCATTACAACTGACAGGACTCGATTTTGATATGCTGGGCCCGAGTTATCAGACTGTCTGTCTAATTTACGCAAACGTAGAATAATAGTCGAAAAAGAGTCCAAAACCCGCCTCGGGCGTCGAAACGACACACAAACATAGACATTGTTGTACCTGTCATTTATAGTTGTCGTAGTTAACTAGTTCATACAATTATTTGTCATTATTATCCTTTTATGCAAGGTATTACAGACAATTACATATATACACTTATCGCAGTTGTACCTTTTATTTATAGTTGTCGTAGTTAACTAGTTCATACAATTATCTGTCATTATTGTCCTTTTATGCAAGGTTTTACATACAATTAAATATATACACTCACCTCCATTGTACCTTTCATTCATAGGTGTCGTAGTTAACTAATTCATACAATTATCTGTCATAATTGTCATTTTATTCAAGGTATAAGTTAATATATCATATAACTCCTACTAACATCCGTTAAGTTTATATGTATAGATGTCTTCTGAAGCCCCGCTGAAAAAGCGTGGCTTGGGTCGGGGGCCTAATCAGGTCCCGAAGGCCCCGAGTAATCCAGATGATCGGATTCTTATACAGATCAGACCTCCTCCGGACATCACGTACGTTAGCTATCTATTTCATATATAATCATTTTATAATAAGATCATTAATGTTGTAGTTATATACTAATGTTTTCTGGGTTTGTATATTAATTGTCGTATATTGTAGGAATTTTCAAGATAGCAAGATTGTGAAGTGCATTTCACAATTATGCTTACAGAAGTGGCCTACACCAGTGATTGCGTGGGCGAGCACACCTCTCGCCCATAAGGATGCAGTTTGGGCTGAATTCCAGGTATATTTTATTTAATTTTGACATATAATATAATTAATGTGTATATATTATTTTGGATTATATCATCACCGTCTTAATATTATTATTGTTGTTTTATTTGCAGAAGAGGTATAGATGGGACGATGCACATGCATCAATAATACAAACATTGTTATGGAAAAAAGTAAGCCGTTCGAACAAAAGATAATTTGAACAAGGAACGAATAAAAGCCCTGAATAATGCATCGGTCGACCATCCAGGGGAGGGTGAGCAGCACATGCACGTGTATAGCCCGTGGTGGTGTGCGCCTGACATATAGGCAGGGATGTGTGAGGTGCGGCGGGATGAGGCCTAGGTGAAGAGACGCAAGACTGCCGCCGCTAACAGAGCCTCAGGTGTACCTGAAGGCGCCAAGGCAAAAGGCACGTATAGGGGCGACAATATATCACAGCTGCAGTATATTGCTACACGGGTACGTTCTTTGCAAATGTCAATCATTATGTATACATTATATCACATGTTTACATATTAATATACGAGTATGTTTTATAGGAGACTTAGTCTCAGGGTGAGCCTATTAATTGGCTGGATGTGTACGTGGCCACCCGCGATGGTTTGCCTGAGGCTGTACAGATAGCGATAATTTATTTTTTATAACTTTATATTTTCGTCATTAATCAATTCTTAAGCATTTTATATTTATTTTTAACAATTTTATTTTTAAAATGCTGACAGGACACTTATAAGAGCCTAATGAACGAGCGTTATCCTGAAGGAACCCCGCGACCGTTGATTGACCAAGAATTGTGGGAGAGGGCGTCAGTTGTGAAGAAAAACTACGTCAAAGGCCAAGGACAACGATCGACTATCAGTGGCACGGGCAACTCTGCTACTCAGTCTACTCAGTCCTCTTGCCATCCGACGACGCAAACTCCTGCTGACTGTGTGAGAGCAATATGTCAAGATCAGAATCTTCTTCTTACACTAGGCGGGCATCTACTCTCGCTGATTCCTGAGGATCTAGCAAAGGCAGTGGCTAGAGTAGCAGAGCAGCAGAGCAGTAGGATATATGAGGTAATCATGTCATTGTTTAGGTTTCATGTTATTGTAATACATTAGAAAGGCTAGGTCATTTTTTGTTTTTCATATATGTTTAACGTGTTTTCTTCTTTAATTTGTTACAGCCTCATTCTGTCGATCGATATTTGATGCGGCCCAGACATTTGTATTCTCATAATTTCTCAGCTGTTGTTCTACATTGTATATATTGACAATTTTTTTACTGAATGAATGAATGTATGAACGTTTTATATTCACGGATTTGAATTTGAATGTAATTATCTTTGTGTTGGTTTTATTATGAATGAATGAATGTAATTATCATTCAGTATATACTGAATGAATGAATGGATGGATTTGGATTGTATATAATTGCTGTGAGTTGGGACAGGTACAAAACAGGTCAATTTTTTTGGGCTATAAGCAGGTACAAAATAACTATTTTTTTTTAATTTTAGTATCAGCGACCGCGTACGGTCGCTATTACATATTAGCGACTGAAATATCATTTTCCCGATCAGCGACCGCCTGCGGTCGCTAATACTGGTCGCTGATAAAGGCGACTGCACGCGATAGCTGATACTGGTAGCTGACACGTGGCTCCACGTCACGCCACAAGCTGATTCTGCCTGACACAATATGGCGACCGCGTCGGTCGCTATTAGCCGTCACTGATAATGCGGTCGCTAAAAGTGGTTGCCACTTGACTTATAGCGACTAGATTTACTGCGATCAGTATCAGCGACCGCATTCTGTCGCTGATATCCATCTGCGACCGACTGCGGTCTCTGATATGCGGTCGCAGATAGCCTGTTTTGTTGTAGTGTTATTTTGTGATTGTTGAAAAAGTCAATCATCTAATACCATTTTTTGAGATTGCTTTAAATGTCGTCATAAAGGTCCATCACATGTGGTTTTCTTTTCGTGATGGTCTTGTCTGTCACCAAATATTTTCTTAAACTTTTTTCTTTGTGATGGCTTAAATGCAATCACGTTAAGGAGAAATATATAGGTGATGGTTGCATGCCATCTCAAAAACTAAAAATAATTTTTGGACAATATTTGGTGATTGAAATAGTCGTCACATATATATATCCACGATGGCAAAATTAACCATCACTAGAGCCATCATATATATACTATTTTTTGTGATGACTCAAATAATCCATCACGAAATATTGTCTATTGTGATTGCTTTTAAAAATCTTCACCAGGATCCATTACACATGCTTGATTTTCTAATATCACTTATCTACACTGCAAAGTAATTCTCCCCTTGAATTGATTTATTCTAATGTTTGGGGACCTTCCCCATTCAATCCATTGACGATTTTCAGTACTACATTATATTTGTTGACCATTTCACCAAATACATATGGTTACATCCACTTAAGAAAAAATCTGATGTCCCAAATGTCTTCATTAAATTTAAATTGGTGG
The DNA here is from genome assembly GCA_020205555.1 of Panax stipuleanatus. NCBI lineage: Eukaryota > Viridiplantae > Streptophyta > Magnoliopsida > Apiales > Araliaceae > Panax > Panax stipuleanatus. The sequence goes on from CM035117.1 coordinate 162,813,993, forward strand.
TTGAAAAATTCTTTAATCGCCCAATCATCTGATTTTATTCCGATGGTGGCAGTGAGTTTCACAAACTCAAACCTTTCTTTGAGTCTAATGGTGTTACTTATCTCCTTACTCCACCCCACACTCCAGAACATAATGGTTTCGCTGAAAGACGACATCGTCATGTTGTTGAGACTGGACTAACATTACTTAGTCAAGCCCATCTTTTTTTGCATTTTTGGTCATATGTGTTTCCTACTGTAGTCTATTTAATAATGCCCACTCTAATTCTCTCCTTTCAATCACCTTTTCACAAACTCTATGGACATCTTCCTAATTACTCCAAACTACGCACCTTTGGTTGCCTTTGTTACCCTTTGCTTAAGCCTTACAATAAGCATAAGTTGGAACCAAAGTCCAAACCTTGTGTTTTCTTAGGTTATCTTCCGACACAAAGTGCCTTTCGCTGCCTTGAACCTCATTCTTCCCGAATCTATGTTTCTCGGCATGTTACCTTCATCGAAAATGTCTTTCCTTATGCGTCGCTTGAGCCAAATCTTTAACGGCTGAATCTTAATGATTTGTCTCATTGGTTGCTACCAAATTCTAGTGACTCTCCATATTTTGTGATCCCCAACAATACTTCCTTTTCTCTTCCCTAAATTCAGCCACCTACTAATTTGGTTGTCACTGAAAATCTGGATGGTCAATCCCCTCCTTCCGCAACTGATTTTGAAAAATATCCCTCTTTGCCTTTCTCTTAAACTCGTCCAGCTTCAATCTCTCCTACTTCCACTGATTGTACATCTCTCCCCATGCCTAGCAATGACCACTCATCACCATGCTTTTCGGTCTTAGCAGGTGCACCAGAGCCTGATCTCTTTGCTGCGTCTGAAGAAGCAAGTACTCAAGATGCTGCCAGGCTTCTTGACCCTCCTTCACGAGTTACTACCCGATCTCAAACTAATATTTTCAAACCTATGAAATTACTTTCTCTGGTTTCCCATCTTCCCTCAACTGAAATACCTGAACCCACTGCTCTGTCACAAGCCTTAAAAATTCCAGAATGGCGTCAGGCCATGTCAGAGGAATTTGATGCTCTTCTTCACAATGAGACATGGGAGTTTGCCCCTTCTACCAAAGGTCACAACCTAGTAGGATGCAAATGGGGTTTTGAAGTAAAATGCCACCCTGATGGTTCGGTAGCGCGATATAAGGGCCGCCTTATCACTAAGGGTTTTCACCAAAGGTCGGGTATCGACTACAACGACACCTTCAGTCCGGTAGTCAAACCGACTACAGTCAGAATTGTTCTCTCCCTTGCCATCTCTAAGAGTTGGCCTCTCCGGCAAATGGACATCAATAATGCATTTCTTCATGGTAATTTATCTGAAGAAGTATTTATGTCTCAACCCCTGGCTTTGCTGATCAAACCTATCATTATCATGTGTGCAAACTTCGTAAAGCCCTCTACGGTCTCAAGCAAGCCCCTCGAGCGTGATGCATTGAGTTAAAAGGTTTCCTGCTCTCCTTTGTTTTGTTAACTCCAAATATGATGCCTCTTTGGTCATCTACTCTCATAGACAAGCTGTTCTCTACCTGCTTTTGTGTACGTCAATGACTTGATTCTTACCGGCAACAACACTACCGCTGTCACTGATTTTGTAAGTAAATTAGGGTCTCAGTTTTCAATCAAGTATCTCGGCACCCTGAATTACTTCCTCGGTGTTGAGGTAATTCCCACTTCCACTAGATTATTTTTATCTCAACAGAAATATATTCGGGATATCTTGGATCGGACTGGAATGTTGGGCGCTAAGGATGTTTACTCTCCACTTTCTACTAGTGCCTCTCTCTCACTACACGATGGTTCAAATCTCTCGGATGTTACTAGTTCTTGCCGAGCTGTTGGGAGCTTGCAATATCTCTCCCTCACCCGACCAGATATTGCTTTTGCCGTTAACCGACTCTCTCAATTCATGCATAAGCCCACAGAGACACATTGGGCAGCTACAAAGCGGCTTCTTCACTACCTGAAATCCACCATTGATTACGGGTTGCATCTCTATAAGAAGTCTCCTCTTCATCTTCATGCCTTCTCCGATGCATACTGGGTCGGAAACAAAGACGCCTGCACCTCTACTAGTGCCTATGTTGTCTATCTCGGCTGCAATCCCATCTCCTGGAGCTCCAAGAAGCAACGGTCTGTTGCTTACTTTTCTACTGAAGTCGAATACAGGTCTGTTGCCTCTATTGCTGCAGAGCTCTCTTGGATTTGCTCTCTCTTCTCCTGGATTCGCTCTCTCCTCTCCGAGTTGCACATTCCTCCTACTCAAACTCCGTTAATCTACTGTGATAATATTGGTGCAAACTACCTATGTGCAAACCCGGTGTTTCACTCTCGAATGAAACACATTGCCATAGATTTTCATTTTGTTCGTGATCACAAGGTTGCCAATGGCGAACTACGTATATTTCATGTTTCCACCAAAGACCAACTAGCAGATGCTCTAACGAAACCACTCTCTCGACAGCGACTTGAGTTTCTTCATCCCAAACTTGGTGTTGCTCAACGGTCCACCAATTTGTGGGGGCATGTTAGAGAAATCACAGGCTGATTACTTGGGATTTATATTGTACAGCTCTCCTTGAGTTTAGACACTGATTCCTTGAGTTTAGACACTGATTCCTTGTAATTAGTACTCTGTTCTATGTCTGTCATTATTTCCTTTGTAATCCTAGTCAATTTATCTCTGTATAAATATGATACAAAGTAATGGAAACAATTGAGCTTTTCCAAAACCTTTTCATTGTGTAAAAATTTATAGTCCCTCATTGTTTTATAATAATAATAATAATAATAATAATAATAATAATAATAATAATAATAATAATAATAATAATAATAATAATAATAATAATAATAATAATAATAATAATATATTAGTGTTATATTAAATTAATGGCTAAAGTTAGGTTAATGGATTACTTTACTCTGTTTGTCAATTAAAAACATCTTGCAATTTTCAAGCATGCAGTACTACAAAATTGATGCTCTAATTCTGTTTTGGGATCAATTTGCTTCTTAGCTGCAACGAATTGTTCTGTCTATGCAGTTACAGAAGCAGAAAATTTCATTGCCATTTGTTACTGATTAGAAATATAAAGGGAGAAATAGAAGAATTTAGAGACAAGAAAGATTTTAATTTTAATATTTCATACTGAGTTTCACTACATAGTTACCCTTCATTTAACAAGTCATCTAGACATCCTATATATATATATATAACCTTGGTATTAGTTAAGAATTCAATCGTGGTTGTTTAATGTTAAAAACAATAGTAAAATATAATGACAAATTAGGAATATTATGTCACTTTATAGTTGTAAAATATAAATGTATATCTAATTTTGGAACGAACTAAAAAAATGTGAAGGAGAATTTGACTAGAATGTTAATACATACATATAATAGTTGCTGTTGCACACATTATATATTGTGATGTTATACATAATTCATGTGTGTATATTAACAGCAATGTATTCAAATAAATAACGCACAGTATTTATTATTTGGGTGTGCATTCTTTTCTTTTTCTTTTGTTTCTATCCAAAAACTCAAAAAACATAGCAGGTTGCATGATTATGTGGAAATATATATGCTTGCACTTAATTATTATTATTATTATTATGAGCACTTTGTTGTGTTCCTCATTGTTTTTTTAATAATTATTTTATTATTATTATTATTATTATTATTATTATTTATTATTATGTTTTCTTCTTTTTTTGGTGCGAAAGTTATGTACCTATTTTGTCTAAATATTTATTGAGTGGAGCTGAACACTTTATCATGTTAAGGTTATGAAGGACAAAAAAAAAATATGCTACATAAATTTACATGTTCTTTTAATACCGGTTATTTTATTAAAAATTACATGAATTTTAAAAATAAGTATTAAAAAACAATGAGAGACATAACAAAGTACTCATAATAATAATAATAATAATAATAATAATAATAATAATAATAATAGATTAATTTAATATATTAGTGTTATATTAAATTAATGGCTAGAGTTAGGTTAATGGATTTTAAATGAGGTGACTAGAGTTAGGTTAGTGACTTTTAAATGAGGTGGTTAGAGTTAGGTTAATAGCTTTTAAATGAGGTGGCAGCTTTTAGGCCTTAGATCCAAAAATTTTAAATCTCAACCTTTAAATGGAGACTCTCCATTTCAAATTGAAATGGAGAGGATATGATCTAGATTTAAAACGTGTTGGAATGTGCCCCCAAATTCAGGTACTTGAAATTCGAACTTGGTGCTATACGATATCATTTCTTTGAGCGGAATAATAATACAATATAAATAAACAAACTTAATTTATATATCAGAGTTGTCTAATCCTAGGTACACGACCTTTAAAACATTCATTACATGATAGATAATAAATATTATCGTCTTAATAAAGTCTGACTATTACAAAAGATACCATAAACTTATTCTTGTAGGTTTTCCTTTCCTTTGTCCTTGTCAGAACCTTCAGGTCTATCACGCTTAGCTGAAAATATTTAATTTAAAGCAAGAATGAGCATTCAATTGCTCAGCAAGTAATAGCAGTTAATAAACTTTAGCTGAAAGAAGTAAATATTTTTTTTGAGGTATACTTCTACAACGAATCAATAGTTGTGAAGTTTTTCGAAACATATCTTAATAACATATCAAATCGTTTAAAAATTTTGAAATGACGTAGTGACTATAAATGCTGAGCGGTCAATAGACTATGAACTTTTATTTTTCATTTTCGAAAAGGTTTAAACAGAAATTTATCTGCAAACCGCTCTGGGCTTACGGACATGTAGGGTGATCAGCCCCGTTATGTCCTATATTGATCAATACTATCTGTTTGAACGATAATTCGTTCACTCTATTCGCCTTAGGCACAAAAATAATTTTCCCATTACGGGTTGTTCATAATCAGTCTGGAGTCCTAACTAAACAATTCAGTTGGACGACTTTATCATAAACAATAAGATTCAATAGTACAATTCAACTATGTCTAGCTGAGTCAAATAGCTTAGACAGTCTTTAAACCATAACTACATACCGAAATTTAATAGTATGTAACAGAATTTGTCATATCAAAGGATTTCTAATTCAAGAGTTCTTGCAGGAATACAACAGTTCATACAAGTGGGGACACTTATATAAATAATGAGATATTAATAAATAACAAACGTATTGAATAAAATTCCACAATAGGAGAATAATTTCATAAACGAATCATGAATATTATTATGGATATGAATAATTTACAATAATTATTCATGAACATGCCTTGTATTTGATAATTTATATTGAATTGGAAACTAGCATAATATATACCTGTATGCACAAATAACAATAGTGCTTAAGGTTTAGATACTTGTACAATGAAAGAGAATAGTTCAGAAACTTGTTCAATAAGAAATTGAGATAAGAAACTTGCTTACAAAATCCATTACATAAAGTAAATGCAAGGGTTAAGATACTTGCTTTGATAGCTGATTACTGCTACGTAGTATAGCTTAAGCTTTTATCTTTAATATAAGGTCCTATCATCAATAGAATTATTCTTTTAATTAGAATAATACAACTTAACACATAATACTGCTTATTTGCAGTCATTATACAGCTTAAATATGTTGTCACATATCCATAATAGTCATTAAAGCATTTAAGAACAGTTACCAAGTCAAACTATGCAAGTCTAGTTTGATTTTTGGTACTATTTTGGCATCCTAATTGCATTATCGAATAATTAATGAATGTCTTTTTAATGAAACTTTGTTCAAGAACTTAAATATTATATTAGATAATTTAATTATCATTTATAATATTTTTTCAACCATTAAAATCATTTATAATAATGTTTCAAACACTTATATCATTTTTAATGAATTAATTGTTAAATAATTTCATTATCATTAATATTTAAATAATTTAAAATATTAATGAATTTCATGTCAACACTTTAAAAGTTATTTATTATAACCTGAAAATATTTTTAAAACCTTAATATTACCTTTAAATGATTTTTAAGACATTAAAATCATTTTTAAATAATTATCATTAATATTAAAATATTAATGTATTTTATTTCTAAATATTAAAAGTTATTTATTATAACTTAAAATATTTTTAAAACATTAATATCACTTTCAAATAATTTTTAAAGTATTAAAATCATTTTTAAATAATTACTATGAATATTAAAACATTAATGTTATTCATATCAAAATATTAAAAGTTATTTATTATAACTTAAAATATTTTTAAAACATTTATTTCACTTTTAAATAATTTATAAAACATTTAAATCATTTTTAAATAATTTATTTAATATAATTATTATATAACTTTATTATCATTAATATTAAAATATTAATAAAATTCTTATCAAAATATTATAAGTTATTTATTATAACTTAAAATAAAACTTTAATATCATTTTTAAATGATTTTTAAAATATTAAAATTATTTTTAACTAATTTATTTAATATACTTATTAAATAAATTTATTATCATTAATATTAAAATATTAATGACATTTATCTCAAAATATTAAAAGTCATTTATTATAACTTAAATTATTTTTTAATACTTTAATATCATTTAAAATGATTTTTAATATATTAAAATTATTTTTAACTTATTTATTTAATATAATTATTAAATAAATTTAATATCATTAATATTTAATTAAATTAAAATATTAATGAAATTTATGTCAAAATATTAAAAGTTAATTTTTATAACTTAAATAATTTTTAAAATAATTTTATGAATTTTTAATAATTAATTTCTAATTATTTCTATTATTTTAATTAATGTAATTATTTTTCAAAAATCTGTCCGTCGCTAAAGGGCTATCGCGACAGAAAGTGTTGCCTTAGGTGTTCTTGAGCAACTCAAGAACAGTCCTTAGGTACTTAGTTTGACTGGCTTTAGTTCTTTATTTTTGATGTTTCTGGGCATGAGAGTGCTTCAATGGTGTTCTACTTATGTAATACTACAAGTATATAGTAATTTCTGGGTCTAACTATATCATATATGAAGAAGATATAAGGGATCAAACTAGCTGTCAGAGCTGTTCTTCATTTTCTGAAATTTTCAAAAATTAAAAACAGTGCGAGGGGTCAATTTGTGGCTTTAATAACTTGGATTCTGGGCTATGTTTGTGTGTTAAAGTGCTACATTTGTGTAGTATGTATGTCAAGGTACAAATATAACACACTTATGTAGCTTAACAACATCATAGAAGCAAGATCTAACTTGGTCAAAGTACATGTCAGAAGTTGTTCTTGAATTTTCTAGAATTTTCAGAAATTCATATTTTCAGTTTGGTCAACCCATATTTGACCATGAATAACTTTCAATCTACACATGCTATGATCATGATTCCACTTTCAGAATACTAACATCATGGCATAGAACACATACAAACACATAAACACAACATATCATAAACAGATTGAGATCTATAGGCCCCGACTTTGGGTTGTCAGTCAAGATTTTTAAGTTTTTCAAGTTTTCAAAAATTTCAATTTTCGTGCATCTAGATGTTATGTAAGTGTTATTTCTCAACCCATATAACTTATTAACATATCATAGCACATATATTAACACTTAAACATAACATCTAACGAAAAATTAAATATCTAGCTTGGTTAGGGTTTTATACATTTTCTTGAGCAATATTTTGATTTCTGATCTTTAATCTGTTATGGATTAGTGTATGGGATGTTATTGTTTGATATTGTGACCAAGTTAGAGAGAAAATTCGTGGATCTTAGAGAGAGTGAGAGTCTTGGCTTGGGTTTGAGAAAAATAATTGAAGTTTCTTTCTTTTTCTTTCTTTTCTTGCAATACTTTGATTCATTGAACTTGGATGATGAAAGGTGTCGGTTTTTTGGTTGACGAGATGAAATTTTAGCATGTGTGTAATATCTTAGCATTAATTGATCAATATCTTGGCAAGATTCACAAGCAATCTAATAAAACAAATCCAAAAATGTCATTTTAATAATTTAACAAAACACTTAAGGGTATTATTGTCCATGGCACTTGAATCTACGGTTTAACCCTTAGGTTTTAACATTTAGGATTTGCCAAATAATTCCTAGGGTTTGGAAAATTAACTAGGAATTTAATAAAAAATTAATTAAAACACACTAATTAAAAATTAGGGTTTTCAAATAATAATTAAGATTTTTATTTGAAAATTAAGGTTTCTTGCTATTATTAGGGTTCTCAAATTATGAATTAGGGTTTCCTAATCATTTTCCTATATCACATAATATCCATGCTTTCATTTAAATACAAACATATTAAATTACTATGCTTAATATTTAAATAAAACAAATAAATTCTTAATATATATATTCATATAATTATGTTAATTATCATAATTATATTTAAAATTCATAATCATAACTTGTATTAATATACATACATATATTTGAATACAAATATAGTTATTAATCATATTTAATATTCAAATTCATTAAGAAAATAATTTCTTATTATTCATAACATAAATACACTTTCCTTTTTAAATACAATTATACAATAATTGTATTAATTAATGAAATTTCATAACATAGATCAACATTAGGGTTTTGATCTATAATCACACCTTACCTTATATACCATTATTAATTAAGTTAAAATAATTAACTTAACTAATCTTGATAAATTCATATAATAAAATAATTATTATATTAATTCTAAAAATCATTTCATATATTATTTAAATAATATATTAATTATATTTTCAAGGAAAAATACATAATAAAATATTTTTACTAAAATTAATTTATTATAAGAATATAATTTATAATAATCAACAATTCTTTTATCGAAAAATTAATTCGAAATCAGTCATGTAATAAATAAATATATATTTATCACATATATACATATTCTTTACTTTGCACGTATTCCCACATATTATTTTTGATAAAAATAATATATAAAAAAAATTTATACGCAAAATTTCTTATTTAATTGTATCGAAAATATTGGGTTATGTACAGACATCATGATGATGGAAGAGAGATGATAGAGAATATACAAAGAATGGAGAGTCTCCATTTCATTTCATTTGAAATGGAAAGGAGCCTCTGCCACATGAAAAAATAGTGTATTTATATGATCCGAAAAAAATTCCCCTTCTTTATATATATATATATATATTACTTCTTGAAATATTTAATTTAAAATCAATTTATATCAACTATGGACGCATGTTGGAGCATTAAACAATGGAGCACCAAATGATTTCAACCTCACTGAGTCTATACTTATGTTAGAGAAGATAAGGAGCGAATGGTACTTAAAGAAGCACAAATGGTGTCATAATCCGATTAAAATGTAAAAATGTTCCCTGTAATGTTTTTGTCCTTTAATTTAGTTTGATTAATTAGTGAACTCTTTATTCAATTATTAGTGTAAGATTGTACATTTTAAAAGATAATAAGTAGTGCAAAACTAACATAAAAGGTAAATTTTTGCACTATCAATTGTACCTTAGGTAAGATTTTGACTACTAACTAAATCCATGGACGATAAGCTTGGAAATTTTTTGCATTTTAGTCTTCCCATTAATTAAAATCAAATTTCAGATGCTCAAGATCTCAAGCGTGAACCCATTCTGGAAGGCATTTGCAAGCATGAACTAAAGGAACAACACCATTCACAGAAGCTATGGCCAAAAAAGTAGTTGCAGAAACATTCTATTCTTGCACAAGAATTTGAATTTATATTATTTTCAGCCATTTAATTCATACAAGCACCCAAGCTCAAATTATCTCATGAAGAGATGGTTACCATCCCACTGATAGGTTCGAACTATGATAGGCGAGCTTCTTCTTTCGTCATAAGAGTTACTGTACTGAAACTATTTGTTTCTGTAGCTTATCTATCTACATATGACTCCATGAATTCCATTTTACTGCCCTATCCTTAGAGGCCCAATACATGAATTTCTTATTTTGCCTGCAGCTAAATGTTTCTGTAACTTGTCTATGTACTTGTTACTCCCAAAGTTCCATTTTAGATGCTCTCTCCTTAGAGTTCCAAAAACAAAGTCATGCAACAAAGGTAAAGTAATGAAAAGTAATACTAATTTGAATGAATTGATCACGAATGCATATAATCATGATAACAATTATGAAAGGACAAAAAAGGGAAGCAATTTTGAAGTAAGGGATTCTAAAGAAAAATAAAAACGTATTACTCTAATGATCATAAGTGGATTAAAGAGAGAAAATATTTTAAAAAAAGGAACTAATTAACCATATTATTGATGAATTTGTTGATTGAGATGCCAAGTTATCACCAAATTTGTCATGTGAAAGTTTTTTTGTTTCAAGGTTGAACTATATATACATACTCCTACTAAGACCATTAAAAACTCCTCTGAAAATTATGAAGGAATAAATATATGACTTGTCTTATTTAGAAGAGAATAATGTGTATAACAAGAATAAACAACTAAGTATACCACATAATCTAAGGGTAGATGCAGAAAACCCAAAAAGTTTCATTATGCCCAATTCTTAAAATCCTGATTTAAAATTAATTACAGCAGACTCTCAACATGATTTTTTTTAACTTTTCAACTTCTAATAATAACATTCTCTGCCACAAAAGGATTGCACCGTGCTTCTTTTTTTTACCTTCTACATTACCTCATCAAACTATTGTAGAACAGTGGTGCAAAATTAAAGACAGAAAAAGCTACGACTGTAAAACTGCACACATTTGAATGTATTAGAATCCAAAGTCTAACTTACCTCCAAATTGGTTGAATAAAAATGACAATGACAATTCCCTTTCACCACATGTACATCACTTTTCTGCTGGTCAGATTCTTATTTGAACTCCAAATTAATTGCTCTCCATGATACTTGCTTTTTGGTACTTAATTCCCTGTTTGGTCATCAATTTGTGGCAAATTAATGACGACAATAAATCAAAAATTAGGTGGAGGGAAAATTAATGATAACTAAAAATCAAAAATCCGGTGATAAACAACTCTACTAATTCAACAAAAAAAGAACTTTTATGGAAAAAGAAGGACTCACACAACACATTCGTTGACCAAAGTATATCCTTTCTTAGCATTTCACCCAACAGATAATGTGCACCATTTTAAACTGCCAATTCAAGGTTAAGTTGGACTGGAAGAACAAATCAATTGGGTTAGAGTATTAGAAGTATTGGCATGGAATGCACAAATACACATGATTTTCGTTCATTGCTACAAATTGATTATATTCAGTTCATGTAGGGGACTAACGGAGTGTCTCAAAATAGCTGTTGACACCGCAAAGTAGGATGTCGATTATGTTCAGTTTGTGAAGGAGAGTTACATGAGTCTCTCTCTCTCATTTTGATCACCCTCCTTGACGCGTTGATTTTCTAATATCCAACAAATCAGATAACACCCACAATTAAAAGACAATTATAAACATATTATTATCATACATATGTATGTAAATTGTGTAATTGAGTTGTTAAAGCTAAAAGAAGTATTTCGAAAAAATCATAACCATATAGATACAGAATACAGTTGATAATTAAAAAATTCACCATTTTAAAAATAAGGACCATAGTCAATGGCGAAGACGTGTATCTTGATGTTGTTTAGGGTTTCGAAGTTGCACAAATTGTTGTAATCTGCAGTGGTAAGCAACCCAGATATTTGATGGAGGAAAAGAGGGGAACAAAACAGAGAAATTAAAAGTGGAATAGGAAGACATAGATGTGTTTGCTGGAATAAAACTTAGTAGCTAATTCATCAACTATTACCAATCTTAAATTATCAAACACTAAAACTTAGTAGCTAACTCGATCATCAACTATTTCTCTTTATAGAATTCTATATGGATTCCTCCTGTTGAGGAATCCCAAATGGATATATCATGTTTGGTCTAATTCCATAGTCTAGGGAGGTAGGGGTTGAATTTTAAATTTGGAGATAGAGCTATTATCATAATGGTGTTGAAGATGAGTGTGATGATAAAATTATTGGATATTAAATAAAATATCTATATTATTTAAATTGAGATTTACAATGTTTTTTTCGCTTTTCAACGCAATTATTATAAATTAAAAATTATTATTGATTAATCACTAAGAGGTACCTATTCTAAGTATTGAAAGCTACTTTGTAGTTTTCTGCCTAAACTTGTCATATATACTAAATGTAGCAGCTTTCCTTACATGTTAATACTCTTTTTAACTACATAATAGTAAAAGAATGACAACCATGGATTCCAGTGTCTTATCTCCAAAAACAACATAATTAATTAATAGAAATAGAGATTCATCAAAATGTCAAGTAGCTTGTCTCCAATTATCAAGCTATATATGCATAAATACAATGTACTTATCTAATTTTGGAAAATTCTTCATACGAGAATCGAATGCTGGAACCATAGAATTGCATTATGTAGTAACACATGAAAGGTGTACAAATTCATGTCGCCTATGATTGAGAATTTAATCCCATCTAAGTAGAAAAAGAAAATCTAAAAGGACTTTTCAAACAATTATCTACAATAATACCTCAAATTTACAGTGTTCAACTAATGATCTTGACATGGGTGAACAAATACAATCAACTCAAAGATGAGAATTGTGAGTCAAGGCCATAATTCCTGGTACTTCTCTAAGGCAATGTTTGTTTGCAAGGATTATAATCCCGAGATTATAATCTATGAGATTATAATTCAAGACTATTAATCATAGGATTAAATAATCCTACTCACATGCTTGTTTTTTATGGGATTATTCATGGGATAACTTAAAATAATCCAATGTTATATTTGTTTTTTCCAGGATTAATTTAATGATTGGATTAAAAATATCATTTAGACTATTATACTCTTAGCAATAATAACATATTTTAAACTATAATTTAAACTTATTTATACATCAAAAAATAATGAAAAATTAATTAAAAACTTTTAAATAAGTGATTATATTATTCAGTAAATATTATTTTTTTTAGAAGGGAGGTGGGGGCGGGGTGGCGTGGGAGTGTTACATAATCAGTAAATATTAATTTTTTGAGGGGGAAGGGGGAGGGGGTGGGGGTGTGGGGTGGGGGGTGGGGGTAGGGGGTAGGGGGTGGGGGTAGGGGGTGGGACAGGGCGGGGCGGAGTGGGGGTGTATACATAATCTAAATATTATTTTTTATATTTTGGGGGGTGGGGGTGGGGGTGGGGTGGGGTGGGGTGGGCGGGGTGGGCTTGGGGCGGGGTGGGGGTATACATAATCAGTAAATATTTTTTTTGAGGGGGGGTGGGGTGGGGGGGGGGGTGGGGCCAATATTGTTGGGGTGTGGGGGTGGGGCGGGGTAGGATGGGGCCGGGGTGTATATATAATCAATAATATTAGTTTTTTTAATTTTTGTGGGGTGGGGTGGGGTGGGTGGGTGGTGGTGTATATATAATCAAAAAATATTTTTTTTAGTGGGTGTAGGGGTGGCAGGGTGGGGTGGGGTGGGGTGGGGGTGGCAGGGTGGGGGTGGGGTTGATAGGATGTATACATAATCAGTAACTTTTTTTTTGAGGGGGTGGGACGGGAATGGGGGTGGTGGTGTATACATAATTAATAAATATTATTTTTTGGGGCGTGGGGGTTGGAGGGTGGGGGGTGGGGATTGGGCGGGGTTTAAATTGTCAGTTCTATTGTCAGTGTAAGATTTAAATTACATATATCAAATAATTAAATTACGTGTATTAGATTACTGGTACATAGTCTTTGTACTAGTAAGTTTTAAGTTGTCGGTTATTAATAACGGAGATTGCAAGATATGATTGTCATTTTAGAAAAAAATTGAAGTTAATTTTGTATAGCATTTTTTAATCCCAAATGGTAGGGATTATAATACCAGGTAGAACATGGTATTAAATAATCTCTCATCTTAAGATATTTTATAATCCCGGGACTAATAGTCCCAAGCTCAAATTTAAAAACAAACAAGACACTTGGGATTAATAGTCCTATCCCAAGTGTAATCCTTGTAAACAAACATAGCCTAAGTAATTTAATTTCAACCCTATTTTTGATATGTTTATTCCTTTTTGTTAAAAATTTTAAGTGTATAATGACTCGGGTAAAAATGTAAAGATCGATAATCTGTCTCCTTGGATCTTCTTTTCAACTTTTTCCTGATAGTGCAACTTTATTATTTAGGGGTATTTTGTTAAAATAATTCAATTATATTTGTGAAGATTTAATCAACTATTTGAGCAGACACAATTAACTTGCATACATAGTCATAGATATCAGCTTTGCAAGAAATTAAATCTATAGGCATGATCAGCCAAATCATAAAATGGTTTATTTATCAACGTCAGAAATGAAACCAAAGAAGCCAAAAAAACATAAAGAGAATAATAAACATACAAATTATAAACTGTTAATGCCAAGATTCGTCCACGCGCTCCAATTACCAAGCGCGTCCAATCCTGCACAAAACAGGTAAACACCAAAGCTTGACGGCTTGGGCCGCCGGGGGATAGCTCCGATGTGAGAGTAAGTACAGGCTGACAAGGTTTAACAATGGAGGTATAAAGTACTCTATTGCTGGAATAATAAAGTGTAAGTGTACCTTATAAGGATCAAGCCATGTATTTATAGGTTCTCACATTCCTGCTAGAATCCACTTCCATATAGGATTAGGGTTCCCCGTGTATCCTTTTCATAATAGGATAGTATTAAATCTCCCAAGTTATAGGAAGTCTAATCATTACATGATCCTTTTTTCCATAAATAGAGTCTCCATATAATTAGGAGTGTCCCCCAATATGGACCAACCATGGCATCAAACCGAGGCCCAACCAAGCCCAATCCGGGTCTTGGGTCTTTGAATATTTGAGCCCCAACATTGCCCCCCAGTCTTTCATTGAATGGAACATTTGATGGAAGCCCACCATACAAACTGTTCAGCCCACCAGCTAAGAATCTGGCACTCTCTGACCGAGCCCAAAAAGACCAAGGACTGAGTTACATTGACCGTACCCAGCCCAAGGTACTCCTGACATTGGCCCACCTCACATGGCCCAACTATCTTTAATCAGCCCCTTCACAAGAAATCAAAGCAACCAAACAGCCTCCCATGACAAAAACCTTTCATACCCCCACGCGCCTCATCATTTCCCCCCATTAATGTGTCGTCTCTTGAAATTCGGAAACAGCCTCCTCCAAGACAAAACAAAACCCCTAAATCTCAATCATTTCCTTTACTGATTTCAAAATATTTCATCCTTCTTAAACCCTCTTCCTCCGGCAAGAACATCAAGCATCTCCTCAAATTTTTTGAAGCTCTTGCAATGGCACCTCCAAGCAACTCCCCCAGCTCTGACCCCATCACCACCGGCCCCATCGCTGCCATTCCCCTCTCCTCTATTCCGGCCCCATTCGTGCCCTCTACTGTACAAACATCCATCCTTGCCGCCGTCACTACCGCTTCCACCAAAGTAACCACCAACCCACCAAAAATTGATACTGAAAAAGCCTAACGTCAGTATTCCAACGCTTCTGAATACCCTATTTCCAACACCCCCTCAAAATTCAAACCCGCAGATATGGAGACCATACGCCAATCTTTCCAGATTCCATCCACCCACTCCCTGAAAGCCCCCACATCCACTGACCGGATGTACCATTCTTCCAACGGCTGGATTGCCGTCCCCTTGACCGTACTAGAGAAGGGGGTTCGGTTCCCTCTACACAATTTCATCCTAACCCTCCTTGGGTATATCAGCATCGGCTTCGTCCAACTTGTGCCGAATTCCTACATATATATCCTATCCTTCATTGCCTTCTGTGCCGAAGCCAAAATCCAGGCTTCGGTTGACTTGTTCTTTAACCTGTTCAAGCTATCTGGCTCCCGAGAAGAAGGCTTTAGACAGTTCAGCAAATTACCCACCAAAACGAACGCCCAGCCAATCAAACGCCCACTCATAGATACCCCTTCCAGTAACAAAGGATGGCACGCCGAATGGTTCTTCATCCGAGGACCCGAGACCTCCCGACTACCAGGTTGGGCATCGCATAGACGGTTCAACCCCCCCGTGGGCAACATCTCATCTGATCGGGCTTTAGAGATCGCCAATATAATAGTGAAGATGCCGTACACAGAATGGAGCTATACCATCCTAACCAAACAAGCATCGGTCTTTGATCATCAATGTAACTTTCCAAACCCATTCTCCTTAACAACCAATCAATTTGCATACACTGCTACTCCCAAATAACTCTTGCACTACTGCAGTATCCATCATCCGACCTACAGACATCGAGCTTCGTGACTTAGATGAATACCTCGTAGCCCAACGTTCTGGCAAGACCTCCAAAGTCCCCACAGAATCGAAATCTTCTGCCGCAGCTCAAACCTCCACCATGCCCAACACTGAAAATATCCCAACCGAAACCGCTAACCCCGAAGCCTCCACAAAGGTTCGACAAAAGAAGAGGGCTTCAAAGAAGTCTGTCAAAAGGAAAGTCGACCCTTCCATGATCAACCCTGCAGATCTTCTCAGCCAGCCGGTAGAGGAACGAGCCAGAGTCCTTCATTTTAAAACAAAAAAGGCCAAGGTTACTCCTCTGTCGGTCGAAGAGCTTAGGGTTCCCCCTCCAAAACCAGCCGCACCCTTAACTGAAGACAACACCACTCCTCCATCCAGCCAGGCCCCTAAACAGAAAACCCCCGAAGCCGACATCACCGCACCTCAGCCCGAAAAACCACATACCGAGGAGCCCCCCTCTTCTTCTCAACCAATCGGACCCACTTCGCCAACCGAACCAATTTCGAAGACTTTCTTTTCCCGCAACCCTCAAAGCTATCCCCTTGAGGCCTTCAAAAGCTTCGTCCTCCCTGCCGATGAGGTCCGTTTCAAAGACGTCCTATACCAAGGCCTCATCGCCGACGGCCTCATTCAGCAAGGCCGTGTAAGCTACTCCTGTACTTCTTCATATAATATAATTATCGTACAAATCTCTTGACCAAATACAACTTGTCTCTTACAGATTAACGCTTTATGGGGTCGGATTGCTGATAAATGGAAGGAGCATAAAACAGAAATGAACAAAGCTGTAAAGGAAGTGGAGACCCTTACGCTAACTATCCGTCAAGAACAAGGTGCCAATGCTAGGACCAAACGCATCAACCTCCAACTCCAGCATGAATTTACAAACCTTCAAGCGAAACATGCTAAACAGATAGAGCATGCCGCCCAAACCGACGCCCAATGCCGAACTCTGAGAGAAAAAACTAAAGCGGACCAATTCCTGATCCAACAGCTGAATCAAAGTGTCCAAACCCTTCAACAGGACAACTCCCTTCTGAAGAAGCAGGCAGAAGAGGATCTCCAGGCACACAGTGCTATGGAGAAGGAAATTGCTGAACTGAAAGCCTCTAATCCCCGACTTACTAAAGATCTTCGGCTTTAGGCTATTAAGGAATACCGAGCCTCTCTTGAACTAATTGCAGAGATCACCAAGATGTTATCTGAAGGATATGAAGCATGCCGAGCCAGGGGTAAAGTAAAAATGCTTAAATACTGTGTTAACCCGGCTTTGTTTGAAACTGAATTCGAAGATGACACTGACGAAGACACAGATGATGACCCTTTGGCTTCTGGGTAGGAACCTTCGATGTAAATATATTGAGATTTCCTGTAATTTTTCCCAAATATCAATGAAAAACAGCTATCTTTTGTCTTCAATTCTAATCTGCATTTCCATTAAGCATATATAACATTTAATTTATGAAATAATCACAAGTAATTAAAGCATGAAAAATCTTCGATGCCCCCCAAGGCTAAATAAATCCAGCCTTAGACATCTGAAGATCTTCTCTCCGAGAGCCGAAGGTACATCATGAAAATATTCACATCGCTCTAAAGAGACGAGGGAATTCCACCTTAGTCACTCCGATGTACCTTCTCTCCGAGAGCCAAAGATACACCAGGAAAGTTTCGCTTCTCAACGAAGCCCACCGTAGCCACTCTGATGACCTTCTCTCCGAGAGCCGAAGGAACACTAGGAAAATTTTTGCTTCTGTATGAAGCCCAACCTTAGTCACTCTGATGACCTTCTCTGCGAGAACCGAAGATATACTAGGAATGTTCCAAGACGCTCCGAAGAGGCGTGGGAACCCAACCTTTAGACACTCCGATGTACCTTCTCTCCAAGAGCAAAAGGTACACCAGGAAATTTTGCTTCTAAACGAAGCCCACCTTAGCCCCACCGATGACCTTCTCTCTGAGAGCCGAAGGCACATCGGGAATAAACATTCGCTTCGCTACAAAGAGATGAAGGAATTCCAACGTGATCACTCTGATGACCTTCTCTCCGAGAGTCGGAGGTACACCAGGAAAATTTAAACTCCGCTCCAAAGAAACGAAGGGTCTTCCACCTTAGCACCAAAAAACCTAGTCCGCTAGTCGGACAGGCAACATCTAATCCGCGGATCGGATAGACACAATCTGGTCTATTAATTGGACAATCATAAACACATAGAACAACTTTGTTGGAGAAAAAAGCTTCTTTTATTGATGAATTCCTGGCACTATTACAGACCCTTGACTCTGACTTCTGGACTTTTGAAGACCCTATGCTACTGAAGATTCTTCTTACTGGTAGTATTTCCTGAGTCTGCCGGCATGCCAAGTATTTTGGATGTCTGAGCCATCCAATGCTCGAAGTCGATAGGTACCAGACTTTGGTACTTCTACGATCTCATAAGGTCCTTCCCAGCTCGGCATTAACTTCCCCTGATTCTGAGGCATAGAGGCCTCTACTTTCCGAAGAACAAAGTCCTCGACCTCAAACCTTCGCAATTTCACGCCTTTATTATAATGCTTAGCCACCCTGCCTTGGCAAGCAGTAAGTTTCACCAGGGCAGCTTCTCTGACCTCATACAGTAGATCCAGATTAGCCCGAAGTCCATCTTCATTGTATATATCTCTACACTGGCTGACCTGCAGGGAAGTGGAACCAATCTCTACTGGTACCAAAGCGTCTGTACCGTAAGCCGGGAAAGGGGGATTCGCCAGTAGTGGACCAAGGAGTGGTCCGATAGGCCCATAGGACACTGAGAAGTTCTTCGGGCCATCTTCCTTTCACTTTGTCAAGTCTTCGTTTGATTCCGTTCAGTAGAGTTCTGTTAGTGACCTCGATTTATCCGTTAGACTGAGGATGTGCCATTGAGGTCTTCCTATGATGTATACCAAGTTCGGCCAGGAAAGACTCGAACTTTAATCCCACGAATTATCGGCCATTTTCTGAGACCACTGCCATAGGTATGCCGAACCGGAACACAACACACTCCTTCAGAAACTTTAGGCACTCCTGTTCAGTAATTAGCTTAAGCGGATTGGTCTCTTCCCACTTAGTTATATAGTCAATGGCAACGATGACGAAGCTCACCTTCCCCTTTGTTTTTGATAACGGGCCCAGTATATCAACCCCCCATATGGCAAAAGGAATGGGCGATAATACGAAGTACAACTCTTTGGGCGGTTGATGTGTGATAAAGCTATTTAGCTGGCACTTCGGGCACTTCTTCACGTATTCAATAGCTTCCTTGGAAATTATAGGCCAGTAGTAACCCTGCCAAAGCACTTTGTAGGCCAGGGACTTAGATGCCATGTGGTCTCCGCATATCCCCGCATGAACTTCCCAAAGGGCATACTCTGCTTCTGATGGCATCAGACACTTCAACAATGGAGATGAGTAAGCCCTTCTGTATAGATCTCCGTCTATCAGCACAAAATTCGCACTTCTGTGCTTTATCTTTCTGGCCAGCATTCGATCTGATGGCAATATACCGTCTGCGAGATAGTCCAGGTATGGAGCAATCCAGCTTGTTGAGCATTCTAGGCACATCACCTCAGCATGCTGAACACTTGGTTTGTTCAGGATCTCCAGGTAGACCGATCCACTGAAGGTGCTTGCTTCGGTCATAGCCAACCTAGCCAATGCGTCTGCTATAGTGTTATTTGACCGATCTACCCCTTGGAACTCAAATGATTCAAACACCTGCAGTCGATCCTTTATTTCTGCTAAATACTTCACCATTCTGGACCCTCGGGCCTCATACTCTCCAGAGATCTGTTTGACGACCAACTGAGAGTCGCTGAAGATGACCAGCCTCTGCACCTCAAGACTCTTCGCTAGCCGAAGCCCTGCCAGAATTACTTCATACTCTGCCTGCATTATTCGTGGCCTTGAACCCGAACCTAATTGCTTGTTGGACTTTGAATCCCTCGGGACTGGTCAAGATGACCCCCGCTTCCACTAACATCAGAAGTCGTTGAACCATTTGTGTATAAGGTCCAAACACTTTGTCCTGGCAAAAAAATTGCAACCGTCTTCTCGGTCCCCTCAGCTTGTCTCATGCTATCATCCGCTTCGGAGAAGGAACATTCCACCACAAAATCTGCTAACGCCTGTCCTTTAATAGCTGTTCGAGGGTGGTATTCCAATATGAATTGGGACAACTCCATGGTCCATGCTGTGAGCCTTCTTGAGACCTCTGGCCGGCCCAGGACCTTCTTTAACGGCTGATTTGTATAAATCACTATTAACCGACCCTGGAAATATTGCGGAAGCTTTTTGCTGGCTATCACTAAGGCATAGGCAAACTTTTCTAGGTTCGGGCTACCTTGTTTCTGCTTCCTGTAGGGAATGGTTTATATAATAAATCGAGGTGCTGCTTACCCCCGATCTCCCGCACCAAGGCAGCTCCTACTGCCAACGAACTTGCCGCCAAATACAAGTACAACTGCTCTGTAGGAACATGTTTCACCAGCAAAGGCGCTGAAGACAAATACCTCTTTATCTCTTGAAACGCGTCTTCACATTAGTTGTCCATTGGAAGCTCTTTGCATTCTTCGGCCTTTTCAAAGTATCAAAGAATGGCAGATATCTTTCTGCCGACTTGGACATGAATTTCCTCATAGCTGCTATCCGACCCATCAGACGCTGGACGTCTTTGTATGACTGTGGAGACTTCATATCAAGGATGGCCTTGATCTTTTCAGGGTTGGCTTCTATCCCTCGTTGACTGATTATATACCCCAAAAATTTCCCTGCTCCTAAGCCGAAGGTACACTTTGTAGGGTTCAAGCCTCAGATTATAATGCCGAACTATCTGGAAGCAGTTTTCCAAGTAGTCTAAATGTCCTCGGACAGTCATACTCTTCATAATCATATCATCTACATAAACTTTCATACTCTTCCCAGCTGGTTTCGGAAGACGTAGTTCATCATCCTTTGGTAGGTGGCTCCCTGCGTTCAATAAGCTAAAGGTCATCTTCTTGTAAGCATATACCGACTGATGTGTTATGAATGTCGTCTTCGGTATATCTTCCTTGCACATCGAGATCTGATGGTATCCCGAGAATGCATCCAGTGGAACTAAGCAGTGCATACCCCGAAAGTGGCATCGATTAGCTGGTCGATGTGTGACAGAGGATAGAAGTCCTTCGAGAATGCCTTGTTCAGATCAGTGTAGTCAATGCAGACTCGCCACTTGCTATGTTTCTGAACTAGCACTATGTTTTCCATCCACTCTGGATAATCTATCTCAAATATGAAGTCTGCTGTCAACAACTTCGCTATTTCCTCGTCATTATTCTCTGTCTTTCAAGGGCGAAGATCCTCCTCTTTTGCTGAACTGGTTTCTTTGCTGGATCCACGTTGAGCTTGTGCTCAGCAACCTTCAGATCTACCCCTGGCATGTCGCTAGGGACCCACGCGAAGATGTCTGCGTAACTCTGCAGCAGCTCCACCAGATGGGTCCGAAAGGGTTCTGGTAACCCTGTCTTGATCTTCACTATCTTGTCCGGCTTCTTTGGTACTAGCTCTATGTCTTCGATCTCTCCTGCCAGTGTGACCAATGGTTCCTGACTGCTTTCGGTGAAGAGCTCGATTTCTATTTCCATGGTCTGCTTTTTCTTGCTGACCCCTACCCCTGAAGTGATCAGTGAATTCCAGTAGCACCTCTTTGCCAGATCGAGGTCCCCTACTACCTCTCCAACACCATGTGGGGTAGGAAACTTTATTTTGTAATGAGGTATGGAGGTCACTGCCTGGAGGGCTTGTCTCCCAAAATGGCGTTGTAAGCTGAGTCCACATGTACCACATAGAACCGGCACATGATCTCCACCTGCCGAGGAGCTGTTCCGAAGATTACTGGTAGCTCGATAGTTCCCGTAACTTTGACCGGCTCGTTGCTAAAACCGTAGAGTGGAGATTCCTGCCCGATCTCCATCTTCCTTCCATCCAGGCTCATCCTCTGATAGGTATGAGCGTACAAAATCTCCACTGATGATCCATTGTCTATCATCATCCTTTTCATATCGACCGATCCCACCTGTGTTGTGATCACCAGGGCTCCCTCATGCGGCTCGATCGGTTAGGTGGGGAAGTCTTCGTCTGTAAAGGATATGACCGAACCTAGGAAAGGCCTTTATCATTTTATAGGTTGGTCGGCTACTGACATTACTGAATCCAGATAGCTCCGCCGCTTCTGGCCTGAGAGCTTTCCCATCATGCCACCCGTGATGACATCTACCACATGGCGAACCCCCTGAGTTGAGTTCGGCTGAGGCTGTTGATCAGCTTGGGTCGAAGCATTTATCGTCTGCCATGTTTCTTCTTCCCTTCCCGATACAAATCGGATTAAACCCCCATGCTGTATATTTGTCTCAATCAGCTCCTTCAGACCCCAACAGTCTTCGGTGTAATGTCCCATACACTCGTGGTAGTTCGCAATATCTGTGGGAGTTTTCCTTCCTAGGCTTGTAGTCGTCGTCTGGCTTCTGATAACCCGACTGTTTCTTCAAGTGCTCTAGGATGGCCAGGTCGGGGAATGTTGAGCAGAGTGTAGACTCTGCCATCCTGATCTTTTGGTAGGGGAGGGCGGCTCCCACCCGACCTCCTATTATTGTAGTGTCGCTTTTGGTAGTTGCCTGATTTATCATTTCCATAACGTCTTGAATTTCCCTCGGGCTTGCTTTTCTCCTTCCCCTTTTCCTTAGGTCTCTCTGTAGAGCCTCGATTTAGACTTTCCATTGCTTCCTCCATAGTGATGAAGCTTTCTTCCTTTTCAAAGGCTTCGGCCAAAATCCTCGGGTGGTTGAACATTAGTTTCTTCATCAATTTTTCGAATCTGACCAGATCCAGTCCATTCTGGAAGAGCCGTACGGCCTGCAAGTCATTGAGATCGACCACCTGGTAGACCGCTTCTCTGAATCTCTTCATGTATTGGCCCAGCGTCTCGTTGGAATGCTGTCTGATCTGGGCCAACGATCCCATTGGCTTTCCTCTTTTCCTGTTGCTCCCGAACCGAGTATGGAACTTATCACATAGTTCTTCCCATGACGAGACTGAGTTCTGGGCCAATGTGTTCATCTAGTGTCGGGCATCCCTCCTCAGAGTGGTGATGAAGGTATTACATTTTGCCGCATCGGTGTAGCCATAGTAGTCCAACAACCTATCGTATGTTTGACTGTGCTCGTATGGGTCGCCCGACCCGTCATAACTCTCTATGTATGGAAATCTTTTATTTAGGTTGCCTCTTTCCCTGAAGGATCTCTTCGGAGAACGGGGAAGCCTTTTTCCCCGAAGTCACTTTCCCCTGCTTGCTCGCGATTAGCTGCTTCTGCATATCCTCCAGCTTTTTAGTCAATATCTCGACCGCTGCAAGAGCAGGATCAGAATTCTTCTTTGGGGATAACTTTTCTCTTAGATCTTTCTGGTTTCGAGGGCTCCTGCAGTCTTTCCCTCCCTCCCGGTGAGACCGAGGAGGGCTTCGGTAATCTCTTTCACTCTCCCAGCGGTTCTGAGGGGGGCTCCGGTAGTCTCTATCACCCTCCCAGCGGTTCTGTGGGGGGGGGGGCTTCGGTAGTCTCTGTCTTGATTCTGCCAAGGACTATCCTGGGGATTGCCCTTTGGTTTCTGGACTGATGGATGGGCCTCCTGATGAGACCGCTTCCCGCGGGGGCTATCTTATCTTCGGCTTTCATGTCGGTCCACTTGTGATTTCCATTCATTGTGCCGAGGGCTGGTGGAGCGGTGTGCTCCTTACCGTCCCTCAGTTCTATGATCTCCGGATCTTCTCCTTTCTTGAGAGCGGCTCCGAAGCCTTCCCTCGGTTCTCTTTGTGGGAGGAGACCTCTGCCGCTCTGAATGGTGGGGGTGGCTAGAGGCCTCATCTTCCACCATGTGCACCACCTGTCTGGTAAGCTCTTCTTTTTGCATTATGAGGACCTTTAAAGATTTCTCCGTGTCCTCTATCTCTTTCATCTTTCGGGCCATGGCTGCTTCACGGACTCCTGGAGATAGGTTCAAGGCGGTGTGCCTTCCACCTTCTTCCGATCCTTTCTTCCCTGGCTGGTCGTATGGAACAGCCTTTATTGGGCAGCGGGCTGGCCCCCTACTTGGGAGTCGACTGAATTGGTTTGAGGGCCAAGCCGCGAGTGGATGCTGGATGGCCCCAACCTATCTTTCACCGACCCTTTCATGTGTTGACGCTGCCGTTGATGGCTGTCCTCTACCAGAAACTTCTTTGCTATTCACCATGTTATCTGACGTGGTCTGTTGGTTATGATTGAAATTCAAAACCCTTCTTTCTAGCACCAATGTTAATGCCAAGATTCGTCCACGTGCTCCAATCACCAAGCACGTCCAATCCTGCACAAAACAGGTAAACACCAAAGCTTGACGGCTTGGGCCGCCGGGGGATAGCTCCGGTGTGAGAGTAAGTACAGGTTGACAAGGTTTAACAATGGAGGTATAAAGTACTCTATTGCTGGAATAATGAAGTGTAAGTGTACCTTATGAGGATCAAGCCATGTATTTATAGGTTCTCACATTCCTGCTAGAATCCACTTCCACATAGGATTAGGGTTCCCCGTGTATCCTTTTCATAATAGGATAGTATTAAATCTCCCAAGATATAGGAAGTCTAATCATTACATGATCCTTCTTTCCATAAATAGAGTCTCCATATAATTAGGAGTGTCCCCCAATATGGACCAACCATGGCATCAAACCGAGGCCCAACCAAGCCCAATCCGGGTCTTGGGTCTTCGAATATTCGGGCCCCAACATAAACATAATCCCACATTCATTGCAACTTCATAAATAAAGAAGTCAATAATCTTCATGATCCATTAAAAAGAAAAGCTTTAACAAAAATTATTCCATGGGAAGCTTAAAACACGAAAAAAAGAATAAAACCCACACCAAACACAAATACTTGAAGAAAAGCATCATCCCTTATAGCATACTAATAGAATTAGCTGAATATATAAATATGACAATCAAACAACAAATATTAATGAAGAACAACAAAAATAAACATACTAATCACACGAGAATCATTACTGAGTGAAAATTGTGATCTTTTCATGATAAGAGATGAAGTTGATAAATCTATAAACACATTTAGATGGTACTATTTATATTTTATTTATTATAATAATTAATAAGGGAACGAATGACATTTTGATATGGAAAATTACCAGTTAAAGATGAAAATATTTGTAGATGTTTTTCGATGCCAATATTAACAATGTGACGCCCCCAAATCCAGGGTTCGCTAATCTCGAGTTTGGTGCTCACGGTACATCATCATCATAAGCATTCTATAAACAATTGCAGAATAATAAACATACATTGTTCATTACAGTAAAATATTACAACATAATCCCAAGGCCTATTAACCTTAACTTAAACATACCTTTAATATTATCAAAAAGTTTACATAATTAATCACATTAGATAATATAATAATTATTATTCACATTAAACTATTCTTGGACTTTGCCCTTGCCTTTGTCTTTCTTATTCGATCCTTCGAGCTTAGCCGAAATAAACGTCATTATATAGCAAGAGTAAGCAACTAATTTGCTTAGCAAGTTTAAATACAAATGAGATATATGATAGAAAATTAGGAAGAGAATATATTTTTGGGAGGAAGTGAAATATAACTTTGAAGAATATAAGAACACTTTTGATTTCACTTGCTTGAAATGATCCAAGTACATGACTATATATAGGACTCATATGATACTTCTAGAGCCACATTAATAATTACTACATGACCACATTCATGTACATGAACCTAACCATTATATGTTCCAAGACATTTCAAATACATTTATCATGTATTTAGACATTATCCATTCATGTACTAATATTAATTAAGATAATTCTTGAACAATCTAGAATATATTTATAAATTTGGTTTAGTTGCTAACAAGGCCTCCTGTAAACTAAATTTATTCTTCACTCCGAGCTTCTCGATTTGCCTCTTGAAAACTTCTCCAGAAATAGGCTTTGTAAAAATGTCGGCTAGCTGCTCCTCATATTTACAATACTTGATATTAATAATTCCATCATTCACAAGTTCCCTTAAGAAATGATATCGAATGCGAATATGTTTTGTCTTTCCATGAAGAACTGGATTTTTGGTAACTGAATTGTTGAAGTGTTATCACAAAACAAAGTTAGATCAACTTCTTGTTTTTGCTTGAGATGCTTCAAAATTCCTTCTAACCAAACTAGATGACATCTAGCATGTGCAGCCGCTATATATTCAGCTTCAGTTGTCGAAAGAGCAACAATTGGTTGTTTCTTTGAACTCCAAGAAATAGATCTGCTTCCAATATTGAAAATATAGCCTGAAGTACTTTTGCTATCATCAATACTTCCTCCAAAATCACTATCCGTGAATCCAGTAAAACTAACTGGAATACTAGCTTTATAGAAAATTCCATAATCAACTGTGTCTTTCACATATCTCAAAATTCAGTTTTGCTGCTACCCAATGTTCTGAGTGAGGCTTCTCCATGAACCTGCTAATCATACTAACAACAAACATTAGATCTGGTCTTGTGGCAGTTAAATACATCAAATTTCCAACCAAACTCCTATAAATAGTTGGATCCTACAAGCTTTCTATCACCCGTCTTACTTAACTTAAGCCCAGTAACACATGGAGTTGAAACAGAATTAGCATTCTTCATCTTGAATTTTTTTCAAAATTTCACTTGCATGTCTCCCTTGAGAAATAAAAATTCCCTTACTATATTGACTAACTTCAATGCCCAAAAAATAATGTAAATCTCCCAAATCAGTCATGTCAAACTCTTATTTCATCGAAGCTTTGAAATCATTAAGCATCGCCATATCATTGCCTGTAAAAATGAGATCATCAACATAGAGACTTACCACCATAAAACTTCCTTTTGAAGAATCAATTTTGGTGTATAAAGTATGCTCTTGAGGAAATTTTTGAAAATAATTCTTCTCAAAGTACGAATTAATGCGGCCATACCAAGCCCTTGGGGACTGCCTCAAACCATACAAAGCCTTCTTTAACTTGTAAACTTTATCTTCTTCATCTTTATTCACAAAATCGAGTGGCTGGTCGACATAGATCTCTTTCTCATGAAACCCATTTAGAAATGCCAATTTGACATCCATTTGGAACAACTTCCAATTGTTTTGAGCTGTAAGTGATATAATTAAACGAACAGTATCAAGTCTTGAAACAGGTGCAAATACCTCATTAAAATCTTCTCCTTCCTTCTGTGCATACCCCTTTGCGACGAGCCTCGCTTTGTACTTATTGACGGAGCCATCCGAATTTAAATTTGTCTTGAAAATTCATTTTAACTCCAATGGGTCTTGTGTTTGGTGGTAAACTAGACTAGCTCCCAGGTGTCATTCTTTTCAATAGCCATAATTTCTTCCTTCATGGATTGTTTCCATTTTTCTACTTTTGTTGCATCTTCATGGGGAATTGGATCTTCTCCTGCGTAGAAAGCAAAGAAAATAGCTCATGCATCTACCGACCCTATAGTATCATAAATCTCCTACAAAGTTCTTGTCTTGATTCCTTCGGGGCTGCTACCAGAAGACTCTCCTGTTGAGGATGATGGAACATCAGTTGGATTCAAGGATGGATCATCTTCACTTGGCATGCTGCTACAACCTTCCAAATCTTCTATGAGCAATGGTGCCTCATCTGCAGTTTTTATGTCAGCAGCATTGAAAAAAGATTTTTCATCAAAGTTTACATCCCTGCTAATGACAATTTTCTTTGTTTTTGGATTATACAGCTTGTAGGCTTTTGACCTTTCATTGTATCCAACAAAAATATATTTTTCTGCCTTATCATCAAGTGTTGTCCTTATTGCATTTGGTATATGAGCAAAAGCTACACTTCCAAAAATCTTCAAGTGTTGGACACTCTGTTTCCTCCCATACCAAGCTTCATGAGGAGTATAATTTTTTAAACTTTTTGTTAGGGACTGGTTGATCAAATAAACTACACAAGAAACAGCTTTTGCCCAAAATTGGTGAGGCAACCTTTTTCTTTTCAGCATGCACCTAACCATATCCATGATTGTACGATTTTTCCTTTTGCAAACACCATTTTGTTGTGGTGTATAGCGAACTGTCAATTCATGCCTTATGCCATTATCTTTACAAAAATGCTGAAAATCATTTGAAAGATATTCTGACCCTCGATCTGTTCTCAAAGTCTTTATGTGACAACCAGAAAATTTTTCAACCTCTACTTTAAAAAATTTAAAAGCTTGAAAACTTTCAGATTTTTCATGAAGAAAATAAGTCCACACTTTTCTTGTGTAATCATCAATAAAAGAAATGAAGTATCTGTTACCTCCAAAAGATGACACTGTCATAGGTCCACACAGATCTGAATGAACTAGTTCAAGTGGCTGCCTTGCACCCCAAGAAGATTTTGTGGGAAATGGGTTATGGTGCAACTTTCCCAGCTGGCATGCTTTACAAGTCTCCTCAATTTTATTAATCTGGGGTAAACCCCCCACCATTCCTTTCGCCGCTAACAATTTTAGACTGTCGAAATTCAAGTGGTCATACCTGTCATGCCATAACTTGGAAACTTCTTCATTAAAACCAGCGAAACAATGAAATTTTTCACTTGAAGTGGAAACGGAAATAAATTATTCTCCCCAAGCTAATCTTTGGCACAACCTAATTATTTTTTGACAGAGTACATAACTTATCACGAAAACATATATCAAATCCTTTTCGTAAAAGTTGTCCAGTACTTAGCAAATTGCTTTTGATGCCTGGAACGAAGTAAACATTTGTCGTTTTTTCAAATTTTGTTTTGAAAGTGATTTCTCCAACTCCTTTAATTTTATAGGCTCTAGCATCTCCAATTTTTATTTGCCCAAAATTTGACTCCACCAGAGTAGAAAATAAATCCTTATTCCCTATCATATGTTTGCTAGCACCACTATCCAAATACCAAACATGATTAATATTTTCTTGACAAGCAATTAATAATGACTCTGAACAATCTTTCTCAACTGATTCATTTTCATGCAACAATCCAGATTCCTTTTTTTGTTAGATGGTGCAAACCAACATTCACTAATTTTATGACCAGGCCTATAACAATGAAAACATTCAATTTAGCCTTTTCCCCCTCTTTGATTAATACTACAACCTCTTCCTCTTTGAGAGTTATTTGCATACTCAAATGTCTCTTCCTCCAAATAATTATTATTACCTGGTGATCCTCTTCCATTGCCATGAAAGTTAGAGCCTCTACCTCTGTTTCCTTGGAAGCCACCTCTTCCACGTCCACGACCTCCTCCACGGCAGCGACCACGGGGAGCACCTCGGCCTCCCGTAATTTCAGACTTGAGAGCTTGATCATTTGAAGGTGGATTTCTTTAATTAACATGGAACTCATGTGCCTTTAAAGAAGCCTGTAAATCTTCCAAAGATAATTTTGACACATCTTTGGACTCTTCGATAGCTACCACGATAAAATCAAACTTTTGTGGTAAGCTCCGAAGAATTTTCTCAGCTACTTGTTGATCTTGCAAAACTTCTCCATTGGTTGCCATTTGATTTACAATTGAAGTAACTCTCGAAAAATAATCAACAATAGTTTCATTTTCTTGCATTTGCAATTTCTCAAATTCTAAACGCAAAGATTGAAGTCATACCTTTTGCACATTTTCTTCACCTTTATATATTGATTGCAAAATATCCCAAGCTTCCTTTGAAGTTTCTGCCTTCGAAATTCTATCAAAAATTGGCCTTTCAATTGCTTGATAAATTTGAAAGAGCGCCTTGTTATCCTTCTCCCTTTTCTCATTTAGACTATTTTTCTGAGCTTGTGACAAACCTTCTTCAGTTTCTGGTTCTTCATAGCCATCTTCAACAATACTCCACAACTTGAAGGATTTCAATAATACTTTCATATTATGGCTCCAATAATCAAAGTCTTCTCCGTTAAAGCGAGTAATTAGATAGACTAAATTGTTTGAATTTGCCATCAAATTATAGAAAAATAAACAAAGCAGTGCTCCTTTTCCAAAATAAGACACATGTCACTAATTCTCATAAATCAATTATGAGATGAAGTAGGTGGGGAATAATAAAAGAAAACTCAGTGGGCCAACATTTGTTGTGAATAATAGCAAATCATATTTAGGAAGCACTTGAAGGATGGTGGACCCGTGGTGATTACACCATTCAGAAGGAAAAAGGAATGCTTTCCTTTCAAGCTATGATACCACTTTGATAGAAAATTAGGAAGAAAATATATTTTTAGGGAGTAAGTGAAATATAACTTTGAAGAATATAAGAACACTTTGATTTCACTTACTTGAAATGATCCAAGTACATGACTATATATAGGACTCATATGATACTTCTAGAGCCACATTAATAATTACTACATGACCACATTTATGTACATGAACCTAACCATTACATGTTCCAAGACATTTCAAATACATGTATCATGTACTTAGACATTATCCATTCATGTACTAATATTAATTAAGATGATTCTTGAACAATCTAGAATATATTTATAAATTTGGTTTAGTTGCTAACAATATATCATGATTAGAAAAGAATTTAGGTTTCAATGCTCAACAGTAGAAATCGATTGTGAAAGAACATGAATTATGTCTCAATAATTGATTATTCGAATAATTGAATAATAGATGCTGAGTGGTTTGAAATAACCATGAATATATACTAAGGTTGTCAGTATTTAAACTGGTCCTTTTAATAAATTTTGGTAATCAAGGGGATCAACTTTTCATACCCGGTGTATTATGCATAAACACTCAATATACGAGCAACAATTATTTTCCAATAATACTTTAATCAAATTGTTCTTAATTTTTCTCAGTCTCGAGTTCTTAACAAATCAATTGTTTAAGAACAGCTTTTAAAACATATTTGATTTAACAAATTTAAACATTGCTTGATCTAGCTGATACAATTAGCATAGATCCATATCATAAACATTTCATGAATAAAAGAACTTTAATCAATTCATAATTCAATAATAATAGAACATAAATTCAATGGCACAAAGTGCGAATATCAATGATCATTATAGATGTGAATAATCAATAATAATTATTTACTAGCATGCTTCGAAAGTAATAAGTCAAGTTTCAGTTAGGGAACTTGCAATAACGTAGGAAGTTTAAGGTTAGAGACTTGCCTGTCTGACGAGCTACAGCTATCTAACTTTAATTAATACTCTTTGAATGGCCTAACATTAATAATATTGGTCCATCAAATAGTACTGCGTATAATTGCATATTCATACGCTTACTTATGCTATTTCTAGCAAATAAGTCAATCACAAGACACATAATATAAGATACTATCATTAATCCTATAAGACTTTTAATTAATCTTAGGTTAATGATTTAATCAATTAATAATGTTTTCGTTAAGCGATAAACACTTATTAGACCCTTAAACAATTTCTTATAATTGTTTAATTAATACGTTATTTAAAATCTCTTTATTTTATTAATTCTATCTTCATTTAATTACTATTAATTAAATAGTAATTAATTAATTATCTTTAGTTATTATTTAATAATAAATAATAACTAATTATATTTACTTATTATTTAATGTTAATCAAATTATTACTTTTATTTATCTTAAATATTTATTACTTAATATTAATTAAATAATAATTAATTAAAATTTGTCCTTAGTTATTATTTAATTAAATAATAATTATTATTTATTTATCTTTGAATAGATAATTAATTTGTTAGTCTTTAATTATTATTTAACATAAATTAAATAATAATTAATTAATATTTGTCCTTATTTATTATTTAATATTAATTAAATAATTAACTTATTAGTATTTACTTATTATTTAATATTGATTAAATAATAATTAATTAATATTTATCCTTATTTATTATTTAATATTAATTAAATTTTAAATAATTAATTTTATTAATTTTATGTTAATTAAATAACATGTAAGTAAGTAATTACCATTATTTATTACTTAATCTTACTTAAATAATAAATAATTAGTTTATCAACTTAAACATTCTTTAATCATTATTTATTATAAAGTAAATAATAATTAATTAATTATTTAACCCTATTTATTATTTAATCTTAATTAAATAATAAATAGTTAGTTTAATAACACTAATTCTATTTAAATATTACCTAATAATAATTAAATAGTAAATTACACTTTAAACAACATTTGATTAGTTTAATAATCAATTAGTGGCATTAAAAGCTTATTAGTTAGTAATTTTAAATGATTTAAAAGGGTTTAAACCATTAATTACATTAATAATTACTTAGTTACACCGAAAAATTCTAAATTAAATATTATAATATTCTTTATCATTTTAGAAACATTTTGGTCCAAGACCCGAACCAAGAACCGGCCAGAAAAGTGGTGAACCGGTCGCTGGAAGTTACCTGCCGGTTCAACGGAAAAGAAAACCGACAGGGATTTTGAGTAATATCCAAAAAATTTTCTAGATTTGTGGTCCTTCACTAAAACTTGAATAAAATGAAATCTATAACTCCGATTGGTGTCTAGTTGGTCTCGTTGGATTCGTATCTTTCCGAACTATAAGATTCCATCATCAAAACCCAAATTTGGACAAGGTTTTGTTACTGAAAAATGGGCCGAAAGTTGACTGTTGTGCATAGATTTTTAACAGTGAGGTATTTTGGTATAAAATTCATATCTTGCTCATTTTAAAACATGTTTGCATGCTTACAAAGGGATTTTGTTCTCAATTTAACCCTTAATACTAAAAAAAAAAAAGAAAATCACAAAAATCATTTTTAGATTTCAAAATGTGCAATTTTTATGGACAAGCTACGGTTTGTTCGTCGGTAAAAATATTTTCAAGCATTTTGCTCAACTTTTCTACATAAACACATACCAATACACACGTTAAACCCATTAAACTCTATATCTATTATTCTAGCATACTTCTATCTATTTAAAGCTTGAACTCCATATACCTTACATAAAAATACACAAAGCATAAAAGATTAGGGTTTTTAGGGGTTTTGTATACCTTTTGCTCTTAAAGGCTATCTTTCTTTGCTTTCCAAAGTAGGAGATGTAGTTGTTGGTCATCCAATAACTCTCCTCACAAGTTGCCGTGCATCTCCACTCTTTGTCCCTCTTGATTTTCTTTCTCTCTAATATTTTTGCTCTCAAACTCTCTCTAGACTTGAAAAAAAATGAAAACAATAATTTACTAATTTTGCTCTCTAAGGACTTATTTCTTACAAAATCTATAGATATATAACTTATATCTATAGATTTGACCATTATTTGCCTAGGTTGCTTAATTACACAAGTAATAACTTTAAGTACAAAGTGGATGACATGGTCATGCTTCTTGTACCCTTACTAGTCCTTACAAGCAACTTTTTTCAAATACAACAACTCTTAATGTGGGTCTTTCCCCATTTCGACAGCCCTCCCTCAAAATTGACTAAATTCTTATTTTCTTTTAATGCTTAAATAGAATAATTAAGTTGTTAGGAGTTCTTTCCAAGTGGGCCAACAATTGGACTTTCCTTTAAATCATTTTGGGCTCACTCTTAAAAGTTTTGGGCCACTAGTATTCAAATGTTATTAATTCAACATTTGGGCTACTAGTTTAATACATGTTGGCTAAGTTAACATAGCAATATCCAAGTCCATAATCAATTAAATGAGTGGGCTTGGTTAATTAATTAACTAGGCTAGTCCACTAACGTTTACTTACTAATTGGACTATTAGATATAATTAATCATGCTTCACATAAATTCTCATTAATTAATACTCATATTAATTAATTTACAAAATCAATTTACTTACTATATTCAATTTAACTGAATATTTAATTACTTACTATCTTATCAATTGTTTGATATTAAAACTCTTAGGTTAGTCCACCAATTTAAATAACTATTAGTGGGACCTCATTTAAACTAACAATTAGTCACATAAATCATTAATCACACAAAGGTTTAAATTAAACCATACAAAATTAATTCATTAGGAATTAAATTTTTTATTTAATTAATAATGAAACTTGAAAATCCTTGAATATTACAAACAACATGAAAGCAAATATGGACAACACGACAATTTATTTCATTGAAACATAAAGTTACCTTGCAATTCCGCTTATCTGGGGTGTGAGCCCAACGCGAGGGAACATCTTTATTATTTTGATTTTCTATCTAAATTATGTTTCATTGATCGACCATAAATCTTTGAAAAATACTAATGGTATTCACGAAATATAAGTGATGTGTACCTCAAAAGGAAGAGAAGAATTCCATTTTGGCCCGTCTTTTCTCCTCAAATTCGTTTATCTTTGTCAGACCTCTCAATCTCCTATTCATAGTGTTTTGCAACAACACATTAAAGTATAGAAGATGTTAAAAATAGAGAAAAACTAAAGTATGTTAAAAATTAATATATGTACTGTTTTTTCTTTCTGATTCTCCCTTAATTCATCAGGTAACCAAAAACCTCACAAAAATCTAAACTTCACAACAATGAAAGTCAAATTCTGAATAATCACAATTTGAACTGTAATTTTTGTAAAAGCTTTAAATTTGTATTTTATTCTCAAATGCCATATATGATATTCCAAGTAAAAACATAGCGTAATGAAAATAACAATTGGTACCTTGTTGTAATGAACAGAGAAGTAGAACAAGGATTTGAGAAGAATTAAGAAAGAAATTTGGGGAGGAAGAAGATAGAGAGGAGAAATTAGGAGATAAAATCGTAAAAAGAGAAGGAAAAATTCACATTATCATTCACTGTCAAAATAGAATTGCAATTGCCCTATATATCTACCTTAGAATATAATTATTACAACTATGCCCCTACTAATCCTATATTTACTTATATATCCCTATTCATTCCCTGCATTCCCTGCTCCTCAAAAACACCCTTGCCCTCAAGGGTGGGGGTTTACACGAAACAACTGAAACATCAAATAGCAACTATACTACAATATCAGACCTCTGACAAAAACATGTATTTGGCAATAGGTAACTTCACATCAGCTTCATTTGCAGCACCATATCCAACTAAAAAATAAGCACTTTCACATCCACCAGAGTCAAACTCTCATAACACCAACATCATGAACCAGTCCAAAGAGCACAACCTGTATAGCAAAAAAAATAATCCAAAGAGCAAAGTGATAATACATTTGGTGCTTTCAACCAAATATCATGAAGTTTCGCACCGCCCGGGTCAAAAACAATGTCGCTTGACTTCCCACAATAACCTATTTTTACCGCCTTCCAAGCAATATGATTCCATTGACGTATGTTAACATTAACATAAAAATGTTTGATACCCTCAAAAGTAAGCTCATCACGTTTCACAAGAATCCTCACAAGCTTATTCATGAATTTCCTTGTAATTTCAAAAGTTTTAGGAGGCATGGAGGCAGAGAAAACCCCAACCTGAATTTTGGGTGGTAGCAACTGAAAAATAGCACAGATCTGATCCTTGAAACCTTCCGAAAGCATTTCATCAGCTTTTTCCAGTACAAACATTTTGATGTAATCCGAACAAAGTGTTTGCCTTCGCAACATGTCAAATAATTGGCCAAGTGTACCAACAACTACATGAACATCACTTGAGAGAATACGCTGATCCTTGTGGAAGCCAGTTCCTCCTACACAAGCATGAACCTTCACACCAAGATAATCACCTATTGCTCTCATATCCTTCTCAATCTGTTGTGCAAGTTCATGATTAAGTGCAAGGACCAATGCTTGACATTCACATACATCATAATCAAATTGCTGCAACATTCTGTTGGGTTTGTACGTAACGCAATCATGCAATCAAATCACATAAATAGGGCGGAAGCGTAAAAATTAGGTTTTCAAAAATTTATACAAACCCATTACCAAGATCATTCTTGTGCATCAATTATCAGTGAATGAAGAAGGAGAAAAACAGAATTATACCTTTGAAGATACAAGCTTCCTCAGGTACAAGTTCTACTCCTTTGATTCCTTTGATTCCTCTGTAGTGGCTCCTTCCCTTGATCAATGTCAGCCACCCAAATGTTTGGCCTCTAACAGTGATCCACCAAGGAAGATGAAGAACTCAGTAAGATGGGTTATTGGCTTAACCCTTGTTTCTATCTCTATAGAATATGTGTACTCCCAACTCTTGAAAAATTCACGTACCTTATTTCTGATATAAGACTCTCTTATATAGATATTAGCCTCCTAATCCAATTAGAATAGGGTTTTATTTAATTAATTAATTAAATATTTTTAATTAATTTATATCCTAATCTTTATTAGGATTGTGAGAGAGTACTGATATTATATTAATTCCTAAACTCCTTTAGAATTAAAATAATAATAATAATAATAATAATATTAATAAGACTCCTCTTATTAATTTATATTTAATATTTCTAAAATATTAAATAATAAACATTAAGCTATTTAATTTATTCTATTATCATAGATTAAATTAATTATACTTAATGCATTATTACTATCATGTCATTTTCTTCTTAAATAATTCTTCTTCCTTTTATGGCGTGACCCTTTAGGTTCTCCATATTAAACCGGTTGTGAATAAATCAATTAGAACAATTCTAATCTTATTTAAATAAATAAATTAAACTAATAATCTATTTAAATAAATAACATTTATTCTACAATAGGGATAAGCCTCCCTAGCGATCAACGACTTTTCAGATAATATAGATTTCAACATTAATCATAAAAGAACCTGTGAGTTAATAGTTACCGTACAATTCAATCCTTCCACCATACAATGTCCCAATTAAATATAAGACATGGATTTACTGTCAAGTCTTAATTTATTTAATTATATGTATTTCGATTAGAAAATGCACAACTCCAAATAATGCAAATTAGAAACCTCTTTCTAATTTCATTCTACCTTGGCCAAGGATTTCTGGGTTGTCATTTAACGAATCACATAGGACATATCTCCTCTTTTACTAGAGGTGGTAGATTCTTTATTGATCATTCATTATCTCCATATGTAACTCATTACACCCAAGCATACCTTATATATGCCTTAAAAGGCCTTAAGGAATTAGTCAAAGTATAATTTGTTACATACAAGATACTATGATGATCTCAAGTCCAAGGATTACATGTACTACTATCACATTAGGAATTCCTATTGACAGGCGAGTAAAACTCCATTAGGTATTCCATAGCGAGTCACGTTCAGTGAACTTATTCTCCAATAAGCACCTACATACTTGCTTTAGTGTCTCCACACAAATGACCATGAGATCAGTCATCCTCATCCAATGAGCAAGCAACATATGTACCAATCTATCCGGATTTACTAATCCCCATTTTAGTAATCCCACAATTGGGAACTATTTTAGTTTTTAAGCTTTCTAAGAATTTAGATCTCATTATCAT
Organism: Panax stipuleanatus; assembly: GCA_020205555.1. Classification (NCBI taxonomy): domain Eukaryota; kingdom Viridiplantae; phylum Streptophyta; class Magnoliopsida; order Apiales; family Araliaceae; genus Panax; species Panax stipuleanatus. The sequence continues at coordinate 162,851,833 of CM035117.1, forward strand.
GATCCCATCATGATTCTAAAAGCATTGCTTAAAACTATGGGTTATTTACATATTATAAAAACAGCACCATTTAAATAATTATATGCCTTAAATGAATATTTTATTAATAAATAAATAAGATTGTTTACAAAGTATGTGCTTTGTCATCATACATGATTGGCTTGTATGCACACTACTATCAATCTCCCACTTGCACTAAAGCCAATCGCCATGGTATCTCATACCCATCTTCTCTAAGTGACGATCAAACTGCTGTTGTGTTAAAGCTTTAGTAAATGGATCTGCAATGTTGTCTTGAGAGTCTACACGCTCCAAGGTGACGTCTCCTCTTTCAATGATCTCCCTGATCAAGTGAAATCGCCGCAACACGTGTTTAGATTTCTGATGAGACCTGGGTTCCTTAGCCTGTGCAACCGCTCCGGTGTTGTCACAGTATACGGGAACTGCTTCTCCAATGCTAGGAACCACACCAAGTTCAGTTATGAACTTCTTCATCCAAACAGCTTCCTTTGCAGCTTCACTTGCAGCTATATACTCTGCCTCTGTCACTGAATCAGCAACCGTTTGCTGCTTGGAACTTTTCCAACTCACTGCACCTCCGTTCAAGGTAAACACATACCCTGAAACAGATTTACTGTCATCTTGGTCTGTTTGAAAACTTGAGTCCGTGAATCCCTCGAGTTTTAATTCAAACCCACTGTAGACAAAAAAAATATCTTTAGTCCTTCTCAAGTACTTTAGGATATTTTTCACTGCCTTCCAGTGCTCTTCTCCTGGATTCGACTGGTATCTGCTTGTTACACTAAGTGCGTGAGCAACATCCGGTCTAGTACATATCATACCGTACATCATAAATCCTATTGTAGAAGCATAAGGGATCTTACTCATACGGTCTCTCTCCTCAGGTGTCTTTGGGGCCTGTTTCTTGGAGAGATTTATTCCATGGCTCATCGGCATGAGACCTCTTTTGGAATCTTCCATGCTAAACCTCTTTAGCATCGTATCAATGTACGTTCCTTGGGATAAGCCGAGCATCTTTTTATATCTATCTCTATAGATCTTTATCCCCAAAATATAGGATGCTTCACCCAAGTCCTTCATGGAGAAGTTTTTAGATAACCAGTTTTTAATGGATTGTAACATAGGAATGTCATTCCCTATCAGTAATATATCATCAACATATAATACAAGAAATGATACTGCGCTCCCACTAACCTTCTTGTATACACATGGTTCATCCTCGTTTTTGATAAAATCAAACTCTTTGATTGTCTCATCAAAACGAATGTTCCATCTACGAGAAGCTTGCTTCAACCCATAAATGGATCGTTGTAGCTTACAGACTTGATTTGTTCCAACTTTTGAAATAAATCCCTCTGGCTGTGTCATATACACATCCTCCTCAAGTTTCCCATTGAGGAAGGCCGTTTTCACGTCCATCTGCCAGATCTCATAGTCGTTGTAAGCTGCAATCGCAAGCAAAATCCGAATGGACTTGAGCATGGCTACTGGTGAGAAGGTTTCATCATAGTCAACTCCTTGTCTTTGTTTGAAACCTTTTGCAACCAGTCGGGCCTTATAGGTCTCTACCTTTTCGTCTGCTCCAGTCTTTTTCTTAAAAACCCATTTACACCCAATAGGTTTAATTCCTTCAGGTGGTGAAACCAAAGACCATACTTTGTTTTCATACATGGAGTTCATTTCGAATTTCATGGCTTCAAGCCATTTCCCTGAGTCTTTAATACTCATAGCCTGTTCGTAATTCAATGGATCATCATCATTCATGATGTGTACCTCATCGTCATCCTCTATAACGAATCCATACCTCTCAGGTATCTTCGGTACTCTTCCAGATTTACGAACAGGGTGTGGTACAGTAGGTTCTTCTACTTGGTTAGGTACCTGACTTTGGTCCGTGGTAACTTGTGGTTCTTGAACTTCTTCAAGATATATCTTGCTCCCACTGACCCCTTCATGGATAAACTCTTTCTCCAAGAAGGTAGCATGTTTCGCAACAAACACCTTTTGATCAGTTGGATGATAGAAATAATACCCTACAGTTTCTTTAGGGTATCCCATAAATCTACACTTATCGGATTTAGTCTGTAGCTTATCATTTTCAAACTTTTTGACATAAGCTGGATAACCCCAAGTCTTAACATGGTTAAGATTTGGTTTCCTCCCTTTCCACATCTCATATGGAGTCTTTGGGGCGGATTTGGTAGGTACCTTATTAAGTAGGTATGCAGCCGTTTCTAGGGCATATCCCCAGAAGGAAATTGGAAGGTCTGTAAAACTCATCATGGATCGAACCATGTCCAACAGTGTTCGATTTCTCCTTTCAGATACTCCATTTAACTGTAGTGTACCTGGAGGAGTCTATTTTGAGATTATACCATTTTCTCTGAGACAATTGAGAAACTCACTGCTTAAGTATTCTCCACCTCGATCTGATCGAATTATCTTAATACTCTTGCCCGTTTGTTTCTCTACTTCACTTCTGAACTCTTTGAACTTTTCAAATGATTCTGATTTGTATTTCATTAAATACACATATCCAAATCTTGAGTGATCATCAGTGAAAGTAATAAAATAAGAATACCCACCCCGTGCACTTGTTGTCATAGGTCCACAAACGTCTGTATGAATCAATGCCAACAACTCTGTAACTCTCTCTCCTTTTCCACTAAAAGGAGATTTAGTCATTTTACCCATGAGACAAGATTCACAAGTTGGATATGATTCATAATCAGATAGCTCGAGGAGCCCATCTTTATGCAACTTGGATAATCTTGTTTAATTGATATGACCGAGTCTACAGTGCCACATATAGGTATAATTAATATCATCTCTTTTCCTTTTCTTAATTTGTTCAATTTGAAATATATTTTCTTGTAAGTCAAGTGTATAAAGTCCATTTCGCAAATTTCCAATACCATATAAAACATCGTCTTTATAAATAGAACAACCATTGTTCTTTATAATAACGTCAAAACCTTCCATATCCAATACAAAAATTGAAATAATATTTTTAATAATATTCGAAACATAATAACAATTATTAAGATAAATGAATTTGCCCGAAGGCATTGCTAAACAATAAGTTCCTACAGCTAATGCAGCAACTTTTGCTCCATTTCCCACTCGTAGGATCACCTCATCTTTGTTCAGCTTTCTACTTCTGACCAGTCCCTGCACAGTATTACATATGTGAGAACCACAGCCGGTATCCAGTACCCAAGTAGAATTATGACTTTCAGAAAAATTAATTTCAATCATAAACAAACCTTGATTGGAAGTCGAAGCTTCTCCAAGCTTCTTCTCTGCTAGAAACTTCTTGCAGTTCCTCTTCCAATGTCCCGGCTCATTGCAATGAAGGTTTGTTTTGCTCCTTTTCATTCCCTTTTCCCTTAGCCTTCTTAGATTTCTTCTTTTCAGAAGACACCTTGGGCCTCTTCCTTTTATTGGAAGAATCCACCATCAAGACATGGTTCTTCTTGGATGAGAAGTGACCTTCTGCAGTTTTCAGCATGGTAAGCAGCTCAGGTAAGCTGACATCTAGCTTATTCATGTGAAAATTAACCACAAACTGCGAGAAGGTCTCAGGGAGTGACTGTAAGACCAAGTCTTGACTCAACTCCCCATCCATGATGAACCCAAGCTGTCCAAGGCGTTCAATCAAATTGATTACCTTCAGAACATGAGTCTCGACGGCAGTGCCCTCGGTTATCCGAGATCGGAAGAGCTCCTTAGATATCTCATATCTAGCAGTCCTACTCTGTTCACCATACAACTCCTTGAGGTGAAGCAGCATAGCAGGAGCATCCATTTTTAATGCTGACGCTGAAGCTCGTTATTCATGGATGCGAGCATGATGCATTGAGCCACAGATGCATCATCTTGCCACTTTTTGAAAGTGGCAATCTCTTCCTCAGAGGCTGTTTCTGAAACAGATTCAGGGATAGTGGAATTTAGGACATAAGAAATCTTTTCAGCAGTGAGAACAATTCTCAGATTTCTTAGCCAGTCCTCATAATTCGGGCCGGTAAGCTTATTTGCATCAAGTATGCTTCGTAGTGAGATTAGTGATTTTGACATTTTTAAAATTCTGCATGTGAAAAGACAACATTTTAGCAAACATTCATTTTATTAACTTTGCATACCAAAATAAATTTAGGTCTTTATTTTAAATTGGTATCTCCCACCATTTTCATCAAACTATATTACCCTCACTCATATAGTTCGGCAACATCTAATTAAAGATTTTCTAGTGAGATTAAGGATCCCATTTCAAATGTATATAACCTTGTGGATAGCACAACAAGCGATATACAAATAAATAGGTAGACAACTCTTGTCAATTACATCACCATGTAACTCCTTTTATTTTGCCTCTTAAATCATAATGGTCATGTGTGTGCACATCCGAACTAAAATGATTTCAGTTAAGTCCAGCCTAGCACTTCCATAAATTCAAAAAAGAAAAAATTTCGTCCTTGTGGATAGCACAACAAGACTAGATCGTTCAATTTTCTTGATAAGCATCAAATGTGATTAATTAACATCTTAAATATTCAATACTCGCCTTGTGGATAGCATAACAAACTCATATTAAATATTTAATACTCTATTAACTAATCATGCTAGAAGGCGACGTTCGATATTCCAAATATCATTTGAACGCTTCAGACTTAATAATGTTTCTTTGAGGGGTTTGTTATTATTTGTCTCATCTTTTTAAGCGTGCATGCACATATATATATAAAATACGCGTCATTTTATTAAACATGCGAAGCATGTTTGTATAAAATATAATATATATAATATTTAGCATGCAATATAGAATACTATATTCTACCCGGATTGATTATGGACTTTTATTCTAGTTTGGTTCACTAGAGCCACCAAGTGAACCAAAAGGTCAAACCTAGGAGTGCAAGAATTTAAATTTAAATATAAATATTACATTTAAACCCTGGCTCCATACAAATGAGTCTTCACGCGTTCCTTGCTCCTTGGTCTCCAATTTCTTCAAAATAATTCTAACTATCTCTATTACATTAACTATTTAAAATTAAATAGAAACCTTGATCAGCAGTCAAGGGGAAGTACATAGAAAGGAGATAGAATTTACATCGAGAATAAAACTAGAGAAGACGAGGTACGCAGACCCCATTTTATAAAACCCATACATTCAAGCATTCAACCAAAATAAAATCCAATCACATTGGTCATAGTCCATAATCAATCCCTTTTATTACCATACATATCATCATACGTATCAATAAAACTTATTCATCTCATGAAAATAAATTCATTCCATATATGTATTAATATCAGTTAATGGGCAAAAGTTTGCTAAACTTTGTTTTTGGAAAAATAAACTCCTTTATTTCAAAAACAATTCCAAATTAAACTCTTTAATTTTAGCAATTCTGAAATCTCATTTCATATAAAATAAACATCTTTATTTTAAACCTTTATTAATTAAATAAACCATTCATTTAATTAAATAAAACAAACAAAAAAAAATCAGTTCCTGTCCAGTGGCGCAGCTGCGCCAAGAATGTAAAGGGAACCGGCGCAGCTACGCAGCATGAAAACCAGGAACAGCACCCGGCGCAATTGAGCAGCAATATTGCCTTGTACCGGCGCAGCTGCGCAGCTTCGCAGAATCTGAAAAATTTTTGTTGCCCAAAACTCGATCCAATCGCATATCATACATGTATGGAATCACATAGACTGATAATTAGCACAAGATTGGCTCTGATACCACTGTGGGTTTGTACGTAACGCAATCATGCAATCAAATCACATAAATAGGGTTGAAGCGTAAAAACTAGGTTTTCAAAAATTTATACAAACCCATTACCATAATCATTCTTGTGCATCAATTATCAGTGAATGAAGAAGGAGAAAAACAGAACTATACCTTTGAAGATACAAGCTTCCTCAGGTACAAGTTCTACTCCTTTGATTCCTTTGATTCCTCTGTAGTGGCTCCTTCCCTTGATCAATGTCAGCCACCCAAATGTTTGGCCTCTAACGGTGATCCACCAAGGAAGATGAAGAACTCAGTAAGATGGGTTATTGGCTTAACCCTTGTTTCTATCTCTATAGAATATGTGTACTCTCAACTCTTGAAAAATTCACGTACCTTATTTCTGATATAAGACTCTCTTATATAGATATTAGGTTAACCCTCCTAATCCAATTAGACTAGGGTTTTATTTAATTAATTAATTAAATACTTTTAATTAATTTATATCCTAATCTTTATTAGGATTGAGAGAGAGTACTGATATTATATTAATTCCTAAACTCTTTTAGAATTAAAATAATAATAATAATATTATTATTAATAAGACTCCTCTTATTAATTTATATTTAATATTTCTAAAATATTAAATAATAAATATTAAGCTATTTAATTTATTCTATCATCATAGATTAAATTAATTATACTTAATGCATTATTACTATCATGCCATTTTCTTCTTAAATAATTCTTCTTCCTTTTATGGTGTGACCCTTTAGGTTCTCCATATTAAACCGGTTGTGAATAAATCAATTAGAACAATTTTAATCTTATTTAAATAAATAAATTAAACTAATAATCTATTTAAATAAATAACATTTATTCTATAATAGGGATAAGCCTCCCTAGCGATCAACGACTTTCCAGATAATATAGATTTCAACATTAATCATAAAAGAACCTGTGAGTTAATAGTTACCGTACAATTCAATCCTTCCACCATACAATGTCCCAATTAAATATAAGACATGGATTTACTGTCAAGTCTTAATTTATTTAATTATATGTATTTCGATTAGAAAATGCACAACTCCAAATAATGCAAATTAGAAACCTCTTTTTAATTTCATTCTACCTTGGCCAAGGATTCCTGGGTTGTCATTTAACGAATCACATAGGACATATATCCTCTTTTACTAGAGGTGGTAGATTCTTTATTGACCATTTATTATCTCCATATGTAACTCATTACACCCAAGCATACCCTATATATGCCTTAAAAGGCCTTAAGGAATTAGTCAAAGTATAATTTGTTACATACAAGATACTATGATGATCTCAAGTCCAAGGATTACATGTACTACTATCACATTAGGAATTCCTATTGACAGGCGAGTAAAACTCCATTAGGTATTCCATAGCGAGTCACGTTCAGTGAACTTATTCTCCAATAAGCACCTACATACTTGCTTTAGTGTCTCCACACAAATGACCATGAGATCAGTCATCCTCATCCAATGAGCAAGCAACATATGTACCAATCTATCCGGATTTACTAATCCCCATTTTAGTAATCCCACAATTGGGAACTATTTTAGTTTTTAAGCTTTCTAAGAATTTAGATCTCATTATCATGATCTCATCATGATTCTAAAAGCATTGCTTAAAACTATGGGTTATTTACATATTATAAAAATAGCACCATGTAGATAATTATATGCCTTAAATGAATATTTTATTAATAAATAAATAAGATTGTTTACAAAGTATATACTTTGTCATCATACATGATTGGCTTGTATGCACACTACTATCATATTCCACACCAAAAAATTATTATTTTTACGGTACCAGATTGTGCATGTTGAATAACATCAAGTCCCTTGCAAAATGGAATAATCTTCAATTGCTGAATTGCAAAGGCCTTCGCAAAGCCATTCAAGATTACCAAATAAATGACTCCAGCGACATTCATTATAAAAAGCCTAATTGTTGCTTGCGCATAGTATGTGGAAATAAAGAAAATAGCGCCATAGAAATTTAGGCCAGATCCTTGACTCAAAATTTCGTTCAGATGTATCTTGCAAAGCACCCATGAAAGAATAATTATCAATAATTGACTGACAATGAGCCAAAAAAAACTATGATCAATAAAGCCTTGAACCACTCTAATGGCAAGAACCACCAAAATAGGCAAAACTTCATGTAGAGTACCTGTACTGTACACTTTAATGGGGCTATTAATGCATCCATTCAAGATTCCCACTAAAAATTACACATTACACAGCACAGAGACAGAATTTGAACACAAAAATTGGTCGAATAGTAATATTAGTAAAGAAGGTACAAATGAGATGTGATGATCACCCTGACTGCCCATAGCTGCCAACCACAAAATTCCTCTTGGAACAAATTTACACATTGCTGCCACACCAAGCTCGTGACCCATGTTTGCTTCCCAAGCAATCAAAGTCTACCAAATTTTCCTTAGTGCCACAAAGTTATTTAGCAAGTATGACATATGTTGAAAGTTCAAGTCTATGTGAAATCCGATGAACTAAAATTTTATATGTGATAAGAAGATCTCACCAGCTACTAAACACCAGATGCTCACAATTGGTGTTCTATATTTTGACCTTGTAGCAATTAGAGGAATCATTCTCATCTCTCTCATAAATTGAAAGGCATCACTGCTCATTTTTGCTTGAAGCAAACCCATGTTAGATATATCACTATCAACTTTGGTCCACCATATAAGACAAATCCTTCCAATCAACATCCTAAAATCTGCTACATACACCTCACACCCCTTAAGATAAGCTACATTGTTGTGTTCCAACACGTCTCCAAATGTAGCAGCCTTACTATGTGGTATAAGATCTAAGCATTCAATAAAAACTTCTTCAATAGCCTCATAACCCTTACTGCTTGGTAATGCATGTAAGTCCTCTTCTATACCCAATCCAGTAAAAATGTTACCACCATTCAAACAATTGTCTCTCAGATGGTTTATCCATAATAGCTCACACTACCCTTACTATGATTGTAACCAATTTGAAAAATATTGGGCAAAACATGTAAATCTAACCATAAATTTTGTATAATATCTTCCAAAAACCAATCAGGATCATATCTAACATTAAACTCAGCACTGGATATGTATTCACATTCATCAAATTCATACCTCAAAACATGTAAGAAGGTAGTCCTATAATTTTGTGATTTGATCTCTTCGGAAGAAACTCTTAATTGGCTGGCCACAATTGCAGACATAACTAATTGTAGCTCAAATTTGGATTCATATAACAACTTATTGCTAGAACACTTATCAGAATGGGTCGAATAACTGCCCATGAAAATTTAGCTAACAGGGATATAAAGAAACAGATAATTGATGCTGACATATAACCCAAAGTCACCAAGGCTAACTTAGAAGACCCATAACTGACCCATGGACCACTATAGTCAATTGCTGAGGCGTACTTCATACTGTATACATGATTAACTATAGAACTTGAAGGCTTTTCCACCTCATTTTTCTTTTTACAACTAAAATAATTCTTCATTTTCCCCCAGGGTCAAACACTCCTTCAATTATTACACCATCTCCTTTAATTTCATTCTGATGGATAGTTATTCCTGGTTCAAGCTTTTTATCAAACACCTTAGTTTCATGTTCCATGTTCTCTCCTGTGACCTGTTTCAATTGAACTGATTCTCGTTGGGGATTTTTGTTGAACACTTTATCCACAACAGGACACGCCTTTGCATTTGTGCAAAAAGCCAATACCGTACTATTATCCGCCAAGCTAGGAGAAGAGGAATCACTTTTGAGAACAGAAATTACCTTATCCTGAATTGACCCAGCGCCAACTTGATTGACCAGTAAGCTTGGGTCTTCATTTTTTGTCTGATTGCTAGAATTACCTCGTTAGTATGTAGAAATTGCAATCAAACATAGAGAAGAGCCTCGAATCTTTCCATCATCCCCTTCAGCTTCTTCTCAAAGCCTTGTTTGAGGTTGTTAACTGATTCCTGTAGTTGAATCTATAGTTGCTGAATAGCGATTGTGTTCATTAACTTGAGTTTCCAAGTTGCTGATTCGATGATTGTTCGTTGGATCGAAGTGGCTTTGATACCAATTGTAATGAACAGAGAAGTCGAACAAGGATTTGAGAAGAATTAAGAAAGAAATTTGGGGAGGAAGAAGACATAGGGGAGAAATCAGGAGAGAGAATCGTAGAGAAAGAAGGAAAAAATTCATATTATCATTCACTGTCAAAATAGAATTGCAACTGCCCTATATATCTACCTTAGAATACCATTATTATAACTATGCCCCTATTAATCTTATATTTACTTATATATCCCTATTCATTCCTTACACTTGTGCTCAAAATCTTCGCATTGAATCAATCGACAAACGACCTAGCTCTTGCTCGAAATCTCCCTGTCGAAGCATTCATAACTAATCTGAAATTGATGAAATTATGGATGAGTTTGAGAAATTAGGGCTTGCTATAGGAAGATGTTGTTAGAGTTTATGCCCTAGAGGCTAATTCTTTGATGTAATTGTTTAAACATTTTTGATATTATATTTGATTGAATAAATGAATTATTTTATTATGGTTTTATTTACTGCGTTATATAAATGTTAACATAATAAAAGTCCTTAGAATAGTGATACAAATTAGATGGCTTCAAGTATGTGACTTGAACATGAGATCATATAGTTACAATTAGTATCATTACTCTTAAATGTCCCTAGTCGAGTGTCATTGTTAATGGGACAACAATGATACATTGAGACTAGTATGTGGATTGACTGAAGGCCAAATCTCATTGGTCATAAATATATGAGATATTGAGTCAATGCATAGGTACATGTTAGAGAACAATGTACTGGGCAGACCCACCATGAGAATTCTACGTGGAGCATTATGCAAAGTGTCATAAGCAATTCTCATAGTGACAATGATGTAATGATCCTCCGACCTGAAATCACTATATTACTACACAAGAATTTATGTACTTTGATATCATCAAAGGCCACCTTTAATAGGTGGACGATAAAGGTGATTATTGGGTATATCATGAATCGTGTGAGGAATATGAGTGATCTAGATGGAATTTAACCCTCCTATATATTAGGGGTGATATCCATAGGCCTCTTGATTGAGTAGGACTATGAAATGCATGGCCATGCTCAAATAGTGATTTATTTCATATAGTCTACTCATCGATCAAGAAAACTCAGATTAAATTATGAAGAGGATGACACATTCCATGCCTCGAGTTTAATCTAGGATGTCAAGGTTAAAAAGATTAAATTACATTGAAACATTGGTCACGAAAAGGTTGTATCGAATCACCGATCTTATTATTATTTGGGTAGCAGTGATGCATTACTAGATGCCGCTCACTGTTTATAATTTTATAATATGATTTTAAAATTATTGCCAACATAATAATAACCTATAGGGTCACACACTTAGAACGTAATTAAAAGGGAATTAATTTAAATTGTGTGGATTTAAATATATCAATATGATTGATAGTATTTAAATTATGAATTTAAATTAATAGGATAATTTGTATATATATATATATATGTATATTAATTAAGTAAGACTTAATTAAGATATAATATATATATATATATATATAAATTTGGATTTTATATTTCTAATTGGATTAGGTTTTGGTTAATTCCTTTAACTGCTATATATATGATATATTAGCCGTTTAGGGTATCATAGATATCAAAACCCTAGCCGCTCTTAGAGAGAGACTAGAGAGAAAAATTTCGAAAAGTCCAGATCCTTGGCGGCTAGTACCGAAGCTTTCCTTGCTGCAGATCGTGTGACGATTCGCGGGACGTTCGTGTGGATACCGCAGAGGCGCAGTTCTGTTGGATTGCATTGAGGATTCGAAGCAGTTCCAGAATCTCCATCGTCTCCTTTCAGGCTTGAATAATCGATAAAACATATCTTAACCTCTGAATTAATATGTTTTCGCATGGATCCTGTTTTAGGGTTTCGAAAATTTTAATTTCCGCTGCGTTTATGTGCCGAAAACCCTACAGATGTAGGGGCAAAATAAAGAAGTCTCAGATATAAGAAAGAAAACTTTCATGAATTGGGGAAAATAGAACCGAAAGAAAATGACGAGGGTGATGAATAGAGAATGAATATGTAGCCATCGGCCAGTGAATGGACATCGTTGATTGGATAGCTTGAGATAATGTGACGCCCCCAAATTCGGGTTCTTTAACCTTGAGTTTGGTGCTCACGATATATCATCATCATAAGCATTCTATATACTATTGCGAAATAATAAACATGCATTGTTCATTATAATAAAATATTACATCAATATCCTAAGGTCTATTACCTTAACTTAAACATACCTTACTTTAGTTACACATAGTAACACAAAAGGTTTACAATACCATTAAACATAATGTACTATAATACATAATTTAGTCATATTAGCTATTGCTAAACTTTTCCCTTGCCCTTGTCCTTTTTAGACTTCTCTGGCTTAGCTAAAATAAATGTCATGATATAGCAAGGGTAAGCAACTAATTTGCTTAGCAAGTTTAATTACAAAGGAAATATATCATAGTTAGAGAAGAATTTAGCTTTAAATGTTCAATCAGATAAATGGATGGTGAAAAAAACATGAATTAAATCTTGATAACTGAATATTCGAATAATTGAATAACAGATGTTGGGTGGTTTGAAATAACCATGAAAATATACTAAGGTTGTCAGTATTTAAACTGGTCCTTTTAATAAGGTTTGGTAATCAAGGGGATTAGCCTTTCATACCCTACGAAATATGCATAATCACTCAGTATACTACCAACAATTATTTTTCAAGAATGCTTTAATAAAATTATTCTTTTTCTCAATCATGAGTCCTTACCATTTCAATTGGTTAGGCACCGCTTTCAAAACATATTTGATTTAACAAATTTAAACATGTTTGATCTAGTTGATACAACTAGCATAGATCAATATTTTAATAAATTTACAATTCAATAATGATAGAACAGGAATTTAATTGCACAAAGTGCGATTATCAACAATCAATAAGGATGTGAATAATCAACAATAATTATTCATTAACATGCTTCGAAAGTAATAACTCAAGTTGAGTTAGAGAACTTGCCTTGTTTGCGGACTATTGTCACACAATTCTATTTATCCGCTTAATGAATTTAACTTATCTTCTTTGGAAAGACCTATCATGGATCTTTTAATTAGTATAACATATAATTATTTATAACATTATTATTCTCTAACATTAATTACATAATTAAATATTAGATATCATATTAACTCCTTAATAATATTATCGTCCCTTGATAATATTATTATTAAGTAGTCATCTTAACTCTTGAATAATATTATTAACCTTTTAATAATATTCTATTTATTTTCTAATATTATTAATCATGTAATAATATTTTAGTCTCTCTTTAATATTATTAATCTTTTAATAATATTTTAAGTATCTAATATTATTAATCCTTTAATAATATTTTGACTTTCTATTATTATTAATCATTTAATAACATTTTAATGATCTAATATTATTAACCTTATCAGTCTTTAATTATTATTTAATATTAATTAAATAATAATTGATTAATATTTATACTTATTTATTATTAATTAAATAATAAATAATTGAACTATTTAACTTTATAATACTTAACTAACATGCGAGTAAGTAATTAACATTATTTATTACTTATTCTCACTTAAATAATAAACAATTAGTTTATCTACTTTAAACATTCTTTAATCATTATTTAATATTAATTAAATAATAATCAATAAATTATTTAACCCTATTTATTATTTAACCTTAATTAAATAACAAATAGTTAGTTTAATAACACTAATTTTTATTTATTTATTACTTAATGTTAATTAAATAATAAATAATTAATTAATCACACTTAAACAATATGTAATTAGTTTATTAATCATTTAATAGTATCAATAATTAATAATTAGTAAGTTTTAAATGATTTGAATGAGTTTAAACCATTAATTACTTAACAATTACACAACTGTCCAGAAAAATTCTGAATAAAATATCTTAATGTTCTTCGCAATTTTACAAAATTTTCAGATCCAAAACCACCACCATAACCGGCCTGAAAGTGGGTGAGCTGGCCGTCGAAAAATTCCGCCGGCTCACCGGAAAACTGAACTGGTCAATTCTTTAATTTTTTTCAACTTTTAGCTTTTGTTTTCTGTTTTGGGATCCTTCACTAAAACCTTCATAAACAGAAATCTACAACTCCGATTGCAGTCCAATCAAACTCGTTGGATTCGTATCTTTCCGAACTACAGTTTTCATTTATCAAACATCAAATTTGGTTCTGTTTTGGTCACTGAAAAAGTGCCAGAAGTGGACTGTTGTGCACAGATTTCTAACAGTAAAGTGTTTTGGTATAAAATTCATGTCTTGTTCATTTTAAAACATTTTGGAATGATTCCGAAGGGATTTTGTTCTAAACTTACCCCTTTAATACCAGAAAAAAGAAAATCACAAAAAATCATTTGTAGATTTCAAAATGTGCTACTTTTACGGACAAGCTATGGTTTGTTCGTCGGTAAAAATGTTTTCAAGCATTTTGCTCAATTTTTCTACATAAACACATACCAATACACAAATTAAACCCATTAAACTCTATATCAATCATTCTAGCATGGTTCTAGCCATTTAAAGCTTGAACTCCATATATCTTACATAAAAATATACAAAACATACAAGATTAGGGTTTTCTTAACTTTTGAACATAGTTTTCTTTTCTTACCTTTTTATCAACATTCTAACACTCAAACATGTTTGATTCACACATGAAACACTTAATATCATGTGAATCAAGAGTTTTTGAGTTTAGAACATAAGCTTTCCATTTCATCAAAACTTAAATAAACTAAAGGATATAAGTTTATTTAAAGGGTTATACCTTGTTCTTTTTGCACACCTTCTTCTCCTACCAAAGTAGTTTATATAATTTGATCTCATACACAAAGCTCTCTCTCTTTTTCCCTCTCTAGACCCCTGGCCACTCTCTTCCTTTTCTTTCTCTTTTGTTTTCGTTTGCTAGCTAGGAAATGAGAAGTAAAATGAAGTAAAAAGTGATTTTTTCCAAATATGAAAAGTATATATACTTGATTAATATGTATAGATATATTAGGTATATCTATCTATAATCTCCCATCTCTTACCCTCCTTCACATGTCTTTCACATGTCTAGTAAATGGTTTCTAACTAAGTGGCCAAATAAAATGGTGGCCAACATTCTATACTTGGTTGATCTCTTTTTTTCCAAATGTAAAACATATTTTTACCACGTCCGTTAGAAGTACTAGCGGATGCAATCAACATAATTTAAATCACATCAATACAGTGATACAGTGATACAGTTGAGCAAAGAGATACCTTCATGGATGGTATCACCCATAATCGTATAAGCAACACAATTGCAACACAATTTATGGATACAGTGTTTCTCTCTTCTCTCATTCGGTTTTAGGAGTAGCTTTTATCTTTTCTTTCCTCTGAAAAGTTAACTTGCAACACAATTGCAAAAACAGAAAACAGAAGCATTTGTGTAAGATATTTGAGGGACTCCATTCCTCAAGGAAAGAATACAAGTAGTATTTCAATTATAATTATAATAATAAAATTAAACTCAAAACTGTCCATGTGAAAACCCAACTGTACATTCTGTGAATTAACCAAGTCTCCAATCAGAAACCCGTAAATGAAGTCAGATGCTAACCACATACTTTGTATCTACCCCTGTTCCTATTCCTATTCATATTCCTTTTTCTATATACAATAAGAATATCAGCCCTAAAAAAATAAAAAATAAACAAAAAATAAAAAATAAAAACAAACGAAATCTTCAATTTGAAGTTCCATATGACCTTACTGTGACCCAACTGTCCAAAACAGACCACTCGGGTCTCTCATGATCATCGGTGACCAGCTGATGTAACCTATCTGCCGGCGAAATTGAACATGAACTCCACTCAAATTCATTCAGCTCATGTTCGGACAAACAAGTAGTAATTACGGATGATTGGTCAGACACCCAGTCAGGAAAATCAAAAGCGCTTCTTGGAGAAGTCGAAGGACCTTCACCTCTGCTTTCTTTGCCAACCCAAAATCAGCAATCTTTACCATATCATTGTATCACTGTATGATTTGATTTGATTTGTATGGGGCATAATCGGCCAAAACATGTTTTTACCACGTCCGCTAGTTGTATTAGCGTACGACGTGGTCTCCTTTTCAATCTGAGCCCTTTATTTTTTTAAT
Organism: Panax stipuleanatus; assembly: GCA_020205555.1. NCBI lineage: Eukaryota > Viridiplantae > Streptophyta > Magnoliopsida > Apiales > Araliaceae > Panax > Panax stipuleanatus. The sequence goes on from CM035117.1 coordinate 162,867,947, forward strand.
GGAAGGTATAAATGTTATATGCTATTTTTTTATCCTATAGCAACTAGATGCTATGGATCATTCCCCATATATATATATATTCAAAAAATAGAGGTCTTTAATTGGGATTTTCAAGGTAGTGTAACTCACTAGTCCTCTAAGTTTGTGATTGTAAAACATGTCAAGGTATCTTTGCTTAGCTTGCTTCTTTTCTTTGTTCAATTGTCTCCATAACCCATAAATTGATCCCATTGTGAAGACATTATTTGTCGGCATAGATTTTCCTGGTGTAGCTGCATACAAAACCAGAAAATTACTCACTTCACAAACATTAAGGATATACATTTTCCTTCCATGTCTAACCCAAAATATAACGAGTCTTAAGTTCATTAGTCACATGTTAGTAAAAAAACTTGTCGTACTTTATGTTACTTATACTATACATCATCAGCAGTTCGGCTATATCTTGTGACCAAGTATTGCAATTTTTGTTTCGACTAGATGTAATGACACCTAACATAAATAGTGCAGATACATAGATGATTTGTGTACGTGTGTCGTAACAAAAGTTGCAGTCCTTTTGTTGCAATACATCATTAATTTCCCTATCATCAATAAAATTAAAAATAAGACTCTTTTCTGAATAACAATTTTTTATTTGCAAATTAACTTATTATATTTTCTATTTGCAAATAAAATTAAAAACGCATTTTTAACCGTTCACAAGCGACCGAGCGGTCTAAATTTAAATATTTTAATGCATCTGCTTATTAGTAGTTGATGTTGAAAAGAAATTTGTAAGTTTGAAGGTCAATGTATCTCTTGAGTTTACAAAGCAATCTTTGATTTTCCTGAGCTATTTTATATATGTTCCAACAAGGATTATTAATGAAGTAGAATTATGCAGATTATTCTAGAGCTATTAAGTTATTATAAGTAGAGTTCTTGTATGGTTTCGTAGTAAGCAATTTCGGAACGAAAATACAATGAGTGAATTAGCAACAGAGCTCTGCAAAATCATTCCTTCGCTTACAATAAATCTTTAGTTCATCTTAATTCATTCTCTTATAAATTATAGCTTTTGTATTACTTTGCCACAACAGCTGATGACGATCAGAGGTGTATTTGCCGAATAGTGTCACACATACATATATATAAAAGGTAATTTAACATGGATACTTCCCTCTCAAAGTTATAGCAGATAACCTTATAACTGATAGAAGTTGCTCAAGGATTTTTTCTTTTTTCGTTTTTTTGTTAAATTAAATAAAACAAAAGAAATGTACGAAGTCAAGGGGCATACCCCGAATCATTATATAATAGAGGTTGAATGTCAGTTTTGTTTTTCTAAGTTGTTACTCACTTTTAAGGTCGTCCTTAAAATTCATTTTTTGTCAATTAGGTCCTTAAAATGATATTTTTTGGCGTTTTCGTTCTTTTTACCCAATTTGACCCCAACCCAACCCATTTTGACACAACTTGACCCAGTTTGATCCGACCCCAACAATTAAATTTTTTTATAAAGAAAAACTAAAAAAGTTTTAAAATTATTTAAAAAATAATTATTATTTTAAAAATAATATTTTATTTTAAAATATTAAAAATAATTATTATTTTAAATATTTTTATTTTTTTATAAAGAAAAACAAAAAAAAGGTTTAAAATTATTTAAAAAATAATTATTATTTTAAAAATAATATTTTATTTTAAAAATAATATTTTATTTTAAAAATAATATTTTATTTTAAAAATAATATTTTATTTTAAAATATTAAAAATAATTATTATTTTAAATATTTTTATTTTTTTATAAAGAAAAACAAAAAAAAGTTTTAAAATTATTTAAAAAATAATATTTTATTTTAAAATATTAAAAATAATTATTATTTTAAATATTTTTAAAAAATTATTATTTTCAGGAAAAAATATTAGAAACTTTTTTTTCATAAAATGAGTAAAGTTTCATAAAATATAGATTCAAAAAAATAAATAAGAAAATAAAATTTAATGTTAAAAAAAGGTAGATTTTTTTCATTTTTCATGTAAAACTTTATTTTCAGATAAAAAAAGTTTATGTCTTTACCATTATTATATGTATTCTCAGTATTAGAATTTTTAAAAACTAAAACTAAAAATAGAAATTAAAATACAAAAATAGTAAAAGATAAATAAAAAACTGATTAAATTTTTTTAGAAAAAAGAAATTAAAAAGTTTTAAAAATAATTATTATTGTTAGAAAAATATTATAAAAATTTTCATTTAAAAAAAATGAATAAAGTATTAAAAATATAGATTTAAAAAAAGTAAATAAAAAACCTTTTTTTAATAAAACAAAATTAGAAAATTTTATTTTTTGAAAGTTGAGTAAATTTTCATAAAAATAATTAAGAGTTAAAAAATTTAAACTTTAACTTTTTTGAATCTATATTTTATGAAACTTTACTCACTTTTGAAAAAAAAATAAAAGTTTCTAATATTTTTTCCTAAAAATAATAATTATTTTTATTTTCAAATATACAAAATTATTATTATTTTAAAATATTAAAAGTAATTGTTATTTTATAAATATTTTAAAACTTTTTAGTTTTTTTCTTAAAAAATATAATTGGTGAAATTAGAGTTGAGTCAAACTGGGTCGGGTTATGTCAAAATTTGGTCAAAATGAGTCGGGTTGGGATCAAATCGTGTAAAAAGAACGGAAACGCCAAAAAAATATCACTTTAAGGACCTAATTGGCCAAAAAAATGAAATTTAGAGTCGCATTTAAAAGTGAGTGACAACTTAGAGGACGTAAGTTGATTCTCTCTGTGCAGAGTTCCTCGGTCTTAGAAACCAGAGTTGGTTCTTTTTATGCAGAATATTTAGTTATCTTTCTCAATCCCTCATTCTCTGCATCAAGCTTGAAGAGAGAGAGTTATCATTTTGTAGAGTTATTTCCAACTCCACTTGTACTTTCTCTTTCTCCGCTTAAAGGAGAGAATTGTCATTTGATAGAAACTTGAACCATTTCATATACTTATGCAAATCATATGTAATTCATGCAATACAATTCTTAAATCATCTATATCTACATCTGGCGAGTTAAAATCAAATACCTCACTAATATCAACTTATTTATTATCAATGGTGTTGTCAGCTTTTGCTTCTATGGCCATAAGACACAAGTTGGCCATCTGGGTCTTTCATCTTCATTGGATTCTGAACTCGAATCATTTGTAGAATTACTCCACGAATCCTCTGCAACAAGACCTTTATCTTTCTTTTGGTACCTAGTGTAGCCTTTGAACTCTTCATTGGAGCAGATTCCTTTTTCTTCTTATCTTTCTTCAGCTCCTCTCTTCAGGGGTTTGTTTCACTCAGCAATATAATAACCTGACTTTTTACAATTATAGCATAGGTCCTTTGAGTGGTCACAGTTGTTGTTGTTGTTGTTGTTGTTGTTTTTGTTGTATCTCTTGGGATTACTACTTCTGCCTTTCATCATGAATTTCCTTAATCTTCTGGTAAGCAGAACAATGTCTTCATATTGTCTTCATATTGTCTTCATCATCATCAGAATCATCTTCAGCAGGAGCTTTAGAAGCTGCCTCTAAAGCCTTAAGGGCGGCCTCTCTCTCTTTCCATTTGGGTCTGATGTAGTCTTTACCCTTTGATTTAGTTCAATCGTAGGTAAGGAGATTTCCGTAGAGCTTATGCCCTATCATTTCATGTAAATTTTTTGATTCTCTTTTCTTAGTGGTTTTTGCATCCCACTTGCTTGAGTGCTCTCATGAATTTAATATTAAGGTCTTTGTTGGGATAGACCTCTATGAATGCTCTGAGGGAGATAAGCAGAATGTTGAATCTCTTATAGGTGGTTGTTATATTCTTACCAGAACATGAGAGAACATTTCATATTGTTGAGTCAGTAAGGATTGCTTGTTTTCCTCTTATTTCTTCGGTTCCTTCGTGCATTGCTAGGAGCTTCCCACACCTCCTTTGTCGTTTTGCAGTTGACCACGTTTTCAAATAATTCGTCTTCTAAAGCCATGAACTAGGATATTCTTGGTCTTTTGTCGAGCTGCACCAGGCTTCTTCTCCATATCTGTTCATTCGGCTCTTTGCTTGACTGCAACTTTTTCGGATCGTCAAGTTGTTGGAGTGAGCTTTGTGGGAACATATAGTCCATTTAATACAACATCAAATAGCTCCTCATCAAGTGTGTCCATGTATGCCTGTATTCTCACTTTCTAGTTAGTAAATTTTTCTTTATTTCATAGGGGTGGCTTGTTTCCACCATCAATCTCAGAACTAATTCTATTTTGTGTCATAGATCTACTTAAGTGATTTAAGCTTTGTTCACGAGAACCCGCTCTATTACCACTTGTTATATCCTAAAAGCACTAAGAGATCTAGAAGGGGGGATTGAACAGATCCTTTAAATTTTTTCTTTTAAGGAATTATTACCAACTTATAAATTAAGCATGTTAATTTAACACTGCATAGCAGAATGATAATTTGAAAATCCCTTCAAAGATTTGAAAGAATTCACAGTTCTAAATTTAGCAAACAAGTGGAGTTAAGCCATAAATAAATTAAAGAGCTTGACAGAAAAGTAAATGCAGAATGTAAATAAGACACATAAATTTTAAGTGGTTCGGAGCACAAAGATCTCATAATCCACTCTTCTACTCTTCGAGTAGGAATAATCCATTAAGAATGTGTGATCATAAAGATTTGTTCACACGGAACAATTACACTAAACGAATCATTAATTAAGATTTCTTCAAGTCATAAAGACTTAGATATAGTAGATCACTAAGATCTCTTTAAGTACTCACTAAGACTTGGTTACAAATGGTCACTAAGACCTGAACAATCACTAAGAGAAAGAGTGATTTGGAGGTGCTATTATGTGACTTTAAGTCCAATAATGAAACACTTAGAAGCAAAACAAGTTGTTCTAGATCACAAAGTAGAGTTCTTGTGAGTTGGGTAGCAATTCAACTTTTCTTAATCTTGATCGTTACTATTAGATTGAATCTGCATGCCTTTTATAGACGTCCTCACAATTTTTCCATTGGAAAATTGTCATTGCTCATTTAATGCTCTGATCCTAGAATATTTCTAATTGTTGACTTTTAGAGAGGATATGTCAGCTTACTTTCGGCTGTGATATGTCACATCAGAACTGCTACACTGACATTCACGTGGGTACTGTTACTTCATCGAACTAGCTGTTAAACACAATTCGATCTGATCTTCTTTTTAAACTTAAGATATTCAACAATTATCTTGGTATATTCACTCTACGAGTCTTGACATTTTCAGCCCAATATAAGAATTGTTGTATTCTACGATTTTTTTTAATCGTAGAGTTTCATAATGGTTGTAGGGTATCTTTTTAGGTGAACTCTACGAAACTTCAGTGTACTCTGCGAAGTTTCTCCTAAGTCTTTGCCTCTTTAAATGATCTTCAATCTTTCTCTAATCATTTGATCATTGTTTGCACTTGTAGAATCTTGAGAGATGACTCTATGATTCTGCAGACTTAGAACACTGAAAGTTGTCGTTCTACGATCTGTTAACTCTACGTTCCATAACCACTACTATCTTTGGTAGACTTTGTGATCATGCAATGTACTTTATGATATTTGAGTAGAGTATTCTACAATATTTGGCAGACTATGCGATCTTCAATGTATTTTACGATCTCTGAGTAGACTTTGCGAACTCGACCAATATGCTCTACAATCTTCCAATAAGCTTTACGACCTTCTAATTTCTTAAAGTCTATACATTTGATTCATTCAACAAAATAGATTAACCTAACTAGTTTGATCTTCTATTCTAAGTCTTTTTACATCATTTTCATTTTAAGAATTTCACAAAAGCTACTGGTTACAAATATATATATACTATATCATCATCAAATCAAATATATGTATTTTTACTAATACTTTAAACATTGCTTTATTCATGATAATATGTTTGGTTGCTCCAGAATCGATCGATCCACCATTTCATGTCATTTCCAACCATGTTAGTCTCCATAATTATAACAGCAATATCTTCATTGGATACTATATTTTCTTGATAATTCTTTTATTGCATTTGCTTCAAGTAAAAAATACATTGTTTCTTGAAGTGTCCTGGCTTACCACACTTCCAACAAGTACCTTTCGGTTTTTTATTTTCGGAAGTGTTATCTTGACCTACACGTTTTCTTTTGTTGTTGTCCTTTGGTTTAGATGTATTTTATATGACAAAAGTTTAGCACTTTTGTTTTTTATTTCCAATTTATCCAAGTTCCGAAAATTCTCTTCAACTTTGAGAAATTTAATAAGCTCTTACATAGTCATTGCATCTTTATTTTGTTTCAATTCTTTTCGACAATCTTTCCACGAAAATGGTAAATTTAAAATGATTGTCGAAACTTGAAATCGGCTATGTATTTCCGACAAAATTTGATTCATAATAATTTGAATTTCATATACTTGCAACATAACAAATTTGTTATCCATCATTTGATAATGAAATAATGAACTTACTAGATTTTTTTTATTTTCATCGTCCTTGATTTTGTACTTGTTGTCTGGATTCTCCCATAATTCCCTTGCTGTCTTTTCTATGAACTTGGCTTCATACACATCGTACAATGAATTGGATAGCGCATTTTGAATGTACCATTTACACATGAAGACATTTTGTTCCCATTTAATTTGAGTCTTCATTTCTACGTACCGGTGTCTCATTTTTTTCTTCTTCCATTTTCTCTTCATTCAACACATAAGATAGTTTTAGTGTTGTTAAGCAAAAATACATTTTGCTCTTCCAACGTCTGAAGAATAATCCATCAAATTTCTTGAGTTTGTTAACTTGATTCAAGCTACTTTTTGCATTGTTGTCCTGCATTGTTAACATAGTCTTAAGATTGTTGTAATCCTCTTCGTAGTTTGATGTAAAATAACAATATTATCACCTGAATCAAATGGTTGATCACTCTTTTCTTAAGATTATATTCGCCCCTTACTTTTGCTGCACAAGTTTACTATAAATTAGTCTCCTAAGATAATACATGCCCAGATTTTACTCTGTACTAGAATTTGTTGTGTAGAAACAAATTTAGTGCAAAACTATAAATGAAAGAAGAAAATTGTAGTAAGAAGATAAATATTAGAATGATATTTTTTCTAAGAACCTGAGAAGGATTTGGATTGATTTTAAGTAACAAACTTGGATGAATTTACAATCTATTTATAGGTTTCGAAGCACCATTTTGAAGTGATACATCCTTTTTTGAAAAGATACATCCATTTGAAAATGTATTTTAAATATTACAGATATATTCCTTTGAAAAGATATGTTTAACCATTGTAATGATTCATCTAATGGTCTTATCAATTTGAATCATTGCATCGATTCAATTGTTTTATCCCGAACCATTGCATTGGTTCAATTGCTTTTTAGCCCAAATCAATACATTCATTGTCCGAATAAATCTCTCTTTTTCAAAGAGTTATAATCTTTTAAATCAAACTAATTGAACCAACACATTTATTAATTTTAATTGCAGCATGTAATATATTTATTATATACTTTTCAAATTTGAAAATATCTAACAGTTATGACAGTCTCCAACGGCATATATAAAATTTTAGTTGCCATGAACATTAAATAGTAACTCTTATCTGAAGGGGCGAATATAGAAATTTTTCCCAGCAAAGACGGATTTTAACTAATTTTTTTTTGTTTAAGTTAAAGAAAAAAAACTTGAACTAATCATAATATTATTTAATCATAATAATGTTTACAAATTGCAATAAATATTCATAATCCAATCTAAAAAAGAATTTCAAATAAAAATCATTTAAATATAATTTAGAAACTTACTTCGGTTACTTGTCATAGTTCAATTTGAATTATTTCTCAAATGCTCAAAGTTTCAAACCAAATTTGCTTTTTATATTCAAACAAAACCATAAATTAATTTCAAAGCATAAACTAATTTTGGTATCATTTAATAAGTTTCAAATAAGTTTTACTTGAAATAAGAGAAACAGCTCATCCAAATTTTTTACTTAGAACACCAAAAATTATACAGCGTCCATTATTTAGATACAGGGAAATAAAGTAATTATAACAACTAGAAATGAGGGGCTACTAAAGGCTCATAATCATTTTCTATTTTCCGTTTTTCATTATAAAATAAGGCAAAATCATTGAAATTAAGTTATAACAATAAAAGACAGAAACTACTTAACCAAAATGATCCCATTTTAAATTGAAGATCAAACAACCCAAAAATAAAAACTCAATCAGACCAAACAAATAGTAACCACATTCAACCAAATCAATAACAAAAAAAAGAAGAATCAAACAATTTCTCACAGTTCACACGCTAATAAACATTCAAAACCAAAAATTATACAAAAAATACTTTTAAGATTTCACCAAACTTTAAAACTAAGAAGATTTTTGTACTTGTATTTAGAATTGGTTTATGAATTTTTTTTACACTCCCTCCAAATTTAACATTTCCATTAATCTGCCCCCAAAAATTTATTACTTTACATATTTGTCCTACCCATATACCTATATAAACAAAATCCAGCAGGGGCAACTGCCTATGTTGCCCCATATACGTATCCACCCCTGCTTATCTGTAAGTGTATGTACTAGGAAATAAATTAATTATATTTTCTAAAATTTTGAGAGCACCCTCAAATAAATCTATCACAAACATATGAAATCTTTAGATAATTAATTTTAATGGGAATTGATATTTTCACAAACAAAAGTTATAGTTCCCACAATATTCCTCTCACATTAATAGTAAATAAGTCTCATACTTGAGAGAGAGATCTTGTGAAAATATCAATTTTTACTTATGAAAATAGCAATTCTCATTATAATAATCGTATGTTCATAATATTTTCATAAACAGATACATTGAAAATAAAATTAAGAAAAAAAGAAGGATACAATCATTATATATGTTTTTTAATACATGCATATACATTCTTGGAATAATACAACAAAGTCTATGAAAAAGTTGGGTACATATAATTTTGAACATGGCATACATTGAGTCAGTAAAGATGATGAACTCGGGATTAATTCGTTATTAACTAGGTCTAACTCGATGATCAACAAAAATAACTCAACTAATTTGGATAAGATCTCTAATTGTCTTGTTATATCTAGTAATAAATTTATACTATATTATTTATACGCAAATTATAATACTAAATATCAAATACCACAATTTTCGACTGCCTTATTACACGGATTATCAGTTTTTTTTTTTTGATAGCACGGATTATCAGTTAGTGATATTAAATTTTAGTTGCCAATTGGAGAATTAGATACTGCGGGACATGTAAATACTCACAAAGGTAAATTAATACATATAACAACACTATGGGGCCCGAAAGATTAATGCATTGAGCGCCTAGAGCAGTTGGACCACTCACAACAATGAATCTCACAGCATGAGAGTGAGTCTTACTAAAATAAGTGGTCCAGGTGCTCGTATGATTCCCCCCCACCCCCCCCCCCCCCCCCTCCCTTTAATATAAATTATGATAATCAGATTTTGATAATCTCCACCCTCGTATGATTTCCCCCCTTTAATGCTACTAATTAATTCAAACTAATCCTATTCAAGTGAGGAGTGCACCTTGCCTTGACGGGGTGTGTGTATATATAGCCAAATGCATTACAAATTAGAAGTGCACCGCATTATAAGGATCCTCCTTTCTCTCATTACTCGTTCCTCAATTCACCAAAAATCTCAAAATCATGAACCCCAACAAAAGATCCAAAACCAATCCCCATGCCCACACAAATTTCAAAAAAACCATGAAAAAAGAACAAGAATTTCCAAAATTTCCAGATTCTCAATCCCACATTTCCAAACTCCCAAATAGCCTAATCATGGATATCCTATCCACGCTCCCAATCACCGCCATATTCAATTGCAAGTCCGTTTGTAAAACCTGGCTCAACATTCTCTTAGAGCCATATTTTTCTAATTTGTACTCCAAACACGGCTCTGCCGTCCTTTTACTCCGGTCCGGCTACGACAATTTTCAGCCCCCCCAAAACTTGTCCCGATTTGATGTGCACGATCTTCGGGTCCATGTGTCCAAAATTAATGGCACTTCTAGACCCGATGTTATTGTAATGAATTCTTGTAACGGTTTAGTCTGTTTGCGGGAGCGTAAATTTGTAAACCGGGTTTATATATGGAACCCGATTTTAGGTGAGTATGTGAAACTCTCGAAATCGGGTCCCAAACAGGGAAATTATCCAGTTTATGGACTTGGGTATGACCCGATGGGGAACAAGTACAAGGTACTAAGGTTATTTATGCCTAGTAATAGTAAAAAAGCCCCAGAAGCTCAAATTTACACACTTGGTACAAGAACTTGGAGAAATATCGGGTTTGCCCCGTGCCCAATACAATCTCGATTTATTTTTCTTCACGGTGCTCTACATTGGATTGCGGAAAATTCGGATGGGGAAAAATTAATATGTTCTTTGGACATTGGAATGGAGATTTTTCGGATAATTCCATCACCTCCCTTATGTAATTTGACTTTTTGGTTGAATTTAGGGGTTTTAAAAGATTGTCTTTATTTAAGTGCTCGCAATAGTACTATTTTTCGCCCGGATGTTGAAATTTGGGTAATGGAGGAGTATGGTAAAAAAGAATCTTGGGTTAAAAAGTTTTCGATAAAGGATCCGATGGTGGAGTGGTGGAATTTAGGTAGGGAATTACAAGTGATTAGGGTTTTTGAGAACGGGGAAATGTTGGTGTTAATTGGTGAACATGTTTTGTCTAAATATAATCCGAGAGATCGTTTTTTTACTAATCTTATATTAGATTCGGATTTTAATGTTGCTGCGCATAGTCCGGGATTTGTTTCGCTCAAGAATGTTTTGGGGGAGAATTTTGAAGTTTTTAAGGTCACAAATTAAGTTGGAATTTGATTTAGTTTTTATGTACTTTTGTTACTTTATGTTAGAGAATTTGAGATTACTAAATTAGTTTGTGTTATTCCTTTTTATCTATGGTTTATTGAAATAGGAAGGTTTATGCATTTTTGAATTTTAGCTTCATTCTCTGTAGAGTTCACTGACGAAGGGAAAGATTTAAAAGCATTTTGTCAATTGATATTATTTTCCCATTAACATCATTTTCATGGTCCTATACATATAAACCCATTTAATTTCTTATTTATATCTCTTACTATATTTCTTTCTTTCTTTCTTTCTCTTTCTCCAAATTCATTATTACTAATTAACGTGACACAACGTATGTGTTTAGTTATATTAAAAATAGTAAAATATATAAAATTAAAATTAAAATTCTTAAATAATTAATAACCAATAGTGTTAAAATAAGTCATGTTTACTTTTTGTAAAAAAAAAAGTGAGAAGATGTGGGTCCTAAGGATATGAGATGAGATAATACAGGTAAGAAAAATGTGAAAAACGAGTAAAAGACCACCCTAGAGACAACTCAAGCCTTCCGTTTTGTATCTATACACATAATAAGACAAAATTAAGTTTTTTAGTCATTAATCTTTAATATGAGATTATAATTTAACTGTTACTAAAATATTTTTTTAAAATCTTTTAATTTTATTTTATTAACTACTACTAAAATAATTTTTAAAATTAGAACCAATACATTATTTATGATCTTGAAAAACTTTAGAGTAACTTATTATTTTATAATAATTTTATTTTTTATAGAAGTCCTAAATTAAACGAAATTATATGCAATTAATAAGTTAAGTTGTGAAATTATTAACCATTAAAAATAATTAATAATTAATGTTATAGAACAAAAATTCTTGTTATGGTCCTACAAACTTTAATGTTAATTTATTATTCTACAATAATTTTATTTTATAGTTCTTTAATTACTTAGTCATACAATAAATTTTAACTTTAAAAACATGTTTAAAATTTTACTTTACTCAACTTTAGATTCTAAATAACTAAATATTAAAAATATAGAAAAAAAATACTATTTATTACATAACAATTAATATAGGAGACATTTAGTTAATTAATGTTAAAAATAATTATGACTTATATATTGTGATTAAAATTTTGTTAATTTTTAAAAGTAAAAATCATAATGGTAACTTATTATTCTACTTCAACTTTATTCTTGAATAATTATATATTAAAAATAAAAAAATATTATGAGAAAATAATAATTAATATTAAAAAGTGTAATATATATATTACAAAATATATTATTGATTAAACTTTGATTACTTATTTTATTTCAGCGCTCTAAAGCCAAAACGAACACGTCTGCTACCTACTGTATTGGACCCTCGACCATGCACTACATTTGTTGAATCATAACCAATACCACTACTCTAAATAGGTGATCTTTAGTTGATCAATGTTAGAAAAAAAAAACTCACTTATATATAGTTATTAAAATTTAAGTTAACATTAAAAACAAAAAAACTATGATGGTAACTAATTAATTTACAACAATTTTATGCCATATAGAATTCCTTATACACCAAGTTTAGGCTTGTAGATCTTTTAGATTTCGCTCATTTTTTAACTCTAAATAGCTATGTATAAATTCGAAAGATTGAAAATAAAAACTAAATATTAAATTTAAAAACTATACAAACCGAATATTAAATTAAAAACAACAAAAAATTAAACATATTATTAACATTCAATTGTAAGTCTTTGATAATTGTTTGTTTGAGCAAAGTGTACAGTCGTTCTATAATAAGTTAAATTAAAATTCAAAAAATATTTATAATTATTATACATATAGAATAAATTAGGAATTAAAAATAGCACGGGACGCTTTCCTAATAATAGTTAAATACTAGTGCTGGATTTATTATACACATTCAATTTTCCATTAGTGTACTCTTGTTCAACGTTTGGATTGAAGGGATGGGGACAGAGAAGGCTATCACTCGTTAGGACATAATGAAAGAAGTGTGCTTGATTACTTATTCCCGCGGAGTTGTTGAGATTAGTTTTTAAAGATCAATGACAATGGATAAGATTAGTTTTCATTATATATAAGTCTATCATTGTAATGAAATGGGATATCAATGAAATTAATCAAATTCTACTTTCTCTCTCTAATTTCTTTTCTAGAGTCTAGTAGGACTATCTAAACTGCTACATTGGTACTTTCATTGAGAGCCCTACTTGCAAGTCGGGACTCGTAAACGGGGTGACCTGTGGAAAGGACTATCTAGAGGTCGGATTAAAATACTGATAGCTGCAAATGGCGTCGGTCAGTGTCGCTAGAATGAAAGCTACCATAGCTGGGTAGATGAGCCGACGAGGACGTCGGCTTTGCAAGGCGGGTCTATTGATGCAAACTCCATACTAGACCGTAAGGAATATGCCCATATCGGTTACAAATACAACTTGATGTGGGTTGATATAGGTCTTAGCCTCTCCCCTTGAATAGCTAGCTTTTTAAGGTGGGTCAAAAAAGCTAAGGTTTGTATAAGAGCTTTAGCAATTTTTGAGGATACCATCACTTTATCACTTCAAGAGGTTTAGTATTAATTTTTGAGGATACCATCACTTCAACACTTCAGGAGCTTCAGTATCTTCGTTCTTATTATGATGCCAAATTCCTATTATTGCTCAATTCTTAATGTATTCAAATTTTATTTTTTGCTTTGCTAGTGAAGTGAGTTTTGAAGATTTTCTTTGGTACGTATCTTTCTCATTGAAATTCTCAATAATTGTTGTTTGTTATGCACCAAATTTTCTCCTTGAATATTGATATTGATAGCAACTTTGAGTCGAGCAACTAATATTAAACAATTGACATTGCCAGAGCAAATTTCTCTTGGTTCCAGGAGTCAGCTTATCATCTTGCTTATTTTATTTTAGGTAGTCCTTTATCCAAATTGCCTGGAATTTGTTCCGAAAACTTAATTGTTTCTTGTTCAAGAATATAATCACCAATATCTGTCTTAAGTTATTTTCTTCTTTGGTTTTGTGCTTGTGGTGCCATAGGAATTTAATCAATAACATGAACGCAAGTTCACTATCCATCAGAGGCTATCCATGATGTTCTATTTTCTGAATCCAAAATGCAGCTTCTTGAAGCACAGGTCAAAGATGCTATTTATGCCATTTTCTATTTATGCTCATTATCAGTATGGGGATGCTATCTTATTTCCCGCATGAAGTAGGATGCACCCACTATCTTACTTCACATGTGATTTCTGAAATAGATTCACATTTCTCATATTTGTTTAAATATCCTTGTGTATCTATAGGAAGTCTGCGTATATATTTACTACTTGCTGTAGTATGCTTTATATTTGATCTATTGATAAACTTGATTTGCTTGCAGAAAGGTGAACTGAGGTGTCTTTTACCTAGAAGTTTGCTAAATCAAGGTTTTTTTCGAAACATGTGACCAACAAAAACAAAAATCAATGATAAGTGCACAGCTAGTCAGGTTTGCAACTATAGTTGGTGCGTGTTGTCAGCGCAAGAAGCCCTCTTACATAAATAAACTTGTTTTTTCCTGAAGATTTCTTAACTTCTTTGAGGACCATAGCCATGCGGGAAGAGGAGCTTTACCGTGTTTCCTCATTACTAGAGGAGGTATAGCCTCTCCTTGCCAATATCTTTCTCTGAATAGAGTATTATATGCTATATAAGTTACTTGAGCATCTGCATTTGTCCTTGGTTATTTTTGTCTATAAATTACTTGAATTTTAAGAAAAGGACCAATTCCATAACTATATTTGCATACAAAGACATGCATGATCATTTTAGCTTAAGTTCATGTATAATAAGTACTCGGAGATGTACCCTTGGGAGTCTTGAGGGCCTATAAGCAAAAGTGTTGAATGACATGTCTTAGGAGCTGCAGACATAAAGCTGAGTAGATTGAAGTGGAAGTAGTCAAATAATTTAGTCTATGTGGAAGATTTACCTATTCCTTGGGAAGTATTTGTTGGTTTGTTTCTATTCATTAGGAAGTATTTGTAGGTAGCAAGTTTGTTGCTATTTTTTAGGAGGTATCTCCAGGTAGCAGATTAAGCTGCATTTTTATGTTTTTATGTTTTTCTGTTTTAAGCTAGCTGTATAAATAAATGCTTTGAAGCTTAATAAAATACATAACTTCAGATGCCTCAATGTTATGTTGTTTCCTGAGAGTTTCTACACTTTGTTTCTATCAAAACCAACAAATTGGTATCAAAGCTTTTTTCTTGAGCAACCTGTGAGGTGAGTGAGCCTATACACCAACAAACAATATCCAGAATGACCTCAGAAGCTTCACTGAATGCACTGGCACCTCCAGTGTTTGATGGAATAAATTATCAAGTGTGGGCAATCCGTATGGAAGTCTACCTTGATGCTAGTGATATGTGGGAAGCTGTTAGTGAGGAATATGAAGTTCCTCCCTTGTCCGACAATCCAACTATGGCACAGAGAAAACAACACAATGAGAGGAGACAAAGGAAATCAACGGCTAAAGCTAGTCTATTTGCAACTGTCTCATCTACAATTTTCACCAGGATCATGACACTGAAGACAACACATGAAATATGGAACTTCCTGAAGAAGGAATATGAAGGAAATGCACGAGTCAAAGGTATGCAAGTGTTGAACCTGATTAGAGAATTTGAGATGCAAAGGATGAAAGAATCAGAAACAATCAAGGATTACTCAGACAGACTTCTTAGTATTGTTAACAAAGTAAGACTTCTTGGTACCGACTTTTTTGATTCTAAATAGTTCAGAAATTTTTATAACAGTTCCTGAAAAGTTTGAGACTACAATATCATCTCTAGAAAACTCAAAAGATGTGTCAAACATCACCTTGGCAGAGCTGTTGAATGCATTACAGGCTCAAGAACAAAGGAGGCTTATGAGACAAGAAGGATCTGTGGAGGGTGCATTTCAGGCCATATCTCAATACAAGAAAGAGATGCAAAACAACAATAATAGCAGCAACAACACTCAAAAGTTTCCACCATGTCCTAATTGTAAAAAATCCAATCATCCACAAAAAAGGTGTTGGTGGAGGTCGGATGTAAAATGTTTCAAGTGTGGTCAGCCAGGGCATGTGGAAAGGATATGCAAATCTCAACAGCATCAAAGAGAAGCCATGGCTGCTGTGGATAAACCTCAAGATGAGCAACTGTTTGTGGTATCATGCTTTACCACTAGCATCTCCCTGGAAACTTGGCTTATAGACAGTGGCTGTACAAACCATATGACTTATGATCAAAGGATCTTTAAGGAACTTGACAAAACTGTTAATTCCAAAGTTAGAATTGGAAATGGAGCATATCTTGCAGTAAAGGGCAAAGGAACAGTGGCAATTGAAGGCCACACAGGTTTGAAATTAATCTCTAATGTCTTATATGTTCCTAAGACTAATCAAAATCTGTTGAGTGTTGGTCAGCTGCTGGAAAAAGGCTATAACGTTCTGTTTGAGGACAATCATTGCATGATTGCTTATGCACAAGGCAGAGAGGTATTTAAAGTCCAAATGAAAGGCAAAAGATTTGCCTCGAATTTGATGCAAGAAGAGCAGGCTGCAATTCACAAAGAAGAAAGCAATACAATGCTTTGGCATAGGAGTTTAGGGCACTTTCATCATACCGCTCTTCTCTTTATGAAGAAGAACGATCTTGGAGAAGGCTTGCCTGAATTAGAGGTGAAGCCTTCTTCCTGTGTAGCCTGTCAGTACGGGAAACAAACAAGACTTCCTTTCCCACAAAACAAGGCCTGGAGAGCTACTCAGAAGATGCAATTAGTACACACTAATGTGGGAGGACCTTAGAAAACACCATCACTGAATGGCAGTAAGTTCTATATTTCTTTCATTGATGATTACACAAGAATGTGCTGGATTTATTTCATGAAATTTAAATTTGAAGTTGCTGACATCTTCTGGAAGTTTAAAGCTTGGGCTGAAAATCAAAGTAAATGTAAAATGCAAGTGATCAGGTCTGATAATGGAACTGAATACACCTCCGAGAAATTTAACTAAATTTTGTGAGGATGCAGGCATTGAGCACCAGCTTACAACACCTTATACCCCTCAACAGAATGGAGTCGTTGAGAGGAAAAATAGAACACTTATGGAAATGACAAGGTGTTTGCTGCATGACAAAGGGCTGCCAAAGAAATTCTGGGCTGAGGCTGCACATACATCAGTCTTTCTGCTGAATAGACTGCCAACAAAAGCTTTGCAACAAAAGACTCAATTTGAAGCATAGAATGGCTATAAACCAAGGCTGCAAAATTTAAAAACATTTGGTTGTCTTTGTTTCTCTTATATTCCACATGTTAAGAGAGACAAATTGGATAAGAAAGCAGAAGTTGGAATTTTTATAGGCTACAACTCAATATCAAAGGCCTATAGAATCTACCTTCCAGAAAATAACAAAGTAATAGTTAGCAGAGATGTAAAATTCTTCGAATCAGAAAGCTGGAGTTGGGACAATGATAAGAAGCTTGAGTTTAAAGAGAATCTTAAGTTCCCAAAGGACCTTGAGTTTAAGGAGGAGACTGACAATATTGATGATGAACCTGTCAGAGGAATCGGATTACTCTCTTACATCTATCAGAGGTGCAATGTTGCTATAATAGAGCCTGCAGGGTATGAAGAAGTTGCGGCTGATAAAAAATGGATAGATGCAATGAAGGAGGAGCTTAAAATGATTGAAAAAATCCAGACTTGGGAGCTAGTGGACAAACCGACATACAAAAGGACAATTGGAGTCAAGTGGGTTTATAGAACCAAACTCAATTCTGATGGTTCTATAAACAAACACAAGGCAAGAATGGTTGTCAAAGGACATGCTCAGATGTTTGGGGTGGATTTCTCTAAGACTTTTGGCCCAGTTGCTAGATTGGACACTATAAGAATGTTGCTGGCTCTTGCTGCTCAAAATGGCTGGAATATACATCAGATGGATGTCAAATCAGCCTTCTTGAATGGATACTTGGAGGAAGAAATTTTTGTGGAGCAGCCTGAAGGTTTTATTGTTCAAGAAATGGAGGAGAAAGTATATTTGCTGAAAAAGGCCTTGTATAGTTTAAAACAGGCACCAAGGATCTGGTACAGTAGGATTGATTCACATTTGTTAGGCTTAGGCTTTACAAAAAGCCTAAGTGAATTTACTCTATACTTCAGGAAAGTTTGTGATGAAACACTCGTGGTATCTTTATACGTTGATGATCTACTTGTGACAGGAAGCAGTATGGAGCAAATTCATAATTTCAAAAAGGAAATGAAGGATGTTTTTGAGATGACTGATCTTGGGAGAATGACATTCTTTCTTGGCATGGAGGTACAACAAAAGCAGAATGAGATCTTCATATGTCAACAAAAATATGCCAAGGAAATCCTGAAAAAGTTCAAGATGGAAGAGTGCAATCCAAGTGCAACTCCAATGAATAAAAATGAGAAGTTTTGCAAAGAAGATGGAGCTGCAAAAGCTGATGAAAGGCTTTACAAGACCATTATCGGGTGCTTGATGTACCTAACGGCAACTAGACTAAATATTATGAATGCTATAAGTTTACTCTCAAGGTACATGTATTGTGCTAGTGAAATTCACTTTCAAGCAGCAAAAAGAATTGTTAGATATGTCAAGGGTATAATTGACTATGGTCTGAGGTTTTGTCAAGTTAAAAATTTTATTCTTCAAGCTTATTCAGATAAAAATTTCACTCTTCAAGGTTATTCAGATAGTGATTGGGCAGGTTGTGTTGATGACATGAGAAGTACTTCAGGTTATTGTTTCAGCTTTGGTTCTACTATTTTTTCATGATGTTCCAAAAAAACAAGAAGTCATAGCTCAATCCACAGCAGAAGCAGAATATGTAGAAGCTGATGCTGCTGTGAATCAGGCTCTCTGGATCAGGAAATTGATGGCTGACTTGTTTATGGAGCAAAAGGAAAGCACACAAATACTCGTAGACAATCAAGCTGCAATTTCAATTGCAGATAATCCTGTGTTCAATGGAAAAACAAAACATTTCAAGCTGAAACTCTATTCCTAAGAGAGGTACAGAAGGAGGGGGAAATACAGCTGGTCTATTGCAAAACAGAAAATCAGAATGCTGATATCTTAACCAAGCCACTTCCCAAAGCTAGATATGAGTGTTAGAGTTTATGCCCTAGAGGCTAATTCTTTGATGTAATTGCTTAAATATTTTTGATATTATATTTGATTGAATAAATGAATTATTTTATTATGGTTTTATTTACTGCGTTATATAAATGTTAACATAATAAAAGTCCTTAGAATAGTGATACAAATTATATGGCTTCAAGTATGTGACTTGAACATGAGATCATATAGTTACAATTAGTATCATTACTCTTAAATGTCCCTAGTCAAGTGTCATTGTTAATGGGACAACAATGATACATTGAGACTAGTATGTGGATTGACTGATGGCCAAATCTCATTGGTCATAAATATATGAGATATTGAGTCAATGCATAGGTACATGTTAGAGAACAATGTACTGGGCAGACCCATCATGAGAATTCTACGTGGAGCATTATGCAAAGTGTCATAAGCAATTCTCATAGTGACAATGATGTAATGATCCTCCGACCTGAAATCACTATATTACTACACGAGAATTTATGTACTTTGATATCATCAAGGCCACCTTTAATAGGTGGACGATAAAGGTGATTATTGGGTACATCATGAATCGTGTGAGGAATATGAGTGATCTAGATGGAATTTAACCCTCCTATATATTAGGGGTGATATCCATAGGCCTCTTGATTGAGTAGGACTATGAAATGCATGGCCATGCTCAAATAGTGATTTATTTCATATAGTCTACTCATCGATCAAGAAAACTCAGATTAAATTATGAAGAGGATGACACATTCCATGCCTCAAGTTTAATCTAGGATGTCAATGTTAAAAGGATTAAATTACATTGAAACATTGGTCACGAAAAGGTTGTATCGAATCACCGATCTTATTATTATTTGGGTAGCAGTGATGCATTACTAGATGTCGCTCACTGTTTATAATTTTATAATATGATTTTAAAATTATTGCCAACATAATAATAACCTATAGGGTCACACACTTAGAACGTAATTAAAAGGGAATTAATTTAAATTGTATGGATTTAAACATATCAATATGATTGATAGTATTTAAATTAATAAGATAATTTGTATATATATATATATATATATATATATATATATATATGTATATTAATTAAGTAAGACTTAATTAAGATATAATATATATATATATATATATATAAATTCGGATTTTATTTTTCTAATTGGATTAGGTTTTGGTTAATTCCTTTAACTGCTATATATATATGATATATCAGCCGTTTAGGGTATCATCGAGATCAAAACCCTAGCCGCTCTTAGAGAGAGACTAGAGAGAGAATTTTTGAAAAGTCCAGATCTTTGGCGGCCAGTACCGCAGCTTTCCTTGCTGCAGATCGTGTGACGATTCGCGGGACGTTCGTGTGGATACCGTAGAGGCGCAGTTCCGTTGGATTGCGTTGAGGATTCGAAGCAGTTCCAGAATCTCCATCATCTCCTTTCAGGCTTGAATAATCGATAAAATATATCTTAACCTCTGAATTAATATATTTTCGCATGGATCCTGTTTTAGGGTTTCGGAAAATTTTTAATTTTCGCTGCGTTTATGTACCGAAAACCCTACAGTGGTATCAGAGCTACTTGCGAAACGATTAATTCAGATTAAGTGTTTTAATTGTATTCGTTATATATGATATATGATGATGCATGTTTACCGATATGAAATTGAATATATGATATTCTGCATGTATGCGTATTCTGGAAATCTGTAATATATATGCATGTATATGATGTTCTGATAATTGTATCCTAGAAGGTGGAATAACAATTCAACTTCTGTTCTAATTGGATTAGAAACATGAAGATTCGATTTAATATGATTAATCGAAACTGGACATATATGATATGTTCTGGGTGTATTGTTAGTATGAGTGTGTTAGCGGATTGTATATGATTCTGGAATTGTTTCAGAGATTTGTATAAAAAATTCTATAATACAGATTGTAGTTCAAAAAAATTTCCCAGGGCGCTGCCCCCTGCCCCGCTCGCTGACCGGGCAGCGAGACCACCCGCCGGCTGATCGGTCAGCCGGACCACCGCCAGAGGGGGAGCCCCCCCTTGGACCCCCCCGTCGTAGCGCATGATGGTCGTGACCCCAATATTTTGTATATAGTTTTCTTTAATTATATAAATTGTGTCATGTGCTTATTGTGATATGCATGGTGCACAGTTATGGCTCTTTTGACCCATAGGTTAGTGGTTTTGGTTTTGAAATACGGCTTGCCTGTCGTGCCTTTCTATAAATTCTGATGTAATATTCTCTTCTCATCTAAATCCCCTCGAATGTAACTCGAGGTTTCTTTATGTCATGTAATGTACAATTGTAACCTATCAAGATGACAAGATGATGATGGAGAGGAGACACATGCATGAGGAAGGTCCAAGGAAGCTACTATTTTGAAGACCTTTTATCACCTTAGACTGACCTTCAATCTTTTCATTAGCTTGAAAAGATTGGCATAGGGTTGGGGCCATAACTGTGACACATTTAATTTTGCACTTTATTTATGCTTGTATACGATATGATATGATAAATAATGTGCATGTTTAATAAGATTAAAATTGGTGAGATCTAAATTAATTATTAAAATCCCTCATAAAATTATTAAGTCTAAATCAGATGCCTTCCAATGAATAACACTCATCAAGACCTTGACCGATGGATGTAGGTTTGCCAAAGTAAAGTACCCTATTTATCTTGGTAAGTTGCGATAGGATAATTGTGATATCCAAACTGTTAAAATCATTGGGCCAGACTTAACTAAGTTATCACAATAGGATTGTGGACTTAGAGGCATAGAGTTTGGTAGGTACCATTAGATGGACTAGAAACAAATGTTGTTCACCAAACTACCTAAGAGTTATATATGATATAATTAACAATGGGTTGTCTACCTAAATAATTATGTTTTGAGAGAATAGCCAAAGCTAACTTAAGGCATAATGAAATATGGATCTTAGCTCACTAGAAAGATTTAATTGAAAAATACTTTCCGAATTAATGGTGAGGGCTATTAATTTGAATAAAATAGTGGGAGGTATATTTTGAATGTACTATTATCAATTACATAATATCAAAATTCTGCAATTTGACTTATTATTTTTGCACTTATAAATTGTAGATATCAATGGCAAACAACAACACAAATAGTCTTTCACTACGATCAGTCCTTGAGAAGGAAAAGATGAGTGGAGTTAATTTTCTAGACTGGCATAGGAACTTGAGGATTGTCCTCAAACAGGAGCGCAATCTATATATCCTTGATGGGCCCATTCCTGCAGCACCAGCTAACACTGCACCACGTGTAGAGCATAATGCTTACAAGAAGCATCAAGATGATGCTCTGGACGTGAGTTGTCTCATGCTAGCAACTATGAACTCTGAGCTTCAGAAGCAACATGAGTTAATGGATGTTTATGAGATGATCGAGCATCTCAAGAAATTATTCGAAGGACATGCTCGACAGGAGAGGTATGATACAAGCAAGGCGTTGTATCACTGCAAGATGGGTGAACGTGATCCAGTTGGTCCACATGTGCTGAAAATGATTGGGTATATTGAGTACCTTGGTAGGTTGGGTTTTCCGATTACTCCGGAAGCCCAAACTGATCTTGTTTTGCAATCTTTGAACCGCAGCTACTCTCAATTTGTTATGAATTACCTCATGAATGAAATTGAGAAACCACTTACTGAGTTGTTGAGCATGTTAAGAACTGCCGAGAACAACATGAAAAAGGCAGGACCCGCTCCTATAATGATGGTGCAAAAGGGGAATGCTAAGGGAATGGGGAAAGGCAAGAAGAGGATAGGATCTAAATCTGCCAAACCCAATCCCAAAACCAAACAGGCTTTAAAACCTAAAGGTGGGGTGGCTAAAGAAGGTGATTGTCACTTCTGTGGAAAATCTGGACACTAGAAGAGGAATTGTCATGCTTATTTGGAAGAACTGAAGAAAAAGAAAGGAAGTATGACTTCTGATTCAGGTATATATGTTATAGAAGTCAATTTGTCCACTTCTACATCATGGGTATTGGATACTGGATGTGGTTCTCACATTTGTGTTAATGTGCAGGAACTCCGAAGGAGTAGGACTTTGGCGAAAGGCGAGGTTGACCTACGAGTTGGGAATGGAGCAAAAGTTGCTGCACTAGCCTATAGTTTATATAAGTTACTTTTTATTTCATTTTATGACGAATTTCCTTAATTCATCTCCTTTAAACTCTATTTGAGTAATTTTTTTTTTCAACGCTTCTATCTAGTTTAAGGTTATAGCCTAAGGTATTCCCCACCTATAGTTTCTAACCTAAAGCTCTGATACCAACCTGTGACGCCCCCAAATTCAGGTACTTGAAACCCGAACTTGGTGCTACACGATATCATTTCTTTGAGCGAAATAATTATAACAAACTTAATTTACATATCAGAGTTTTCTAATCCCAGGTACACGACCTTTAAACATTCATTACATGATGGATAATAAATAATATTATCTTAATAAAGTCTAACTATTACACACGATACTATAAAGCTTATTCTTGCAGCTTTCCTTTCCCCTTGTTTTTGCCAGAGCCTTCTGGTTGATCACGCTTAGCTGAAAACATTTAATTTAAAGCAAGAATGAGCATTTAATTGCTCAACAAGTAATAGCAGTTAATAAACTTTAGCTGGAAGAAATAAATATTTTCTTTGAGGTATACTTCTACAACGAATCAATAGTTGTGAAGTCTTTCGAAACATATCTTAATAACATATCAAATCGTTTAAAATTTTGAAACGACGTAGTGACTATAAATGGTGGTCAATAGACCATGAACTTTTATTTTTTTATTTTTGAAAAGGTTTAAACAGAAATTCATCTGCAAACCGCTCTGGTCTTACGGACATGTAGGGTGATCAGCCCCGTTATGCCCTGTATTGATCAATACTATCTATTTGAACGATAATTTGTTCACTCTGTTCGCCTTGGGCACATAAACAATTTCCCCATTAAGGGTTGTTCATACTCAGTCTGGAGTCCTAACTAAACAATTCAGTTGGACGACTTTATCATAACCAATACTATCTAACAGTGCAATTCAAACTATATCTAGCCGAGTCAAATAGCTTAGACAGTCTTTAAATCATGAACGCATACCAAAATTTTACAGTGTGTAACAGGATTTGTCATATCAAAGAATTTCTAGTTCCAGAGTTCTTTTATGAGTACAACAGTTCATACAAGTGGGGACACTTGTATGATAACAGACAATAATGAGATATTAATAAATAATAACTGAATTGAATAAAATTCTACAATATAAGAATAAGTTCATAAGTGAATCATGGATATCATTACAGATATGAATAATTGACAATAATTATTCATGAATATGCTTTTAGCTTACTGGGATCCATCGCATAGAATAACTGCGAGGAGTAGAGATACTTGATCAATATAACATTTGAGTAAGGTTAGAGAACTTGCCTTGGTCGCTGTTTACTGCTACACAATATAGCTTAGGCTTCTATCTTTAATACGAAGTCCTATCACCAATAGAATTATTCTTTTAATTAGAATAATACAACTTATTACATAATACTGCTTATTTGCAGTCATCATACAGCTTAACACGTTGTCACATATTCATAACAGTCATTAAAACACATAAGAACGTATACCTAGTCAAACTATGTCGGTTTGGTTTGAGTTCAGTATCGTTTCAGCATCCCAATTGCATTATCGGATAATTAACGAATTTATTTTTAATGAAACTTTGTTCAAGAACTTAAATATTATATTAGATAATTTAATTATCATTTATAATATTTTTCCAAACTTTAAAATCATTTATAATGATTTTTCAAACACTTATATCATTTTTAATAATTTAATTGTCAATTAATATCATTATATTAATGAACTTCATGTCAACACTTTAAAAGTTATTTATTATAACTTGGAAACATTTTTAAAACCTTAATATTACCTTTAAATAATTTTTAAGATATTAACATCATTTTTAAATAATTACCATTAATAATAAAATATTAATGTATTTCATTTTCAAATATTAAAAGTTATTTATTATAACTTAAAATATTTTTAAAACATTAATATTATTTTCAAATGATTTTTAAAATATTAACATCATCTTTAAATAATTATCATTAATATTAAAATATTAATGTTATTCATATCAAAATATTAAAAGTTATTGATTATAACTTAAAATATTTTTATTACATTTATTTCACCTTTAAATGATTTATAAAACATTAAAAATCATTTTTAAAATATTAAAACTATTTTTAACTAATTTATTTAATATAATTATTAAATAAATTAGATATCATTAATAAATTAAAACATTAATGAAATTTATGTCAAAATACTAAAAATTAATTTTAATTTTTTTTTATAACTTTATTATGAATTCCTAATATTTAATTTCTATTTATTCTATAATTTTCGTCCAAAGTTGGGGTCCTTCACGGAAACGTTTGTAGACGGAAATCTACAAGTTCGATTTAGGCCCACTTAGTATCGTTAGAACCGTGACTTCCCGAGCTACGTTTTAGGCTCAAGAAATAGTTCATTTGGCCCGATATAGCACCCAGAAAATAGGCCACTACTGACTGCCTTTTACAAGCCTTTAAGTCATTTTTTGTTTTGGAGTCTCTTACAGAAACGCTTGTATTACGAGATCCACAACTCCGATTGAGGCCCAATCGGACTTGTTGGACTCGTAACTTTCTGAAATACACTTTCTATTTATCAACCAAAATTTTCAGACCTGTTATGTGCCCAGAAAACCGGACTAAAGTGACTGTCAAAACAAAGTCCCGAATTTCATTTTCAGATTTGAGGTCTTTTACGAAAACGTTTGTAAAAAGAAAATTACAACTCCGATGGAGACCCAATCAGACTTGTTGGATTCGTATTTTCCTGAATTTCATTTTTCTGTTATTAAACACCAGATTTGGACTAGTCTAGGTCCCGAAAAACAGCCACAAACTGACTGTCAGTGCAAAACTTTTCTAGTTTGTAGTGTTTTGGTAATAAATCCATAGATCCTTCATTTTTCATCCTTTTTAAGTGATTCAACTTGGGTAAGGTTACTAACTCACGGATCTAACACTAACAAAAAGAATTTCTAGAAAACCCTTTGTAGATCTTATAAAACAAAAGCCATTTTCATACCTTTTAAAAATAATATTTCGACCAAAAATCTTTTCTTCCATTTTCTTTCTATAAACTTAGCATACAAGCTATGGGTCCTCCAAATAAATCATGTAAACCACATAATCCATCATAAACAAGGCTTCTAACAATAAATCACAAATAATAAACAAGATCCATCATAGATCTACATTTTATACAACAATAACTACACTTTAAAGCTTAAGAAAAGAGTTTTATATATACCTTCTCCTAGTTATCCTTCTCTTCCTTCCAAAGTATGTAAGAAACTTGGGATGCATGAAAGTTCTAACTCTCCTTTGAGCTATTGAGGCTGCCGAAATCAGCCCTTGCACTCTCTTGTTTTACTTTTTCTTTTTCTTAGCAACTTGGAAAGGAAGAGAGAAAATGAGAGAGAATGAAGTAAAATTGATTTTGTTTCTTGTTTGTATACAATGAATGTATCTACCAACATATTGCTTGCTAGCCTTGGTTTACTTGTAAACTTGAACATAATGGTTGGCTTCATTATTTGGTTGACACATAAGAGAGTGGTTGGAGAGTTAGTAGGATAAAAATCACATTTCACCACACTTGGACAAGTAAATAAATTTTTAATTTTTCTCCCCATTTCACCCCTATGTGGCCGGGTATTACCCTTCCATTTGTTCCATTATTATTTTATTTTATTTGTCAAATTAAGCTTAAATAAATGACTACAATGCCCTTCTTCAAGTGGGCTAAACTTGGGTCATTCTTTTAATTTTTTTGGGCTTCTATTTTATTTGTTTGGGCTAGGTAAACTAACAAGACCCAAAACCTTAATCTTATCTTACCCTAATTAGTTACTTAAAGATTTTCATTCCATTCAATTTGGAATTTAAAATATTTGCTTATATATATTCAATTTCATAACCCAATGAGACATGCCTCAAATAGGTTTAAAATAATTTATAACTTGAGATAATAAAATTTGTCTATTAGGTTAGTATAATTTTACATACTAACATTCTTTATTAGCACATAATCACATTCTTTTATCATGCACGTATTCCCATATTCACTTAATATACACACTTTCATTTAAATACAAACATAATCAATTACTATGTTTAATATTTAAATAAAATAAATAAATTCTTAACATATATTCCCACATTTATTTTGATAAACATAATATATATATATAAAAAAATTATACACAAAATTTATTATTTTATTATATAAAAATATTGGGTTATTACAAAAAGTCCTTAGAATAGTGATACAAATTATATGGCTTCAAGTATGTGACTTGAACATGATCATATAGTTACAATTAGTATCATTACTCTTAAATGTCCCTAGTCGAGTGTCATTGTTAATGGGACAACAATGATACATTGAAACTAGTACGTGGATTGACTGATGACCAAATCTCATTGGTCATAAATATATGAGATATTGAGTCAATGCATAGGTACATGTTAGAGAACAATGTACTGGGCAGACCCACCATGAGAATTCTACGTGGAGCATTATGCAAAGTGTCATAAGCAATTCTCATAGTGACAATGATGTAATGATCCTCCGACCTGAAATCACTATATTACTACACGAGAATTTATGTACTTTGATATCATCAAAGGCCACCTTTAATAGGTGGACGATAAAGGTGATTATTGGGTACATCATGAATCGTGTGAGGAATATGAGTGATCTAGATAGAATTTAACCCTCCTATATATTAGGGGTGATATCCATAGGCCTCTTGATTGAGTAGGACTATGAAATGCATGGCCATGCTCAAATAGTGATTTGTTTCATATAGTCTACTCATCGATCAAGAAAACTCAGATTAAATTATGAAGAGGATGACACATTCCATGCCTCGAGTTTAATCTAGGATGTCAAGGTTAAAAGGATTAAATTACATTGAAACATTGGTCACGAAAAGGTTGTATCGAATCACTGATCTTATTATTATTTGGGTAGCAGTGATGCATTACTAGATGTCCGCTCACTGTTTATAATTTTATAATATGATTTTAAAATTATTGCCAACATAATAATAACCTATAGGGTCACACACTTAGAACGTAATTAAAAGGAATTAATTTAAATTGTATGAATTTAAATATATCAATATGATTGATAGTATTTAAATTAATAGGATAATTTGTATATATATATATATATATGTATATTAATTAAGTAAGACTTAATTAAGATATAATATATATATATATATATATATATATATAAATTCGGATTTTATTTTTCTAATTGGATTAAGTTTTGGTTAATTCCTTTAACTGCTATATATGATATATCAGCCGTTTAGGGTATCATCGAGATCAAAACCCTAGCCGCTCTTAGAGAGAGACTAGAGAGAAAAATTTTGAAAAGTCCAGATCCTTGGCGGCTAGTACCGCAGCTTTCCTTGCTGCAGATCGTGTGACGATTCGCGGGACGTTCGTGTGGATACCGTAGAGGCGCAGTTCCGTTGGATTGCGTTGAGGATTCGAAGCAGTTCCAGAATCTCCATCATCTCCTTTCAGGCTTGAATAATCGATAAAACATATCTTAACCTCTGAATTAATATGTTTTCGCATGGATCCTGTTTTAGGGTTTCGGAAAATTTTTAATTTCCGCTGCATTTATGTGCTGAAAACCCTACAATGAGTTCTTAAGGCAAAGGATTGGAGTATGCAGCTCCAAAGACATGGAGGAGTGTTGAATGACATGTCCTAGGAGCTGCAGACATGAAGCTGAGTAGATTGAAGTGGAAGTAGTCAAATAAGTTAGTCATGTGGAAGATTTACCTATTCCTTAGGAAGTATTTGTTGGTTTGTTTCTATTCTTTAGGAAGTATTTATAGGTAGCAAGTTTGTTGCTATTTTTTAGCAGGTATCTGCAGGTAGCAGATTAAGCTGCATTTTTTATGTTTTTCTGTTTTAAGCTAGTTGTATAAATATGTGCTTTGAAGCTTAATAAAATAGATAACTTCAGATGCCTCAATGTTTTGTTGTCTCCTGAGAGTTTCTACACTTTGTTTCTATCAAAACCAACAAAAAAAGTAAATGTCTAAGTGACCTTTTGTGGCTGTATAATAAGTTCTCTGATTTGGTTGTGAGATCTGAGCTATAATTGAAGTAAGCCTATGAGATGGAGTGGGTATTACATAAAAGCTAATAACAGTAGCTGTATAAAGGTACCTATGCCATCTAATCTAATTTCCGGGATATAATAAGAACTCGGGAAGATAGGGACCAGGATCCTCTCCATTTCAAGTAAATGGAGACTCTCCATTTCATGGTTCATATTTAAAATGTGTTGAAATGTGACATCATGCTGACAGGAGAGAGTGCAAATTTTAAATTTGGACCATGAAATGGAGTTTCCATTTACTTGAAATGAAGAGGATTCTAGTCCAGAAGATAGTATTTGCACTATCTTCCCGTACTCTCACTCCCAGAAGTGTAGTGCAAAACCTCTTCTGGAGGTCTAACCCCCGAAAGTAAAGCTTGCTGAAAGTTAAGGACCTCATGTGAAATAATGTTTATGAGAGCTGGAAAAAAAGGAAAAAAAGAAGTTACATCCAGATTCTTATGATATCTTATTATTTATTTATTTTTGGTTTATGAACAGAGAAAGTTTTGTAACCTCTTTTTGTTGAGGAATGTCTTAAATTTTACTGAAACATAGATGTTGTGTTAAAGGGACTGGAACTTATACCATCCGAGAATTTTATTTCTGTCTCTATCATACAAGCAGTTGGATCTGCTATGACTAACAAATATAGCGAAGGATATCCGGGTGCTAGATACTGTGGAGGAAATGAGTATGCAGACTCTACTTCTTTCTCACTAATATCTTATTGATTTATAATATTTATGTTAATAATTTTTTGCCTCAAATATTGGGTTAACTATATGTGTTCATAATTAGTGGAAAAGCACATTATTTCTCAGTTTCTCAAAAATATATGTTGTTGGACCAGTATATTGCTTTACTTGATTGATCAAACATAATATAAATTCTCAATATTACCCTTTTAAACTTTATTGAAAAGATGAAACAAAAACAAATTAGTATTTAATGTGTGGATAATATGAGAAACCAAGTAATTAATAATTCTTTGAAAGTCTACACACGTCATGTAAAAAATATAAATTTTACTCTCTAAAAAGACCAATAAAAACAATAGAGTGTATTATAGTATATCTAAATAATTAACTGTCATAATCTCTACCTACACCAAACAATGGGTAATTCCATCCCATAAATTGTGCAATTTATTGAAATTTTGAAATTAATTTCAGATGAATACTTCCATGAAGCACATTAAAATTCGTAATATTTCTAATTATTAATTGCGCATGGCATCAATCTTGGTCAAACTATTTATTGTATATTAAATTTGTCAAGTATAATTTTGATATTTTCACAAAATCTTTTAACACACGATAGCGGAGTGGTTCCTATCTTTATGTTAGTGGGAATCATGTAGAGTATTGAAGTTAGTTACGATGATACTACTAATAGCTAGGAGTTGCTATGCCTCCGTATTGTTGTTCTCGTATCCCTGACGGTTGCCTTGCTCCCAAAGGTGTGCCGGAAGGGCAAAACCATTAACTGCAGTAATCAATACTTTTAATGGTTAATTAGTTGTAATAATCTTTGTAATAGTTAAATAAGTGAAGGGACGAATCTCATCAATTCTTTTGCATTATGATAATATTATGTCATATCTAAGTTATATGAAATTGTTTTCTTTTGGTTCTCTCAGTAAGTTGTGAGCTAGATTAAATCACTACTAGAAATTGAAGATTTTGAGACCGATAAATCCATCACAAATGAAATTGTTTGGTCGCAAATTTTGATATATGAATTAAATAAATTTTGAGTTTAAAATATTTCAAATTAACTTTCTTAAAGTCAATAATTATAGTATATTTTGGAATAAAGAGAGTACGCATATGTGAATATAGGAGGAAGTAATTTCTATGCAAGTGAAAGAAAGTGAAAGGAAGAAGGATGGTAGGTTGTTAATGTTAGATATAAGTAAAAGTGTTTGAAGCAACAAACCTGAAGTTTATTGAATGAAAGTAGTTACATATATAGCCTTACAACTAGGAAGGAAAAACTGCTCAAGTACAGGTACAGTACTAACTGATGTGAGTAATACATGCAAAGAAAGAGTCAAACTCCTAAACCTACTCTCAAATAACAGGGACTTATTAACATAACCAAATGACCAAGTCAAAGGTATAACAAACTTCAACATTTCCTCCCTTAAACTGATTACATATACAAATCATTTGAGTAGGATTTTTGCATACTCCCATCATGCGCGCAGCTTCTCAAAAGAATCCAACTTAAGAGGTTTTGTTAAAATATCAGCAATTTGATCCCAAGATCCACAATGTATTAACTTCACTACTCCATCCTTGCTAAGATCTCGAAGAAAGTAGAACCTCACGTCTATATGCTTACTTCGACTATGTAAAACTGGATTTTTTGAAAGTTTAATAGCTGAACTATTGTCACAATAGATTATCGTGGACTTTTGAATATGATTCAACTCTTCTAGCAGCCTTCTAAGCCACACAGCTTGGCAAGCACATGAAGATGCTGCAACAAATTTAGCTTCAATGGTGGATAACGTGACTACCGGTTGTTTCCTTGAATACCACGACACAACTTCTGAACTTAACAAGAACAAATATCCCGATGTGCTCTTTCGATCTTCTAAATTCACCGGCATAATCACTATTCGTGAATGCTATAAGTTTTGTGTTTCCTCCCTTGCTATAGAAGATACCATAGTCCATTGTTCCCTTCAAATATCTGAGCACTCGCTTAGTTGCTTGTAGGTGCAAATCTGTTGGGCGTTCCATGTACCTACTAAGCAAGCTGACAACAAACATGAGATCAGGTCTGATGAATGTTAGATAAATGAGACTCCCAATCATCTGTTTGAAAAAAGATTTGTCTACAGATTCTCCATTGCTGTCTTTCCCAAGCTTAGCCCCAGGAACTATGGGATTGAGCACTGAGTTGGACTCTGTCATTCCAAACCTGTCCAGAATTTCTTGGAGATATTTTTTTGATGAATGAATATTCCATCGTCTTGCTGCAATACTTCTATACCCAAAAAATATCTCATCTTTCCCAAATCAGTCATATCAAACTCCCTTTTCATAGACTGCTTAAAAGCCATGAACATGTCTTCATTGTTGTCAGTAAAAATTAAATCATCAACATAAATGCATACAATTAGAAATTTACCTCCTGGTAAGGTCTTGGTGAATAGGGTATGCTCATAGGGACATTTAGTAAACCCTTCCTTCTCAAAATAGGACTCTATTTTGTTATACCATGCCCGTGGAGCCTGTCGTAATCCATACAATGCCTTTTTCAACTTGTACACTTTCTGCTCATTGCCCTTCTTTTCATATCCAGGTGGTTGTGCTACATATACCTCTTCATCAATTTTACCATGTAAAAATGCTGACTTCACATCTAGCTAGAAGATTTTCTAGCGCTTTTGTGCCGCAAGAGAAATCATAAGTCTGATGGTATCAAGCCTGGCTACAGGTGCAAATACTTCAGAAAAATCAACCCCATGTTGTTGGACATAACCCGTTGCGACGAGTCTCGCCTTATGCTTATCGATTTCACCATGCTTATTTAACTTCGTTTTGAAGGCCCACTTAACTCCAATTTCTTTCCTCCAAACGGAAGATCAGTTAATTCCCATGTAGAATTCCTTTCAATGGCAGCAATCTCAGCATCCATGGCCAC
Organism: Panax stipuleanatus; assembly: GCA_020205555.1. Taxonomy (NCBI): domain Eukaryota; kingdom Viridiplantae; phylum Streptophyta; class Magnoliopsida; order Apiales; family Araliaceae; genus Panax; species Panax stipuleanatus. The sequence goes on from CM035117.1 coordinate 162,901,026, forward strand.
TCTCCACTTCTTACTCCTCACAGCTTCTTCAAAAGATAGCGGGTCCCTATCAATAAACAAAGCCAAGAGAGAGTTCTCACCTTCACCTTCTAAGTCGTCTAATTCAGTGACATAATCTCTCATACATATTGGTTGTTTCTGTGTTCTTCTATTTGGACTAGAAGACTCTCCAATGGATAGATCTCCAGCAACATCTAGATCTTGCACTATTACTTATGGCGTTGTTGCCTCTTCATCCTTGTATTGCTCAATGACTGCATCCTCAACAATACTGTCATCTTCCCATATCATTCCAGTGCAGTTCAGTTACAAGACCGTCTTGATTCTCAACCCAATTCCATCCATCACCCTCCCTGAAAATTATAACTTTGCTAACAATGATTTTTTTGAAACAGTGTCATAAAGGCTATAGGCCTTTGATTCTTAGCTAACTCCCAGCATTACGCACTGCAAACTTTTTCCTTCCAACTTGGTGCGTCGATGATCAGCTACATGGGCATAACAAATACAGCAAAAGATGCGAAAATTAAATGGCCTTATCAGGTGTTATATTGCGCACGGTAATAGTTGGACTTCGATTGAGAATGTGAGCAGTCGACCGAACAGCTTCTGGCCATAAAGTCCTAAGAACTTATTTTCCCCGAAGCATACAGCGTACCATGTTCATGATTGTACAGTTCTTTCGTTCTGCCACGCCGTTTTGTTGGGGAGTGTAAGCACGGGTGAGTTGTCTTTTTATGCCATTAGAGGAATAGAAGGTGACAAACTCATTTAATAAAAACTCTCCCCCGCGATCTGTTCTTAGACCCTTGATGCAATCATTCTTCTCTTTTTCAACTAGACTTTTGAATAGCTTGAATGTAACAAAGGCCTCAGATTTCTCCACCAGAAAATACACCCAAACTTTACGACTAAAGTCATCAATGAAAGTCAGGATGTACCTCTTGTTGCCATTGGAGGTAGGAGAAATCGATCCACAAATGTCAGCATGAATAAGTTGAAGGATCTCCGTAGCTCGCCATTTGCTTTGCCTTGGAAAAGGATTTCTTGAGTGTTTTCCCATAATGCAATCTTCGCAAACCACTTCAGGATATTTAAGCTGAGGTAGACCTGTCATCATCTACTTCCCATAGAGTGTCTTGAGTCCTCTAAAACTGAGATGACCTATACTGATAATGCCAAAGATAATCCAAGTTGTCGGTGATAGAGTGAAAACACTGTGAAGATTGAATTTTTGAGAGAAAGATGAACATACGACTCTGAGACATATTGGTTTGCATAATGAGGCCTCTTTCTAGGATGATAGATCTTGCACATGTTATTTTGAAAAAGATTGGTTATGCCCTTTTTCTTGCAATTGTCCAATGCTCAATAGGTTGTTCTTCAGCTGGGGAACATAATATGCCTCAATAATAATATGTGTTACGTCTCCGATTTGCATTCGAATACTTCCTCGGCCCATGACATTGAGATAAGTATTGTTCCTAAACTTTAAAGAATCTCGAAAGTCTTCATTCAGAGTATTGAAAAATTCCTTTTTACCACACATGTGGTTACTACATCTTGAATCCAGAAACCAAGCTTCTTCACTGGGATCTTTATGTACGTCAATATATGCCATAAGAAGTATTTATTCACTTGTTTCTGCCAAGTGTGCCCTTAACTCCTTGTCTTTCTTTGGACACTCATACTGAAAATGTCTAAGATCATGGCAATGAGAACATTCAACAATGGATTTATTGAAAGCTGATATGCCACGACCTCTGCCCCCTACCTCTGCCTCGATATGCACCACGTCCATAACCTCTTCTTCTTGTGCCATTAGCGTACTCAACCTGCAAAGTGTGCTCCTCTATAACATGATTTTTCATCCTTTGTTCATGAACCAAAAGACTATTTTGGAGCTCATCAGTTGTCATGTTGTCTAAGTCATTAGACTCCTCAATGGAGCAAACAACATAGTCAAATTTGGAAGTCATAGATCGTAGTATCTTTTCAATCACAACATCTTCCATTTTTTCTCTATGAATCCGCATTTTATTAACTACGGTGAGAGTTTGAGCAAAATACTCACTCACACCTTCTCCTTCCTTCATGTGGAGAATCTTGAACTCCTTTCTTAGTGCTTGGAGTTGTGCTCGTTAGATACGATTTGTCCCTTGATATTTCTTCTTTAAAGAGTCCCAAATATCTTTTGAGGTGTCTTTCTTCAAGATGGTCTCCAAAATCGAACGATCAATGGCTTGAAAGAGGTAATTATTGGCCTTTAGGTCTTTTAGTTTTTGTTCTTCGAGTGTCTTGGTCTGTACAGCGGTGAGGACTGCCCCTTGTGACTTCTTCGGGAAGACCATTCTCGACCACGCTCCAATATTCTTTGGAACGCAAAAATTTTTCCATGAGCATGGACCAGTGATCATAATGGCCGTCAAGACGAGGAATTGCTGGCTGCACATAATTTTCGTCTGATGCCATTGATGTTGCTACTGCAAGTCAGGAAGCTGTTGCTGTGGCTTTGATACCAAATGTTAGACATAAGTAAAAGTGTTTGAAGCAACAAACTTGAAGTTTATTAAATGAAAGTAGCTACATATATATACAACTGGGAAGGAAAAACTGCTCATGTTCAGTACTAACTGATGTGAGTAATACATGCAAAGAAAGAGTCAAACTCCTAAACCTACTCCCAAATAATAGGGACTTATTAACAAAACCAAATGACCAAGTCAAAGTCGTAACAAACTTCAACAATTAAATACTAAAATTTAATTCTACCCTTAAAAGGATTAACCAGTAAGTACTCCATACTACACAGACAATTTGAATAGTTCAATTTTTGGTTCAAGTCAAAAACAAAATTTAGTAATATAGTTTTTCCAAGTAAAACCATGATTTACACATAAGTATTTGAATTAAAGTCAACTATTTTTGAATAAGGTCAAACAGTATTAAATAAATTGGGTACCTGAAAATTTGAATTTGGTATCGATATTGTACCAAATTTGTAACTTCATATATCGATTCGTAAGTCAAATTTCTTAGGGGGTCAAATTATGAATTTGGTGACACTTCGTAGAACAGAAGTGTATTTAGCACTTAAAATAATGGCTAAAGTTAAAAAAATGACATCACAATAATTACTAGTGTTTGGACACACCTTGAATCCTATTCTAGGAAAGAGTCTTATTTTTTAGAAATTGATTGATATTTCTACAAGACTCTCTTCACATGAATAGTAAACGGTACTCACATTCATGTGAGTGAGAGCTTGTGAAAATATCAATTTTTTCTTGTGGAAATAATAATTCCTTATTTTCAATACAAATGTTATTTTGGAAAGAGTCCTAGTTTAGATAGGGTTCTAATTTGAATAAGAATTAGGAGGGGAGTTATGGGTAAGAGAACGATGACAATGATGATGTTGTTGACCGTAATGATGCAGATTATGTAGATAATGAGGATGATGGTAGTGACTACGAGAACGATGACAATGATGAAATTAAAGTATATGGGGATTCGAATAGTGGGAAGAATTAATGAGATACTCCTCGAATACTATTCTAGAAAGTAGTCTTATTTTTAGTAGAGTCCTATTTATATAGGATTACTATTATTAATTATTATTAGCTGTTAGAGTCTTATGTTGAATAAGAGGACGGGAGTCGTGGGTACTTTATAAATAGGGTATTAGGTTTAGTTGTTGAAGTGTAGCACAGAGGTGTGCCGAAAGGAAAAAAAACCTTTTGTTGTAGTAATCAATTATTTTAATAGTTGTTGAAGTGTAACACAACCAAATGTCATTTAAAATCTTAAGAGTTCGGATATGGTGTGAGTGAGTTTTGGGTCTGTGTAAAGTGGATGAATTTTGCAATTTTTATATTCAATGCAAAAATATTATATTATTGAGAGGAACATTTTGCAAGTTTTATTTTGCACAAAAAGTTGTACCGTGGAGATTATAATATTTGGAGTAGATTGTGCGATAGGTCATTAAGGACCGAACCACGTTCAATATTTTGTTGATTTATCTGTATTTATTTTGTTGTTTAAGTTATGTCGAATTAATTCTCCATATAAAGTACACATTAAAGCAAAGTTCATGGCCCTATACAAAATTATTTTATCTTACAAAAAATAACTAGATATACAAATTTTGGGATCTTAAAATTATTTTTTTATCAAATTAAATAATTTATCTTTTTATTTTTGGGCACGATTAAAAGAGAAAATGTTGATTTTTTTTAATAAGCATATAAACATAATATTAATACTCAATTTTTCAATAATGGGCCCAAAATATTTCTATTAAATTATTTTAATGAGATAAGTATTTTTAATTGTTATAACTTAACCTTATGTTCGTACTCCCTCCATTCCTTTTTTATTGACGTTTTAATAAAAAATATAAATATGAAAAATATAATTAATGTTTTGTATGAACAAATTTCAAATATCTAAAAATACAAATACAAAGAAACAGGGAGAGTATTTCAGTTTCTATTTCAAGGATTGTAGAAAAATATAATTAATTAACAGAGATAATGAAATATTGTGTATGGATTTTGTCAAGATATTACAATGTAGGGAATGCCTAATTATATGCTGATAGATACATAAGATATTGATAAGTTTTACTTGATCCTTATCTTATTCAATCACTTAATATTATCTAATTCTAATCCATCCTTATCACTCAATATAAGATATAAATAGTCTAAAAAGGACAGTTAATATCTTTCTCTTCAACTTTTATGTCCATATGTAGCAGATGTTGGTATTATACAATTTAAAACGGAATGGGGGAGTAAATGCAATTTAATGTTGCAAATCAATCTCATGAATTAATTCCCATATATACCATCTCTCTCTCAACTATATATCTATATATATAACTATAAACACAAAAGACTCATACATCTAAGTAATTAATATTTTTTGCTTTTTTTTGTGTGTGTGTGAGACTCTGTGCAAATGGAAGTTGCAGTGAAGTTTGCAGTAGTGAAGTTGGTGATGATGATACTAATGGCTTTTATGATTTCCATGGGAGTTGCTATGTCTCCATATTGCTGTCCTCGTATCCCTGACTGTTGCCTTGCTGCCAAAGGTGTGCCGGAAGGGTATAATCCCTTGGCCGCAGTAATCAAAAATTTTAATGGTTAATTGGCTGTAGTAATCTTTGTATTGGTCAAATAAGGCAAGAGACTATTCTCATCAGTTATTTTGCATTACGCTAATATTATGTCAAATCTAATTTCTATGATTTTAAACATTGCATAATTATATTCACTTACTGATTTAAAATGCCTGCAAGCGTAAATGTATCCAATCACAAGCGAGCTTTTGGGAGAATAACTGTCTTTTGATGGTCATATCTTTCTTTCAAATTTTTCAAAGATTAAGGTAATCTTTTATTGTGACATACTCTAACTTCAATTATGGCATTTGCCTTGTTTTGGCTAGATATTTCATTACCATCTTTAATGGTGTCTCCAAGACCCATGTCATCAAGATGAATTTTGACATCAAGGATCCATGACAAATAATTCTTACTCGTAATATCAAGTGGCACGAACTCAAGTTTGGCAAGGTTTGTCATTGTAACTTCATAAAAAAATATCAAAAATTATTAGAAATTTAATTTATTATAACTATCCACATATAATTATGCGCATGTGCATGAACATATGATAATCACGATCATTTTTATTTTTGTTCCATATATATATATATATATGTGTGTGTGTGTGTGTGTTTGTGTGTTATAGCATTTAAATAGACTCAAAATATTAAAATATAATTTTCAAATATGCTTCCATGATAAATTATAGTTTTATAATAAAGTAGAATAATATATGGTTTCTTGTAAGATAATAGATGCGCACACAACATATAAGCAAATACAATTAAAAAAAATGCAGTTGTGTTGGTATATTTGCTTTCAAACAAAGCAGGGTCCAAATGGATTGCAAGGTAGGACATTGAATTGTGGAGGAGAGAAATCTGTTGTATATTATTTTAATAATATAAGATTGAATAGTCACATATTGTGTGAATAGTTGCGATAGTTTTCTTGAAACAGTGCAATTCTTTGTGTGAATGGATGCAAATGGTCTTGGTCAAGTATTTTGTGATCTAAAACACTGATATCAGCATTGAATAAAATAATATTATTACATATTATGCATAAAAGTATACTAATAATTTGTATAAATAATAGATAAACATACATTCTCCTTCAAACCAAATATGATTATCTACTTCAAGACGAAATTAAGGAGCAATTCGTGCTATAAAAGTATACTAACTATTAAGAACAAAGATGATTAGAGTAAAAGAGAGAGCATTCTTACATCATGTAATCATATAATTGTAATTGTATTTTCATTCTCTTGACAATGCTTCTATTTATAAGCACATGTACATAAATATTTGGAACTTTCAAAACTCATAGGTCATATGAGTTTCAAAGTTTAAAGGACATGGGAGTTTCAAAAGCTCAAAGATCATTACAATAAAGATTGGAAGAATGAATCTAGACATCCATATATTATAATTTTATAACATAGAGTGTATTATAGTATATCTAAATAATTAATTGTCATAATCTCCGCCTACACCAAACAATGCGCAATTACATCCCATAAATTGTGCAATTTATTGAAAATTTGAAATTAATTTCAGATGAATACTTCCATGAAGCACATTAAAATTCGTAATATTTCTAATTATTAATTGCACATGGCATCAATCTTGGTCAAACTATTTATTTTATATTAAATTTGTCACACATAATTTTGATATTTTCACAAAATCTTTTAACCTATCTTTATGTTAGTGGGAATCATGTTGAGTAGTGAAGTTAGTTACGATGATACTAATAGCTAGGAGTTGCTACGCCTTCGTATTGTTGTTCTCGTATCCCTGACGGTTCCCTTGCTCCCAAAGGTGCGCCGGAAGGGCAAAACCATTAACTGCAGTAATCAATAATTTTAATGGTTAATTAGTTGTAATAATCTTTGAAATAGTTAAATAAGTGAAGGGACGAATCTCATCAATTCTTTTGCATTATGATAATATTATGTCATATCTAAGTTATATGAAATTGTTTTCTTTTGGTTCTCTCAGTAAGTTGCGAGCTAGATTAAATCACTACCAGAAATTGAAGATTTTGAGACAGATGAATCCATCACAAATGAAATTGTTTGGTCGCAAATTTTGATATATGAATTAAATCAATTATGAGTTTAAAATATTTCAAATTGACTTTCTTAAAGTCAATAATTATGTTATATTTTGGAATAGAGAGAGTACGCATATGTGAATATAGGAGGAAGTAATTTCTATGCAAGTGAAAGAAAGTGAAAGGAATAAGGATGGTAGGTTGTTAAATACTAAAATTTAATTCTAACCTTACAAGGATTAACCAGTAAGTACTCTATACTACACAGACAATTTGATTAGTTTAATTTTTGGTTCAACCAAGTCGAAAACAAAATTTAGTAATATAGTTTTTCCAAGTAAAACCATGATTTACACATAAGTATTTGAATTAAGTCAAACTATATTTGAATAGGGTCAAACTGTATTAAACAAATTGGGTACTTGGAAATTTGAATGTGGTGTCGATATGTACCAAATTTGTAACTTCATATATCGATTAGTAAGTCCAATTTCTTAGGGGTCAATTCTTGAAGTTGGTGACATTTTGTAGAACAAAAGTGTATTTAGCCCTTAAAATAATGGCTAAAGTTAAAAAAAAATGACATCGATCACAATAATTACTTGTGTTTGGATACACCTCGAAGCCTATATATTCTAGGAAAGAGTCATATTTTTTATAAATTGATATTTTCACAAGGTTCTCCTCGCATGAATAGTAAACGGGACCCACATTCATGTGATTGAGAGCTTGTGAAAATATCATTTTCCCTTGTGAAAATAATAATTCCTTATTTTTAATACAAATGTTATTTTGGAAAGAGTCCTAGTTTAGATAGGGTTCTAATTTGAATAAGAATTAAGAGGGGAGTTACGGGTAAGATAACGATGACAATGATGATGTTGTTGACCATAATGATGCAGATTATGTAGATAATGAGGATGATATTAGCGACTACGAGAACGATGACAATGATGAAATTAAAGTATACGGGGATTAGAATCGTGGGAAGAATTGATGAGATACTCCTTGAATAATATTCTAGAAAGTAGTCTTATTTTTAGTAGGAATGTTATATTGAAAGGAGTCCTATTTATATAGGATTACTATTATTATTATTATATAGGAAAACACTATGAAGATTGAATTTTTGAGAGAAAGATGAACATACGATTCTGAGACATATTGGTTTGCATAATGAGGCCTATAGTAATCCTATATAAATAGGATTACTAAAAATAAGACTACTTTCTAGAATAGTATTCGAGGAGTATCTCATCAATTCTTCCCACTATTCGAATTCCCATATACTTTAATTTCATCATTGTCATCGTTCTCGTAGTCACTACCATCATCCTCATTATCTACATAATATGCATCATTACGATCAACAACATCATCATTGTCATCGTTCTCTTACCCATAACTCCCCTCTTAATTCTTATTCAAATTAGAACCCTATCTAAACTAGGACTCTTTCCAAAATAACATTTGTATTGAAAATAAGGAATTATTATTTCCACAAGGGAAAAATGATATTTTCACAAGCTCTCACTCACATAAATGTGAGTACCGTTTACTATTCATGTGAGGAGATACTTGCGGAAATATCAATCAATTTCTAAAAAATAAGACTCTTTCCTAGAATAGGATTTGAGGTGTATCCAAACACTAGTAATTATTGTGATGTCATTTTTTTAACTTTAGCCATTATTTTAAGGGCTAAATACACTTCTGTTCTACAAAGTGTCACCAAATTCATAATTTGACCCCCTAAGAAATTTGACTTACGAATCGATATATGAAGTTACAAATTTGGTACAATATCGACACCAAATTCAAATTTCCAGGTACCTAATTTGTTTAATACGGTTTTAACCTATTCAAATATAGTTTGACTTTAATTTAAATACTTATGTGTAAATCATGGTTTTACTTGGAAAAACTATATTACTAAATTTTGTTTTTGACTTGGTTGAACCAAAAATTGAACTATTCAAATTGTCTGTGTAGTATGAAATACTTACTGGTTAATCCTTTTAAGGGTAGAATTAAATTTTAGTATTTAACTGTTGAAGTTTGTTATGGCTTTGACTTGGTCATTTGGTTCTGTTAATAAGTCCTTGTTATTTGGGAGTAGGTTTAGGAGTTTGACTCTTTCTTTGCATGTATTACTCACATTAGTTAGTACTGAACATGAGCAGTTTTTCCTTCCCAGTTGTAAGGCTATATATGTAGCTACTTTCATTCAATAAACTTCAAGTTTATTGCTTCAATCCTTTTACTTATGTATAACATTTGGTATCAAAGCCACAACAGCAGCTTCCTGACTTGCAGTAGCAACAACAATGGCATCAGCCGAAAATTATGTGCAGCCAGTAATTCCTCGTCTTGACGGCCATTATGATCACTGGTCCATGCTTATGGAAAACTTTTTCCGTTCCAAAGAATATTGGAGCGTGCATGGTGGAGAATGGTCTTCCCGAAGAAGTCACAGGGGCAGTCGGGGTGTAAACGGATATATACGGATTCGGATACAGTAGTATTCGTATTCGTTTATTTGCGGATACCTTTAAACCGAATACGGATAATATCCGCTTGTTTCCTAATACGAGTAATATCCGGGTTTTTTTAATACGGATGCGGACGGATACGAATTTTTCGGTTACCATTTATAGTCCTAACTATAAATAAAATAAAAAAATAATGAGTTTTAAAATATAGTTTATTAATGAATGAATGTTAATTTATTTATTTTTAATAAATATTTAAATACAATAATCAATGTTCTTAATTACAATTCAAATAAGTTTTCATCATTTTTGAAATCCTAAATTTCAATACTACTTATTAATGTTTAGATGTCCAATATTGTAGTGTGTATGAAAATTTATAATTTATAATTAGATTCAAAAGTTTACATTAAATATTTAATTATTTTTTCTCAAATACTTGATTAAAATTTTAATAATATGTTTATGGAAACTTTTATTTATAATTTATCCTCAATACATAGATTACAATTTACATAGTTATAAAAAGTTTATCTTATTTCACTATATTTATGAAGAGTGCGAGTTATAATATATATGTGACAATTGACAACTAGTTAATCTAACTTCATCCAAAATTTATTTTGGACTTGCTTTAAATATTTGGACTTCTAATTTTTAATTAATTGGGTAAATGAAAGAGATAAATACTCCCTCCACCCAAAAATTCATAAACGTAAATTAATTATTCAACCCCTTTCTAGATTAATTCTAAATTAATTCGGACGTAATACATTTTAACAATAAAATTATATTGTTCATTGTTCCCGTCTCCCAACATTGCAAGTAAGTTTTGAAAGTAAAAAACTTATAAAAAGCTAATAACTATAGTTTTGTTCTTCTAGTATATAATTTTCTTGGTAAATGATTCATTTTAGATATTTTAACTTTATAATAGTAAAAATATATTAACTATATTTAAATCAATTTATTTCAGTTTACTAATATTAAAATAAAAGTATTATTTCCTACTTTTTAGAAGTGAAATGATATATTTTTAAAATAATTTTCATATGATAGTGAAAACTAATTATTATATAAGGAATGTCACTTTAAAAAAGTTATTTTGCTTATTATATAATGTATAAGTTATTTGGATACGAATTTCGGATACGGATCCGAATCTGGATATTCACTATCCGTTGGATATATTTACGGTCGGATGTTAAACGAATACGAATACGTCTATATCCGTATTCGTATCCGTTTATTTGCGGATACCTTTAAACCGAATACGAATATATCCGTTTTTTTCGAATACGAATAATATCCGCTTTTTTTGAATACGGATGCGGACGAATACGAATTTTTCGATTACCATTTAGAGCCCTAGGCAGTCCTCACTACTGTACAGACCAAGACACTCGAAGAACAAAAGCTAAAAGACCTAAAGGCCAAGAATTACCTCTTTCAAGCCATTGATCATTCGATTTTGGAGACCATCTTGAAGAAAGACACAAAAGATATTTGGGACTCTTTAAAGAGAAAATATCAAGGGACATATCGTATCAAACGAGCACAACTCCGAGCACTAAGAAAGGAGTTTGATATTCTCCACATGAAGGAAGGAGAAGGTGTGAGTGAGTATTTTTCTCGAACACTCACCGTAGTTAATAAAATACGGATTAATGGAGAAAAAATGGAAGATGCTGTTGTGATTGAAAAGATACTACGATCTATGACCTCCAAATTTGACTATGTTGTTTGCTCCATTGAGGAGTCTAATGACTTAGACAACATGACAACTGATGACCTCCAAAGCAGTCTTTTGGTTCATGAACAAATGATGAACAATCATGTTGTGGAAGAGCACGCTTTGTAGGTGGAGTACACTGATGACAGAGGAAGAAGAGGTCGTGGATGTAGTATATATCGAGGCAGAGGCAGGGGCAGAGGTCGTGGCAGATCAGCTTTCAATAAATCCATTGTTGAATGTTATCATTGCCAAGATCTTGGGCATTTTCAATATGAGTGTCCAAAGAAAGACAAGGAGCCAAGGGCACACTTGGCAGAAATAAGTGAAGAAATTCTTCTTATGACATATATTGACGTACATAAAGATCACAGTGAAGAAGCTTGGTTTCTGGATTCAGGATATAGTAACCACATGTGTGGTAAGAAGGAATTTTTCAATACTCTGAATGAAGACTTTCGAGATTTGATAAAGCTTGGTAACAATACTTATCTCAATGTCATGGGCAGAGGAAGTATTCGAATGCAAATCGAAGACGTAACACATATTATTACTGAGGCATATTATGTTCCCCAGCTGAAAAACAACCTATTGAGCATTGGACAATTGCAAGAAAAGGGTCTACCCATTCTTTTTCAAAACAACATGTGCAAGATATGTGAAAGAGGATTATTATTAGCTGTTAGAGTCTTATGTTGAATAAGAGGACGGGAGTCGTGGGTACTCTATAAATAGGGTATAAGGTTTAGTTGTTGAAGTGTAGCACAAAGGTGTGCCGAAAGGACAAAAACCCTTTGTTGTAGTAATCAATAATTTTAATAGATGTTGAAGTGTAACACAACCAAATGTCATGTAACATCTTAAGAGTTCGGATATGGTGTGAGTGAGTTTTGGGTTTGTGTAAAGTGGATGAATTTTGAAATTTTTATATTCAATGTAAAAACATTATATTATTGAGAGGAACATTTTGCAGGTTTTATTTTGCACAAAAAGTTGTACCGTGGAGATTATAATATTCGGAGTAGGTTGTGCGATAGGTCATTAAGGACCGAACCACGTTCAATATTGTGTTGATTTATCTATATTTATTTTGTTGTTTAAGTTATGTCGAATTAATTCTCCACATAAAGTACACATTAAAGCAAAGTTTATGGCCCTATACAAAATTATTTTATCTTACAAAAAATAACTAGATATACAAATTTTGGGATCTTAAAATTATTTTTTTATCAAATTAAATAATTTATTTTTTATTTTTGGGCACTATTAAAAGAGAAAATGTTGATTTTTTTAATAAGAAAATAAACATAATATTAATACTCAATTTTTCAATAATGGGCCAAAAATATTTATATTAAATTATTTTAACGAGATAAGCATTTTTAATTGTTATAACTTTACCTTATGTACTCCCTTCATTCCTTTTTAATTGACGTTTTAGTAAAAAATATAAATATGAAAATATAATTAATGTTTTGTATGAATAAATTTCAAATATCTAAAAATACAAATACAAAGAAACATGGAGAGTATTTCAGTTTCTATTTCAAGGATTGTAGAAAAATATAATTAATTAACAGAGATAATGAAATATTGTGTATAGATTTTCTCAAGATATTACAATGTAGGGAATGCCTAAATATAGGCTGATAGATACATAAGATATTGATAAGTTTTACTAGATTCTTGTCTTATTCAATCACTTAATATTATATAATTCTAATCCATCCTTATCACTCAATATGAGATATAAATAGTCTAAAAAGGACAGTTATCTTTCTCTTCAACTTTTATATCTGTTGGGGCCCGAATATTTGAAGACCCAAGTTGGGCCAGGCCTCGGTTAAGGCTATGGTTGGGCCATGGGGGGTCTTGTTTGTCCATGTTGGGGGACACTCCTAACTATATGGAGATTTTATTTATGGAAGGAAGAATCATGCATTGATTGAACTTCCTATATCTTAGGAGATTTGGTATTATCCTGTTATGAAAAGGATATACGGGGGAACCCTAATCCTACGTGGAGGTGGATTCAAGCAGGGATGTGAGAACCTATAAATATATGGCTTGACCCTCATAAGGTACACAACACTTTATTATTCCAGCAATAGAGTAATTTATCCCTCCATTGTTAAACTTTGTCAGCCTGTACTTACTCTCACACCGGAGCTATCCCCCGGCGGCCCAAGCCGTCAAGCTTTGGTGTTTACCCGTTTTGTGCAGGATTGGACGCGCTTGGTGATTGGAGCGCGTGGATGAATCTTGGCGTTAACATTGGCGCTAGAAGGAGGGGCTTTTTCAATCACAACCAACGGATCACCATAAAAACATGGTGAATAGTAAAGAAGTTTCTGGTAAGAGACAGCCATCGGCGGCAGCGTCAGCACAAAGAGGCTCGGTTAAAGATAGGTTAGGGCCATCCAGCATCCACTCACGACTCGGCCCTCAAACCAATTCGGTTGGCTCCCAAGTAGGGGGCCATCCCGCTGCCCAACGAAGACTGTTCCGCACCGCCAGCCAGGAAAAGAGAGATCGGAAACAGGTTGAAGGCGCTCAGCCTCGAATCCACCCCTTGGAAGACCGTGAAGCGGCCATGGCTAGAAAGATGAAAGAGATTGAGGACACGGAACAGGCCCTAAAAGTCCTCCGGGTGCAGAAGGAAGAGCTCGCCAAACAGGTGCTACATATAGTCGAAGATGAGGCTTCCAGCCACCCTAAACACTTGGGGAGAGGGAGGTCCCCACGCCGAGGATCCCAAGGGCATGACAACCACACCAAAGACACCGAGGAGAGGCTTCGGAGCCGCTTCCGGGAAAGAAGCAGATCCGGAGATCGTCGAACCAGGGGACGTTCCAGAACACACTGCACCAACAGTTCCCGGCACGATGACCCGAGGTATCAAGCAGGTCATCACCAGGACCAAAGACACGATAATCCCCGTGGGAAGCGGCCTCATCAGGAGGCCCAAGCATCAATGCACCATCCGAAGGATGGTCTCCAAGGCAGTCCTCGGCATGATCAAGACAGAGACTGCCGAAGCCCTCAGAACCAGAGAGACCTGAGAGAAAAGTTATCCCCGAAGAAGAATTCAGACCCAGCTCTGGCGGCTGTAGAAGTGTTGACAAGGAAGCTAGAAGATATGCAGAAACAGTTGATCGCGAGCCAGCAGGAAAAAGTGACTTCGGGGAAGAAAGCTTCCCCTTTCTCCGAAGAAATCCTTCGGGAAAAGGGTGACCTCAATAAAAGACTGCCATACATCGAGAGTTATGACGGGACGGGCGACCCCTATGAGCACAGCCAGACATATGACAGGCTGTTAGATTATTACGACTACACCGATGCAGCAAAATGTAACACCTTCATCACCTCTCTAAGGCGAGATGCCCGGCAATGGATGAACAAACTGGCCCCAAACTCAATCTCGTCATGGGAAAAACTATGTGATAAATTCCACGCCCGATTTGGGAGCAACAGAAAGAGAGGGAAGCCTACTGGGTCGTTGGCCCAAGTCAGACAGCATTCCAACGAGACGCTCGGTCAGTACGTGAAGAGATTCAGGGAAGCGGTCGGGCAGGTTACCGAACTTAATGATCTGCAAGCCGTAGGACTCTTCCAGAACGGATTGGATCTGGTCAGGTCCGAAAAATTAATGAGAAAACTGATGTTCAACCACCCGAGGAGTTTAGCCGAAGCCTTTGAAAAAGCAGAAAGCTTCATAACTATGGAAGAAGCCATGGAAAGTCTGAAACGAGGCTCTACGGAGAGACCCAAAGAGAAAGAGAAGAGCAAACCCGAGGGAAATTCAAGGCGATATGGGGGCGATAGATCGGGTGGCCACCAAAAGCGGTATGACAACAACAAAGGGTCAGGGGAAGCATTCCCTCTCTGCCAAAAGATCAAGAAGGTAGGGTCTACACTCTACTCAACACCCCCCGACCCGACATCCTAGAGCACCTGAAGAAACAACCGGGTTATCAGAAGCCAGATGACGGATACAAGCCTAAGAAAGAATATTCCAACAGGTACTGTGATTACCACGAATGCATGGGACATTACACCGAAGATTGTTGGGCGTTAAAAGATCTGATTGAGACGAACGTACAGCACGGAGGCCTGATGCGATTCATTTTAGGAAGAGAGGAACAGACTCGGAAGTCAACTATCCCAACTCAGGCCGATCAGCAGCCCCAGCCGAACCCAACACAGGGGGCCCGCCATGTGGTAGATGTCATCACGGGAGGCATGATGGGGAAACTTTCGGAATAAAAGCGGTACAATTATCTAGATACGGTAATGTCGGTGGCTGACCAACCCGCGAGAAGGGAGAAGCCTTTTCCGGGTTCAGTCATATCCTTCACAGACGAGGACTTCCCTACCGAGCCGATCGAACCACATGAAGGAGCATTGGTGATCACGGCACAGGTAGGGTCGGTGGATATGAAAAGAATGATGATAGACAACGGATCATCGGTAGATATTTTGTACGCTTATGCCTACCAAAGGATGAGTCTGGATGGAAGGAAGATGGAGATCGGACAAGAATCTCCCCTCTACGGCTTCAGCAACGAACCAGTTAAAGTGGCAGGGACCATTGAGTTGCCGGTTATCTTCGGCATAGCTCCTCGACAGGCGGAAATTAGGTGCCGATTCTATGTGGTACATGTTGACTCGGCTTACAACGCCATCCTTGGAAGACCCACATTGACGGCCCTCCAGGCGGTAACTTCCATACCCCACTACAAAATAAAGTTCCCTACCCAGCATGGGATTGGAGAAGTATCAGGAGACCTCGATCTAGCAAAGAGGTGCTACCGGAATTCGCTGATCACCTCGGGCGTAGGGGTCAGTAAGCAGAAGCAGACGATGGCAATAGAGATCGAGCCCTTCACCGAAAGCAGTCAGGAACCTTTAGTCACACCGGCCGGAGATACCGAGGACATAGAGCTTGTACCAGGAAAGCCAGACAAAATGGTAAAAATCGGAATGGGGCTACCCGAACCTTTTCGGACCCATTTAACAGAGTTGTTGCAGAGCTATGCTGACATCTTCGCATGGGTCCCCAGCGATATGCCGGGGGTAGATTTAAAAGTGGCCGAACACAAACTTCATGTAGACCCAGCAAAGAAACCAGTTCGCCAAAAGAGAAGAATCTTCGCCCCCGAGAGACAGAGGATAATTGACGAGGAAATAGCGAAGCTATTGGCGGCAGATTTCATATTTGAAATAGACTACCCGGAGTGTATGGCGAACGTAGTCTTGGTTCAGAAGCAGAATGGCAAATGGCGGGTTTGCATCGACTACACTGATTTAAACAAAGCATGCCCGAAAGATTTCTATCCTCTGCCACATATCGACCAACTAATCGATGCCACCTCGGGGTACGCACTGCTCAGCTTCATGGACGCATTTTCAGGCTATCACCAGATCTCAATGTGCAAGGAAGATATACCGAAGACGGCCTTTATAACCCATCGATCGGTATATGCTTATAAGAAGATGACCTTTGGCTTATTGAACGCCGGGGCCACTTACCAAAGAATGATGAACTATGTCTTCCGGAGCCAGTTGGGAAAAAGTATGGAGGTATACGTAGATGACATGATCGTGAAAAGTATGTCGGTCCGAGGGCATCTGGATGACTTGGAGAATTGCTTCCAGACAGTTCGGCATTATAACCTGAGATTGAACCCTACAAAGTGCACTTTTGGTCTAGGAGCCGGGAAATTCTTGGGGTATATGATCAGTCAAAGAGGGATAGAAGCCAATCCAGAAAAAATTAGGGCCATCCTGGATATGAAGTCCCCACAGTCGTATAAAGACGTTCAACGTCTAACCGGGAGGATAGCAGCTATGAGGCGATTCATGTCCAAATCATCAGAGAGATGTCTGCCGTTTTTTGATACTCTGAAGGGGCCGAAGAACGCAAAGAGTTTTCAGTGGACAACAGAATGTGAAGATGCGTTTCAAGAGATAAAAAGGTATTTATCTTCGGCACCCTTGCTGGTGAAACCTGTTCCTACAGAGCCCTTGTACTTGTATTTGGCAGCAAGTTCTTTGGCGGTAGGGGCTGTACTGGTGCGGGAGATTGGGGGTAAGCAGCACCCGGTTTATTACATAAACCACTCCCTCAGGGATGCAAAAACAAGGTATCCGAACTTGGAAAAATTCACCTATGCCTTAGTAATAGCAAGCAGGAAGCTCCGACAATATTTCCAGGGACGGTTGATAGTGATTTATACGGATCAGCCTTTGAAGAAAGTTCTGGGACGACCAGAGGTCTCGGGGAGACTCGCAGCTTGGACTATGGAGTTGTCCCAATTCATACTAGAATACCACCCTCGGACAGCTATCAAAGGACAGGCCTTAGCAGATTTCGTGGTGGAATGTTCCTTTTCGAAAGCAGACGATAGCTCGAGGAAAGCTGAGGAGAGTGGAAAAACGGTGGCCGCTATTCTGCCGGGGCAGAATATTTGGACCTTGTATACGGATGGATCAACGACTTCGGATACTAGTGGAGCCGGGGTCATCTTGACCAGCCCCGAAGGGTTCAAAATCCAGCAGGCGATCAGATTCGGATTCAAAGCAACGAACAATGAGGCTGAATATGAAGCAGTTCTGGCGGGGCTTCGGCTTGCGAAGAGCCTGGAAGTGCAGAGACTGGTTATCTTTAGTGATTCTCAATTGATCGTTAAACAGATATCTGGGGAGTATGAGGCCCGAGGATCCAGAATGGTGAAATATTTGGCGGAAACCAAGGATTGGTTGCAGAAGCTCGAGTTCTTTGAGTTTCAGGGGGTAGATCGGGCAGACAATACCATAGCAGATGCATTAGCCAGATTGGCCACAACCGAAGCCAGCACCTTCAGCGGTTCGGTCTACCTGGAAACGCTAAGTAAGCCAAGTATTCAGCATACTGAGGTGATGTGTATAGAGCGTTCAACAAGCTGGATAGCTCCATACCTGGACTATCTCGCAGATGGTGTACTGCCCTCGACCGGTTGCTGGCTAAAAAGATAAAACACAGAAGTGCGAACTTTGTACTAATAGACGGAGATTTGTACCGAAGGGCCTATTCATCCCCATTGCTAAAGTGTCTAATGCCTTCCGAAGCAGAATATGCCCTCCGGGAAGTTCATGAGGGGATATGTGGGGATCATATGGCAGCCAAGTCCTTAGCCTACAAAGTACTTCGGCAAGGCTATTATTGGCCCACAATTTTCAAGGAAGCATCTGAGTACGTAAAGAAGTGCCTGAAGTGCCAGCTGAATAGCCCTATCACACATCAACCGCCAGAAGAATTGTACTCGGTATTATCACCCATTCCTTTCGCCGTTTGGGGGGTTGATATACTGGGGCCGTTACCAAAAGTAAAGGGGCAAATGAGCTTCGTCATTGTGGCTATTGACTATATGACAAAATGGGTAGAGGCCAAACCTCTCAAGTTGATCACGGAACAAGAGTGCTTGAAATTTTTAAAGGAGTGTGTTGTGTTTCGGTTCGACATACCAATGGCGGTAGTTTCAGACAACGGCCGACAGTTCGTGGGGTCTAAATTCGAGTCATTTTTGGCCGAACTCGGTATACAGCACAGAAAAACCTCAGTGGCACATCCTCAGTCTAACGGGCAGGTCGAGGTCACTAACAGAACTCTACTAAACGGAATCAAACGAAGACTCGATGAGGCGAAGGGAAGGTGGCCGGAAGAATTGCTAGTGTTTTGTGGGCCTATCGGACCACTCCTCGGTCAACCACTGGTGAATCCCCCTTCAGGCTCGCCTATGGGACAGATGCTTTAGTACCGGTAGAGATCGGTTCCACTTTCCTTCGGGTTGGCCAGTACAAAAATGTATATAATGAAGACGGACTTCGGGCCAATCTGGATCTACTTGAGGAAGTCAGAGAGACTGCCTTGGTGAAACTCACCGCTTACCAATGAAGGGTGGCAAGGCACTATAACAGGGGAGTGAAATTGAGAAGGTTCGAAGTCGGGGATTTTGTTCTACCGGAAGCAGAGGCCTCCATGCCCTAAAATCAAGGAAAATTAATGCCAAGCTGGGAAGGGCCTTATGAGATCATAGGAGTACCAAAGCCTGGCACTTATCGCCTTCGGGCATTGGATGGCACCGATATTCAGAATACCTGGCATGCCGGCAGACTTAGGAAATATTATCAGTAATAAGAATCATCCGTATCATAGAGTATTCGGCTGTTCCGAGTTCAGAGTCAAGCGTCTGTAATAGTGCCAGGGATTCATCAATAAAAGAAACATTTTTCCATTGAACTTATTCTGTGTTCATGTTTGTCTATCAACGGGACAAAACCTGCTTAACCTACTTAACTGATCAACGGATCGGTCATTGGTGCTATGGTGGAAGACCCTTCGTCTCTTTTGAGCGGAGTTTTTATTTTTCCCGGTGTGCCTTCGGCTCTCGGAGAGAAGGACATTGGAGGATCAACGGCGGAATTCCTTCGTCTCTTTGTAGCGAAGTGACGGATTATTCATGTTGTACCTTCGGCTCTCGGAGAGAAGGTCATCAGTGGGGCTATGGTGGGCTTCATGATGAAGCAATTTTTTCAGGTGTACCTTCGGCTCTCAGAGAGAATGTACATCGGAGTGTCCAAAGGATGGGTTCCAGCGCCTCTTCGGAGCGGCTTCGAACATTCCTGATGTGCCTTTGGCTCTTGGAGAAAAGGTCATCGGTGGGGCTAAGGCTGGGCTTCATGTGTAAGCAATATTTTTCCTGCTGTGCCTTCGGCTCTCGGAGAGAAGGCACATCGGAGTGACTACGGTGGGCTTCTCTTAGAAGCAAATTTTCCCGATATATCTTCGGCTCTCGGAGAGAGGATACATTGGAGTGATTAAGGTGGGATTCCTTCGCCTCTTCGGGGCGATGTGAATATTTCTCATGTTGTTCCTTCGGCTCCCGGAGAGAAGGACTTCAGAGGTTTAAGGTTGGATTAACTTAGCCTTGGGATCGTTGAAGACTTTTCATGTTTTAATTATTTGTGATTATTTTTAGAGACAAATGATATATGTGATTAAAGAAAATGCAAGTTGGAGCTGAAGATAAACCAGATACTTTTTCATTGATTAATAGTTTGGAGGTTACAGGAAATCTCAATATTACACAGAAAAGACTCCTACTCGGAAGCCGAAGGATTATCGTCTGTATCTTCATCTGTGTCATCTTCAGACTCGGTCTCAAATAAAGCCGGGTTCACACAATGTTTGAGCATTTTCGCTTTCCCTTTGGCTCGACAGGCTTCGTAGCCTTCAGAGTACATCTTCAGTATTTTTTCATTTAGCTCAGCCGACTCCTTGTACTCTTTGATGACTTGAAGACGAAGATCTTCGGTGAGTAAAGGTCTGGAAGCCTTAAGTTCTAGTATCTCTTCTTCAAGTGCGGTGCGTGTCCGGTGGAAGTCTTCTTCTTTCCTCTTCAAGTCGGAGTTTTCCTGTTGAAGGGCAAGGATATTCTGTTTCAGCTGTTGAATCAGGAATTGATCAGCATCGGACTTCTCCATCACCGCTCGACACTTGGCATCGCTTTGGGCCGACCGCTTGGTATGTTCCGCAACCTCAGCTTGAAGTACAGTGGCTTCGTGCTGAAGTTGTAGATTGGTACGGTTGGACCGGGAGTAGGCAGCTTTTTCTTGATGCAAAGATGTTTGGAGGGTTCTCACCTCATCGGCGAGTCCCTTAATCTCAGCCTCCCGTTCTCTCCATCGGTTAACAACACGGCCCCATATAGCATTGGTCTATAGGAGGCGTATCTTGTTATCAAAAGAAAGATAGTAAGTTAATCAAAATGAAACTTAAGGAGGTATAGAAGGATTACCCGGCCCTGCTCAATGAGGCCATCTATTACAAGAGCCTGGAAAGGTATGTCCCGGAATCGGTTGTCATCGGCCGGTAAGACGAAGGATTGGTAGGCCTCCATGGGATAATCTTTCGGGTTGTTTGAAAAAAAGGTTTTAAGGGTTGGTGTTTGTTCTGGTGAAGATGGAGGAACGGCTGAAGTGGAGGGTTGTTCGTCCTGCCGCTCTACGGTGGGTGGTTCGGGGATTTGACCTTCAGTTGGTGGGGATATATGGGTCTGATGGTTGGGGGTAATATTGGATGAAGGGTCGATTGTCGAAGAAGGAGGAACCCTTAGTTCTTCAGTAGATAAAGGGGTTACCTTGGCCCGTTTTGTTTTAAAACGAAGGATTTGTGCTCTTTCCTTCTCGGGTAGGTCTATGATATTCCCTGGAATGAGAAAGGAAGGACTGGCTTTTCACTTCGAAGATTTCTTCGAAGCCCTCTTCTTATGACGAGCCTTCGTGGAGGCTTCGGGTTCGGTGATAACAGCGGGAATGGGTGCGTCGTTTGGTATGGCTGCGGAAGGAATTTCGGCAGTAAGGATGGCGTCGGTAAGGACTTCAGCTGTTGGGATCAGAGTTGTTGCGGCCTCGACAGTTTGGGTGGGACGATGACCAGAAAGGTATAGATCCAAATCCCGGCGTTCGGAGGACGTAGGCTTGATAAGGGATACTGCATTATTAAAAGGGTGACGAAGGGTCAGCAAAGAATGTATCCTGTTTAACAAATTAAAGATTCAAGGACTTACATTGATGATCATAGAGCCATGCTTGCTTGGTGAGTATGGTGTGGCTCCATTCCGTCTTCGTCATCTTCTCGATAACTCTAGCTATTTCGACGGCTCGCTCAGAGGAAAGGTCGCCGAATGGGGGGTTCGGTCGTTTGTGTGATGCCCAGTTTGGTAGTTGGTAGGTTTCGGGTCCTAGGACGAAAAACCATTCGGAGTGCCATCCTTTGTTGCTAGAAGGGGTGTCCATCAGTTGGCGTCTCGCAATTTTTACGTTCGGCTTGTTTGCTATTTTGTTCAGTTGTTTAAAACCTTCTTCTCGAGAACCAGTCAATTTGAAGAGAGCGAAAAATAGGTCGACCGAAGGTTCAACTTCGGCTTCCATGCAGAAGGCAATAAAAGATAGTATATGGATATAGGAGTTCGGCACCAACTGACTGAAGCCGATGCCGATGAACCCCAGGAGGGTTAGAATGAAGGCGTGCAGGGGAAATCGAACTCCCTTTTCCAGTAAGGTGAGGGGTACGGCAACCCAACCATTGTTGGAATGGTACATTCGCTCAGTAGGGGAAGGAGCTTTCAGAGAATGGGTGGCTGGAATGTGGAAAGATTGGCGGATGACCTCCATATCTTCCTCTTGGAATTTCTAGCGAGTGTTGGAAATAGGGTAGGTGGAGGCGTCGGAGTACTGGCGTTGAGCTTTCTCCGCGTCGGTCTCTGCTGAGGTAGTTGTTGTAGTGGTGGAGTTGGTGGTGATGGCCACAGGGGTAGCAGCTTGAGTGGTAAGGGGCATGGTGGGGGCCGGAATGGATGAGAGCGGAATGGCAGGAATGGGGCCGGAGGTGTTGAATTCGGGACCGGAGACGTGGTTAGAGGGTGACATTTTGGAGATTCAGAGGCTTTGGAGGGAAAGAATGATTGTCTTTACAGGCGAGAAAGAGTGGGGAAGGAGGATGAAATATCTGGAGATTGGTAAAAGGAATGATTGGAATGTTTGGGGGTTTTAATATGTCTTTTTGGCAGCTGGACCCGAATCCCAAAGGACGGCGCATTAATGATGAGGCACGTGAGGAGGTGAAGGGGCTGGAGATAGGGGGGCTGTTTGGGTGTACCGGTTCCTTGCATGGACAGGTTAAAAAAAAATGTTGGGCTGTGTAAGGTAGGCCGGTATTGATTAGATTGGTCTCGGTTGGCTGGGCTCGGTTAGAGGGTATCAGTCCTTGGGCTTGTTGGGCTTGGATAAAGAGTACCAAACCTTAGCCGGATGGATGGACAGTTTGCATGGTAAGGGCTATATACTCTTCCATCAAATGTTCCATTTAATGAAAGACTGGGGGGCAATGTTGGGGCCCGAATATTTGAAGACCCAAGTTGGGCCAGGCCTCGGTTAAGGCTATGGTTGGGCCATGGGGGGTCTTGTTTGTCCATGTTGGGGGACACTCCTAACTATATGGAGATTCTATTTATGGAAGGAAGAATCATGCATTGATTGAACTTCCTATATCTTAGGAGATTTGGTATTATCCTGTTATGAAAAGGATATACGGGGGAACCCTAATCCTACGTGGAGGTGGATTCAAGCAGGGATGTGAGAACCTATAAATATATGGCTTGACCCTCATAAGGTACACAACACTTTATTATTCCAGCAATAGAGTAATTTATCCCTCCATTGTTAAACCTTGTCAGCCTGTACTTACTCTCACACCGGAGCTATCCTCCGGTGGCCCAAGCCGTCAAGCTTTGGTGTTTACCCGTTTTGTGCAGGATTGGACGCGCTTGGTGATTGGAGCGCGTGGACGAATCTTGGCGTTAACAATATCCATATGAAGCAGATGTTGGTATTATACTCCATTCGTTCTTTAATATAGGTCGTTTTAGATATGTGCATAAGAATTAAAGAAATGATTGAAAAGCATTAACTATACTATCAATTGTCTATAATACCCTTCACCTCACTTATCTCATACTCTCTCTTCAATAAAGTTTCCTATATACATTTTCTACTAAAAAAACACAATGGTCTCATTTACTCTTCCTCCATTTTCTTTCCCTTTCTCTCTCCCTATAAAACACATTAATTATCAGATTTTTAATTAAGGGCAATTTGGGAAAAATAGTGATCAATTCTCCTAGATAACCACAAACGACAAATAATTAAAAATAACAAAAAAAGTCTAAAACGACTTACATATAAGAATGGAAGAGTACAATTTAAAACGGAACGGGGAAGTAAATTCAATTTAATGTTGCAAATCAATCTCATGAATTAATTCCCATATATACCATCTCTCTCAACTATATATCTATATATATAACTATAAACACCAAAGACTCATACATCTAAGTAATTAATATTTTTTGCTCTTTTTTTTGTGTGAGCCTCTGTGCAGATGGAAGTTCCAGTGAAGTTTGCAGTAGTGAAGTTGGTGATGATGATACTAATGGCTTTTATGATTTCCATGGGAGTTGCTACGACTCCATATTGCTGTCTTCATAACCCTGACTGTTGCCAGCTTGCTGCCAAAGGTGTGCCGGAAGGGAATAATCCCTTAGCCGCAGTAATCAATAATTTTAATGGTTAATTTGCTGTAGTAATCTTTGTATTGGTCAAATAAGGGAAGAGACTATTCTCATCAGTTATTTTTGCATTACGCTAATATTATGTCATATCTAATTTCTATGAAATTGTTTTCTTTTTCTTCTCTAAGTATGTTGTGAACTAGATTAAACCTTTAAAAGAAAAATGACAAAAAAAAAAAGAAAAAGAAAGAAAAAGAAGAGACCCAGTCTCTTTCTCCTCTTTGTCCCCTTCCCCCCTTCTTTAACCCTTCATCGTTGACCTTTCCCCTCCCACTATTCCCTATCTCGTCTCTCAGTCTCTCGGTCCCCATCTGCTGGCCTCCGACCACGCACAGAATCAGTTCGCCGTCCCCCCATCCCGGTCCCTTATTTCTTCACTTTTTAATTTTTTTTTTCAATAAACACTTGCAATCCAGATCTGGCCAGTGAATGGCAGAGAAAGAAGAATTAAATTAAAAGTAAAAATTAATGTTAAGATCTACACATTTTGTGAGTTTTTATGCTACATTTGGATTAAAGGAATGGAATAGAGAGTGAAATAATTTATATTCTAGTTAAAATGAGTTATTACATAATCTCTATACCCTAAGGAATAAAATTCATAATTTTTGGATAGATAAGACTGGTTCAATTAATTCCAATAGTAATTAAACACAATTTTTTTCGTTTCATAAAAATAAATCATTTCATGCTCACATTCATTACTTTAATCTAAACGTAGCTTAGGCTCCTACTATTATTTGGTGAATGAAATTGATGAAAATGATGGGGTAATAGAGAATTATAGCGGTGGCGGGAGATGGTATCCTGGGGCTGGCGATGTGAGATAGTAGCGTGGGGCGGTGGTGTGGGACGGTCGCGTGGGGGTGGCAGTGGGATCGAAATTATTACTAAGTTATAAATAATTTGACGGGGTTTCGGGGGCAGCACTTTTTGTAAATACTTTATAATTTCGGATCACATATATATACACTATATTATAATAAAAATATAATAAGTAATAATATATGGTATGTATACACTATATTGACTCATAATAGACTTTTTTAATTTATAAGTAAGTAATTCATTATTTATTTTTAAAAATAATATAAATTAGATTATTATTTAGTTTAAAATATTACAGAGAGATATACATATATTGAGAGGATATGAGTCATATGTGAATAAATTTGATTGACAAAGTTATAAAATTTCAATTTGACCCCGTATAATAGAAAATTTATAAAATTTCAGTGGGGGCAATATATAAATAATACTTAAAATTTTTAAAATTTACCTTATATTATAAAACAATTTTTTTTTTCACAAGTGTCTATGTGGCTTCGCCACTGCTTGATTGGGGTGGTAGTGTGCAACTATATGGTGAAATTCTCTTTTGACAAAAAAAAGAACTGATATTTTTATATGTATTTTTGATATTTTCATAAGATGTTTTTTTATGCGAGTATACATTGGATCACACTCTTATACGAGAATGAATAAAAATATCAAAAACACGTGTGAAAATAGTACTCTCCAAAAAAAAACTATTTAACTTAGATTAAATTAATTTATGAATTTTAAAATATAAATTTTGATATAGTTTCAAAATATAAATTTTGTACTTGGTAATTAGTTTAAGGTATTAATTTCAGATTTTATAAATTAACTTGGATAAAATTTTAATGAGACTCTTTTTGTAAAAAGAGGGAGTAAAAAATTAATTTAGTCTCATTAATTAATTTTTTTTATTTTCATTAATTTAATAATTGTTTACACACTAGATATCACATCGTATGCCACGTTAACAGTAATTTATATAGTAAATGTCACATCTAACGCCACATCATCCATTGATGGTTAACTAATCTTGGTCAAATTTTGAATAGTTTTGACAATTGTTTGAAAGTTTAATGCTAATATTGTTAAAAAAAATACCTTGTTTGTTTTTTTGATAGTTTGACAAGAGTTGATTGATTTTTTCGGTAGTCAAGTCTATTTAAAAACAACCTTATATATCACTTAAAACAAAAAAAATGACTCATTTTTTTAGAGTACAAAGACTATCATGAAAAAATAATTCTACATAGATTCAATTTAAAGCCACGTGTTAAAATGAAATAATTGAATAGTTAATACACAGATTATACATAAATATGCATTGATTGTTGCAATTGCTCATTAATAAAATTTTGAAGGTTTAGAAATATCCTCAAACAACAGTGTAATCAAAAATCGATACCTATGCATTGAATGATAAGGAGTCCAATCCTTAAAAACAATTTTTTTTGAAGAATATTTAAAGGTTATATCACATCAGTCTTAATCATTAGGCTAAAATCTTATTGACAAATCCTTAAAAATAAGATTACTGTTGGAAAAAGTACGCCTAAAATAATCTCAATCCCAAGAATTATTTTTCTGTCTTTGTGCAATTAAATAGGAAATCAATAAAATCAATTATGAGAACAAAAATAACAAATAATCATCCACAAGCAAGACACCAAAATTTAACGTGAAAAACCCTTAAAGGGAAAAATCACATGCCAAACTCCGAATCTCCACTATATCACTAATAATGAGCTTACAATAATCCTGTGACACCCCCAAATTTGGTATCTTAATTTCCATAGGATTTGGTATTCACTGTTCAAATATCATAAAACTATCTACCCATAATGATAGAAATTCATTAAATAGATAAATAATCCATCATCTCCCTATAATAGGGTTACAACATCTAAAATAGTAAATACATAATAAATCTCAGGTTATACTTAACCTTAAATCTCTGTTGCGGAAACGTAAACAATAAATCTTAATCATCACACATAAGTTTTGAACTTTAACATTTCAGATAACCACACAAGTTTTCAACACTTGTTAGCTTTTTCTTTGCCCTTACTACTAGAAGGTTCATCACATCGTTCATTCTTAGCTGCAATGTTATTATGCAAGAGTGAGCACGAATGCCCGCAGGTAATAAAATATGACAATAATAACATGCCAGTGAAATCAAAGAAATCTGAATAACAGAAAGCTCAACTTTTGAATCAGAAATAATAATCGAGAATCAAATTACATCTGAGGGTCATAAGACTTTGAACTATGTCCTAGGTCAAGTATATTAACCTTTAACCTTTAACAGTCATAAGACTATGGACTTTACTTCGTACTTAGGGAGATTAGTCATTCGTACCGATACTTTGCACAACACCTCAACGCTTAAAGCATTATCAATTCCCCTTTCAAAGGGTTGTTCATCTCAGTTTGACATCAGAGTCCGCACTAAATAAAGTTTGGTTTGGATAACTCAATAGTAGTTCTGGAATTTAGAACGTTCATCAACTATGAACTAGTCAAATCAATAAGGGTTCGCTAGTCTTAAAGGATTCAATAATATATGATATTCAATTTGAATAATAACTTCTCAAGGTTATACAATCGAATAAGTATTGTATACTGAATGATACTTTTAAAAGAACCATAACAACTCAATGTAAAGGTTTGAGTTTAGAAAACTTGCTCAATTTAAAGAGTATAGTTAGGAAACTTGCCTCGTGCGCAAGCTACAATTATAACTCACGTTCTTTAATTACTCTTACCTATCAACACATTCACAATACCAATTTAATTATTAGTTTAACATACTTCCCGAATCTCAATATCGATCTGTGAACACATTATTTAGACTTTACAAATAATGGTTTAAGTCATGTAATTAATTTATTAATTAATCACGTAACATAAAATTATTAAACTTGTATTAACATCTTATCGTATATATAACATGTCTTCATGTTTATTAGATTTAAAGCACATTACTCAAAATTTAACACTTATAAATTTTCTTCGAATTTTCTAGACAGGCGCGGTAGCGCTGCATACCCTTTGGTACGGCGCGGCTACGAATTTCCAGAATCTCGCGAAGAACACAGAACTCGCTCATTTTCTCCCAATTTATACCAATATACTGATTTATAATGTTACCCATGAAGTAAAAACCTCATAGGAACATCACAAATCACTACTAGCATGTTCTTAACATTTCAACTCATGAAATTACACAACTTAATACAATCAATTTCACTGTTCTTCATAATTTTGTAAAGTTTTTATGAAAAATATGAAATCTATCATTACGAATTCGTTACTACACCGAATTCACTCATTCTAATTCTATTTTCTTTGTTTTAACATATACAATCATAATCATGTTTTAATTTTATACTAACATATGATTAAAGCATTTAATCTACCCATATGGGTTATTCTCACAACATTTATACTCTGTATTTTCAAGAAACCCAATTCTTAACAAAATTACATGGTGTGATCACTATAAATCATGGATACATGATCCAACACATAATACTAACATATACGGTCACATATATGATCATATATTAATTTAATTTACCAAAATAATTCTTAACAGAGAATTTTTACAAAGACATATAAAAATTCTGTAACTTTTTTAAAAACTCAATTAAGGCCAAATTATGTAATTTTAATCACTGTAATACATGTATACATGATATATAATATGTTATTAACATATACTAACATATATATAATCATATCATACTTTAATTCTCAACATAGTTTTTCACAAAGAACTTTTAGACTACGTAAATGAAAAAAATATAAGAACATGAATCTAAAATTAAAGAAGAAGGAATTACCCTTGTTAGTTTGTAGAAAAATATATATGTTAATCCTTCAATCTATTCTTAATCAATTCTTCTATCAATCTCTCTCAATTTCTTCTTCTCACTTTCTCTAACTTTTTCTCTCAGTTTTCTCTCTGAAAATATTCTAACTGTTCTTCTGATATTAATATAAGATATAACAAGGTATACGTAAATATAAATAGCCGTTGTATTAACAACGGACTAACCTCTACAAGGGTCTTGTTTGGCTAGCACCCCTAACTCCCTTTTTTTTATATTTTAATTAGCTAATTTACTATATAGTTAATTGTCACACTATTAATTACTCAATTAATTTTATTTAAATCAATTAAATAAAATATAATAACTTTTCATTAAATCACATTGTCACATAATTAATATTTTTATTAATTAATTATGTCAATTCATTAATTCTTTGATTAATTATTAATTTAATAAAAGTAACATTATGCTTATTTAATTAATTCAGTTAATCAAATAAAATCAATTAAATATATACTTTGAACTATTAAATTACTAAACATTAATTTAATTAATGTAACACATATAATTAAATTAATCTAGCACAAATTCATGAATTAATTATTTAACTCAATAATTAAATCATAAGAAATATTTATTTATTTCAATAAATATACAAATAATTGTACAAAATTCACGTTAGTCACATCTTTCCCCCCTTAAAAGGATTTTGTCCTCAGAATCACGGTTCGATTTACAATTTCGTCCTGTCCCATTCTCCCCCCTTATAAAGATTCTGTCCCTAGAATCGCGTTCACTAATTCAAGCAAATAAGAGTGGATAAGTCTTCATCATATTCTCTTCGAGTTCCTACGTAGCTTCTTCAGCGTTGTGGTTCTTCCAAATTACCTTAACAGAAGGTATTACTTTATTCCTTAGAACTTGTTCTTTCTTGTCAACAATCTGAACAGGGACTTCATCATATGATATGTAACGCCCCCAGAATAGGTCCAATCCACCCAACCCATTCTGGGTCGCCACGAAATACACTCAACAAAAATTTCAAATACAAATCTTCAAGTTCTAACTTTTTAAACTGTCGTACAAAATACGACCACAATTAAACTGTGAGTTTCAATACAAATACAGTGCTCATACTCCAAATCAATAATACGTTACAGAAAGGTACAGTCAATAACTGTTTTAGGAATTAAAATCTTTGGAAAATGTTCAAGGAAACCTTCGTACATGGGAGGCCATGCATCCATGTTATAATAGA
Organism: Panax stipuleanatus; assembly: GCA_020205555.1. Classification (NCBI taxonomy): domain Eukaryota; kingdom Viridiplantae; phylum Streptophyta; class Magnoliopsida; order Apiales; family Araliaceae; genus Panax; species Panax stipuleanatus. Next base: position 162,931,515 of record CM035117.1, read on the forward strand.
TATCGTAGGACTCGAGAATTATCCTTGGTTGACCCAATAGACCCCAAAGAAAAACGAGAAGATTACTATCTTGTTCATTCCAATGGTGGGTCTTCTCTTGCCATATAATTATCTCTGTTGTCTCAAACTGAGAATTATATTCTAACCGTACTCCAAGATTATATAGGTAGTGTTCATGGATATAATCAGCAAGTGGATGTGCACAACCATGTCTTATGATAACATGAAGTCGTATGTGGTTAGACATCTTGTATAATAGTGACAAAACACCCTTCCAAAGTTGGGTTCACCTCACCTAAGTCAGGTCACCAAAATCAACCGTTAAATGACGTATAAAATACGACGTACTTATCTAAAATTTTCAATAAAATTATTTTCATACTGTTTGGTGGAAAACTTCAACAGTTCTAGACCCTCGTTCTATTCCCCTGTTATCCCGCTCGACCCAGCTACACTCTTATTACCTGAAAGGAATTGTGAAGCAAAAGGGTGAGCACAAATAGCCCAGTAAAGAATATCATGACTAAAGATAATTAAATTATCAATAGTCTTCATCAGTGATAAATCAGAGATTTATAACATATGGTAGATGATAAAACTTTTCAACCATAGTTGCGGTGGAACGAGCAATCCATTAGAAGAGTCAAATAGACTATAATGTCTATTATCTTCTCCATGTTAAAAGTCCATCAATAATATTTTATCCCTGTAACATCAATCAACAATTCCTGTCCACAATCATATAAGTTCATGATCATAATTATCTTGATGAATTCCTCTTCGCACTCAGGACGAAGATAATTCTCATCACCTGTCTTTACCTGAAACACCAAAGATCATGGTTATACCAAATCACAGTTCCTGTTCATAATCATGCTAATCAGCTCATCTTTGCACTACAGGCCAAAGATATTCAACAACAGGTCATCTTTGCACTACATGCCAAAGATATTCACAAATTAACAGCTCATCTTTGCGCTACAGGCCAAAGATATTCATATCTCAAAAAAATATCTAACCATTTCAGAATTTATATAACAATAATTATAACCATGTTGATCAATTCGCCTTTGCACTTAAGCTAAAGATATTCAATTGTAAATTCAATGGTCATGAACATACCAGTCAACAATTCATCTTTGCACTACTGGCCAAAGAGAAATCTATAGTCATGATCATACCAATAATCTACCCATCTTTACACTCAAGTCAAAGAGAAATTTCATCATCAGGATTATAAAAATGTTATATATGAGAATAAGAACAATACGATCCAATTGTCAACATGATAACCAATTGTGGAGTAAAATTCAAGAATAAAGTTCAAAATATGGATCCGATCAAAGATAGGAACCTTAACAGCCAACTTGGACAAACAGAAGAAAATTTAATTTTTCGGTGAATAGTACCGTATACGTGAATAGTGCCGTATACGTGAATAGTAACCCCGACATGAAAAAGATAGAAATTTCATAAGAAAAATCATACTTCGTGAATAGTATTCGTGAATAGTACCGTATTCGTGAATAGTGCCGTATACATGAATAGTGCCGTATACGTGAATAGTAACCTCGACGAAAAAAGTAAGAATTTCATAATAAAATTCATGCCAATATCTTGGTATAATGATATTGACAAGAATAACATCATTTACGAAAAAAAATAACATCCCTTACCATCCCTTACCTCAAAAGAATAGTACCTCTGACTGGAATATCGGATATAATATCGAAGAGAACTTGCACTGAATACTAATACTCAAAGTATAGAAATACTCACAAAAATACGCTCGATATTATAGAGAGAGAAAACTTCTGATTCTGGTGTGATTTTCAATTCTAACCTAAGCACCCTATTTATAGGAAAAGCTTAGGATGCCAAAGGAGACTAAAATAATAAAATAATATTATTATTTTAGTATACGTCACAATTAAACTTGGTATTTCGACAGTTTATGAATAAAGTTTACTTCTATTATGACTAAGATAATGGAAAATAAATTATCGTTAGCCTTCAATAAATCAGATAAAATATAATGGACAACCAATCTTAGATCAATATTCGCAGCGGAAATAACAAATCATTAGAAGAGTTAAGCAGAGAATCAAGTCTACTATCTTCTATGATTTAAAAGTCCATCATCAATATTTTATCCCTGTAACATCAATCAATATACATCTCGAATCAATATTCATCTTTGCACTACAGGCCAAAGATATTCATTTGTATCATCAGTGGTCATATTCATCTCAACACCTGTCATCTTTGCACTACAGGCCAAAGATATTCATCAGGTAATCATTCATCTTTGCTCTACAGGCCAAAGATATTCATCAAGTAATCATTCATCTTTTAGGACTGAGAATGATGAAAAATATTTTTTAAAAAAACGAATCCAGTGAGATAAAAGACAAAGACTAAGGATTCGTATTTTGGTATATCCAATTCAAAAATACCTCGTAATAATCAATTATGGAGCAAAATTCAAGAATAGAGCTCAAAACTTGGATACAATCAAAGATAGTAACCTTAACAAGCAATTTGGACAAATAGAAGAAAATTTAATTTTTCCGTGAATAGTGCCGTATACGTGAATAGTAATCCCGACGGAAAAAGTAAGAATTTCAACATAAAATTAATGACAATATTTTTGTATAATGATATTGAAAAGAATAACATCATTTACGAAAGAAATAACATCCCTTACCATCCCTTACCTCAAAAGAACAGTATCTCTGACTGGAATATCGGATATAATACCGACGAAAGCTTGTACTGAATAGTAATACTCAAAGTATTGAAATACTCACAAAAATACGCTCGATATTATAGAGAGAGAAAACTTCTGATTCTGGTGTGATTTTCAATTCTAACCTAAGCACCCTATTTATAGGAAAAGCTTAGGATGCCAAAGGAGACTAAAATAATAAAATAATATTATTTTTTTTTTAAAACCTCCAGCCGCCGGCTGCTACCAAAAAGCCATCAGCCATTTTTTCCAACCAAAAGTGGGTCCCACCCTTTATAATATATATATTTTCCGAAACTTCAATAATTCATAACAAATAGCCCCTTCGTCAGAAAAATACAAATTCTATGTCCTTTTATAGGAAATTTAATTCTCTACAACTTTGCAGAAGGAAGTTTTTCCAAATTCCAAACATAAATTATCCGAAATCCAAAAACAGATGATTTCTCACACCAAAATATTGATAAAAACTCACCAGCGCCAATTCCTTCTTTAATATCCACAAAATAAATATTTCCTTATCATATAAATCAATAATTAATTATTCACAAATAATATTATAGAACTACAATATTAACAACCAGGTCGTTCCCAGGACAGAGGGGGCCTTCCGATAAGGACTTCTCCTTACTGGCGCGCAATTAAATAACCCCTCCTAGACAGAACTTCCTTAGACATTGTCAATAATGCTATCTAATAATATTATTCAAATAATATGAATTATTGAGTTGATAACGTGAAATACTGTGCAACGACAATTATTGAATCAATACTACAAAATATCAACTGTAGCCATTATTGAATCAATCATAAAAAATGGCAACGTAGCAATTATTGAGTCAATAAAATATCAATGCAGCAATTATTGAGTCAATAATATAAAATATCAACGTAGCAATTATTGAGTCAATAATATAAAATATTGAACAGTAATTACTGTAACAATAATTGAGTAATGGCTTCTCACGTAAGACTCAATAATTCGAAATACTGTGCAATACCGTGTGCTACTATGCAACACCGTGTATCACTGTATTTTAACCACCGGGTATTTCAACAGTACTAACGGTAACAACCACGCCGTTATTTTGTAAAAAGTTATTTCTGTCGCTTTCTATATCCGACAGTTATTCCGTTGTGGGGGCCCACAAATAGCTGCGCCGTCGTACGAATATTCCCCGACAACAAGAATATTCCACGACCAAACGAATATTCCCCGACAACAAGAATATTTTATAACCACTTGCTTATTTAAAAAAATTTACATATATCACCCTTAACTTTAAACTTTTATCAATTTAACCATTTACTAAATAGAAAAATTGAATACTTTTATTTCATAAAATTCGGGGTCTTACATGATAAATCCTTCTCGAATTGTAGGGGTTTATATTCTATCACATGTTTGTAATCGGGTTTATAAGGTCGTAACACTGACACATGGAAGATGTTGTGGACATGCTCCAGTGCCGGTGGTAAAGCTACCTCGTAGGCCACTTCTCTAATTCTTCGCAGCACTTCAAAGGGTCCAATGAACCTCGGGCTCAATTTTCCCTTCTTACCAAATCTGATCTTTCCCTTCAAGGGAGAGACCTTCAAAAATACAAAGCTACCCGATTCAAACTCTACATTCTTGCGGTGTGGATCGGCGTATTTTTTCTACCTATCCTGAGCCGCTACTAATCTTGTCCGAATTATTTTAACTATTTCTGCTGTTTGTTGTACCAACTCTGGTCCGAGCAATTGTCTCTCGCCAACTTCATCCCAATACAGTGGTGTTCTGCACTTTCTACCGTACAACACTTCGTAAGGCGGTATACCAATACTAGCGTGGTAACTATTGTTATAACCGAATTCTACAAGTGGTAAGTGATCGTCCTAATTTTCTTTAAAATCTGTGATGCATGCTCTCAGCATATCCTCTAATGTCTAGATCGTCCTTTCGCTTTGCCCGTCAGTCTGAGGGTGATAAGATGTACTCATCCTCAACTGTGTCCCCATGCATTCTTGTAGTCGCTTCCAGAAATTTGATGTGAAGCGCGGATCACGGTCAGAAATAATCGATACTGGCACTCCGTGCCTTGAAACAATCTTTTTCACGTATAACTTCGCCAACTGTTCTAAGTTAAATCTGATTTTTATCGGAAGGAAGTGTGTGGATTTCGTTAATCGATCGACGATAACCCATACTGCGTCGTAGCCTTTCTGGGTCGTCGGAAGGCCAACCACAAAATCCATTGTAATATGTTCCCATTTCCATTCTGGGATCTCTAGAGGTTGTAGCAAACCACTTGGTCTTTGATGTTCTGCCTTGACCCTTTGGCAAGTCAGACACTTGGCAACATAATCAGCAACATCCCTCTTCATATCTGGCCACCACAAATGTTGTCATAAATCTTGATACATCTTGGTACTTCAGGGATGAATGGAATACCTCAAACTATGAGCCTCGCTCAGAATGTCCTCCTTGATTTCTGGTACTGGCGGTACCTAAACTCTATTTTCAAACCTCAACAATCCCTCGCTATCCATTTTAAATTTAAGTTTAGTCCCTTCAGATATCTTTTTCTTTACTTCCTCGCATTCCTTATCTAGGATTTGAGCTTCCTTAACCTTATCCAATAAAGTTGTACCAGCTTGAACCTGGAACAACTTCTCATCAGTCTCCATTGGACATCCTACTTCCAATTCTAGCTTTTCCATTGCTGAAATCAATTCTCTGTACTGTCAACATCATCAACTTCTCCCGACCTTTTCTGCTTAAGGCGTCGGCTACAACATTTGCTTTACCCGGGTGGTATAAGATATCATAATCATAGTCCTTTATTAACTCCAACCATCTTCTCTGACGCATATTCTAGTCTTTTTGAGTAAAAATATATTTCAGACTCTTGTGGTCTGTATATATTTCACACTTCTCCCTATAGAGATAGTGTCTCCAAATCTTTAAAGCGAATACCACTGCAGCCAATTCTAGATCGTGGGTTGGATATCCCTTTTCGTAATCCTTTAATTATCGTGATGCATACGCAATAACTCTGCCGTTTTGCATAAGCACACTGTCGACGTTGGAAAATTTAAGCAAAATAGCGCGGGTCAGTTGTAACCCGATTTTCCTCAAATCGTTCCTTCCTAAGTTATTTCTACCCTTATTCTTTTTATTGCGAAAAGGTTTTGAAGGATTTTTTAGGAAAGAGGCCAACATGTATATATGTCGACGATTTGATTTGATTAATAGAGCCGCCAGTTGGTAGTTTTGAAAATGATTGTACCAACTCAACCGAGTTTGATTTGAAAGATGCCCAATTGCTGGACACTGTCAAAACTTGATCTTTGAAATCAGAGTTTTGAGTTCGAGGGCTTGGTTAAGTGTGGAGAAGGTGTTAGGCACCCTACAACTCCCGTGTAAACACGGTACCACAATCTTTTAAATATTTCCCTTTTAAAATTGGAATGCGTGAGTGAATGCTTTTTTGAAAATTGGGCCTGTTTGATTTGATTGAAAATAGTGCTTTGCTTCGTTGAACCTATATACGAAGGGTTTGATTTGATTTTTTCAAAAATTAATTTTTAACTTGATTTGCAAAAGCATTTTGATTGATTTGAAAAGCTTTGAAATTGAATTGACAGTGAAGTTTTGAAGCTGTTTATCAAACCCCTACTCTGACATAGGAATTGAAGCCTTTTGATACTTTCAAATTTTATCTTTATAGCCTTAAGGCTGCATGTGAAGTGTGTTGGGACGTGATCAACCAGAACAAAAAGTAAGTGTCGGTCGCCTCATGGGTATGAAAACCATCGGAGGGACGCTGACACTGCAAGCATTTGTTTTCTTCAATATAATGAGACCTTAAATCCGGATAATCGTTTTAAAGTCTGATATGTACATTTTACAGAAAAATTGGCAAGGTACATCTGTAAATCGGAGTATGTCCATCGTTGGAATCAGATTCTGATTGTTTTGATCATGAATCCCACGATTCCTAGGCTCACATGTGAGTAGCTAATAAACCTGCACAGTTCAAATTTGTACAGAAAATGAAATATATGTCCTCACGACGCAATGGAACCAAGGATTCATTAGTAAATCCTGGCTGCGTGTGGCCAAAGCGTCTCGTTCCCACTAGATAAAGATCTAAGGGACGCGAGTTTGCTTTCAGTGCTGGAAATAGAAATAGAGCTAGAGATGTCAATGCAAATTCATATACAAATGAATGTTTAATGTAGCAGTTGAATGGAATTGAAAGCAATATATATATATGTATAGATATATATAAAAGCTATAAAAGGGCGATGGATTTTCACTCGCAGGCCCGGACTAGAATTGATATATATATATATATATATATATTAAAAACTGTAAATAGCTACGAAATAATCCAGGCTGTGACAAAAATTAAATATATATAAAAGCGATAAAAGAGCGAAGGGTTTGCATGCCAAGGCTCGTACGGGAATTGAAATTGACAGAAAATAGCCACCCAGTGACTGGGCAGAGCACCCAATATGGGGAAGTGTGCAAAAGAAGTAAAATGGCCACGAAATAGTCCAGGCCAACTGAAAATATATAAATATATATATATTAACAGAAATGTAGTCAACTAGGACTGATTTGAGTACCAGTGATGGTGAAAGTCGCTTATATATACGTAAATGTATATAAAAGCGGTAAACTATCACGGATTTGAAATCCGGGCTTGACAGAATTAAAATGTTAGTACATAAACAGTTAAATATGTACAAAAAGGTCCAAACCCGGACTGGTATGATAACCCAGTCTGGCGAAGTTGCCAAATATGTGCGTGCTAGTGCATTGAAGCTGCTGGAGCTGACGGATCGTCAATCCGAGTTGTAGAAATGCCAGAAACTGAGTTTATGTACAAAAATGTACCAAATTTTGACGAAAACGGCCACGGAACTAAGTTCCGGGCATATTTAGAAAGTGAAATTTCGTGTGCAAGTGTAAAACAGTGCAAAGTAGTAATAACAACTTGCTGATCGTAAAAATACTTATAATAGCTTGCAAAACGGGCTTTTCGCCACTTAGTGGGCATAAAACGTCCAAATCTACCAGTGGTTTTTTGATATGTGGTAGTATATGGGTTTGTATACATGTTGGAGTAAAAATATTTGGGTTTGGAAGAGGTGTAAAAGTTAGAAAATAGGACGGGCAAAGCTTCGCTGCGTTTCAGAATTGTTACAAATGAGGGGGTGCACCTCTATATATAGGCCAGGGAGCCAAAAATCTACTTGCTTCTACCTCAAGTAGAGGTGCGGCACCCCTGAGTGGGGCCCACATGCCCGGCTTTGTCGTCTCGAAGTGCGTGCATGCCGGGCGACGCGATCTCAAGTTCGAAACTTGGTAACTTTTGATCGGAGCGTCCGTTTGGGGCGTGCTATAGCTTTTCAGAAAGTCCTCACTGAGAGTGTCACAATGACATTGGTTTTAACCCTTTTAAGTCCCCAAAGTAGGGTTCATGACCGGGTCTTCGTTTCCCCACAGTTTGCCCGATGAGCCGTTTGGTGCTGTTTTCACCCAGAATCACCGTTGTGGTTCTTTCTGACCTTGGTGGCATTGATTCAGCTTAAGTTTTATTGAATCGGCTGAGATTTGGTAAAATGACCATTTTGCCCCTCCCGGGGTTGCCCTTGATTTCTGCATGGTCTCTGGTTGACTTCCGGGAGCTGTTTCCAAGAGTTGGATCCCATTCGAATCTGTGTGTCCCCAGGGTTGCCTCTGTGGCTGACGTGGTCATTCTAGGATTTCTTCTGGAGGTTTTGTGATGCTTCAGGTTCATGTCTGAAGGTGACCTGACTTCCCGGGCTAATGTCGGGGCTGACCTGTACCTCCTGAGTTGCTGACGGGGCTGATTTGTACCTCCCGGGTTGCTGCCGGGTCTGATTTGTACCTCCCAGGTTGCTGTCGAGGCTGGTTTAATGTCCTAATATTGTTGATCGGTGATGTGGTTGTCCCGATATCGGTGATCGGGTTTGAGCTGATGTCCCGATATTGAGATCGGGGATGATATGACAGTCCGACTGACGATCGAAACTGGTTGACGGTCCGATTGACAATTAGAGTTGGCTGGACGATCCGATTAACTATCGGAGCTGGCTTGATGGTCGATTGACTGTTGGAGTTGACTGGAGTATCGATATTGGTGATCGAATTTGACTGGAGTTGACCGATATTGGGATCGAATTTAGGTTTACCGATATTAGGAATCTGATTTAGGCTGAAGGACCGGCATTGGTGGTTGGATTTAGATTGGATGTCTGGGGTCAGGACCAGGATTGGCTTGATTGACGGTTTTGCCCTCCTACAGTGTTAGTATTGGGGCAAGAAAAATTTTGCTTGTCTACAGATGCCCCTCTTTATCATGTCCATGCAATGTAGTGGAATGGACAGGATAAAGATTGCTAGACACTTGAAATATAACAAGATATTGATGATGCAAATCGCAATGCAATGAATATTAACATGTTTTCGTAAATCGCAAATCGCATATCGCATCGCAAATCGCATCGTATCGCAAATTACATTGCATCGCTTTGTATCGCAAATCGCATCGCATCGCATATCGCATCGCATCGTATATCGCATCGTAAATCGCATCGCATCGCATTAACTTTACCGGTGTTTGTGTTGGTGCCGATATCCACGGTTGGCTTTCATCAGTGCTGCTGATGTCTTTGCTGGTGTTGAATCCAATGGTCTGATTTCCATTGGAGTTGCTGATGTCTGTTTGATGAAGATAAATTCAAATGTTTCCCATATTTTTGTTGGGGATGATGTCTTCTGTGATGGCCCTTGGTGCTACCTTGGTTTAAGCCCAATCGTGTCTCACATCTGTTGATACTCTTTGTGGGGCATACTTTCTGATGCCGTTCAGTGCATTTTTTGAAGACTCCTCTGCTGAGGATATATTTCTTTCACCGAGTTACCTCAGTGGGTGTTCCCGATGCTTATCCTGATGATAACTTACACCGGTAGTTCGCAATAGCGCCTACCCTGATGGTAGGGATAATGGTTGATCACTGGACTGTCCCGATGCCTGCTCAAACGGTAGCAGACTTTTCATCGAGATTGTGTGTTTAATGTGTATTCACTTGACTCTACTGAGTATATCTGCCTAATGTTTTGATGGAGATGTGCTCTGATGTAGCACTTGTTGCACATCTGCAAACCAGACATGATAAGATGATCTTAATTTGTCCTAGGTGAATGCATATGCTTGGTTGAATTGATGTAGAACCATACCTGACCCTCTCTGAGGTAATTTGGAATTTCTTTCGCATGAAATTTGCTAGGCTTAGCATCTTCAACTCTTGTATGGCTCCTTTTGTCATTCACAGGTTTAGATGTTCCCCTTTCATATATCGTCTCTGGTGGGGACGGATCAGAGTTGATCTGACGGCCCAATTGGAGATCGGGGTTGATATGATTTGATTTACCTCGTTGATCCCTTTGAGGATGTGTATAACATATTCCATCATCTGTCCTCTATGGGGATGGATTGATATACTATTTTCGTCTAAAACTGGATTCGGTCTGTACCCAAACTTCGCTGGAGTGGAACTAGCGGTTGACTTGGATTCGATCTGTACTTAAACTTCGCTGGAGTAGAACCAACGGCTAAAACTGGCTTACCCAAACTTCATTGAAGTGGGACTAACTGCTGAATTGGATTCGATCTGTACTCGAACTTCGTTGGAGTAGAACCAACAGCTGAAACTGGCTTCGATCTAGAGGCCTCGACTGATGAGGACTTGGCGCAGGTTGATATATTTGATGATGCTGATTTCCTTCGCTAGATATTTTTGTCATCGGGCATCTGTTCTTCTCTAGTTAAGGACTCTGTTGAGGGTTTTTCCCTTTTTGTAGAGGGACAGCTGATGTCGCCTTGATTTCTTTTAGGAACTTTCCCTTTCTTTTGATGAGGAACTTGGTCCCGCCGTAGATCTTTTCCATTTCTTGGAATGGAGAAATGCCCCAGCCCTTTTGCAGGTTGTTACTGGGGTTAGAAAAACTCGCTTTGTTGACCATATCTATGGTGAACAATATCCTGCACATTCAGACAAACAACAATATGTGCCGACAGCTTGATGGCTCGGGCCGTCGGGATTAGTATGATCTTGTGAATGAGGCATTTGAAGTTGAAATTGAATGCTTATATCGAATGAGCTCTTATCTTATGCCAAAGATATTGAAATTGAGCATGCAAAGGAATTTTTCCCAAAGAAATCAAAATTTTTGCTTGACAAGTAATGAGATCCTAAAAAGACTTTTAAGCGTCCATGGTCATTTTTTATGGGTATGATTAGATTCGCAAGACATATCTCCCTTCATTAGAGACATCTCGCCTTCACTCTAGACACTGCTCTTCACAGAATTAACATCATATGACATGTGCACGATGTGTGACGCAACCTTTAGCAGGGGTTTCTCTTCTATTGACTCGAGGAGATCTCATTTACTTGCAAAATTTTCTTTTCTCGCTTAACTTTGTCTCGTTGTCTTAGGCTTTTTAAAGTTACCCATGTAACGAGTTTTGGACCAATGACTCCTAAACCAGATGGTTGTAGGGCATTAGGTGTTGAGACACCTCCTTAGGGTTTACTGGCTCGAGTAACAAAGGCCACACTTCGAGATAAGTTAGGCTGGTCTACTCTTTTGATCTTCGCCTGAGCCTGTGCAAAATTCATTTTTTAGGCTCTAAATTACCCGTGTAGCAAGTGTTGGGCCGGTGACTCCCAAACCAAACGGCTTTAGGGCACCAAGTGTAGAAACACCCCTCGGGCTTAATTACTCGGGTAACCTAGGCCACACTTCGGATCTGCTCAGGTTTTGATTTCTTGCAATGCTCGTTTTCTTAGGTACTGAGTTACCCATGTAACGAGCGTTGGGCCGGTGGCTCCCAAAGCAGATGGCTTTAGGGCACCAGGTGTAGAGACACCCCTTGGGATTAATTACTCGAGTAACCTAGACTACGATTCGAGATATTTGGCTGACTGCTAATTGTCATCCTTATCGTCATAGTTTCATACCCCACAACTAAGAGTCAGGTCAATTGCAAAGTGCTGACATGCATTTGAGGTCAAGTTTGCTCCAAAAGTGCTTTGAACTAGGACGTCGCGCCTATTCAAAAGGTCGAAGAGTCTTAATTCTCTAATCACTTTCATAATTCTTGCTCCACGGACGCTTATCAGAATTAATCCAATTCATAACAAGTTAAGCAAAAATCTCTTTTTTTTCTTTTCCTGAGACTCTATTGCAGGACTTATGTGTATTATCGCTAATGCATGGACATTGAAAACACATAAAGAGATGAACGAGTCATACCTTATCAGCGGATCGCAAAATTACGATTAGGAAAGACAGATTGACCATACCAGATCGCCAATGATGGCAGCTTGGATGATGACAGACCAGGTTGATGGTGCTGATTGGTGCATATTGATTGGATGGTTGATCAATGGCCCAATGTTTAATTGTCGCAATTCCTGAGATTGGTCCAGTCTTGTCATAAGGGTCCCAACATCAGGTTGTTGTTGACATTAAACTTACCACGGTCTTGCTTGTCATCTGGGATGATCGTTTGGTTGCATATTTGACCGATGGGCTGATAAGACGCCGAGATCGCAAGAGTCTTTAATCGCATGACCCCCATGGTGAACAGGTAGTGGATTTTAACTATAATTATTGGATGCCCCAGTCATTATTTTTAATTTATAGGAGCAATTGTCTTTGATGACCTTTCTTCTGGTTTGATGAAGGTCTTAGATTGAGGCTTCAGCTCTTCAAAAGTCCTTGCGGACATTTATGCTTGATATATCGCTGTGTGGTTGTTTCAACCGTGATGATTGATGTCGAGATGCCTTCGGACTCCAATGAATTGGCCTCAAGGGCTTGTGATGGTTGGTGGTGATGGTTTTAACCACGACTTTGGTTGGTGACCTACCGAGTGTCCCTGCCGGAATAGATCTGGCTATGGCAGATTTGATAGCTCGGATGACCTTCGAGAGAGATCAGGCCATGGCGTTGATGTTGACGGCTCTATTCTAGTAGAGATACGACTTCTGTTGATAGAGTCGAGGCTTGAGTCGCTTGGGATGCAATATTTGTTGAAAGAGACAAGGCCCGATATACCCGAGATGCGGCCCTAGAGAATAGAGACGAGGCTTGATCCACTTGTGATTCAGCTTTTGAGGAGATTGAGGAGGCACTAGTTGCTCGGGATGTCGCTTTTGTTGAGAGGGACGAGGCCATAGTATGCATATGGCAGTGGATGTTCTAGCTCGTATGGAGACCGTTGGTTAGGAGCTCGCAGCTGTTCCTCTATCTTCAGAGAGATGCCATGTTAGCATTGTTATCCCGCTTATTCACTGATTCAGAGATTAACTTTGATATTCCTCAGCAAGGCCTGTTGACCAGGTGGGTTGATAGAATTTGGTTTTTATTTATCTTCGGTGTCTTGGAACTGGTGTTCCAATTTTTTGTTTTTTTCTTGATGGCCAAACCGCGCCGTAGATGGCTTCCTACGTACTCCCGGGTTGAGGGAGATCAGGTCATCCGTAGTTCTATTTTTTTTGAGTTGAAGAGGCATTGAAAAGAGTTTATCTGATGTTTGAATTTTGGCTTTGATGAGCTTTGCAGCTCGATGTTAGAATCTGAAGGTTCTTTGGATTTTTGATTGGTTTGACCGCACCAAGATGGTTGCCTACGTACTCCCGGGCTGAGGGAGATCAGGTCATTTGTAGTTCGGGCTGTTGCCGAAAAGTTTGATGTTTTGATTTTTGAAATTTTGAATTTTTTGGATTGATTTTGACCGCACCATGATGGTTGCCTACGTGCTCTCGGGTTGAGGGAGATCAGGTCATTCGTAGTTCGAACTGTGCCGGGTAAGGATTGAGAAGTGTCTCTTTTGGAGATTGTGTTTGATATGTTTTTGAATTTTTGTTTTTGGATTCGAGGGTTTTTGAATTTTTTGTTTGGTTTGACCGCACCAAGGTGGTTGCCTACGTACTCCCGGGTTGAGGGAGATCAGGTCTTTCATAGTTCACTTTGATGCATGAAAGGCTCGATTTTTGATGATTTTTTTCTTTTTGTTTTTTTTGATTTTTGATTATTTGATTTTTTTGATTTTTTGATTTTGTATGCATGGAAAATAAAAGGCATAAGGCTAAAGAAAAGGATAACGTCCTGACATCCTTTGGAACTCGCAGCTTTCCTCTGGATCTACGTCTTCCTGGCTAATTGAGGCATGATAGTCCAGTCGTCCGTGGTTATGTCGCCTTCAAGGCTTGTAATAGAGTTTCCCTCTTGGCTCTGAATATCTTCAATTCCTGCCATAGATTGATTACCTCCTGAATCAGCATATCCCTTAAGGAGGCTTAAACTAGACTCGTCGAAGAAAGGGATGAACTCCAGATTCCTCGAGGGGTTGGTTTCCCTGACAATTTTGCCACATTTTTCTTCGCCATCTTGAGCTTGAAAGGTTTGGACTATGAGATCACTCTCAAACGGTTGTCGTACTTCTCTCAAGGAACTTCCCTTTTGGGCTTTTTCTTCACGGGGAAGGATCAGTATCTCCTCCTCATCTTCCAGAAGGATAAGGTCAGGCATGTCGCTGTTGGCTTTGGGCATCAAGATATTTGATGATGGTGGATGAACATTATTGGGAGATTCTTTTGTTTCTTCGGTCACTCCCAGTATTAGGGTCGGTCCACCTCGTGTTGTTCCAGGATTGATGGTCATAGTCGTCACATCCTTTGAACTGCCCGCTTCGAGTGGACATCTTGAGTTCTTTATCTTCCTCTCGCCTGTTCTGGTCATGGGGAATTCTTTCTTTAGTTCTCCATTTTCAATGAGGTCCTGGATTTTATGCTTTAGAGACCAGCATTCCTCAGTTGCATGTCCAGGTGAGTTAAAATGATAGCGACATATCTTTGTGGCATCATAACTTCTCGTCTAGGGTTTGGTAGGAGGCAGAAACTCAGTAATCTTTCTTTGCGCAACCAACAATGCCAACATATTTTCCAGTGAGTCCTCCACAGGGGTGAATACCCTTCTTCGCCGACTCTCCCCGACTCTTGGTGCCGTAGGATTTCGAGGGTTTGCTCGTGTTTGGAATGTCTCTTGATAGTTCCTATTTGGGAGTTCGCATTCCTCTGGAGGATTTTTCTTTTGGTGAGAACTTCGGGTAATTTTATCATTCCACCTTTCTCGTTCATTCAGCATGCTTTGATCCACTTCATTTAGTCGGCGGATCTTGGAGGGAGATATGCTCTCATTCTGAATAACCTCCTCTTTCTCTTGGCTTTCTGATATTTGAGTGAAATGCTGCCTTGTATCCTGATGTTGGCGCACTACCAGATTAGCCAGCAGAGTCACTTGATGTTGGATCGCATCCAATTTTTGCATTATTATCATACCCTTTTCTGAATTTTCTGACTCGAGGACATTTGTTCTTTTCCTCCGGGGGTAATCCTCTATCCTTCATATGTATTTACGATTTGGATACATTTCATCGCTTCCTGACCCGATCATGTTTACTTTCTCTGTATCATGTTGCATCAGAAGGTTGACATTATCATTTGGATGGTCAGGTTGTTGGATCACAAGATCGCCGTTTTCGATCAGGTTTTGGGTTTTATGCTTTAAGGACCAACAGTCTTCTATATTGTGTCCCGGAGATCCTGAATGATAAGCACATTTCTGGCTAGGATCGTATCTTTTGCTTTTTAGATCCAGAGGTGGAGCCAGTTTGGTAATTTTCTTGCGATCCATTAAGATCACCAATATGTTTTCAAGGGAATCGCCTAATGGAGTGAACATCCGATTTTCAGTTCTTCCGAACTTTCTCTTTTGCTTATGGTAATTGTTGAATGCGGTCTGTTGTGACGGCAGAGAGCTTCTTAAAGGCCTTGTTTAAGGCCTTAACCGCAGCCAGAAAGATCACCGAAGGTGATTCCACATAAGGAGCTAGAGCAGCCGATAAAAGCGCAACTTTTAGCATCCTCCGGCTTGTAAGAGTTTTAGCACAGGCTGCCTCTTATCCCTGCACTGAACAACTACCCAAACTTGGTTGTTTATCTGAAAAAGACAGCGGGCTACACTCATTGCGCATCTGAGTCTGCCGGGCTCCCTTTTTGTACGCCCGGCTGCCCCAGCTGCTAATAGAAACAGCCGCACCGGCCCCTCCCTTTCGCCCCGCTTAGGGAGCTTCCGTTGCTACATCCTTTTAGAGTTCCTTTCGCTCATGTGTCTCTTATTAAGAAGCATTTTTAAGTCGAAACTTAAAAGCCGAGCTTTCCCTCTTCCAAATGGGGGGATTATGGTTAGATCTCCTAGACTGCCCCTATACAACGAGGGATACATCTTTGTCGCCTTTCTTGGGTACCCTCCCGGGATCACTCGTATAGTTGCCAGACTGTATTTCCTCGGCGACTATTTTCAAGTCTGTGGGATCTTTGATCTTGCCAGCTTTCAGGCCCATCTCTGTCATTTTGCCATGTTTGATCATCTCTGAGAATGGCTTTCCTATTCCGGCCAGGATCCTTTCGTAGTAAGGTGCCTCTTGGATGTCTATGAAAGTCATCACCATTTCAGATTTTGTCAAAGGAGGGCTGACTTGTGCTGCCAGACGTCTCCATCTTTGGGCGTATTCTCGGAAAGACTCGCTGCTCTACTTTTTAACTTTGGTCAATTGATATCGATCCGGAGCCATCTGAGACTGGAAGCTGTAATGAGTTAGGAAGGCATGGGCTAGCTCTTCCCAACTATGAATTTTGGCATTGTCAAGTCGGGCATACCACGTCCTAGCCTCTCCAGTGAGACTCTTTTGGAAAAGCTACATTCTAAGACTTTCATCTTCAGCATAAGACCCTAGCTCGCCAATGTATACTTTCAAGTGTGTATAGGGATTGCCTGCCCCACTATATTTTTCAAACTCTGGGACTTGGAATTGGAATTTATCAGGATATTTAGCTCTTGGGAATATGCAGAGATCTGAATAGGTAACACTTCCAAGGTTTCCTGTCCCTTTGATTGTCCGGATGGTTTCTTCTATTTGTCGGACTTTCCTTTGGATATCGCTAGTTTCCCGATCTTCCCTGAGATTTGTGATTTCAGGGGTTTTGTTGGTTCTTTTAGTGAATCGAGGTTCAGGGATCTGAATTTCCACCTTTTTGTTATTGCTTTGATTACCACCCTGTGAAGAGGACTCTGTTTGATTGAGTATTGGCTGGCCCTGAGTGTTTTTGCTTTGTTCTCTTAGAAGGATAGCCAACTCTGGTATTTGATTCTTAAGTCCCTCAAACTCTTTTCGAGATACGGAACCTGACTCGCATTGGCTACTTTTAGCCATGTCAGTGGATAGGCTTTGTGCCTTTTTAGATTATGATCTATTAAGGAGATCACTTTTTGTACCTACAACAAAACGTAGGCGTGTCAGTTTCCTGAGGTAGGTAAGGATTGGATGCATGATGTGTTTTTTAGATTTTATCCTGCAAAACCGAGGTTAGTTGTTTTAATGACAGGATGACATGGCATTTATCCGACAGAGAAAGTAAATCTTTCATTATGATCTTTACATTGTGCTCCTCAGTAATTTGAGACTTGACATGAAATTGAAAGAGGAAGGCATGAAGAAGCCGACATCGCTTTGGTTTATCAGAGGCTGAACTATCTTAGGCATACTCTCGCGGCTTTTATTTCGGCATGAAGGCTCCCAGATCATCGCAATCTACTAGAAGGGAAGTTAATCCAATCGTTCAACTGGAGCGAATCTGGGTGGTGCATTTTCAAGAGGCATCCTCAGAGACTTAGTCGTCCCCAGAGTCCTTACTTATCACTGACCGGTTTATCCTCCTGGTGGAGGGACACACAACATACATTCACATACATCGGACCTCACCGTTTATGCATATGATGACAGTTCGTACGAAGCACTAAAGCATTCATTCTCATTCATTCAATGTAAAGGCATTCATACATTCAAATGAAAGACGCAGCATTCACTCATCCATTGACTGTGGAGATGCAGGATTTCATGCATTCAATAGTTTTGAAAGGGAAATGTTTGAAAAGATTGAAAGCGGCCTAAGCCCTCTACTGTCCCAAGCAGAGTCGCCACCTGTCGACGTTGGAAAATTTAAGGAAAATAGAGCTGGTTGGTTGTAACCCGGTTTTCCTCAAATCGTTCCTTCCTAAGTTATTTCTACCCTTATTCTTTTTATTACGAAAAGGTTTTGAAGGGTTTTTTAGGAAAGAGGCCAACATGTATATATGTCGACGATTTGATTTGATAACAGAGCCGCTAGTTGGTAGTTTTGAAAATGGTTGTACCAAGTCAACCGAGTTTGATTTGAAAGAGGCCCAATTGCTGGACACTGTCGAAACTTGATCTTTGAAATTAGAGTTTTGAGTTCGGGGGCTTGGTAAAGTGTGGGGAAGGTGTTAGGCACCCCACAACTCCCGTGTAAACACGGTACCGCAATCTTTTCAATATTTCCCTTTTAAAACTGGAATGCGTGAGTGAATGCTTTTTTGAAAATTGGGCCTGTTTGATTTGATTGAAAGTAGTGCTTTGCTTCGTTGAACCTATATACGAAGGGTTTGATTTGATTTTTTCGAAAATCAATTTTTAACTTGATTTGCAAAAGCATTTTGATTGATTTGAAAAGCTTTGAAATTGAATTGACAGTGAAGTTTTGAAAGCTGTTTATCAAACCCCTACGCTGACATTAGGAATTGAAGCCTTTTGATACTTCCAAATTTTATCTTTATAGCCTTAAGGCTGCATGTGAAGTGTGTTGGGACGTGATCAACCACAACAAAAAGTAAGTGTCGGCCGCCTCATGGGTATGAAAACCATCGGAGGGACGCTGACACTGCAAGCATTTTTTTCAATATAATGAGACCTTAAATCCGGATAACCATTTTAAGGTCTGATATGTACATTTTAGAAAACAACTGGCAGGGTACATCTGTAAATTGGAGTATGTCCATCGTGGGATTCAGATTCTGATCGTTTTGATCATGAATTCCACGATTCCTAGGCTCACATGTGAGTAGCCAATAAACCTGCACAGTTCAAATTTGTATAGAAATTGAAATGTATGTCCTCACGACGCAATGGAACCAAGGATTCATCAGTAAATCCTGGCTGCGTGTGGCCAAAGCGTCTAGTTCCCACTAGATAAAGATCTAAGGGACGCGAGTTTGCTTTTAGTGCTGGAAATAGAAATGGAGCTGGAGATGTCAATGCAAATTCATATGCAAATGAATGTTTAATGCAGCAGTTGAATGGAATTGAAAGCAATATATATGTACAGATATATATAAAAGTTGTAAAAGGGCGATGAGTTTTCACTCGCAGGCCCGGATTGGAATTGATATATATATATATATATATATATATATATATATATATATATATATAAAACTGTAAATAGCCACGAAATAATCGAGGCTGTGATAGAAATTAAATATATATATATATATATATATATATATATAAGTGATAAAAGAGCGTAGGGTTTGCACGCCAAGGCTCGTACGGGAATTGAAATTGACAGAAAATAGTCACCCAGTGACTGGGGAGAGCACCCAGTATGGGAAAGTGTGCAAAAGAAGTAAAATGGCCACGAAATAGTCCAGGCCAACTGAAATTAAATATATATAAAAGCAATACAAAGGACAAAGGGTTTGCACGCCAATGTCCGTACTGGTATTGAAATTGACATAAAATAGTCACCTAGTGACTAGAAAGAGCACCCAGTATGGGGAAGTGTACAAAAGCAGTAAAATGGCCACTATATAGTCCAGGCCAACTAAAAATATACAAATATATACATATATATATATATTGACATAAATGTAGTCAAGCAGGACTGATTTGAGTACCAGTGATGGTGAAAGTCGCTTATATATGCGTAAATGTATATAAAAGCGGTAAACTACCACGAATTTGAAATCCAGGCTTGACAGAATTGAAATGTTAGTATATAAACAGTTAAATATGTACAAAAAGGGACAAACACGGACTGGTATGAAAACCCAGTCTGGTGAAGTTGCCAAATATGTGCGTGCTAGTGCATTGAAGCTACTGAAGCTGACGGATCGTCAATCCGAGTTGTAAAAATGCCAAAAACTGATTTTATGTACAAAAATATACCAAATTTTGACCAAAACGACCGCGGAACTAAGTTCTGGGCATATTTAGAAAGTGAAATTTCGGCAAGTGTAAAACAGTGCAAAGTAGTAATAGCAACTTGCTGATCGTAAAAATACTTACAATAGCCTGCAAAACGGGCTTTTCGCCACTTAGTGGGCTTCAAACGTCCAAATCTACCGGTGGTTTTTTGATATGTGGTAGTATATGGGTTTGTCTACATGTTGGAGTAAAAATATTTGGGTTTGGAAGAGGTGTGAAAGTCGAAAAATCGGACGGGCAGAGCTTCGCTGCGTTTTGGAATTGTTGCAAATGAAGGGGGGGTGAACCTCTATATATAGGCCAGGGAGCCGCAACTCTACTTGCTGCTGTCGCAAGTAGAGGTGCGGCACCCCTGAGTGGGGCCCTCATTCCTGGCTTTGTCGTCTCGAAGTGCGTGCATGCCGGGCGACGCGATCTAAGGTTCGAAACTTCGTAACTTTTGATCGGAGCGTCCATTTGGGGCGTGCTATAGCTTTTCAGAAATCCCTCACTGAGAGTGTCATAATGACATTGGTTTTAACCTTTTTAAGTCCCCAAAGTTAGGTTCATAACTAGGTCTTCATTTCCCCACAGTCTACCCGATGAGCCGTCTGGTGCTGTTTTCACCCAGAATCACCGTTGTGGTTCTTTCTGACCTTGGTGGCATTGATTCAGTTTGAGTTTGACTGAATCAGCTGAGAGTTAGTAAAATGACCATTTTGCCCCTCCCGGGGTTGCCCTTGATGTCGACATGGCCTCTAGTTGACTTCCGGGAGCTGTTTGCAAGAGTTGGATCCCATTCGAGTCTGTTTGTCCCCAGGGTTGCCTCTGTGGCTAACGTGGTCATTCCAGCCTTTCTTCTGGAGGTGTTGTGATGCTTCAGGTTCATGTCTGAAGGTGACCTGACTTCTCGGGCTAATGTCGGGGCTGATTTGTACCTCCTAGGTTGCTGCCGGGGCTGATTTGTACCTCCCGGGTTGCTGTCGGGGCTGATTTATACCTCCCGGGTTGCTGTCGAGGCTGCGTTGACATCCCGATATGGTTGATCGATGTTGTGGTTATCTCAATATCAGTGACCAGGTTTGAGCTGATGTCCCGATATTGAGATCGGGAATGATTTGACGGTCCGACTGACGATCGGAACTGGATTGACGGTCCGATTGATAATTGGAGTTGGCTGGATGGTCCGATTGACTATCGAACCTGGCTTGATTGTCCGATTGACTATCAGAGCTTGCTTGATGGTCGATTGACTGTTAGAGTTGACTGTAGTATCGATATTAGTGATCGGATTTGACTGGAGTTGACCGATATTGGGGATCGAATTTAGGTTTATCGATATTAGGAATCGAATTTAAGCTGAAGGACCGACATTGGTGGCCAGATTTAGATTGGATGTCTGGGGTCGGGACCAGGATTGGCTTGATTGATGGTTTTGCCCTCCTACAGTGTTAGTATTGGGGCAAGGAAAATTTTGACTGTCTACACACACAGCCTAGTCCTTTATGCGATGCGCCACTATATACCACAAAGTTTCCTATATCATCCGGAAGGGAAAACATAGGTACTGTACTTAATCTTTTCTTAAGTTCTTGAAAACTTTCCTCGCACTTCTCCGTCCAAACGAATTTCACAACCTTCCTAGTCAAATTCGTTAGCGGAGTGACGATCTTGGAAAAATCCTGAATGAATCTTCTGTAATACCCTGCTAATCCAAGAAAACTTCTTACTTCCGACGGTATTTTCGGCTGATCTCAATTCATCACTGCTTCGACTTTGGAGGGATCCACCGAAATTTCGTCTTTATCAATTACATGTCCGAGAAATTGCACCCTTTCAATCCAGAATTCACATTTTGAGAATTTGGCGTACAACTTCTCTCTTCTTAACACTTCTAATGTCAACTTTAAATGCTCAACATGTTCTTCCTTGGTCTTAGAATACACCAATATATCGTCAATAAACACCACTACGAATTTGTCCAAAAAGGGCTTGAACACTCCATTCATTAGGCCCATAAATGCTGCAGGCGCATTCGTTAGACCAAATGACATAACCAAAAATTCGTAGTGACCATATCGTGTCCTGAACGCTGTCTTCGGGACATCTTCTGGCCTCACCTTCAGCTGATGATAACCACTTCTCAGGTCTATCTTTGACAAATATCTTGCTCCCTTTAATTGATCAAATAGATCATCAATCCTTGGCAACAGATACCTGTTTTTTATGGTAACCTTGTTCAATTCTCTATAATCGATGCAGAGGTGCATCGTCCCATCCTTCTTTTTCACGAATAATACCAGCGCTCCCCACGGTGACACGCTCGGTTAAATATATTTCTTGTCTAACAACTCTTGTAGCTGAACCATCAATTCCTTTATTTCTACCGGAGCCATCCGGTACGGTGCTTTCGATATTGGAGCCGTTAAGTTCCTGGCACCAAATCGATAACAAAATCTACTTCCCTGTCAGGCGGAAGTCCTGGCAGATCGTCTGGAAACACATCCACGAAGTCCCTTACGACTGGTATTTCCTCTAACTTTGGATTCTCTTTTCGACTATCGACTATGTAGGCTAAATATCCCACACAGCCTTGTCTTAATAACTTCCTGGCTTGCATCATCGTCAGACAACTCGCTTGTCTAGGAGACTTGCTGCCATAAAACACAACCTTTGACGGAGTCATAAGGTTAATACATTTCTTCTGGCAATCAATTACAGCCCCATAATTGAATAGCCAATCCATTCCCAGAATAACGTCAAATTCCCCAAGTTTAATCGGGATAAGATCTACATTCATAACGTTACCCTTAATATACACTCTACAGTTCTTGTGTATATACCTAACAGAAATCACTTCCCTGTTCGTAATCTCTATATTCATAGGGATTTCTAATTTGTCTTTATGCAGTTCTAAGTTCTTGGCAAAGTCATCGGATATAAATGAACAAGTAGCACCCAAATTAAATAAAACATTAGCATTGACTTTATTGATCGGAATAATACCTGACACCACATCACGAGACTGCACAACATCCTGTACGGTCATGTTGAATGTCCTTGTAGTTGGTCGGTTTGTCGAAGTCGGTCCGATAATTGTAAGAGGATTTCCATTATAATTTCCCTTATTTCCACCTGACCCTGCCCCTCCAGATGCCTTCTTGGGACAGTCTCTAGCCAAGTGATCCTTTGACCCACACGTGTAGCAGGCGCCCTTCTTAGGGTTAGGGCAGTTAGGTGCTATGTGGCCTTCCTGACCACAATTATAGCAAACTCTTTTCCCTTTTATGCAGACTCCCAAGTGAGTCTTTCCACTGGTTGGACAAGGTTCTATCCTTTTCTTCTGACTCCCTTGTTGATTTACGGATGACGAGTTGTCATTTCACCTTCGTTTATAATTATTGGTTCCTCCTGTGTTACTGCCACTAGCCTTATTATTTCCTTCACTTTCATTCTTCTTCTTCTTTTGATCCTGATTGTACTTGGACACCGCCTCGCTTCCACCTTCAGCGAGGATGGCCTTCTCCAGAACTCCAGCAAAAGTGTTCAATTGACACATTGATACTTTGTTATACAACCTGGGTTTAAGTCCTTGTTCAAAACGCCTAGCCTTCCTTTCGTCAGTATGCACCTGATATTGGGCAAACCTAGCCAATTCGTTTAACCTTACCGCGTAGTCGGGCACAGACATATTCCCCTGTTCCAACTCCAGAAACTGCACCTCCATTTGATTCTGGGAGCTGGTTGGGAAATACATCTCGAAAAATATTTTCTTAAACCTTTCCTAGGTTATTACACCTTCTCTTCCCCTGACCGTATTTGCCTGCCACCAGTAGCTGTCTTCTGATTTTAACATGAATGTTGCGTAGGCGGTCTTTTGGTCCTCCCAAACTCGGGCAACCTCAAAAACTTTCTCTATCTCCATAACCCAAGTCTAAGCGTCTACCGGGTTTATGGAGCCTCTAAACTTTGGCGGTCCCACTGCCTTAAAGTCTTTAAATGAGGTGTTCGGTGGAGCTTGAGGCTGATTATTCATCGCTCCAGCTAACAGATTTACCAACTGCTGAACGGGGTTCGCATTGGCATCATTGTTGTTATTATTATTTGTTGACCCTTCTTAGGCTTGTCGACGATTTTGTCTCCTTCTTGGCGGCATATTTCTGTTAAGATATACGCTCATTAGATCTTTACTCAATCTCTTAAATAATTAAGACTTAACTCAATTATTTAACATAATCACTTTAACTCATAACATCTCGAATAAACTTTGATATTTTATTAAAACCACAAGTTTTTTTTAACATAGTACGATAGCATTTCTGCCATTTACATCACTATCCCAAGATAAAGTATCTACAGGATTTAAGTCATCAGAATATTCCTTTTTTTATAATCACATCGGAATTTACATTAAATAACTATCATTTAAGCATTCACACAATTATACTGTCCCTATCACGGCTTGCTAAGACTTTGAACAGCTTCGCTACGGTCCTCCTCCATGATGCAGGACATAGTCATGCGATCTAACATATACCCAGGCAGTCCCTCGAACTGAATCAGATAACTCATAAATCGGTCCTGGGCCTCATCAATGGCCTTCAGAAACGTGTAGCATGTCTCTGCAACCTTAACTCTTTTTGCACGCGCATCATCCTCTACCAGATCTGCACGCCGTGCATTGCTCACCCAAGCTTCCTCTATTATGGCAAGTCTTTCTGATTTCTCTTTTAACTCATTCTTCCACCTTCTTATCTCCTCTGTCTTCTGCTCATTTTGGCCCTTATCATGAACCAAATCCCACTCCACATTACCAAGACGGGTGTGGAGTGTCTCAAACTCACCATCCTTCTGCTCGATGGTAATCCGTTGAGTAACCGACTGCTCTCTCAACTCCTGAATCGTATCTCGTAACTCTATGTTGCGATCATACAATAAATCATACATATCAGCACTGACAGAGTTCGGTGGGAACTCCTCAGGGTCTTCATCCTCTTCTTCCTCCTCGGCTGCCTTAGCCGGGATCTCAAACTCCTTAGGGTCCTCCTCTGAGTCAATCTCTGGCTCATGCTCCCGACCAATGACTGTGATCAAAGGAGATGGCTCTGGCTATACTAACTGCTCCCAGACTATATGTATGTCTCGGGGCTCCTCGTCTCTAGTCTCTAGGGGTACAACATCCCTGGTCTGACTAGCTCCTCCAGTATCTGACATCCTGACAAAATAAATTTTAAGTCTTAGTTATTAAGTGGTGCTAATCGATACTCTAGCAAGTATACAATTATAAACACATAGCACATACGGTAGTTTTATTATCTTTCTTAGAACTCAACAAGAGTTATTACTTCTATGTTCTCGAAGGCTACTATCCTAAGGTTTTCCCCCACCTAAGGTTCATAACCTACGGCACTGATACCAACTTATTACACCCCCAAATCTGGTATCTTAATTTCCACAGGATTTGATGTTCACTGTTCAAATATCATAAGACTATCTACCCATAATAATAGAAATTCATTAAATAGATAAATAATCCATCATCTCCCTATAATAGGGTTACAACATCTAAAATAGTAAATACATAATAAATCCCAGGTTATACTTAACCTTAAATCTCTATTGCGGAAACGTAAACAAAAAATCTTAATCATCACACATAAGTTTTGAACTTTAACATTTCAGATAACCACACAAGTCTTCAACACTTGTTAGCTTTTCCTTTGCCCTTGCTATTAGAAGGTTCATCACATCGTTCATTCTTAGCTGCAATGTTATTATGCAAGAGTGAGCACGAATGCCCGCAAGTAATAAAATATGACAATAATAACATGCGAGTGAAATCAAAGAAATTTGAATAACAGAAAGCTCAACTTTTGAATCAGGAATAATAATCGAGAATCAAATTACATCTGAGGGTCATAAGACCTTGAACTATGTCCTAGGTCAAGTATATTAACCTTTAACAGTCATAAGACTGTGGACTTTACTTCGTACTTAGGGAGATCAGCCCTTCGTACCGATACTGTGCACAAAACCTCAACGCTTAAAGCATCATCAATTCCCCTTTCAAAGGGTTGTTCATCTCAGTTTGACATCAGAGTCCGCACCAAATAAAGTTTGGTTTGGATAACTCAATAGTAGTTCTGGAATTTAGAACGTTCATCAAATATGGACTAGTCGAATCAATAAGGGTTCGCTAGTCTTAAAGGATTCAACAATATATGATATTCCATTTGAATAATAACTTCTCAAGGGTATACAATCGAATAAGTATTGTATACTGAATGATACTTTTAAAAGAACCATAACAACTCAATGTAAAGGTTTGAGTTTAGGAAACTTGCTCAATTTAAAGAGTATAGTTAGGAAACTTGCCTCGTGCGCAAGCTACAATTATAACTCACGTTCTTTAATTACTCTTACCTATCAACACATTCACAATACCAATTTAATTATTAGTTTAACATACTTCCCGAATCTCAATATCGATCTGTGAACACATTATTTAGACTTTACAAATAATGGTTTAAGTCATGTAATTAATTTATTAATTAATCACGTAACATAAAATTATTAAACTTGTATTAACATCTTATCTTATATATAACATGTCTTCATGTTTATTAGATTTAAAGCACATTACTCAAAATTTAACAATTAAAAAAAAAATTCAAATTTTCCAGACAGGCGCGGCCGCGCGACATTAACCCTTTGGTACGGCGCGGCCGCGTGACTACGAATTTCCAGAATCTCGCGAAGAACACAGAACTCGCCCATTTTCTCCCAATTTATACCAATATACTGATTTATAATGTTACCCATGAAGTAAAAACCTCATAGGAACATCCCAAATCACTACCGGCACTGTTCTTAACATTTCAACTCATGAAATTGCACAACTTAATACAATCAATTTCACTGTTCTTCATAATTTTGCAAAGTTTTTATGAAAAATATGAAATCTATCATTACGAATTCGTTACTACACCGAATTCAATCATTCTAATTCCATTTTCTTCGTTTTAACATATACAATCATAATCATGTTTTAATTTTATACTAACATATGATTAAAGCATTTAATCTACCCATATGTGTTATTCTCACAATATTTATACTCTGTATTTTCAAGAAACCCAATTCTTAACAAAATTACATGGTGTGATCACTATAAATCATGGATACATGATCCAACACATAATACTAATATATACGGTCACATATATGATCATATATTAATTTAATTTACCAAAATAATTCTTAACAGAGAATTTTTACAAAGATGTATAAAAATTCTGTAACTTTTTCAAAAACCCAATTAAGGCCAAATTATGTAATTTTAATCACTGTAATACATGTATACATGATATATAATATGTTATTAACATATACTAACATATATATAATCATATCATACTTTAATTCTCAACATAGTTTTTCACAAAGAACTTTTAGACTACGTAAATGAAAAAATATAAGAACTATGAATCTAAAATTAAATAAGAAGGAATTACCCTTGTTAGTTTGTAGAAAAATATATATGTTAATCCTTCAATCTATTCTTAATCAATTCTTCTCTCAATCTCTCTCAATTTCTTCTTCTCACTTTCTCTAACTTTTTCTCTCGGTTTTCTCTCTGAAAATATTCTAACTTTTCTTCTGATATTAATATAAGATATAACAAGGTATACGTATATATAAATAGCCGTTGTATTAACAACGGACTAACGTCTACAAGGGCCTTGTTTGGCTAGCACCCCTAACTCCCTTTTCCTTTATTTTAATTAGCTAATTTACTATATAGTTAATTGTCACACTATTAATAACTCAATTAATTTTATTTAAATCAATTAAATATAATATAATAACTTTTCATTAAATCACATTGTCACATAATTAATATTTTTATTAATTAATTATGTCAATTCATTAATTCTTTGATTAATTATTAATTTAATAAAAGTAACATTATGCTTATTTAATTAATTCAGTTAATCAAATAAACTCAATTAAATATATACTTTGAACTATTAAATTACTACACATTAATTTAATTAATGTAACACATATAATTAAATTAATCTAGCGCAAATTCATGAATTAATTATTTAACTCAATAATTAAATCATAAGAAATATTTATTTATTTCAATAAATATTCAAATAATTGTACAAAATTCACGTTCGTCACAAATCCTCCCAAGTTTTATGTCCTAAAACTTGAGGTTACACAATAAATCAAGAGAATACAAATTTACCTTTAATTAGGTTGAGTAACCTAATTAACTTCACCACCTAAAAATACTCCAAACAATAAGTCTTCAAACTTTCTATTGAACGGAGATGGTGCCGGATATCCACGAACAATTTATTCTCCTAATCAAATTAGGGATCATATCTCCTTATCAAATTCTTTTTCAACTTGGATTCCTTTCATGAAATCTCCAATTCCAATATTGCTTCCATTAACCCAATTTCTAATTGGATTAATATCAAGTAAACTCACTTACTTGCTCACAAAGAAAATCAATTCTTTTCTATCTTGGATTCTATTTCATGGGTGAGGACCCACACCCAACAAACTCCCCCTCCGAACCCATGAGAGGAGGGATTACCAACCACAACTCCTTACTCGAAGTTAATTCCAACGAAGTCTTGGCTCAACTCAAGCTTCTTGGAATTTTTAACTATCTTCATGACCGACTTTGTCTCATCGGCATGGTTCTTCTCGATGGGAGGATCTAACTCAAACTTGACAGATTTTTGCTTACCAAATTCATTCACAACCGCTTTGTACCCTGATTGCGAGCTGTTACTTTCCTTCTTCACTTTTGGTACCCATTTAAAGCGAAGAGCTTTCCTCTCGTGGTTCTCATGCAAGGCTTTAATTTCTCCCATCTCGCACGGCTTTGTACCATATCTTTTTCCGCCTAACTCCCCCATCTTCAACACCTCTCACATGCGCCTGCATCGTGTAAAAAGCTGTTTACCTTCTTACTTCTAGTCACCACTAGAGACCCTTTTGTGAGCTTTCACTGACCTTCACAAAAGTAACTTTTATAACCATTCTCATCAAGCTTACCATTAGAGATCAAATTAAGACGTATATCCAGAACATGTCTGACTTTTTTCAGCATGAACCTGCAACCACTATTAGTTTCTAAACAAATATCTCCAATGCCTATAATCTTGGATGCACTTCCGTTTCCCATCCGCACATAGCCAAAATCACCACTAGTGTAGGATGTGAAGATTTCACCACGAGAAGTATCATGGAACGAAGCACTCGAATAACAATCCAATCATTAACATGACACTTAGATTTATCATCACACGCAATGGCTACATCAACATCGGATAGATACACAATCGAATCTTTATCCTCATCTTTTTTCTTAGACTGCTCCTTCTTCAAAAATCTGCACTCTCGCCTTATGTGACCCGGTTTCTGGCAGTAAAAATAAATTATCTCTTTTCGATCTCTCGACCTTCCCCTAAATTTGTCATCTTCAGGTGAGTTTTCCTTTCAGTTTCTGCCCCTACTCTGCGTGAAAAAAATTTGTGACTCAGCACTAATCACTACGGTATCTCTTCGCCTCTGTTCCTCGTTGAACAAACTATCCTTTTTTTACAATAAAGTCTTCAAACTTTCTATTGAACGGAGATGGTGCCGGATATCCACGAACAATTTATTCTCCTAATCAAATTAGGAATCATATCTCCTTATCAAATCCTTTTTCAACTTGGATTCCTTTCATGAAATCTCTAATTCCAATATTGCTTCCATTAACCCAATTTCTAATTGTATTAATATTAAGTAAACCCACTTACTTGCTCACAAAGAAAATCAATTCTTTTCTATCTTGGATTCTATCTCATGGGTGAGGACTCACACCCAACATATATGAATATGCATCGAATGCGGCAAAGTTTTAAGAATATCTTTATTTTTTAAAAATCAAATTAAGGAATCCTTTCATTTCTTTTTAACTGATGTTTTAGGCAAAAACACATATATTAAGAGAAGTAGTTAATTCTTTGCTTGATTGATTAAACCTAATATAAATTCTCAATATTACCCTTTTAAAATTTATTAAAAAGATGAAAGAGAAACAAATTAGGATTTAATGTGTGGATGATATAAGAAACTAGGTAGTAATTAATAATTCTTTGAAGTCTACACACGTTATGTAAAAAACACAAATTTTACTCTCTAAAAAGAAGAAAAAAAGAAGAAGAATAGAGTGTATTATAGTATATCTAAAAAATTAATTGTCATAATCTCCGCCTACCAAACAATGCGCAATTCCATCCCATAAATTGTGCAATTTATTGAAAATTTGAAATTAATTTCAGATGAATACTTCCATGAAAGCACATTAAAATTCATAATATTTCAAATTATTAATTAATGCGCATGTCCTCAATCTTGGTCAAACTATTTATTGGATATTAAATTTGTCACACGTAATTTTAATATTTTCACAAGATCTTTTAACGCACGATAGCTGAGTGAGTCCTATCTTTATGTTACTTGGAGTAGTGAAGTTTAGGGCTGCAAACAAACCGAATCGAACCGAACTTTGTCAAACTCGAACCGAACTCGAACACTTTTTATCGGACTTGAACATGTGCGAGTAACTTGATCGAACCAACAGCTATGTACAAATTCGGATCTTTTGGTGTTTGCGAATATGATCGAGTTCGCAAACAGTTCGCGAACACAAGCTTGTTCGCGAACGTTCACAAACACAAATTTGTTCACGAACACCAAACTTGTTTAATTACGAACACCAAACTTGTTCACGAACATAAACTTGTTCGCGAACATAAACTTAGAACTTTGAAGCAAAAAAATAGTTAAATAAATACCAAAAATATATTCTCTAAGAGTCTAAGTAATTCAATTAAAAATTAGATCAAATATTATAATCATCATTCTTAGAATAGGATATAATCATATAAATATAATATATATCATATTATATTATTATCATATTATCATTGATATATAAGTCTTATATCACACTATATAAGACTTATTTAGGACTAAGATAATATATGTATATATATATATATATATATATATAATATTAAATTAGTAGTAGTGGATTATTGGTCAATATTATTATTTATTACATAATTATTCTAGAATAAATGAATAATACTTCATCTATTTCATAAAAATAATCTTATTTAAGAGTTTTTATAATGAAAAATATGAAATTGTAAAATTTTAAGATTTTAAAATAATGTGAATTTAGTTAATTTAGATTAATTCAATATTTAATAGACTAATATTGTTAACGTTGAAAATTTGGAATGTATTAATGCCAAATACTTCATCTGTTCCTCCGTTCTAAAATATAAGTAATAAACTGATCAAGTATGAATTTTCAAAGTCAATAAAAAATATTTTTAATTCAAAAGGGATGTGATAAATTAACTATTGAATTCAATAAATTTTGAGAATTACTTTATAAAAAGTGTTTAATTTTCATAATTATATTGTTTAAAACTAAATAAATTAACTACGATTCTAAGATCAAAGGATTAAAAGTCAAAGATATTTAGAAACTTTGTTTCATTTTTTAAAATGTTTTTGCTTATTCTAATTTAAATTAATAATAACTCATTTAAATTTTATTGCAAACGGTATTGTGACATTGTTTAATTAGACTATTAAACACTACTTTCTCTAATCTCTATATCGGTTTGACAATTTTAATAACTCATGTAAATATAAGTAACTTTATTATATCATTCTTTAATTAATGTCAAATTATCATTGCATGATGATTAATGACTTTATTTATGTGTTTTATGACATTTGCTATAATTTATTCAATTATTAGGGATGTAAATTATAATAATCCAATAATCATTATTAAAAGTTTTATGAAAATATTAAAATTATTTTAATTAAATTAGAATATAGTGGTGAAGAAGTACACACTATTATTTATTAAATATTTAATAAAAATATTTACTTATAATTAATTATTAAAAAAACAAAAAAGATGTTTCGGTAATACAAAAAATTATTACAAATTTAACAATTATTGATAAGACAAACTTTAAAATTTAATGTGAAATAACCAATTATTTATATTCAGAATTTTAGAAACAATTTAAACATGTAAGAAATCGAACTACGCGAACCGATCTCGAACTTATCGAACCTAACTCGAACTTATCGAACCGAAATCGAACTTATCGAACCGAACCGAACTCGAACTGTTCGCAAACAAAGACGAACTGAACCACATGGTTCGCGAACATATTCGATCGAGCAATCGAATATAACACACTAACACTATGTGCGAACTCGACTTGACTAGGCGAGCAACTCGAATTCCAAACGAACCAAACTCGAACCGAACCGAACCGGTTCACGAATATTTCGGTTCGTTTACAGCCCTAGTGAAGTTGGTTATGATGATACTTGTAGACACTCGAAATTTTCCTTGCCCTAATACCAATGTGACGCCCCCAAATTCAGGTACTTGAAACCCGAACTTAGTGATACACGATATCATTTCTATGAGCGGAATAATTTCATAAAATAGATAAATGATATCGTGTAGCACCAAGTTCGGGTTTCAAGTACCTGAATTTGGGGGCGTCACAGGTTGGTATCAGAGCTTTAGGTTAGAAACCATATGTGGGGGAATACCTTAGGCTATAACCTTAAGCTAGATAGAAAGTTGAAAAACAAATAACTCAAATAGAGTTTAAAGGAGATGAATTAAGGAAATTCATCGTAAAATAAAATAAAAAATAACTTATATAAAACTATTGTTTGTTATGTGTATATATTATGTACTAATCAAGACAATTTGTGTATAGATGTCAGGAATGGAAAGGATTAGAAGACTCTAATGTCATAAAGAAAGAGCAAATCACTCCGCCTGAAAGCAACCAAGATGATGTAATCATTTTGGAAAATATAGAACAAGAACCAGAAACGGTGTTATTAATAGATAGTGATTCAGACACTGAAGTTGGAGCTGGCCAAGCATCAACGAAAGTGCATAATCTAAAGAACAAGTTGTTATGTTTGGAAAGATTGTTGAAAGTGGAAAGGCTACTAAACAGCCAGTTGCAAAAGGCGTTAATCGAAACAATGGAAGAACAAGATAAGTTGAAGGTTCAAATTGAACAGATGGGAGCCAAATACAGTAAATCGTGTGCAGCTCCAAGCCAGAAAGGGAAAAGAAAAATGAATGACCGTGATTTAGGAAATTTTGATTTTAATCAAGGGAACTTCAAGAAAGTAGGAACGTGTGCGAACTATAATCGGAAACATGAAGGCGTATGTATCAAAGAACAAAATGTATGCTATAATTATGGATGTGAAGGACATATCTCATCTTATTGTCCTGATCCGAAGCAATGCGTATGTTTTGTCTGTGGGTTGATAGGTCATCAGGAAAAGACTTGTCCAGGATCTAAGGAAGGCGTAAGAAATGAATAAGATAAGTAAAATAGGATTATATATAGTATGTATAGGTGTGAAATGTATTACTTTTGCATAAGTATCATGCTGAATCCTGACTTTTGTTGTCACTAAGGGATAGTAAGTGACTATGGCAGACTGTATTGTGTAATGAAAAGTACTATGTACTAGTTTGAATATGAATATAAATGTTATGATATTATTATATGTCAAGATGGTATGTTGATTAAATGATAATTTGTTAATCCAACAAGCTGAATTTGGGAATCCAGCAAGCTGAATTGGTCTAAATCTAGAATTTTATATTCTATCTTTTATGATACCATTAATAATGGTATATGAATGATAAGATAATAATTTTTAAGGTTTTGTTTAACTAGATAATGCCGCCAAGAAAACAAAATCGAAACCAAAGGGCAGAAGGTCAAGCAAACCCAATGCAGAACCTTGCAAATATGTTGGCACAAGCCATGCAAACTAGAGCACCAGCAGCAAGAAATCGACCAGATAATCAATTGGCGAACTTCAAAGACTTCAAGGCCGTCGGATCGCCTGAATTCAAAGGAACGACTGACCCTATAGAAGCCCAAACTTGGGTAAAGGAATAGAAAAAGCGTTTGTAATTGCTAGGGTAGCGGAGGAGCAAAAGACAGCTTTTGTTACGTACATGTTGAAAGGGGAAACGAACTTCTGGTGGGAGGCTATCCAAACTCGAGCCGGAGCAGAAGTGGTGACATGGACAAGGTTTAAAGAACTGTTCTTCGAGAATTACTTCTCGTCCAGTATGCAGGATAGGATGGAGGTCAGATTTCTAGAATTGAAACAAGAAAATATGACCGTCTCAGAATACGCCGCCAAGTTTAACGAATTAGCTAGGTTCGCTCCACAACAAGTGAATACTGAAGCAAGGAAGACACAAAGGTTCGAACATGGGCTGAAACCCTGGATCTACAATAAGGTTGCAATGCTGCAGATTAATTTGTTTGGATCGTTATTGGAAAAAGCTATCATCATCGAAGGAGGAAGTGAGGCCATGAGCCTCTATAACAAGGAAAAGAAGAATAAGGGTAAGGTTGAAGGAAAAGTTAAGGTGGACGAAAACAGTGGAAGTGTAAGTGGGAAAAGAAAGTGGATGAATTCTGGAAGTATTGGTAATAGTCAGAGAGGAATAAGGAAAAAGGTGGGACCATGTGTAAATTACGGGAAGAATCACTCAGGTGAGTGTCTTATGAGAAAGTTTGTGTGCTACAAGTGCGGGCAGGAGGGACACATGTGACGCCCCCAAAATAGGTTCAATACCAACCCATTCGGAGTCGCCAAATACATGGTACAGAATTCTAAATACAAATCTTTTATAATAAAAGGTCGTGAGAAATACGACCATACAACTATGAATTTCAATGCAAATCGTATATAATACGAAATATAAATATTCAAATTCATTCCTTATTCCTTACCATTAGTGTCTCACTATTTTTATAGAATAATGAGGACTTCTACAGATCTAACTCTGATCATCACACTGTTCCCCGACTAGTCCCGGCTATATTCTCATTTCCTGAAGAGAACAATAGATGAAAAGGGTGAGCTCAACTAGCCAATAAATAATATTATGACTAAGATAATGGAAAATAAATTATCGTTAGTCTTCAACAATTCAGATAAAATATTATGGACAACAAATTTTAGATCAATATTCGCAGAGAAAATAACAATTCATTAAAAGAGTTAAGTAGAGAATGAAGTCTACTATCTTCTATGATTTAAAAGTCCATCATCAATATTTTATCCATGTAACATCAATCAATAGACATCTCGAATCAAATATTCATCTTTGCACTACGGGCCAAAGATATTCATTTGTATCACCAACTAGTCATGTTCATCTCAACACCTATTCATCTTTGTACTACGGGCCAAAGATATTCATCAGATAATCATTCATCTTGCACTACAGGCCAAAGATATTCAATTATATCACCATTTAGGACTGACGATGATGAAAAATATTTTAAAGAACGAATCCAGTAAGATAAAGGACAAGGATTAAGGATTCGTATTTTAGTTTATCCAAGTTCAAAAATACTTCATAATAACACTTTGTGGAGCAAAATTCAAGAATATAGCTCAAAACTTGGATCTAATCAAAGATAGGAACCATAACATATAACTCGAACAAATAAAAGAAAAATAAATTTTTCTGTGAATAGTACCGTATTTGTGAATAGTGCCGTATACGTGAATAGTAACCCCGACATGAAAAAGATAAAAATTTTATAAGAAAAATCTTACTTTGTGAATAGTACTCGTGAATAGTACCGTATTCGTGAATAGTACTGTATACGTAAATAGTGCCGTATACGTGAATAGTAACCCCGACAAAAAAAGTAAGAATTTCATAATAAAATCCATGCCAATATTTTGGTATAATGATATTGAGAAGAATAACATCATTTACGAAAGAAAATAACATCTCTTACTTTAACAGGAGAGTAGTTTTGGCTGGAATATCAGATATTATGTGGACGAAGACTTGCACTGCTATCAACACTCAAAGTATCTAAATACTCACAAGAAATACGTTCAATATTATAGAGAGAAAATTTTCTGATTCTGGTGTGATTTTCATTTCTAACTAAGCACCCTATTTATAGGAAAATGATAAGACACCAAAGCTTACTTTTTTAACCATTAGCACACCACGGATGAATTCCAACTTCACCCACCACTTTTGAAAAATCCAACCCACATGTTTATTTACATATAATATATATATATATATATATATATATATATATTAAAACATTGTTAAAAGAATTCCAATTATATTTTTTTTCTTCCACTTCATTTAATTTTTATGCCGTAAATTTATTATAACAATATCACCACTTCAAATTATAAAATTATACTATTATATTATCACATTATAATTTTATAATGTAATATTATAATAATATATTTGAATGAATTAATTTTATCGGAGAAGATAAAATTCTAATTTTTCAACAAATGTCTCATACTAAAAATTCTTTCCTTTATATCAAAATTGAATAAATATTTACTCATCATATTTATCAATAATTTAATTATTCACAAATAATATTACAGAACTACAATATTGACAACCAGGTCGTTCCCAGGAAAGAGGGGGCTTTCTGATAAGGATTTCTTCTTACTGTCGCGCAATTAGATTAACCTAACCCCTTTCCTCGACAGAACTTCCTTAGACATTGTCAATAATGCTATCTAATAATATTATTCAAATAATATGAATTATTGATTTGATAATATGAAATAGTGTGCAGTGATAATTATTAAATCAATAATACAAAATATCAACGGTAGCAATTATTGAATCAATCATATAAAATATCAACGTCGCAATTATTGAATCAATAATATAAAATATTAACATAACAATTATTGAATCAATAATATAAAATATTGAACAGTAATTACTGTAACAATAATTGAGTAAGTGTCTTCTTACGTAAGAATCAATAATTAGAATTACTGTCCAATACCGTGTGCTACTGTGCAACACCGCGTATTATTGTATTTTAACCACCGGGTATTTCAACAGTTCTAACTGTAACAACTACGCCGTTATTTTTAGAAAAACTCATTCTTGTCGTTTTTTTCATCCGACAATTATTCCGTTATGGGGCCCACAGATGGCTGCGCCGTCGTACGAATATTCCCCGACAATAAGAATATTCCACGACCAAACGAATATTTCCCGACACAATGAATATTTTATTACCACTTGCTAACTTTGAAAAATTTGCACATTTCACCCAGGACTTATCACATTTATCAAATCATCACTTTACTATTTCAAAATAATATATAAAAAAACTTAAATATTTATTTATAAAATTTGGGGTCTTACAACCTCCCCTCCTTATGAAATTTCGTCCTTGAAATTGACGTACGTACCTGGTATGTCGAAAAGGTGAGGATATCTCGCTTTCATTTCTGATTCTAACTCCCAAGTCATTTCGTCAATTTTATGGTTTCTCCATAAAACTTTGACTTGTGGTATAACCTTTGAGCATAGAACATGTTCCTTCTTATCCAAGATCTTGACTGGTACCTCCTCGTACGTTAAATCTTCGGATATCTCGTCTGGTTCTAAATCAATAATGTGGTTTGGGTCCTTCACATATTTACGAGGCACAGATATGTGAAAAACGTTATGAACACGAGACATGCTTGGAGGTAAAGTGAGTCTATTAGCCACCTTTCCTACTCGGTCAAAGATCTCAAATGGACCAATGAATCGTGGATTGAGCTTTCCTCTCTTGCCAAATCTCGTAAATCCCTTCCATGGAGCAACACGTAACAATACATGATCCCCAACATTAAATTCCACGTCCTTTCGATGAAGATCCGCATAGCTCTTTTGTCGATCTTGTGCGGTTTGTATCCATTGCCGGATCATTTGAATCTTATCCGTAATCATACGTACTAACTCCGGTCCCAACAATGTTGCTTCATCCACCTCATCCCAACATACTGGAGAGCGACACTTTCGTCCATACAACGCTTTGAATGGAGCCACGCCTATATTTGAGTGATAACTGTTGTTGTAGGAAAATTCTACCAATGGTAAGTACTTATCCCAACTTCCTTTGAAATCAAGAACATAAAGTCTCAATAGATCTTCAAGAGTTTGAATAGTCCTTTACGATTGCCCTTCCGTTTGAGGATGATATGCAGAACTGAATCGTAAATCCGTGCCCATAGCTTTCTGCAAACTGATCCAAAATCGTGAAGTAAATCTGGGGTCACGATCTGAAACTATGGATACTGGCATGCCATGCAATCTCATAATCTCATTCACGTACATACGAGCAAGACGTTCAAGGGAATAAGTCTCCCGTATCGGCAAGAAATGAGTAGACTTGGTTAATCTATTGACAATAACCCAAATCGCATCTATGCCTTGAGAAACTTTGGGAAGACCCATAACAAAAGCCATGGTAATGTGTTCCCACTTCCACTTTGGAATCTCAAGTGGTTGCAATGGACCTTTTGGCACTTGATGCTCCGCCTTGACACGTTGACACGTTAAACACCTCGAGATGAACTCCGCGATCTCTCTTTTTCTATTGCTCCACCAAAATATATGTCGAAGATCACGATACATTTTGGTACTCCCAGGATGGATTGCAAACGGTGTGTTGTGTGCCTCCATCATGATTCTATGCTTCAAGTCAGAATCGTTAGGAACACAAAGTCTGGAGTTGACTCTAAGTATTCCTTCTTCATCGATTCTTGCTTCTGGAATAGCACCTTCTTGCTCATATTCATCAGCTTCGGGTCTGTAGCTTGAGCAGCTTTAACTTTATAAATCAAAGCTGGTTCTACGTGTATACTTGACATCATCGCATGGGTCCCCAGAGTCTTGAACTCTATCTTCATCTTTTGTAAATCACACAAAATAGTTCTTGATAGCATCGCATTCGTTCCCGCATATGATCTTCTACTCAACGCGTCAGCTACCACGTTCGCTTTTCCATGATGGTATTGGATGGTATGATCATAATCTTTCAACAGCTCAAGCCAACGTCGTTGTCGCATGTTGAGTTCCTTTTGAGTGAAGAAATATTTAAGACTCTTATGATTCATATAGATCTCCACTTTCTCTCCATACAGGTAGTGTCTCCGGATCTTCAACGCGAAAATGACTGCTGCCAACTCTAGATCATGAGTAAGATAATTCCTCTCATATTCTTTGAGTAGTCACGAGGCATAGGCTATGAATTTCCCATGTTGCATGAGAACACATCCTAACCCTTTGCCTGAAGCATCGCTGTAAATGACAAATCCATCCAAACCAGATGGTATCGTCAGAACAGGTGCCGAAATGAGTCTTTTCTTGAGCTCTTGGAAGCTCTTCTCGCATTCCTTGTTCCATACGAATTTTTTATCTTTCCGAGTCAGCTGAGTTAATGGAGTAGCGATTCAAGAAAATTCTTTCACGAATCTCCGATAATAACTAGCTAAGCCCAGGAAGCTACGTATTTCGGTCACCGACTTAGGTTGTTCCCAACTTTGTATGGCTTCAATCTTCGCCGGGTCAACAGATACTCCATGTTTAGATACCACGTGCCCAAGGAATGCTACTTCCTCAAGCCAGAACTCGCACTTCTTCAACTTGGCATAAAGCTTTTTATCACGAAACCTTTGGAGTACCAACTTCAGGTGGTGCTCATGATCTTCACGGTTTTTGGAATAGATGAGGATGTCATCAATAAAGACAACCACAAACTGATCCAAATATTCCTTAAATACACGGTTCATCATGTCCATAAAAGCGGCAAAAGCATTAGTCAATCCAAAGACATGACTAAGAATTCATAATGCCCTTATCGAGTTTTGAAAGCAGTCTTTGGAATATCCTCAGTTTTAATCTTCAGCTGATGATATCCAGGACGAAGATCGATCTTTGAGAAGAATTGTGCTCCTTGCAACTGGTCGAACAGGTCATCAATACGAGGTAGCGGATACCGATTCTTGATGGTGACATGGTTCAACTCCCGATAGTCAATACACAGTCGCATACTCTTGTCTTTCTTCTTTACGAATAAAACAGGAGCACCCCAAGGAGATGGACTAGGACGTATAAAACCGATGTCTAACAACTCCTGTAGTTAGCCCTTTAACTCCTAAAGTTCAATAGGAGCCATTCGATATGGGGTTTTAGAAATGGGTTTTGTACCGGGTTCAAGGTCAATAAAGAATTAAACTTCACGTTCTGGGGGTAGACCGGGAAGTTCTTCGAGAAATACATTAGGAAACTCATTAACAACAGAAATATCATTCAAACCTAACATATTCTGGTTTAGATCAGTGACATGTGCTAAGAAAGCTTGACATCCGTTTTTTAATAAATGAATAGCTTTATGACTTGAAATGACATTGACTGATTTTAG
The DNA here is from genome assembly GCA_020205555.1 of Panax stipuleanatus. Lineage (NCBI taxonomy): Eukaryota > Viridiplantae > Streptophyta > Magnoliopsida > Apiales > Araliaceae > Panax > Panax stipuleanatus. The sequence continues at coordinate 162,971,861 of CM035117.1, forward strand.
TGGTTTGGTGGTTTGGATTCGCACAACAGGTTGATTAAGAATATGAAAACTAACAACCTTACGAAAACAATCAATTTTGGCATGATAAATGGTTAACCAGTCAATTCCTAAAATCATGTCAAATGCAAGTATTTTCAAAGATATAAGATCAACAGGTAGGGTGAGGGTACCAATTTGAATCAAGCAAGATTTGTAAACTGTGGATGTAACAAAGGTTTCTCCCAACGGAGTTTCAACAGATAAGTCAAAGTCTAATTTCTCAGGTGTCAAGTTCAAACGTTGAGCACAAGCAGGTGAAATAAAAGAATGGGCAGCACCGGTATCTAATAAGGTGTAAACTTCGCAAGAGTTTATTATTAGCTTACCCGTAATAACCTCGTTTGGTTTCCTTGCTTGTTGGGCAGTCACGACAAAAGCCCTCCCGGAACCACTGACTTCGACTTATCCGGAACAGCTTTAGGAATCACCACCCCTGCTGGACTTGGTTTCGCTATGGGACACACTCGAGCTATATGTCCTTCCTTTCCACAGTTATAGCACACCTTGGACTGCTGTGTGCAGTTGGGACTGATGTGTCCCTCTTGCCCGCATTTATAGCATACGATCGGAGGTCGTTCTCCTCCCCTAGAAACAGTTGATGTTGGTGCTGCTGTCGATGTTTTCACGTTCTCATTGTTGTACCTTCTCTTCTTAAAATCTCCCCCCGACTCACTTCTTCTATTATCATGGCCACGATTACCACCGGAGTGGTTACCACTTCTATCATGATACTTTCCTCCCTGCTGGTTGTCATTGTTCCGATGACTGCTGCCACCAGTACGACCTTGGTTGTTGTCCCTTGGTTGAACATAATTATTATCTCTTTCTAATAACTAGGCCTTGTTCACTACATCTGAATATAGAGAAAATTTGTGAGACATGAGGTATTGATGAATTTCTGGTTTCAAACCTCTTAGAAACATCCGCGTCATATGTTTCTCGTTCTCCACCAAATGAGGTGCGAACCGGGATAACTCCGCGAACTTAGCCTCGTACTGGGACACCGTCATGTTGTTCTGTTCCAGTCTGATAAATTCTACCTCCTTCATATGACGAATACTTTCTGGAAAGTACTTGTCATTAAATAGTTTTTGGAACTCCTCCCAAAACATCTTGAGTGCGGCAGGCTTGGTACGCTTCACGGATTCCCACCAGTAATCTGCCTCTCCACGGAACATAAACGTGGCGAATGGAACCTTTTGCTCCTCCGTGCATCCTAAGACATCAAATATCTTGGTAATTTGCTTAACCCATGTTTCCACCTTGATTGGATCCAGCTTTCCCAAAAACTCTAGTGGTCCCAACTCTTTGAACTGCTTGACAGTGACAAGCCGCGAGTTGTTATTTCCACCTGTATTATGAACACGAGTCTCCCTCGTCTGGTTTTGCATGAACTGCAAAAAGCTTCTAAACATCCCATCATTCATCGGCTGATCGATGGTGTTGTTTACAGGAGGAATATTGTCTTCCTATTACACGTTCTCCTGGTTGGTGATTAAATGTGTCTCAATGGTCTCATTCACTCCATTGCTTAGATTTTCAGCTGCCATTCTCAAATACTGCCATAAAACAAGGGTTAATTAAATAAATTAACCTATCACATATTAACCCTATGTTCCGACCGACCAATTAAATACCAAATAAGCTTAGGTAGGACACACTAGCGAAGGTTTTACTCGTCTCTCCCCTCCTAGTTCTATTCCCAGATCTCCGCTATAGATTATATCCCTAAGCTCTGATACCAACTATGACGCCCCCAACATAGGTTCAATACCAACCCATTCTGAGTTGCCAAATACATGGTACAGAATTCTAAATACAAATCTTTTATAACAAAAGGTTGTGAGAAATACAACCATACAACTAAGAATTTCAATGCAAATCGTATATAATACAAAATATAAACATTCAAATTCATTCCTTATTCCTTACAATTATTGTCTCACTATTTTTATAGAATAGTGAAGACTTCTACAGATCTAACTCTGATCATCACACTGTTCCCCCACTAGTCCTCGTGATATTCTCATTTCCTGAAGGGGACATTAGATGAAAAGGGTGAGCTCAACTAGCACAGTAAACAATATTATGACTAAGATAATAGAAAATAAATTATCGTTAGTCTTCAACAATTCAGATAAAATATTATGGACAATAAGTTTTAAATCAATATTCACAACGAAAATAACAATTCATTAGAAGAGTTAAGTAGAGAATGAAGTCTACTATATTCTATGATTTAAAAGTCCATCATCAATATTTTATCCCTATAACATCAATTAATATACATATCGAATCAAATATTCATCTTTGCACTACAGGCCAAAGATATTCATTTGTATCACCAACTGGTCATGTTCATCTCAACAGCTGTCCATCTTTGCACTACGGGTCAAAGATATTCATCAGATAATCATTCATCTTTGCACTACAGGCCAAAGATATTCAGTTATATCACCATTTAGGACTGAAGATGATGAAAAATATTTTAAAGAACGAATCAAGTGAGATAAAGGACAAGGATTAAGGATTCGTATTTTAGCTTATCCAAGTTCAAAAATAATCCATAATAACACTTTGTGGAGCAAAATTCAAGAATATAGCTCAAAACTTGAATCCAATCAAAGATAGGAACCTTAACATACAACTCGGACAAATAGAAGAAAAATAAATTTTTCTGTGAATAGTGCCGTATACGTGAATAGTAACCCCGACATGAAAAAGATTGAAATTTCATAAGAAAAATCATACTTCGTGAATAGTACTCGTGAATAGTACCGTATTCGTGAATAGTGTCGTATACGTGAATAGTAACCTCGACGGAAAAAGTAAGAATTTCATAATAAAATCCATGCCAATATTTTGGTATAATGATATTGAGAAGAATAACATCATTTAAAAAAAATAACATCCCTTACCTTAACAAGAGAGTAGTTTTGGCTGGAATTTCGAAAATTATGTGGACGAAGACTTGCACTGCTATCAACACTCAAAGTATCTAAATACTCACAAGAAATACGCTCGATATTATAGAGAGAAAATTTTCTGATTCTGGTGTGATTTTTATTTTTAACTAAGCACCTTATTTATAGAAAAATGTTAGAACACCAAAGCTGACTTTTTTAACCATTAGCACACCACGGATGAATTCCAACTTCACCCACCACTTTTGAAAAATCCAACCCACATGTTTATTTACATATAATATATATATATATATATATATATATATATTAAAATATTATTAAAAGAATTCTAATTATATTTTTTTTTCCACCTCATTTTATTTTTATGCCGTAAATTTATTATAACAATATCACCACTTCAAATTATAAAATTATACTATTATATTATCACATTATAATTTTATAATGTAATATTATAATAATATATTTGAATTAATTAATTTTCTCGGAGAAGATAAAATGCCAATTTTTCAACAAATGTCTCATACTAAAAATTCTTCCCTTTATATCAAAATTGAATAAATATTTACTCATCATATTTATCAATAATTTAATTATTCACAAATAATATTACAGAACTACAATATTGACAACCAGGTCGTTTTCAGGAAAGAGGGGGCTTTCCGATAAGGATTTCTCCTTACTGGCGCACAATTAGATTAACATAACCCTTTTCCTCGACAGAACTTCCATAAACATTGTCAATAATGCTATCTAATAATATTATTCAAATAATATGAATTATTGATTTGAGAATGTGAAATACTGTGCAGTTACAATTATTGAATCAATAATACAAATCATCAACGGTAGCAATTATTGAATCAATCATATAAAATATCAACGTAGCAATTATTGAATCAATAATATAAAATATCAACGTAACAATTATTGAATTAATAATATAAAATATTGAACAGTAATTACTGTAAAAATAATTGAGTAAGTGCCTTCTTACGTAAGAATCAATAATTAGAATTACTGTGCAATACCGTGTGCCACTGTGCAACACCGCGTATTACTGTATTTTAACCACCGGGTATTTCAACAGTTCTAACGGTAACAACTATGCCGTTATTTTTAGAAAAACTCATTCTTGTCGTTTTCTTCATCCGATAATTATTCCGTTATGGGGCCCACAGATGGCTACGCCGTCGTACGAATATTCCCCGACAATAAGAATATTTCACGACCAAACGAATATTTCCTGACACAATGAATATTTTATTACCATTTGCTAACTTTGAAAATTTTGCACATTTCACCCAGGACTTATCACATTTATTAAATCATCACTTTACTATTTCAAAATAATATATAAAAAAAATTAAATCTTTATTTATAAAATTTGGGGTCTTACAACACATCTCTCCTTATTAACGCATGTACTCCTAGAGTCCTACCTGTATACTCTGTTATTCAAATGTGATAGTCTTATCATAATACTTGTGTATATCCTGCTGTTAGATGCCCCGTGTATCCAGCTTGCCTCTTATAGGATAAATCTTATCTGCTCATAGCAGACTATGTAACTTATCTATAAATATTATACATGGTCACCGCGGTTGGTGTGTGACTTAACAGCATCAATTACTTGTGATCGTTTATGGTATCAGAGCCTTCCATCACAATGTCTTCTTCCTCTGCCTCATCTCATGCAACAGACCTCAACCCAAATTCGAATACACCTTACCTGTTATTCCACCCATGACCAATTCCTTCCTTTCCCATAAGCTTGGTCCTACAAACTACCTTATGTGGCGAGCCCAGATGTTACCTTTCCTCAAGAGTCATTCCTTGTACAAGTTTGTTTCCGGTGATCATCCTGCTCCACCTGAAACCATTACCGTTGCTGATAACCCCACACCACAGTCTAACCCTTTATTTACTATTTGGAGTACCCAAGATCAAGCTGTCATGAGCTTATTGATTGCTTCTCTTCTTGAGGAGATTGTGTCGTTGATCATTGATGCCACTACTTCCCATCAGATGTGGAGTATCCTGTATCGGACGTTTGCCTCCTCTTCCAATACCCGCATACTACACCTTAATTTACAACTCCATCAACTAAAGCAAGGAGATAGCAGTGTTACTGTCTTTCTTCATAAGGCAAAATCTATTGCCGACACTCTTGCAGCGGCTGGTAAGCCTATTTCTGATACTGATTTGAATATTTATATTTTTCGTGGCTTGCGAAATGAATTTTCTAATATTGTGTCTACTCTCGCTACTCGTGATGAGCCCCTTCCTTTTGCTGACCTGCTTAGTCTGCTCTTAAGTCACGAATTTATTATTGGTTCTTCTATGGAAACTCTTTCTATCAATGAGGGTGACTTCAGCCCTACTCCTGCTGCTCACATGGTTAATCGCCAGCCCAATCCTCGTGATGATAGGGTCTCTAATCATGGTCGAAATCCTCGTCCCTTCAATGGCTCCAATTGGTCCAATCGAAATCCTGCTAGCCTTGGTAACCCATAAAATTCTGGCCGTTCCAATCAGCCAAACACATTTCTCTCGAGAAATTATCATAGCCAAGGGAATTATCATGGTCACAACAGAAACAATCGCGGCTCTTGTCAGATCTGTGGGGGACACAACCACATTGCAACCACCTGCTTTCAACGGTTTGTTCAGTCACCGGCTCCTGCTGCTAATATGGCTAGCCACTCCCTTAGCACCTCTGCCTATTCTTCTCCATCTTTGGCTCCACACAATTGGATTCCAGATACGGGTGCCACACATCATGCCACACCTGAACCCGGTGCTCTCCATACTGCTGCTGAATACTCTGGCAGTGATCAATTACTAGTGGGCAATGGTAAGGGTTTACCTATTACACATATTGGTTCCTCTAGTTTGAATACTATATCCCGTCCCTGCAAACTGACTAACATTCTTCATGTTCCTGCTCTTCATAAATCTCTAATGTCTGTTCAAAAATTCTCCACTGATAATAATGCTTATTTTGAATTCCATCCTAACCACTTTGTTGTTAAGGATCGCACCACGGGGGACCCTCTACTTTCCGGCCGGAGTAATCACGGATTGTACCAGTTTTCAAATTCTTTCCCTAGTTTTCCCTCCGTTTTTCATGCAGAAAGAACATCCATAGACACTTGGCACTCTCGTTTGGGACACCCACATGAACGTGTACTCAAGACTATTATTAATAAATTTTCCTTGCCGTGTTTTAATAGGACCTTTAATAATGTTTGTACTGCTTGTCAACTAGGCAAGTCTTCTAAGTTGTCATTCCCTTTATCAAATAAAAACAATTATTCTAAACTTCAATTGCTTTTTAGTGATGTTTGGGGACCTTACCCATGTTTGTCGAGTGAGGGTCATTGCTACTTTGTTTTATTTGTGGATGCTTGTACAAGATTCACATGGTATTTTCCACTCTCTCAAAAATTTGAAGTTTATTCTGTCTTTGAAAAATTCAAGGTACTTGTTGAAAATCAATTTGATACAAAAATTAAAGAAGTTCAAACTGATTGGGGAGGAGAGTATAGAACACTTCATAAATTCTTGCAAAACATGGTATTTTGCATCGCCTATCTTGTCCACATACACATGAACAAAATGGCTTAGTTGAGCGACGCAATAGACATATTGTAGAAACTGGCTTATCTCTTATGGCACATGCATCCATACCATCAAACTTTTGGCATTTTGCGTTTGATACGGCAGTCTATTTGATAAATCGAATGCCCTCTTCAGCTCTTCCTAATATCTCCCCTTTCCAATGTCTCTTCAACAAAGTTCCACATTATCTCAATTTAAAAACATTTGGTTGTTTATGTTTTCCATATCTTCGTCCCTATAATCGTCATAAGGTCCAATATCGTTCATCTCCCTGCCTTTTCTTAGGATATAGCAATCTTATGTTGGGTATCGCTGCTTAGATTTACAGCCACAAAGGTTCTATATTTCAAGGCATGTAAAATTTAATGAAAATAATTTTCCTTATGCTACTCGTGTCCCTAAAACTTTGGATGTTTCACGTATGCAGACAACATTTGCTCCTTGGTTACACTTTCCATGGCCATCCCCCCCATCCCCAACAACACCATCTCTCCCACTCCTACTACCGTATCCCCTCCGGTTGATCCTTCTACACCTCCTACACCCCTCTCTTCATCACTACATCCGACCAGCTCCCTCAATGAACCATGTACACTGCCTTCTCCTACTAATAGCATTGACCTCATTGTCGATCTTCGACACACAACTCCTTCTCCTACTCGGCCTCATACTCGTAGCATGGGTCCTCCCCCAACAGTTCTCACGACTTCCACGTCTAAAATTCTTGAACCATCATCCTTTACTACTGTAAATCTGTCACCACAGTGGCGTACAACCATGTCTCAGGAAATTGATGCCCTCATGAAAAATGGCACTTGGACCCTTATTCCATTTCATCACGGCATGAATGTTGTTGGATGTAAATGGGTGTTCAAACTGAAACGGAAAGCTAATGGTGATATTGAACGCTATAAGGCCCGTTTGGTCGACAAAGGATTTCATCAAGAACATGGTATTGATTATGACGAGACATTGTAACGACCAGGAATTTTTAAGCTTCTTATTAATTTTATATGTGATTTTAAATTTTTGAGAGTTAATTTTTCAAACTTATTTAAACCTTTTGTGGTTATTTGCTTAAGTGATTTAACCTATGCTAATAAATGCTAGAATTTTATTAAAGGGAATCACTAGTGGTTATTTAAATTAGTAGATTAATCCTGAGACTTTTATATCAGAATATTAATAAAAGTGTTAGTAAATTATATATTCAAATTTCTTGAATATAGTGTAGAGATTTAATCGTGATTAATTATTTATATTTGAGTAATTAATTGATAACGTATGAAATTATTATTGTTGTTGATTTATAATTATTATGAGTAAATAATAATTAATGAATTGGGAGTAATTAATTAATTATGTATTGATTTATAATTATTATGAATAAATAATAATTAATGAGTAAAAGATTAATAAATATAATAATATTATATTTACTTGGTTAATTGATTAATTGTTATATGCATGTATATGTTATATTAAACCTTTAGTATAAGGTAGTTACCTTTATATATTGTATAAGATGCAGGGTAACATATTTGATATGGCTATATAATATGTATTTAGACTATATAATAAATTTAATTACTTTATGTGAGTTACATTATATTATGACTTATGTAACATAATATGGGTGGTAGACATTAATGTATGCCCTAGTGACATATAGTAATAAACAATTATTAATAGATAAATGATTTCAATACGTTAGTATAATGATTATAGTAACAGTTATTATAATAATAATACCAAACTGCTTTATATTCGGTGTTAAAATAATGTACATGGATTATATGGTTGGTGTATATGTACCTACTTGATACATCATATTATTAATTGTAATAACATGTTAACACCCATTTAAATACATATGGAATGGATACATGTAACTTAAATATATACTATGTGTATATATATAATCTAGATTATTTATTAACTAAGTGTTAGACTTATACACCCATTTGCAAGTTGCTGAGTTAACTAGCCTCTCCACTTCTTCTCTTCACGTGAACACAATAAGCTAGCTACACTATAGCTCTTCTCAAATTCAGCAATATAGGAGTAATGATTGTAGAAGATGTGGGATTCATGATTGAATTCACCCACTATCACCAACCATTCCTTGCCCATTGTATAATCTGGATTTCCATTGTTTGCAAAGTCATGGACTGGTTATCCATTTGCCTATATAATGAGCTTCTCCTTCTTAATTTACATTGCTGAGATTTTCTCTAAGTTTAGAATGGAGCTTGTATTATGAGAGTTCAACTGAGTTGAGGGAGAGTATTATTGCAGCTAGTCCATTTCTCACAGAGGTACAATTTCGTTTCCATGTTCTGTTTCTGAGATTTCTAGATTTTGATTTCAATTGATCATGGATTGATTGTTAAGTTGATTGGAACATGATTGTTAGGGGGTATATAAGTTTTTATATATGTTAGAATTATGTTAGGACTTGTCTGGAACGATTTTGGTTGGAAAATTTTGATTTGGGCTAGCTCACTGCCGAAACTGCACAGCTTCTGGCCTGGCCGCCAGCCTGCGCAGCTGCGCCAGTATTGCACTGGCCAGCGGCGCAGCTGCGCCAGTGCCTGTCTGCAGAAAATTTTTCTGTTTTGCTACCTGTTCATGCTAACTTGTGGTACTAGTTTGGATTAAGCATACTAGCATGAGTGATATATATATATATATATATATATATGGATGTATTGAGGCAATGTAAGCATGTTTCACTAATAGTTGCATAAGTAATTATAGTTTGGAATAAGCTTAGCGTTTAATAAACTAACTTCGAATATGGAAACAAACTCGATATGTATACTTGCCATGATTGTATTCTGACCTTGCAAGCATGATAGCATGACTTAGAATTGTATGGGAGACACGTTGACCTAGGTATACGAGTTTCATAATATAATATAAGCATGTGAACCCCACTATTGAACATTTCTAACGAAAGATCTAAGTTTCAAAGGTGAACTTTAACATATAGATATTGTGTATGCGTTCTAATTGGACAAACATGTTAGTATGGTCCAAATGGACATGAACACTAAGTCTAATGTGGTAGAACATACTAGCATACTTGATCGTAAGTTAAGATATTTTAAAATAAGAAACTTAAGAACTTTGAAAAGAGAACTTAACCAAGACTTAGTGTACTTTGCAAATGAAAACTTAGAATGTGGAAGCTAATTAGCATTGATTACCATATGAATTGTATTATGATCATGCAAGCATGTTTATTAGGATGTCATTATGCCTATAGACATATTGACATGAGCATCCTTTTGTTAAAGCATGGATTTCACATATGCACGTATTCATAGAAAATGAGTCTCAAATATGAACTATGTTATTTGAAGTATATTTGTGTAGTATACCCAAGCATACATATTAGGTATTGTGTAGCCTTGTTTTGAGATAGTATGACCGGAGTAGTAAACCTGTGAAGTATGAACTTGTTTAACTTAAGGTTTACCGGCATGAATACATATGATTATTAAATTAGATTAGGATGAGCATGATAGTCTCGAATGAAAAATTTTAACTTGATAAGTATGTGTATTAGTGTAATGGCAATAGTTGTATGCTAGGGTTACGCCAGGACACTTTCAGGCCCGAACAATTTGCTTAAGTCGGATTTTAACAGTTAACATATTATGATGCTATAAATGGTATGTTTGATATTGAACGTGATCTTATGTGATAGAATTATATAATGATTAGATGTTTGTTAAGTGTAGACTTATATTAGTTTATACATACTAATTGGAAGAGACCTGACTTGTTAATGTTAGGTCGTTCCAACACAGTTTAATTAAAGCTAGAATTTATTTGTAGCTGAGCAAACAGGCAAGTTTTCGAACTTCACTCTTTGATTGTGCAAGTTCTTTTGAACCCGTTATTGTATTATTTGCAAGTTCCCTGACTTACACTTATTATTTGTGCAAGTTCCCTATCTTACTCAAATTTATATTGAGCAAGGGTATTATTATATTGCAAATTTCCTAACTTCAGATGATTGTTATATTGAATGCAAGTATCCTAAATTCTTGCACTACTTTATTCAATGAATCGAGTAAGCGAGATTCTAAACTTCACCTTATTTGTGCAAGTTCCTATCCTTCTCATGTTGTTTTGAGCAGGTTATTATTGTATTGTGAAAGTTCCCCGAACTTCACATTTTGAGTATTGTGAAAGTTCTCCGAACTTCACATTTTGAGTATTGTGAAAGTTCCCTGAACTTCACACTTTGGTTATTGTGAAAGTTCCCCGAACTTCACACTTGGTTATTTTGCAAATTCCCGAACTTCATTTCTTTATTATGCAAGTTCTCTAAACTTATACAAACTCGTATATTGTGCAAGTATCTTATCTTTGTGTTTACTTTACTCAAAGAACGTTGTAAGAAAATGTCCTAACCTAGGAATTTACTTTATGCAAGGGATCTATTATGGTGAAATTCCCCGAATTTCACTCTTTGATGTTGTAAGTGTCTAAGCCTATGCATTTATTTTATGCAAGGAAATCTAGTATTGTGCAAGTTCTCCGAACTTCACACGTTGAGTATTGTGCAAGTTCCCCGAACTTCACACGTTGAGTATTGTGCAAGTTCCCCGAACTTACACAAATTCCTATATTGTGCAAATTCTAAACTTCACTTTGTGCAAGTTCTCTATCCTTCTCATTTGGTATTGAGTAGGTTATTGTTGAATCGAAAGTTGTTTACTTAATTGCTTGAACTTTATTTCCAAGCATGTTATTTAGTGGTTTAATTACTTATCAATTATTCCACATTGATATTATTGATGTCCGCACCTAGTGCATTTGAGCTCGTACAGTCTTGGACTTGTACATTATTCAAGGTCCTAAATTTCTTGAAACATGTCAGTAAGAGTCTGAACCTTTGCTCGGTCAGACTAGTGTATGAAGTTTTCTTTGAAGCTATCCAAACCAATTGATCGTAAGGACTCTTAGACGGAACAGAACACCCCTTATATGTAGGAGTGTGCCCAGGTATCTAACATATATGATACGAGTAAGCAGATTTAAGTGTTATGCATATTCACGTTGTGCCCGAGGCTGATCTCCTCGAGGTACTAAGTTTCTGTAGCCAGAAGCCAGTAATTCTAAAAAGGGTCAATTAGCTATTGAACCCATTGGAAAGTTATAGTTCAGAGTCTACTCGACTATCAGTCATTCTAAAGGCAATTATTATCTTTGCTTTTAATATTCATATTGTTGAATTGTTCAGATGTTCATAGTGTTGAATCATGCAGGTTGTTGAACCTTACAAATATTCATATTATTGAATCATTCTATCATTCGTATTGATTCGTTCAGATATTCATATTATTGAATCGTTCTAATATTCACATTGTTGAATCTTTAAGATATTCATTTTGTTGAAATCATTGTCAGATATTTTTTTTTCCATTCATCATGATATATCCTTTATTGTTGTATTTAAACTTGCTGAGCAAACTTGTTGCTCATTCTTGCTATATCATGACTTATATTGCAGTTACGCCCGAGCCCTCAGGGAAGGACAAGGGTAAAGGAAAGATTTAGGATGGTTTGCAAGGAGCAGACTTTATCTTTGTGATTTGTTTAATTACTGTTAATGTAATATGAACCCTAATGTTTATTCTAGGGTGTGTTTATATTGATGTATTAAGGTTATCGAATCTTGGGACTAGTAACACCTTTTGAATAAACGACGTAAGTTTATTATATTCCGCATTTTTAGTTATCGTATGTTGTTAGAGGTGGATGTTAGTATTGTATCGTGGCGACCGGACCAGGGTCAGAGGACCCGGATTCGGGGGTGCCACAGACATTCAGTCCCAGTGGTAAAACCTTCTACCATTCGACTGATTCTCTCACTTGCTATATCTTACTCTTGGCCTATACGTCAACTAGACGTCAACAATGCATTTCTTAATGGAACCTTACATGAAACTGTTCACATGGTTCAACCTCAAGGCTTTCGGGATCCAACCAAACCAGATCATGTCTGCCTGCTCAAAAAGTCACTTTATGGCCTCAAGCAAGCACCTCGTGCGTGGTATTCGTGTTTATCAACTTTTCTTATCAAGCACGATTTCCATTCTTCCAAATGTGATAGCTCTCTCTTCATTTTCAGTCATCATGACATTCACTTATATATCTTAGTATATGTTGATGATATAATTATCACTGGTTCGAGTGTGTTCGCTATTAACAACTTGATTTCATCCCTAAGTCAGGAGTTTGCCCTCAAGGACTTGGGTCCTTTGAATTTTTTTCTTGGCTTGGAAGTTCGACGCTCCTCTACTAGTGTATTTATTTCGCAAAAGCGATACATTGATAATCTTGTGGCTAAGTTTGGTATGCACACTGCTAATCCTGTTGCAACGCCACTGTCCCCTTCCATATCATTGACAAAGTCTGCTGGCCCTTTGTTTCTTGATACAATCAAGTATCGCCAGCTTGTTGGGGCACTGCAATACATACTTCTTACACGGCCTGAACTTTCCTTTGTGGTTAATAAGTTATGCCAATTTATGCATGAACCGCATGATGCTCATTGGGTTGTTGCAAAAAGGGTGTTGCGTTATCTTAAATCCACCTCTGTGAATGGTCTATTTCTACAACCACTTACTTCTCCATTTCACTTACATGCCTACACTGACTCAGATTGGGTAGGTGACCACGATGATAGACGCTCCACCGGAGGTTATGCCATTTACTTGGGTAGAAATCTCATCTCTTGGTCTGCTAAGAAACAAAGAACTGTTGCTCGTTCTTTAACGGAAGCTGAATACAAGGCCCTTGCGGATACCTCTGCTGAAATTACATGGCTAAAGTATCTACTGCATGAGTTGGGTGTTCGACATATTCCCTCCCCAACTATATGGTGTGATAATGTTGGTGCTACTTACCTTGCTGCAAACCCAATTTTTCATGCTCGAACCAAACATGTAGAGATTGATTTTCACTTTGTTCGGGAAAAAGTTACTACTGGTGAGGTCGTTGTTCGCTTCATCTCATCAAAAGACCAAATTGCAGATATTCTTACAAAGCCTCTGCACAAAACGCGTTTTCAGGTTCTACGCGACAAGCTCAATGCCGTTGCACCACCTTTCGCTTGAGGGGGAGTATTAACGTATGTATTCCTAGAGTCCTACCTGTATACTCTGTTATTCAAATGTCATAGTCTTATCATAATACTTGTGTATATCCTGCTGTTAGATGCCCCGTGTATCCGGCTTGCCTCTTATCGGATAGATCTTATCTGCTCATAGCAGACTATGTAACTTATCTATAAATATTATACATGGTCACCACGGTTGGTGTGTGACTTAACAGCATCAATTACTTGTGATCGTTTACTCCTAATTGCCCCAATCCAAGGAAGAATAGTGGTTGTTTCATCTGCGGATCAACCGAAAATATGGCAAGGGATTGTCCAAAAAAAATGTCGATGGGGGAAACGCGAATGCTAGAAAAAGCAGTGGAAAGTTGGCGATCACTTATCCAACTCCGATAAACAAGCCAACTGCGAGGACCTTCAATATGACGGTTCAAGATACGGTAGCAGCCGAGGATGGAATTCCAGGTATTATTCGAATACATTTTTATTTTCTTATATATGGTTTTCTTATAAATAATAAATCGTTTTATTAAGAAATTTTGAAGGAGGAATTTGATTTCTTTTAGAAATCAAATTTCCATTTAATCAGATAGACAAGCTTTATGCTGAATAGTTAAAGATCAGTTCGATAGAATCAGATCGAGATCTACTTGCATTAAATGTGTATGTTATTTACCCTTGTGTGTATAAGTTTTGAAACGGTAATTCCGGGGACGGAATCCTTATAAGAGAGGGTGAATGTAATAACCCAATATTTTTATATAATTAAATAAGAAATGATAAATATATATTTATTTATTGGACGAGTAATTTTAAATAAATTTTTCGCTAAAGGAATTGTAGATTAGTATAAATTATATTCTTATAATAAACTAATTTTGATAGTCAAAATATCTTATTATTTATTTTTCATAAAAATATGATTAATATATTATTTCAATAATATAAGAAAGGATTCTTAGAATTATTATAATAATTATTTTATTATATGAATTTATCAAGATTAATTAAGTTAATTATTTTAACTTAATTAATAATGGTATATTAGGTAAAGTATTATTATAGATCAAAACCCTAATTTTTGATCTATGTTATGAAATTTCATGAATTAATACAATTATTGTATAATTGTATTTATAAGGAAAGTGTATTTATGTTATATATAATAAGAAATTATTTTCTTAAAGAATTTGAATACTAGATATGATTAATAACTATCTTTGTATTCAAATATATGTAAGTATATTAATACATGTTATGATTATGAATTTTATATATAATTAGGATAATTAACATAATTATATGAATATATGTTAAGAATTTATTTATTTATTTTGTTTAAATATTAAACATAATAATTGATTATGTTGTATTTAAATGAAAGTGTGTATATTATGTGATTAAGGATAATAATTTAGGAAACTCTAATTCATAATTTGGGAACCCTAATTATAGCAAGAAACCCTAATTTTTTTCAAAACCCTAATTTTTTTCCAAACCCTAATTTTTTATTAAAAATCCTAATTTTTAAACTAGTGTGTTTTAATTAAATTTTTATTTAATTCCTA
This sequence comes from Panax stipuleanatus, assembly GCA_020205555.1. NCBI lineage: Eukaryota > Viridiplantae > Streptophyta > Magnoliopsida > Apiales > Araliaceae > Panax > Panax stipuleanatus. The sequence goes on from CM035117.1 coordinate 162,987,160, forward strand.
GTAAATTTTCCAAATCCTAGGAATTATTTAGCAAATCCTAAGGGCTAAAACCTAAGGGTTAAACCCTAAATTCAAGTACCATGGACAAGAATACCCTTAAATTATTTTGTTAGTTTACTAAAATAATATTTTTGGAATTACTTTATCAAGCTTACTTGCAAGTCTTGCCATAATCTATGACTCACCATACTAAGATTTACTCGCATGCTAAAAATCTCCTCTGATCAGCCATTACATGACACCTAGCAAGCCTAGATTAATTGAATCAAAAGTTAGAGAAAGAAAGAAAAGTAAACTTACATTCCATGTATTTCTCAAACATAAGCCAAGTCCCTTTCTCTCTCTAGACCACAAATTTTTCTCTCAAACTCAGTAATAAGCAAAGCCCAAAACATCCCATACACTAACAAGAACAGATCAAGGATCAGAAATCAAAAATTTATTCAAGAAAGGTATAAAACCCTAACCTTCATGCTAGATCTTTAATATTTTGATGGATGTTATGATTAAGTATTTATTTATGTCATATGTTATGTCTATTGATGATCTGGGTTGAGAAACAACACTTTCAAAATATCTAAAGGCTCGAAATCATGAATTTTTGAAAACTGAAAAAAACTTAAAAATGTTTTCTGACAGTCAAAGTCGGGGCCTATAGATCTCACCATGTTCATCATATGTTATGTTTAAAAGTTTGTATGTGTTCTATGCCATGATGTTAGTATTCTGAAAGTGGAATCATGATCATAGCATGTGTAGATTGAAAGTTATTCACGGTCAAAGTGCGTTGACCGAACACGAAATTGTGTTTTCTGGGTAACCCAGAAAATTGAAGAACGTGTTCTGGCAGTGACTTTGACCGGATTTGATCTTGTAACTGGAAGGCTGTTAGAATGTAAATTTGTGTTTAGCTTGTACTCTGACATGAGGACTACAAGTCCAGAGCACTCTCGAACCTTAGATAGTCACTGATCGAACGTAGTAAGTGGTCAAACGTCGTTGACCGTTAAGCTAAAATTTTGGGTAACCCAGAAATTTATGAAAAGCATCTGACAACATTTTTGCTGGCTTAGATCTTGCTATTTGTTGATATCTAGACCATGTTAGTGCTTTAAACGTGTACCCTAGTAGTTGTACTACAAAGCCCGACGTCTAACACCCTTAAAACATGAATAGTCTGCAAGATATAAGGACCCAAAGTACGTTGACCGGCATTGACCGGCCGTTTCTGGGCTGCACAGAAAATGAAAAACAGCTCTGACAGCTTGTTCAAATGCTTATATCTTCTTGTTGTGATGTAGTTTGACCATGAAACTTGTTTGTGATTGTAGTATTACATCAATACTACAACACTAATACACTTAAATGCCCAGAAATATTAAGATCAAAGATCTATAGGTGGTCAAACTAGGCACCTTGGTAACTGAGTATGAATGTTCTTGAGTTGCTCAAGAACACATATAGCGACGGTTTTGAATTAAAATTAATTATATTAATTAAATAAATAGAAATTAATTATTAAAAATTCATAAAATTATTTTAAAAATTATTTTAAGTTATAAAAATTAACTTTTAATATTTTGACATAAATTTCATTAATATTTTAATTTAATTAAATATTAATGATATTAAATTTATTTAATAATTACATTAAATAAATTAGTTAAAAATGATTTTAATTTGTTAAAAAATTATATTAAATGATATTAAAGTATTAAAAAATATTTTAAGTTATAATAAATGACTTTTAATATTTTGAGATAAATGTCATTAATAATTTAATATTAATGATAATAAATTTATTTAATAATTATATTACATAAATTATTTAAAAATGTTTTTAATATTTAAAAATGATATTAAAGTTTTAAAAAGTATTTTAAGTTATAATAAATAACTTATAATATTTTGATAAGAATTTTAATAATATTTTAATATTAATGATAATAAAGCTATTTAATAATTATATTAAATAATTATTTAAAAATGATTTTAATGTTTTATAAATCATTTAAAGGTGAAATAAATGTAATAAAAGTATTTTAAGTTATAATATATAACTTTTAATATTTTGATATGAATAACATTAATATTTTAATATTAATGGTAGTTATTTAAAAATAATTTTAATACTTTAAAAATCATTTGAAAGTAACATTGATGTTTTAAAAATATTTTAAGTTATAACAAATAACTTTTAATATTTAGAAATAAAATACATTAATATTTTAATATTAATGGCAATTATTAAAAAAAATTAATATTTTAAAAATTATTTAAAGGTAATATTAAGGTTTTAAAAATGTTTTCAGGTTATAATAAATAACTTTTAAAGTGTTGACATGAAGTTCATTAATATTTTAAATTATTTAAATATTAATGATAATGATATTAATTGACAATTAAATCATTTAAAATGATATAAGTGTTTGAAAAAATCATTATAAAATACTTTAAAGTTTGGAAAAATATTATAAATGATAATTAAATTATCTAATATAATATTTAAGTTCTTGAACAAAGTTTCATTAAATATAAGTTAGTTAATTATCTGATAATGTAATCAGGATACCGAAACAATACCGAAATCAAACCAAATCGACATAGTTTGACTAAGTATACATTCTTATGTGTTGTAATGACTGACATGAATATGTGACAACATGTTTAAGCAGTATTATGTGTTAAGTTATATTATTCTAATTAAAATAATAATTCTATTGATGATAGGACTTTGTATTAAAGATAAGAACGTAAGCTATACTTCGTAGCAGTAATCAGCTATCAAGGCAAGTTCTTTAACTTTACTCAAATGATATTTTGATCAAGTTTCTTTACTCCTCGCATTTATTTTATGCGATGGATCCCAGTAAGCTAAAAGTATGTTCATGAATAATTATTGTCAATTATTCATATCCGTAATGATATTCATGATTCATTTGTGAAATTATTCTTATATTGTGGAATTTTACTCAATTCGTTTATTTATTTTTATTAATATCTCATTATTGTCTTTTATTATACAAGTATGAACTATTATATTCCTGCAAGAACTCTTAAATTTAAAATTTCTTTGATATGACAAATCCTGTTACATACTATTAAACTTCGGTATGTATTTATGGTTTAAAAACTGTTTAAGCTATTTAACTCGGCTAGACAGAGTTGAATTGTACTGCTAAATATTATTGGTTATGATAAGGTCATCCAACTGAATTGTTTAGTTAGGATTCCAGACTGAGTATGAACAACCCGTAATCGGGAAAATTGTTTTTATGCCCAAGGCGAACAGAGTGAACGCATTTATCGTTCAAACAGATAGTATTGATCAATACAAGACATAACGGGGCTGATCACCCTATATGTCTGTAAGACCAGAGCGGTTTGCAGATGAATTTTTGTTTAAATCTTTTCAAAAATAAAAAATACAAGTTCTTGGTCCATTGACCGCTCAGCATTTATAGTCACTATGTCGTTTCAAAATTTGAAATGATTTGATATGTTATTAAGATACGTTTCGAAAGACTTCACAACTATTGATTCGTTGTAGAAGTATACCTCAAAGAAAACAATTACTTCTTTTAACTAAAGTTTATTAACTGCTATTACTTGCTGAGCAATTGAATGCTCATTCTTTCTTTAAATTAAATATTTTCAGCTAAGCGTGATCAACCAGAAGGCTCTGGCAAAAACAAAGGAAAAGGAAAGCTGCAAGAATAAATTTATGATATCTTATGTAATAGTTATGTTTTAAAGGTCATGTACCTGGGATTAGACAACTCTGATATGTAAATTAAGTTCATTTATCTATTTTATGAAATTATTCCGCTCACAGAAATGATATCGTGTAGCACTAAGTTCGGGTTTCAAGTACCTGAATTTGGGGGCGTCACAACCAACACTGTAGGAGAGCAAAGTCGTCAATCAAGTCAACCCCGGTCCTGATACTGGGCTTCCAATCCAAATCCGGTCCCAATGCCGGTCCTGCGATTTAAATTCGGCCACCAATGCTGGTCCTTTAACTCAAATTCGATCACCAATATCAGTACTCAATCCAGTTCCGATAGTCAATCAGACCGACAATCCAGCACAGATAGTCAATCGGACCGCCAATCCAGCTCCGATAGTCAATCGGATCATCAATCCAGCTCCGATCGTCAATCGGACCGATAATTCATCTCTGATAGTCAATCGGACTGACAATCCTTCACCGATAATCAATCGGACCGTCAATCCAGCTTCGATCGTCAATCAGACCGACAATCCAGCTTTGATAGTCAATGGGACCGTCAATCCAGCTCTGATAGTTAATCGGGCCGACAATCCAGCTCCGATCATTAATCGAACCGTCAATCTAGCTTTGATAGTCAATCGGACCGACAATACAGCTCCGATAGTCAATCATATCGTTAATTCAACTCCGATAGTCAATCGAACCGTCAGATCAACCCCGATCTCAATATCAGGCCATCAGATCAATCTCGATCCCCGATCGGACCATCAACTCAAACTCCGATCTCAATATTGGGCCTTTAAATCAGCTTCGGCAGTAATTCAAGAGGTACAAGTTAGCCCTGGCATCAACTCGGGAGGTACCAATCAATCCCGATCTCAATATCGGGCCGTCAAGTCAGCCCCGACATCAACCCGGGAGGTACAGGTCAACCTTGAAATCAACCCAGGACATGTCAAGTCATTCCCAATCTCATCCCAGGAGGTACAGATCAGCCCCGACGTCAATCCAGGAAGTGCAGTTCAGCCCCAGAGATAACCCTAGGAAGCCAGATCCACCAAAGGTCGTGCCGACACCACAGGCAACCCCGGGGGGGGGGGGCAAAATGGTCATTTTATCAACTCTCAGCCGATTCGGTCAAACTCAAGCTGAATTGATGTCATCGAAGTCAGAATGAACCATAACGACGATCCCGAGTGCAAACAGCGCAAGACAACTTAACGGACAAACTGCGGGGAATCGAAGACCTAGTTATGAACCCATCTTCTCAGACCCAGTAAATGTTTTATCCCATGTCATTGCGACACTCTCGACGAGGGCTTTCCGAAAAGGTATCGCACGCCTCAAACAGACGTTCTGATCAAAAGTTAGAAAGTTTTGACTTCGACTACGTGTTGCTCAGAGTGCACGTACTTCGAGACGACAGAACACGGCACCGCGGGTCCCACCAGGGGAGCCGCACCTCTACCTACGGCAGCCGCAGGTAGAGTGGAGGCTCCCTGACCTATAAATAAACATGCCCCCCTTCATTTTTAAAAAATTCGAAGCGCATCGAAGCTCTGTCTGTTCGATTTTCTGACTTTTACACCTCTTCCAAACCCAAATATTTTTACTTCAACACGTAGAAAGACCCATATACTACCACATATCAAAAATCCACCGGTAGATTTGGTCGTTTGAAGCCCATTAAGTGGCAAAAAGCCCGTTGTGCTGTCCATTGTAAGTATTTTTACGATCAGCAAGCCAATACTACTACTTCGCACTTTTATACACTTGCATGTCAATTTTCATTTTCTAAGTATGCCCGGAACTTAGTTCCGTGGCCGTTTTTGTCAAAATTTGGCACATTTCTGTACATAAACTCAATTTCTGGCATTTCTACAACTCGGATTGACGATCCGTCAGCTCCAGCAGCTTCAATGCACTGGCACACGCATTCTGGCAACTTCGCCGGACTGGGTTATCTTCCCAGTCCGGGTTTGGTCCTTTTTTGTATATATTTAACTGTATATATACTAACATTTCAATTCTGTCAAGCTCGGATGTCAAATTTGAGGTAGTTTACCGCTTTTATATATATTTACGCATATATAAGCGATTTTCACCATCACTGGTTCTCATATCAGTCCTGGTTGACTACATTTCTATCAATATATATATATATATATATATATATATATATATATATATATATGTTTTCAGTCCGGCCTGGATTACTTCGTGGCCATTTTACTGCTTTTTCACACGTCGCCATACTGGGTGCTCTCCCTAGTCATTGGTTGACTACTTTTATGTCAATTTCAATTCCAGTACGGGCACCGGCGTGAAAACTCATCGTCCTTTTTACTGTTTTTCTATATATATATATATATATATATATATATATTTTATTTCTGTCAAGCCTGGACTATTTCGTGGCTTTATAGTTTTTATAAATATATATATATTTCAATTCCAGTCCGGGCCTGCAAGTGAAAACCTATCGCCCTTTTACCGCTTTTGTATATATATATATATATATATATATATATATATATATATATATATATATATATATATATATATATATTGCTTTACTCAATTTATTCAATTGCTGCATTTGATAGTCATTTTTATATGAATTGTCACTGACATATCTGCGGGCAGGCTAGATTTATCCAAATCTCGCCAATTCTAGCTTTCAAACGGTTTAAACAGATCCCGACAGAACCTGAAAGCTATAATGACTGAGATTTTTTTAAATCTAGTTATTTCTATAGTTTCAGCTTCAAAAGAAAACTCGCGGCCCTTAGATCGCTATTTAGTGGGAACGAGACGCTTTGACCACACACAGCTAGGATTTACTGATGAATCCTTGGTTCTATTACGACGTGATGATATATATATCCATTTCTGTACAAATTTGAACTGTGCAGGTCTATTGGCTACTCATATGTGAGCCTAGGAATCGTGGGATTCACGATCAAAACGATCGGAATCTGATTTTCATGATATACAAACTCCAGTTTATAAATGTACCCTGCCAGTTTTTCTGTAAAATGTACATGCAAAAGACCTTAAAACGGTTATCCGTATTTAAGGTCTCAACATAGTAGAATGTATTTTGTCCTGTCAGCGTCCCTCCGATGGTTTTCATACCCATGAGGAGACCGACATGTGTATTTATTTTCATGGTTGATAATGCTTCACATCACCATTCACATGCAGCCTTAAGGCTATAAAGATAAAATTTGGAAGTATCAAAAGGCTTCAATTCCTATGTCAACGTAGGGGTTTGATAAACAGCTTTCAAAACATAACTTTCAATTCAATCAAAAGAAAAGCTTTTGCAAATCTAATCAAAACACTTTTGCAAATCAAATCAAACCCTTCGTATATAGGTTCAACGAAGCAAAACACTACTTTCAATCAATCAAATCAATAGACCCAATTTTCAAACAGCATTTACTCACGCATTCCAGTTTTTAAAGGTAAATATTGAAAAGATGCGGTACCGTGTTTACACGGGAGTCGTGGGGTGCCTAACACCTTCTCCACACTTAACCAAGCCCCCGAGGTCAAACTTTATTTTCAAATATCAAGTTTCGACAGTGTCCAGCAATTGGGCCTCTTTCAAACAAACTCGGTTGAGTTGGTACAACCATTTCAAATCTACCAACTGGCGACTCTGTAAAACGTTCAAATCGTCGACATGATACATGTTGGCCTTTTTCCTAAAAAACCCTTGAAATTAAAACCTTTTTTCTAAATAAAAAGAATAAGATAGAGAGAACTTAGGAAAAGTGATTTAAAAGAACCCGGGTTATGACCCGACCCGCGAAATTTTTAAACCAACGCCGACAATACTAATAGCTAGGAGTTGCTATGCCTCAATATTGTTGTTGTTCTCGTATCCCTGACTGTTGCCTCGCTCCCAAAGGTGTGCCAGAAGGGCAAAACCACATTATCTGCAGTAATCAATAATTTTAATGGTTAATTAGCTGTAACAATCTTTGTTCTAGTTAAATAAGTGAAGGGACGAATCTCATCAATTCTGTTACATTATGATAATATTATATCATATCTAAGTTATATGAAATTGTTTTCTTTTGGTTCTCTCAGTAAGTTGCGAGCTAGATTAAATCACTACTAGAAATTGAAGATTTTGAGACAGATAAATCCATCACAAATGAAATTGTTTGGTCGCAAATTTTGATATATGAATTAAATCAATTCTGAGTTTAAAATATTTCAAATTGACTTTCTTAAAGTCAATAATAATGTTATATTTTTGGAATAGAGAGAGTACGCGTATGTGAATATAGAAGGAAGTAATTTCTATGCAAGTGAAAGAATGTGAATATAGGAGGAAGTAATTTTTATGCAAGTGAAAGAAAGTGAAAGGGAGAAGGATGGTAGGTTGTTAAATACTAAAATTTAATTCTAACCTTAAAAAGATTAACAATAAGTATTCTATACTGCACAGACAATTTGATTCGATCAATTTTTGGTACAACCAAGTCCTCTTCAGGAAATGAGAATGTCGCAGGAACTTGTCAGGGGACAGAGTGATGGTCCGAGTTAAGAGCAGTAGTAGTCCTCACTATTTTTGTAAAATAGTGTGATAATTTTTATAATGAGAACTTAGTTTGAACGTTAATATTTTTTACATGTTTGAATTGACACTCACAGTTATGCGGTCGTATTTTGCACGACCGTATGATATAAAAGATTGTATTTGGATTCTGTACCATGTATTTGACGACTCAGAATGGATTGGGTATTGAACTTATTTTGGGGGCGTCACATTCCAAGTCTTGATTGACTACTTTTCTGTCAATTTCAATTCCAGTACGGGCATCGGCATGAAAACACATCGCCCTTTTTACTATTTTTTCTATATATATATATATATATATATATATATATATATATATATATTTCATTCCTGTCAAGCCTGGATCAATTTCGTGGCTATTTACAGTTTTTATAAATATATATATATATATATATATATATATATATATATATATATATATATATTTCAATTCCAGTTCGGGCTTACGTGTGAAAACACATCGCCCTTTTACAGCTTTTGTATATATATAACTATATATATATATATATATATATATATCGCTTTACTCAATTTATTCAATTGCTGCATTTAATATTCATTTTATATGAATTGATACTAACATATCTGCGGGCGGACTAGATTTCTTTAAATCTCGCCAATTCTAGCTTTCGAATGGCTCAGACAAAACCTAGAAGCTATAATGGCTGAGATTTACTTAAATCTAGTTTTTTTTTATATTTTCAGTTGCAAAAAAGCAAACTCTCAGCCCTTAGATCACTATTTAGTGGGAACGAGATGCTTTGGCCACGCACAGCCAGGATTTACTAATGAATTCTTGGTTCCATTGCGACGTGAGGATGTATATATCTATTTATGTACAAATTTGAGTTGTGCAGGTTTATTGGCTATTCATATGTAAGCTTAGGAATCGTGGGATTCATGATCAAATCGATCAGAATCTGATTCCAAAGATGGACAAACTCCACTCTACAAATGTACCCTGCCAGTTTTTCTGTAAAATGTACATACAATAGACCTTAAAATGGTTATCCAGATTTAAGGTCTCAACATAGTGAAAATATAATTTGTCGTGTCAGCGTCCCTCCAATGGCTTTCATGCCCATGAGGAGACCGACACTTGTATTTATTTTCATGGTTGAGAATGCTTCCCATCACCATTCAAATGCAAGCCTTAAGGTTAAAAAGATAAAAAAATAGAAGTATCAACAGGCTTCAATTTCTATGTTAGCGTAAGCGTTTGATAACCAGCTTTTAAAACATCATTTTAATTCAATCAAAAGAAAAGCTTTTGCAAATCAAATTAAACACTTTTGCAAATCAAATCAAAGACTTTTTGCAAATCAAATCAAACTCTTCATATATAAGTTCAAGAAAGCAAAACACTACTTTCAAATCAATAGGCCCAATTTTCAAGCAGCATTCACACGCGCATTTCAGTTTTAAGGGAAATATTAAAAAGATGCGGTACCGTGTTTACACGGGAGTCGTGGGTTGCCTAACACCTTCCCCACACTTAACCAAGCCTCCGAACTCAAAATTTATTTTCAAATATCAAGTCTCAACAGTGTCCACTAATTGGGTCTCTTTTCAAAATAAAATTCGGTTGAGTTGGTACAACCATTTCAAATCTACCAACTGGCGACTCTGTTAAACAAATCAAATCGTCGACATGATACATGTTGACCTTTTCCTAAAAAATCCTTCAAAATATTTTCTATAAAATAAAAAGAATGAGAGTAGAGATAACTCAGGAAGAGATAAAAACCCAAGTTGTGACCCGACCCACGGATTTTTTCCAACGTCGACATCACTTAAAACAAAACAAAAAATTGAACTAAATTGCCATCTTTTTTAGAGTACAAAGACTATTATGAAAAAATAATTCTACATAGATTAAATTTAAATACACGTACACACGTATTAAAATGAAAAAATTGAATAGTTAAAAATGAGATTAAACATGAATATGCATTAAATGTTGCAATTGCTCATTAATAAAATTTTTAAGTTTTAGGAATATTCTCAAACAATATTGTAATCAAAAATCAGTACCTATGCATTGAATGATGGGGAGTCAAATCCTTAAAAATAATTTTTTTTGAAGTATATTTAAAGGTTATATCACCTCAATCTTAATCATTAAGCTAAAATCTTATTGACAAATCCTTAAAAATAAGATTATACATGAATATGCATCGTATGCAGGTGCGGCAAAGTTTTAAGAACATCTTTATTTTTTGAAAATCAAAATAAGTACTCCTTTCATTCCTTTTTAACTGATGTTTTAGGCGAAAACACATATATTAAGAGAAGTAGTTAATGCTTTGCATGATTGATCAAACCTGATATAAATTCTCAATATTACCCTTCTAAAATTTATTGAAAAGATGAAAGAGAAACAAATTAGTATTTAATGTGTGAATAATATGAGAAACTAAGTAATTAATAATTCTTTGAAGTCTACACACGTCAAGTAAAAAACACAAATTTTACTATCTAAAAAGACACAAAAAAAGAATAGAGTGTATTATAGTATATCTAAAAAATTAATTGTCATAATCTCCGCCTACCAAACAATGCGCAATTCCATCCCATAAACTGTGCAATTTATTGAAAATTTGAAATTAATTTCAGATGAATACTTCCATGAAAGCACATTAAAATTCATAATATTTCTAATCTCATCAATTCTTTTGCATTATCCTAATATTATGTCATATCTAAGTTATATGAAATTGCTTTCTTTTTGTTCTCTTAAATTGTAAGCTAGATTAAATCACTACTAGAAATTGAAGATTTTGAGACGGATAAATCCATCACAAAAAAAATGGTTTGGTCGTAAATTTTGATATATGGATTAAATTAATTTTGAATTTAAAATATTTTAAATTGACTTTCTTAAAGTCAATATTACTGTTATATTTTTGGAATAGAGAGAGTAACGCGTATATGAATATAGGAGGAAGTAATTTCTATGCAAGTGAAAGAGTGTGAATATAGGAGGAAGTAACTTTTATGCAAGTGGAAGGAAGAAGGATGGTAGGTTGTTAAATTTTAAAATTTAATTCTAACCTTACAAAGATTAAACAGTAAGTATTCTATACTACACAGACAATTTGATTCGTTCAATTTTTGGTTCAACCAAGTCAAAAAAAACAAAATTTAGTAATATAGTTTTTCCAAGTAAAATCTTGATTTACACATAAGTATTTTAATTAATTCAAACTATATCTGAATACAGTCAAACAGTATTAAACAAATTGGATACCTGGAAATTGATTTTGAGATCGATATTGTACCAAATTTAGAACTTCATCTATCAATTTGTAAGCCCAATAACTTAAGGGGGTCAAATTATGAATTTGGTGACATTGTGTACAACAGAAGTGTATTTAGCCCTTAAAATAATGGCTAAAGTTAGGGAAAAAATGACATCACAATACTTACTATTGGATTAACGAGGCCCGTACCGGACCGACTCATACCGAACAGGTTACCGAATATACTCAAAATTGGGTACCGATATCGGTACCGATTGACCCAGTATACCGAATCGGTTAGCTGGTCCGGTACCGTGCCAGTACCGGTTTTTATCTTATGTTGTAACGTTTGTTTTTTCAGCCATAATTTCATGAAAAATTTCTGCACATCGCTTCATAAGGATTCACATTCAAGAGGCACCAATCCTTGCATCTCCCATTTTAACTGATATTATTTGTTGAGAACTAAATAAGAATTATATATATATATATATATATATATATATATGGGTAAACATCCATGACAACCGGTTGCCCAACGCACTGTTCAGCAACCAACATCTTAGTCATCGATTAGAAGGAGCTACGGCTGAGATGGTGTTTAAATCCACCCTGCCGCAATAGCCTCATGCGGCAACACTAAAGGCCAAAAACCGGTTGGCGAAATTACTGTTATGCCCTCCTATATATATATATATATATATATATATATATATATATATATATATATATATATATATATATATATATATATATATATAAGCTTATCACCAATTTGCCCATCTGCCGCAAAAGCATTAGCTGGCGGGAGTTTAAGTTGGGGGGGGGGGTCTGTTTTTTAAGTTAGCGAGTGGGCGGGGGGGGGGGGGGGGGGATATGCAGCATGATGTGACAGGCTGGGGCCCACTGACAGCAACAGGCCATGTTTTTAAGTTAGGGGGCCGGTTTTTTAAGTTATTAGGGGATGGAATATGCATGGAAGGTAAACACTGACAAATAAAATGACAAGACATAACTCGAGACTTGTAAGTACAAGAATTCAAACATACACGATTTAAATTTCCCTCCTGCCGCAACAGGCTCCTTCGGTAACCAATTTTTTTTAAATAGTTTACTTCCTTCCTTTGTTTTTGTATCATCGTTCCACATTTTTCTTTTCCCAGATCTCATATAGATTTCTTTCAGCTCGAAAATTTCTTCTTTTTTTCCAGATCTCTTTTTGTTTCCAGATGAATTTCTGATCCGACGATTCTTCCTTCTTAATTCAGAATGGCAAAAAACATACCTGCTCATAAAAGGTAATACTCTAGTTCTTCAGATTCTGTTGCTAGTTTAGATTGTGAGTACACATCTGAGTTTGTAAGTGAAGTTGAAAGTACTAAATCTAAGATGGTGCCATATGTTGGTCAATTATTTTCTAAGTTGGAAGAAGTTGAATTTTTTTACAGATCTTATGCTCAAAAAAATGGTTTTGAGATTAGAATTGCAACTAGTCATAAACATGCTGGTACTAATGATGTGTGCTCTAGGTTGTATGTTTGTAAAAAAGCTGGTACACCAAATTCTGTGAAGAGTTTACCTGATGATGAAGATGGTAGTAATAAAATAACTAGGCAGCGAGACTCTATAGGACGTACATTATGTAAAGCTAGAATATATGTTGTTCATAATAAGAAAGAAGATAACTGGCGTATTTCTACTGTTGAATTAGAGCACAATCATCACCTAGTGACCCCTACCAAGGTAGATTTGATTGAGACACATAAAAATATTACTCCGGTTGCAAGAAAATTGATTAACACTTTAAATAAGTCTGGTATTAGACCTAGTAGGATGATGAACGTATTGAGCACAATGGGTGGTGGGTTGCAGAATGTTCCTTTTTCTAATGTTAATGTGCAGAATGTGGTGAGAGATCTAAGGCGGGATTCTGCAGATGAAAATGATGCACAAGCTGCTGTAATTTTTTTGAAAAAGCTGGAATCCGGAAGTTTGAGTAAATTTTTTTATCGTGCCAAACCAGATGAAACAAATCGCATAGCATACATTTTGTGGGTCGACGCCTGATCAAGGTTTATGTATCAATGTTTTGGAGATGTTGTGACATTTGACAGTACGTACAGGACAAATAAGTATGACATGCCGTTTGTTCCTTTTACCGGGGTCAACCACCATTTTCAGTCTATATTGTTTGGATTTGCATTGTTAAGGGATGAGACAGAGGAAACTTTTGTTTGGGTATTAGAGACATGGCTCAAAGCCATGGACTACAAGGCACCTGTAACCATCATCACTATCAAGACAGAGCCATGAGTAATGCTATTGCTAAGGTACTCCCTTCTACTCATCACTTATTGTGTTCCTGGCATATTAGCAACAAATTTCATGAGAAATTGCATCATGTTTATTTTGAGCACCCATCCTTCAAAGATTATTTTAACCATTGTGTGTATAATTCATTGTCCGTCGGCAAGTTTGAAGAGCGTTGGCAAATTCTGGTGAGGAATTATGAATTGTATAACAATGAGTGGATTAGAAGTTTGTATGATGTACGAGAGAAATGGATTCCCGCGTATACAAAGAGATATTTTGCAGCGGGAATGACAACCACTGGAAGAAGCGAGAGCATGAACCATTTTTTTGATGAGTTTGTCAATGCTTCAACGGGCATGAAAGATTTTGTAGTGCAGAGTCAGAAGGCTATAGAAAAACAATTTATCAGAGAGAGGAAGGCCGACTACATAACAAAACATTGGAAAAGGATTATGGTTCTCAGGTCATCTTTGGAAGTGCATACTGCGCAGGTGTACACAAAAGAGTTGTCTAGACGTTTCCAACGTCAAATCGTCTATTCCGTAAAGTACAATATTTGTAAAGTTAGTGAGTTGTGTGGCCCTGAAACAAAGGTGTATGCAGTGTTTAATCAAAATACAACTGAAAATGATGGAAGATATAAAGAAATCGTCAACAATCGTCAGCTGGGCTCGGTAACATGTGATTGTCAATTATTTTCGCATTCTGGTGAATTATGCAGGCACATCTTGAGATTTTTCTTGTCTAAGAGTATTTCCCAAATTTCGAGCGACATGATTCTTTCTCGGTGGACAAGAGACGCGAACAAAATCGATGTTCAAGAATTACTCTTTAGCCAAACAACTGCTGACTTTGAACAAGATCAAGCAATGCGTTTTAATCACTTGATGCTGGATTGCCAGGAGTTAGCCAGCAAAGCTGCTTGCTCAGTTCGAGGTTACAAAACTGTCCTGAAGTTAATTGCACGAGGAAAAACGTTAGTTGACCAGTATGATCCGGATGAGACGAACACTGAATTGGCTGACGATGACATTGATCACACTTGCGGAGATACACCACAGGTTATGGGTTATGATAATGACGATGAAGATGCTCAGGAAGAAGCGAACGAAGATGAGTTCTTGCCACCAGTTATTTCTCAAATAAAGGGCCGCAAAAAATAAACCAGATTGAAGAGTGCACTCGAGAAAATTGTAGGTTCTAAATCTCATCGAAAATGTGCAATTTATGGTTTTAAAACCGACTATGATAAGCGCAATCACTTTCTTGTACCTGTTGACCCGCTTTTTTTTACGAAGCCAGACTCAGATGGATTAAGGGGCACAAAAGCCTGTGTTGTGGGGATGTATCCTTCTTTCATATCTTGTACCTGAAAATTATATTGATACAAACATTAATAAAAGCAAAGAATAATAGCATTAGTTAAGATTATAATTAATAACTTAAGGATTATTGTTACATATATATACCGCCTGCTCTAATAAGTCAGACTCGAATGTGTCAAGGGGAACATTAGTCTGGGTGGTGGGGATGTACCCTTCGTTTAAATCAGGTACCTGAAAGATAATAATAATAATAATCATCATATTAATAATAAACATCATGCTATTACATCATGATAATAATAAAAATAATCCTCATTATTTTGATGACCACTTTAAGTACCTTAACTTTCGTCGTTTCTGTGAAGTCAGACTCGAATGAGTAGGAGGGAACATAGGCCTGGGTAGTGGGGATGTAACTCTCTTGTACCGCTGCATTACTTGCCTCCTCTCGGTCTTGCCCGCCCTGCTTAGGTTCATAGTTCCCTCTAACTCTTACGTTGTATACACTGAAACGGTAGTCCCATACCTGTTTCTCAACTACATAGTCTTGAGGCATCCCTCTAAAAGCAAAGCACTTATCAAGTAAAGACTTTGCACTCTCAACTTATCATGTAAGATGAACACATTATTAGTATTAGTAAACAAGATAGGATGTATAAATGTAATATGCATAAATTAAAGTCAAACATTGAAAGTAGTAAAATATGACAATGTTAGTGTACCATGTGTATAAGATGATGCTGCTGGTTGTAAACTGTCTAGGGCTCGTAAGTAGGGTCTGGGTCCCCTTCCCGTCGAGGGCGATGCAGTTTTCTATGTGTAATTTTTCGGTACCAATCCACGTATGTATCAAGTTTCACAAAGTTGTTAATCTCGTATTGCTGCCCCCTAAGATGTTCTATGTAAGCCTCCCAATGAGTAATGTACTGTCGCCTCAAGGCCATGCAATCAACGACGGCAAATCTATATTCTTTGTCCTTTCTAAGATCGTCGTGATTTTCTGCCGGAGTTGGTATACCTTGTAGGAACCCATTCTGTCTCATCACCCTGTCTGGCATCTAGGTATTCTACAATATCAAAATAGATCAAGGGGATTCTTCCAAATCCAAACAACCTTCCTTCAAAATTGAATCCATTCATATTGTCATTCCACCTCATGTAAGGGCGCCGAACTACTTGCCCTTCAGGCTGGACATCTAATTCCCCTCGATAAAATGTCAAATAATGATGGGGATTGTGTCGTCTATCAGGGTAACTGTGATTTTCTGAGTATGCCCACGCTAGGGCCCTAGGTAACCATAACTGTTATTGAGGCCAAGGGTTAGGCCTTCCAACTTTTATACGCTCGTATGCCCAAAGTTGTATAAGTGTGACATAACCATTCAAATATTTCACTCCTTTTCTAGTGGCAGTATATAAAGACCTATAAAAATACCCTAACACAGCCGCACCCCAAGAATACGTTACACAATTTTTAATGTTGACAATAAAATACATATACTTGGTATGAACAGAATTTTTATTCCTAGTGGGGAACAATGTTGCCCCACACAACCAAAGAATGTGGGCCTTTGTACATCGGCCAATAATTTCCTTACTTGCTTTAGGCGGACAATTATTAAAATGTTCATGCAACCACAGTAATGAAATAGAGCCGCGTTTTTTTGATTTTTGATATTCAGCAGCTATTTCACTACCAAAACATTCTTGAAAATGAGCCAGTGGAGTGTCAAATAATGGACAAGTTAAGGGTTTGCCAACCACCGGCAACCCAAGAATGAAGTGGACATCCTCGAAAGTTATTGTAATTTCTCCACAATTTAGATGAAAACTATTAGTCTCCGGTGGCCATCGCTCCACCAAGGGCGGACACGAGCCCAGCGTCAGTCTGTAGAACAACTGCCGGATAGTTAAAAATCCCAAATCCACATTTTTTAAGAAGAGTTTTTTGATCGTTTGTTAATATCCATTGATCGTATTTTTTTCAGTTAACTGACTTGCGAGTATTCTTCCCCTATCTTTTTCTTCAAATACATCATCTGACACATGATTTTGTTGGTCGTAAAGCACACTTGGGTCAATTGGTCCATAATTCCAACTGTCCATTTAGTACCTAACAAAATAATATAATAAGTTTTTCATATTATTTAACAACTATGTAACACAATTATATCCCAAACATAATTCACGAATATATATTTTATAATTATTTAAATGAATTTATTTTTTAAAATTTTCATAATCATTAATCATGAAGATAAAATATAATGTCCCAAACACAATTTAAAATTTTTATGCATATAATGTCCTAAACACAATTTTAAAATGAGCAATTAATATATTTGCAACTCCCTTTCATTTATTAGGCACAACAATTTCACAATTTCAAGAAGATTAAATAATGCACAACATAAAATAATAACATTTTCATCACATAATAATATATGTACCCAAACACATAACTCACTATATTTTGTCAAAATAAACATTCATTGTAAGACCCCAAATTTTATGAATAAGATTTAATTTTCTTTATATATTATTTTGAAATAGTAAGGTGTTGATTTGATAAATGTGATAAGTTATGAGTGAATTGTGCAAAGTTTACAAAGTAAACAAGTGGTTATAAAATATTCATTGTGTCGGGGAATATTCGTTTGGTCGAGGAATATTCTTTTTATCGGAGAATATTCATACGACGGCGCAGTCATTGGTGGACCCCACAACGGAATGAATGTCGGATATAGAAAGCGATATAAATAACCTTTTTATATAATAACGACAAAAATATTACCGTTAGTACTGTTGAAATACCAGGTGGTTAAAATACCGTAATACGCGGTGTAGCACGGTAGCACACGGTATTGCTCAGTATTTCGAATTATTAATTCTTACGTAGGTAGGCACTTACTCAATTATTGTTACAGTAATTACTGTTCAATATTTTATATTATTGATTCAATAATTGCATAATATTTTGTTGGTTCAATATTTGCTACGTTGATATTTTATATCAATAAGTGTTACTTTGCTATTTTATATTATTGATTCAATAATTGTCATTGCACCTTATTTCAAATTATCAAATCAATAATTCATATTATTTGAATAATATTATTAGATAGCATTATTGGCAATGTCTAAGGAAGTTCTGTCTAGGAAAGGGGTTGATTAATTGCGCGCCAGTAAGGAGAAATCCTTATCGGAAGGCCCCCTCTTTCCTGGGAACGACCTGGTTGTCAATATTGTAGTTCTGTAATATTATTTGTGAATAATTAATTATTGATATATATGATAAGGAAATATTTATTCAATGTGGATTTAAACGGAGGAATTTCTAACATTTGACATTTATTGAAAGTTGGTATTTTATCTTTTTCGATAAAATAATTCATTCTAATATATTGTTATAATATTACATTATAGTGGTATGATGTGATTATATAATAGTATGATTAGAATGGCAACATTATTATAGTAAATTCATGGTATAAAAGTTAAACGGAGTGGAAGAGTACAAATTGAATTTGAACTCTTTTGATGCAAACAATGATGTCATCGGAGCGATGAAGTAAGCAATGATGTCATCGGAGCGATGAGGTAAGCAATGATGTCATAGATCGATGATGTATACGATGATGTCATAAATTATGACAAAAAGACTATTTTACCCTTACTCTGCCGAGCCTATAAATAGAAGCTCATTTCTTCATTATTTCTCATCAATTCACTAAAGCTCTAGAGAGAGAAAGTATAGAGAGAATAAGAGAGAAAGAAGAAGAGTATTCTACTATCACACTAGTGCAGTCTCCAAATTTTTAATGTAAGGGGTATTATTTCTTTTGTATTCATGAAGAGAGTTATTTTCTTTCAATACTCGTAAGGGTTGTTATTCCATTCCTTATTATTCTGTTGGAATAACCTGTCTACGCAGACTACCGCATGTCTGGTGAATAACCCTTCGTATTCAGTTGTTATTAAATTATGGAAATAATCTGTCTGAGCGGACTACCGCCAGACGGGTGAATAACCCTTCGTATTCAGTTGTTATTAAATTGTGAAAATAATCTGTCTGAGCGAACTACCGCCAGACGGATGAAAATCCAATTGCAGTTTCGTATATTGTTTCATTTCAGATTCTTAACTCTAAACTTACTACGGTAAGTATTGCTTCTATAATTCCTGAAATGATCAGATATTACTTGAGTTTTGCGCTTCATCTAATATTATTTCACTAGAATATTGGTCTGAACTTTCTTGTGAAATTTTTATCTTTTCATGTCGAGTTACTATTCACGAGTTACTATTCAGGGTAAAAAAAAATATTTTTTTCTTCTTCCAAATCATCTTTGATTGGATCCAGATTTTGATCTTCATTCTTGAACTCTGGATAAATTCTCTAATATTTGTCCTTTATCTCACTGGATCCGTTATTCGTATTATTTTTCATCATCCTCAGTTCTAAATGGTGATATACTGAATATCTTTGGCCTGTAGTGCAAAGATGAATAATTACGTGATGAATATCTTTGGCCCGTAGTGCAAAGATGGACAGGTGTTGAGATGAACATGACCAACTAATGATACAAATGAATATCTTTGGCCCATAGTGCAAAGATGGATATTTGATTCGAGATATATATTGATTGATGTTACAGGAATAAAATATTCATGATGGACTTTTAAATCAAAGAAGATAGTAGACATCATTCTCTACTTAACTCTTCTAATGAATTGTTATTTCCGCTACGAATATTGATCTAAAACTTGTTGTCCATGATATTTTATCTGATTTATTGAAGGCTAACAATAATTTATATTTCATTATCTTAGTCATTATATTCTTTACTGGGCTAGTTGAGCTCACCCTTTTCTTTCATTGTTCTCTTCAGGAAATGAGAATATCGCGGGTACTAGTCAGGGAATGGAGTGATGGTCCGAGTTAGAGCTGTAGAAATCCTCACTATTTATTTTATTTAAAATAGTGTGATAATAAATGTAATGAGGACTTAGTTTGAATGTTAATATTTTCTATATGTCTGTATTGACACTCACAGTTGTGTGGTCGTATTTTGCACGACTGTATGATATGAAAGATTGTATTTGAATTTTGTTGAGTGTATTTGGCGACTCAAAATGGGTTGAGTATTGAACCTATTTTGGGGCGTCACAGTTGGTATCAGAGCTTAGGGATATGATCTCTGACGGAGATCTGGGAATAAAATTAGGAGGAGAGAGACGAGTAAAATCTTCCCTAGTGTGTCCTACCTAAGCTTAATTGTAATTTAATTGATCGATTGGAACATAGAGTTAATATGTGATATGTTAATTTGTTTGATTAACCCTTATTTTGTGGCAGTATTTGAGAATGGCAGCTGAAAATCTAAACAATGGAGTGAATGAGACCGTTGAGACACCTTTAATCACCAACGAGGAAAACGTGCAACAGGAAGGCTATATTCCTCCTGTAAACAACCCTACCGAAGAAATGATAAATGACGGGATGTTTAGAAGCTTTTTGCAGTTCATGCAAAACCAGACGAGGGAGACTCGTGTTTATAATACTGGTGGAAATAACAACTCGCGGCTTGTCACTGCCAAGCAGTTTAAAGAGTTGGGACCACCAGAGTTTCAGGGGAAGCCAGATCCAATCAAGGCAGAAAATTGGATTAAGCAAATTACCAAGATATTTAATGTCTTGGGATGCACGGATGAATAGAAGGTTCCATTTTCAACCTTTATGTTCCGTGGAGAGGCAGATTACTGGTGAAAATATGTGAAGCGTACCCAGCCTGCAGCACTAAAAATGACTTGGGGGGCGTTCCAGAAACTGTTCAATGACAAGTACTTTCCAGAAAGTATTCATCACATGAAAGAGGTAGAGTTTATCAGACTGGAACAGAACAACATGACTGTGTCCCGGTACGAGGCTAAGTTCACGGAGTTATCCCGGTTTGCACCTCATTTGGTGGAGAATGAGGAACGTATGACACGGATGTTTCTGAGAGGTTTGAAACCCGAGATTCGTTAATACCTCATTTCTCACAAATTTTCTCTATATTCAGATGTAGTGAACAGGGCCCAGTTATTAGAACGAGATAATGATTATGTTCAACCAAGGGACAACAACCAAGGTCGTACCGGTGGCAGCAGTCATCGGAACAATGACTACCAGCAGGGAGGAAAGTATCATGCCAGAAGCGGTAACCACTCCGGTGGTAATCGTGGCCATGATAATAGAAGAAGTGAGTCAGGGGGAGATTTCAAGAAGAGAAGGTACAACAATGAGAACGTGAAAGCATCGACAGCAGCACCAACATCAACTGTTTCTAGGGAAGGAGAACGACCGCTGGTCGTATGCTATAAATGCGGGCAAGAGGGACACATCAGCCCCAACTGCACACAACAATCCAAGGTGTGTTATAACTGTGGAAAGGAAGGGCACATAGCTCGAGTGTATCCTGTAGCAAAACCAAGTCCAGTAGGGATGGTGACTCCAAAGGCTATCCCTGACAAGTCAAAGTCAGTGGTTCCTAGAAGAGCATTTGTTGTGACTGCCCAACAAGCAAGGAACCCGAACGAAGGTGATCACGGGTAAGCTGATAATAAACTCTTGCGAAGTTTACACCTTATTAGATACCGGTGCTACCCATTCTTTTATATCACCTGCTTGTGCTCAACGTTTGAACTTGACTCCTGATAAATTAGACTTTGACTTATCTGTTGAAACTCCGTTGGGAGAAACCTTCGTTACATCTACAGTTTATAAATCTTGCTTGATTCAAATTGGTACCCTCACCCTACCTGTTGATCTTATATCGTTGAAAATACTTGCATTTGATGTAATTTTAGGAATTGACTGGTTGACCACTTATCATGCCAAAATTGATTGTTTTCGTAAGGTTGTTAGTTTTCATATTCCTAACCAACCTATTGTGCGAATTCAAACAACCAAACCACTAAAATCAATCAATGTTATTTCAAGTCATAAAGCTATTCGTTTATTGAAAAACGGATGTCAATCTTTCTTAGCCCATGTCACTGATCTAAACTAGAATACGTCAGGTTTGATTGATATTTCTGTTGTTAATGAGTTTCCTGATGTATTTTCGGAAGAACTTTCCAGTCTACCCCCGGAACGTGAAGTTGAATTCTTTATTGACCTTGAACCCGGTACAAAACCCATTTCTACAATCCCATATCGAATGGCTCCTATAGAACTACAGGAGTTGTTAGACATCGATTTTATACGTCCTAGTACATCTCCTTGGGGTGCTCCTATTTTATTCGTAAAGAAGAAAGACGGGAGTATGCGACTTTGTATTGACTATCGGGAGTTGAACCATGTCACCATCAAGAATAGGGATCCGTTACCTCGTATTGATGACCTGTTCGACCAGTTGCAAGGTGCACAATTCTTTTCAAAGATCGATCTTCGTTCTGGATATCATCAACTGAAGATTAAAACTAAGGATATTCCGAAGACTGCTTTCAGAACTCGATACGGGCATTATGAATTCTTAGTCATGTCTTTTGGATTGACTAATGCTCCTGCTGCTTTTATGGATATGATGAACCGTGTATTCAAGGAATATTTGGATCAGTTCGTGGTTGTCTTTATTGATGACATCCTCATCTATTCCAAAAGCCGTGAAGATCATGAGCACCACTTGAAGCTGGTACTTCAAAGGCTTCGTGAAAACAAGCTATATGCCAAGCTGAAGAAATGCGAGTTCTGGCTTAAGGAGGTAGCATTCCTTGGGCACGTAGTATCAAAACGTGGAGTATCTGTGGACCCGGCAAAGATTGAAGCAATACAAAGTTGGGAGTAACCGAAGTCGGTGACCGAAGTACGTAGCTTTCTGGGATTAGCTGGTTATTATCGGAGATTCGTGGAAGGATTTTCTCGAATCGCTACTCCATTAACTCAGCTGACTCGAAAAGATACAAAATTCGTATGGAACGAGGAATACGAGAAGAGCTTTCAAGAGCTCAAGAGGAGACTCATTACGGCACCTGTTCTGACGATACCATCTGGTTCGGATGGATTTGTCATTTACAGCGATGCTTCGGGCAAAGGATTAGGATGTGTTCTCATGCAACATGGGAAAGTCATAGCCTATGCCTCGCGACAACTCAAAGAATATGAGAGGAATTATTCTACTCATGATCTAGAGTTAGCAGCAGTCATTTTCGCGTTGAAGATCTGGAGACACTACCTGTATGGGGAGAAAGTGGAGATCTATACGGATCATAAGAGCCTCAAGTATTTCTTCACCAAGAAGGAACTCAACATACTTGCAACGACGTTGGCTTGAGCTGTTGAAAGATTACGATCATACCATCCAATACCATCCTGGAAAAGTGAATGTGGTAGCTGACGCATTGAGTAGAAGATCATATGCGGGAACGAATGCGATGCTTTCAAGGCCTATTTTCTGTGATTTACAAAGGATGGAGATAGAGTTCAAGACTCCGGGGACCCATGCGATGATGTCAAGTATACGCGTAGAACCAGCTTTGATTGATAAAGTTAAAGCTGCTCAAGCTACAGACCCAGAGCTGATGAATATGAGGAAAAAGGTGCAAGAAGGTGCTATTCCAGAAGCAAGGATTGATGATGAAGGAATACTTCGAGTCAACTCCAGACTTTGTGTTCCTGATGATTCTGATTTAAAGTATAGAATAATGATGGAGGCACACAACACACCGTTTGCAATCCATCCTGGGAGTACCAAAATGTATCGTGATCTTCGACATAAATTTTGGTGGAGCAATATGAAGAGAGAGATCGCAGAATTTATCTCGAGGTGTTTAACGTGTCAACGTGTCTAGGTGGAGCATCAAGTGTCAAAGGGTCCATTGCAACCACTTGAGATTCCAAAGTGGAAGTGGGAACACATTACCATGGATTTTCTTACGGGTCTTCCCAAGGTTTCTCAAGGCATAGATTTGGGTTATTGTTGATAGATTAACCAAGTTTGCTCATTTCTTGCCGATACGAGAGACTTATTCCCTTGAACGTCTTGCTCGTATGTACGTGAATGAGATTGTGAGATTGCATGGCATACCAGTATCCATAGTTTTGGATCGTGACCCAAGATTCACTTCACGATTTTGGGTCAGCTTGCAGAAAGCTATGGGCACGGATTTACGATTCAGTTCGGCATATCATCCACAAACGGACGAGCAATCGGAAAGGACTATCCAAACTCTTGAAGATCTATTGAGACTCTGTGTTCTAGACTTCAAAGGGAGTTGGGATAAGAACCTACCATTGGTGGAATTCTCCTACAACAACAGTTATCAGGCAAGTATAGGCATGGCTCCATTCGAGGCGTTGTATGGACGAAAATGTCGTTCTCCAATATGCTGGGACGAGGTGGGTGAAGCAACATTGTTGGGACCGGAGTTAGTACGTATGACTACGGAAAAGATTCAAATGATCCGACAACGTATACAAACTGCACAAGATCGACAAAAGAGTTATGCTGATCTTCATCGAAGAGACGTGGAGTTTAATGTTGGAGATCATGTATTATTACATGTTGCTCCATAGAAAGGAGTTACGAGATTCGGAAAGAGAGGAAAGCTCAACCCACTGATTCATTGGTCCATTTGAAATCCTTGACCGAGTAGGAAATGTGGGTTATAGACTCGCCTTACCTCCAAGCATGTCTCGTGTTCATAACGTTTTTCACATATCTGTACTTCGTAAATATGTGAAAGATCCAAACCACATTATTGAGTTAGAACCAGACGAGATAGCCGAAGATTTAACATACGAGGAGATACCTGTTAAGATCTTGAATAGGAAGGAACATGTCCTACGCTCAAAGGTTATACCTCAAGTTAAAGTTTTGTGGAGGAACTATGATATCGAGGAAATGACCTGGGAGTTAGAATCAGAAATGAAAACGAGGTATCCTCACCTTTTCAACATACCAGGTACGTACGTCAATTTCGAGGACGAAATTTTATAAGGAGGGGAGGTTGTAAAACCCCAAATTTTATGAATAAGATTTAATTTTCTTTATATATTATTTTGAAATAGTAAGGTGTTGATTTGATAAATGTGATAAGTTATGGGTGAATTGTGCAAAGTTTACAAAGTAAGCAAGTGGTTATAAAATATTCGTTGTGTCGGGGAATATTCGTTTGGTCGAGAAATATTCTTTTTCTTGGAGAATATTCGTACGACGGCGCAGTCATTGATGGACCCCACAACGGAATGAATGTCGGATATAAAAAGCGACAGAAATAACCTTTTTATATAATAACGACAAAACTGTTACCGTTAGTACTGTTGAAATACCCGGTGGTTAAAATACCGTAATACGCGGTGTTGCACGGTAGCATACGGTATTGCTCAGTATTTCGAATTATTGATTCTTATGTAGGAAGGAACTTACTCAATTATTATTACAGTAATTACTGTTCAATATTTTATATTATTGATTCAATAATTTCATAATATTTTGTTGGTTCAATATTTGCTACGTTGATATTTTATATCAATAAGTGCTACTTTGCTATTTTATATTGTTGATTCAATAATTGTCATTGCACCTTATTTCAAATTATCAAATCAATAATTCATATTATTTGAATAATATTATTAGATAGCATTATTGGCAATGTCTAAGGAAGTTTTGTCTAGGAAAGGGGTTGATTAATTGCGCGCCAGTAAGGAGAAATCCTTATCGGAAGGCCCCCTCTTTCTTGGGAACGACCTGGTTGTCAATATTGTAGTTCTGTAATATTATTTGTGAATAATTAATTATTGATATATATGATAAGGAAATATTTATTCAATGTGGATTCAAACGGAGGAATTTTTAACATGTGATATTTGTTGAAAGTTGGAATTTTATCTTTTTCGATAAAATAATTCATTCAAATATATTGTTATAATATTACATTATAGTGGTATGATGTGATTATATAATAGTATGATTAGAATGGTAACATTATTATAGTAAATTCATGGTATAAAAGTTAAACGAGGTGGAAGAGTGCAAATTGAATTTGAACTCTTATGATGCAAACAATGATGTCATCGGAGCAATGAGGTAAGCAATGATGTCATCAGAGCAATGTGATAAGCAATGATGTCATAGATCGATGATGTATACGATGATGTCATAAATTACGGCGAAAAGACTATTTTACCCTTACTCTGCCGAGCCTATAAATAGAAGCTCATTTCTTTATTATTTCTCACCAATTCACTAAAGCTCTAGAGAGAGAAAGTGTGACGCCCCCAGAATAGGTCCAGTCAACCCAACCCATTCTAAGTCGCCAAATACATGGTACAGAATTCAAATACAAACTTTATATCACACGGTCGTGCAAAATACGACCACACAACTGTGAGTGTCAATACAAATCGTATATAATACGAAATATTAACATTCAAATTCATTCTTTATTTATTATAATTATTATCCCACTATTTTACAAAAATAGCGACGACTACTACTGCTCTAACTCGGACCATCACTCTGTCTCCCGACTAGTTCCCGCAACGTTCTCATTTCCTGAAGAGGACAATAGATGAAAAGGGTGAGCTCAACTAACCCAGTAAAGAATATTATGACTAAAATAATGGAAAATAAATTATCGTTAGTCTTCAATAAATCAGATAAAATATAATGGACAACCAGTTTTAGATCAATATTCGCAGCGAAAATAACAAATTATTAGAAGAGTTAAGCAGATAATGAAGTCTATTATCTTCTATGATTTAAAAGTCCATCATCAATATTTTATCCCTGTAACATCAATCAATATACATCTCGAATCAAATATTCATCTTTGCACTACGGCCAAAGATATTCATTTGTATCATCAGTGGTCATGTTCATATCAACACCTGTCATCTTTGCACTACAGGCCAAAGATATTCATCAGGTAATCATTCATCTTTGCTCTATAAGCCAAAGATATTCAGTTATATCACCTTTTAGGACTGAAGATGATGAAAAATATTTCAAAGAACGAATCTAGTGAGATAGTGAATAGTGCCGTATACGTAATAGTAACCCCGATGGAAAAAGTAAGAATTTCACAATAAAATTCATAACAATATTTTGGTATAATGATATTGAAAAGAATAACATCATTTACGAAATAAATAACATCCCTTACCTCAAAAGAATAGTACCTCTGACTGGAATATCGGATATAATACCGAAGAAAACTTGCACTGAATAGTGACACTCAAAGTATCTAAATACTCACAAAAATACGCTCGATATTATAGAGAGAGAAAACTTCTGATTCTGGTGTGATTTTCAATTCAAACCTAAGCACCCTATTTATAGGAAAAGCTTAGGATGCCAAAGTAGACTAAATTAATAATATAATATTATTTTTAAAAAATTTCCGCCACCTGGCGGCTTTCAAAACATCAAAAATTTTCAACAAAAGTGGGGCTCACCCATTAAAAAAATATTTATTTTTCGAAACTTCAATAATTCATAATAAATAGCCCTTATGTCGAAAAAAATGCAAATTCTATGTCCTTCAATAGAAAATTTAATTCTCTACAACTTTGTAGAAGGAAGTTTTTCCAAATTCCAAACATAAATTATCCGAAATCCATAAACAGATAATTTTCCACACCAAAATACTGATAAAAACACATCAGCGCTAATTCCTTCTTTTATATCCACAAAATAAATATTTCTTTATCATATAAATCAATAATTAATTATTCACAAATAATATTACAGAACTACAAGATTGACAACCAAGTCGTTCCAAGGAAAGAGGGGACCTTCCGATAAGGACTTCTCCTTACTGGCGCGCAATTAAATAACCCCTCCTAGACAGAACTTCCTTAGACATTGTCAATAATGCTATATAATAATATTATTCAAATAATATAAATTATTGAGTTGATAATGTGAAATACTGTGCAGTGACAATTATTGAATCAATAATACAAAATATCAACTGTAGCCATTATTGAATCAATCATATAAAATAGCAACGTAGCAATTATTAAGTCAATAAAATTTCAATGTAACAATTATTGAGTCAATAATATAAAGTATCAACGCAGCAAATATTGAGTCAATAATATAAAATATTGAACAGTAATTACTGTAACAATAATTGAGTAAGTGCCTTCTCACGTAAGACTCAATAATTCGAAATACTGTGCAATACCGTGTGCTACTGTGCAACACGGCGTATCACTGTATTTTAACCACCGGGTATTTCAACAGTACTAACGGTAACAACTACGCCGTTATTTTATAAAAAGGTTATTTCTGTCGCTTTCTATATCCGACAGTTATTCCGTTGTGGGGCCCACAAATAGCTGCGCCGTCGTACGAATATTTCCCGACAGCAAGAATATTCCACGACTAAACGAATATTCCCCGACAACCAGAATATTTTATAACCACTTGCTCATTTTGAAAAATTTATACATTTCACCCATAACTTTCATATTTATCAAATAAACACCTTACTATTTCGAAATAAGACATAAAGAAAATTAAATCTTTATTCATAAAAGTTGGGGTCTTACAGAAAGTATAGAGAGAATAAGAGAGAAAGAAGAAGAGTATCCTACTATCACACTAGTGCAGTCTCTAAATTTTTAAGGTAAGGGGTATTATTTCTTTCGTATTCATGAAGAGAGTTAATTTCTTTCAATACTCGTAAGGGTTGTTATTCCATTCCTTATTATTCTGTTGGAATAACCTGTCTACGCGGACTACCGCATGCCTGGTGAATAACCCTTCGTATTCAGTTGTTATTAAATTGTGAAAATAATCTGTCTGAGCGGACTACCGCGCAAACGGGTGAATAACCCTTCGTATTCAGTTGTTATTAAATTGTGAAAATAATCTGTCTGAGCGAACTACCACCAGACGGGTGAAAATCCAATTGCAGTTTCGTATATTGTTTCATTTCAGATTCTTAACTCTAAACTTACTACGGTAAGTATTGCTTCTATAATTCCTGAAATGATCAGATATTACTTGAGTTTTGCGCTTCATCTAATATTATTTCACTAGAATATTGGTCTGAACTTTCTTGTGAAATTTTTATCTTTTCATGTCGAGTTACTATTCACGAGTTACTATTCACGGTAAAAAAAATAATTTTTTTTTTCTTCTTCCAAATCATCTTTGATTGGATCAGGTTTTGATCTTCATTCTTGAACTCTAGATAAATTCTCTAATATTTGTCCTTTATCTCACTGGATCCGCTATTCGTATTATTTTTCATCATCCTCAGTTCTAAATGGTGATATAACTGAATATCTTTGGCCTGTAGTGCAAAGATGAATAATTACGTGATGAATATCTTTGGCCTGTAGTGCAAAGATGAATGATTACCTGATAAATATCTTTGGCCCGTAGTGCAAAGATGGACAGGTGTTGAGATGAACATGACCAACTGATGATACAAATGAATATCTTTGGCCCGTATTGCAAAGATGGATATTTGATTCGAGATGTATATTGATTGATGTTACAGGGATAAAACATTGATGATGGACTTTTAAATCAAAGAAGATAGTAGACATCATTCTCTACTTAACTCTTCTAATGAATTGTTATTTTCGCTGCGAATATTGATCTAAAACTTGTTGTCCATGATATTTTATCTGATTTATTGAAGGGTAGCGATAATTTATTTTTCATTATCTTACTCATAATATTCTTTACTGGGCTAGTTGAGCTCACCCTTTTCTTTCATTGTTCTCTTCAGGAAATGAGAATATTGCGGGTAGTAGTCGGGGAATAGAGTGATGGTCCGAGTTAGAGCTGTAGAAGTCCTCACTATTTGTTTTATTTAAAATAGTGTGATAATAAATGTAATGAGGACTTAGTTTGAATGTTAATATTTTTTATATGTCTGTATTGACACTCACAGTTTGTGTGGTCGTATTTTGCACGACTGTGTGATATGAAAGATTGTATTTGAATTTTGTTGAGTGTATTTAGCGACTCAAAATGGGTTGAGTATTGAACCTATTTTGGGGGAGTCACATTCATAATTAAAAAAAACTCCATTACAATATATTATTCAAAACTATTTAACAATAAGTCAATAATCATAATAACTACATCACCACATAATTATATACTTGCTCAAATACATAAATTATAAAAAAAAATTAAAAATTCACATGCATATATATAAACATATTAATGGTTGATAATTTCTCCTAAAAGTTTAAACTTCTATTTTATATAAATATATTTTTACAAAACAATTATAATATTTAAATATTTATTTATTTAAAATTGAAAAAAATAACTTACAAAATTGATACTTCAAGTTGACAAGTTGTAGGGAATCGGTTGAAAATCTCTTCTTCTTTCTTTCTATTACTCTATATTGTTGCTTTAATGGAAGTTGAAGTACATGATTGCTAAGGTTGCTAAGGGTTATTATGTTATGAGCGGCAGGGGAGAAGGAAGGAAAATTACTAAATGATAGTGAACCGGTTGCACAAAAGGCACTTAAAAGGAGGGGGAGAGGGGAGTTAATTCGCATGAGCCTGTTGTTGTCAAAGGCTGGGCCTTTTACTGTTGCAGTCAGTCTGCCGTCAGTCTGCATGGGGGCCTGCAGTCAGCAACATTACGCCATGCCGCATGAGGCTCATCCGGCAGGAACAAGTTTTAGCTACCAAGATGTTTTCATATGGGAGGGTAAAATAGGAAATAGGCATAAAATATATGATAAATATATAAGGGGAGGGCATAACAGTAATTTTGCCAATCGGTTTTTGGCCTTTATGTTGTCGCATGAGGCTGTTGCGGCAGGGTGAATTTAAACACCATCTCAGCCGTAGCTCCTTCTAATCGATGGCTAAGATGTTAGTTGTTGAACAGTGCGTTGGGCAACCGGTTGCCATGGATGTTTATCCTATATATATATATATATATATATATATATATATATATATATATATATATATAATCAACATCTATAGCCCCTAATAATCATCCCACCACATCTGCAAAACATCGCCAAAAAAAAAAAAACAAAACCCAACACTCATCACCATCTCCGATTTACTATTTCCATAACCAACAAATTAATTAACGGATCTACTAAGAAATTAACCACAACCATGAGATCGACGACTTTCCCAACTCATTGTTGGCAAATAAACATAGAAATGAGAAAAAACAAGAAAGAGAAGAAGAAGAATACATGCAATTGTCGATTGATGGAGGCCATATCTTATTCTTCAATTCATTTATGGTTTGAGAAGGTTTATTCTTTGCTGCAATTCATTTGATGGTCTGACTCTTAGATGGGTTTTACTTTGATGTAGAGAAATAGACTGTAAGAGGGAGAAAGAGATGGTAAGATAATAGACTGTAATAGGATACCAAAGAGTGGGAAACTCATAGAGAGAGGAATAGATTGTTGGCCCACCATATGATATAACATATATGCAGTATAATCATATAACTGGTACATCAGGACGGTTCAATATAAACCGAGTATAAAAAACTAGATACCGTACCCAAGCCGATTAATTCGGTATTTATCAAAAAAAATAACCGATATCAAACAGGTCATAAGATTTATCGAACCACTCAGTTCAGTATGGCCGGCCAATACCGGTAAAATACCGAATTTACCGAATTCTTTGAACATGCCTAGTTGGGATACTCAAATTATATTTTAGGAAGGAGCTAGTCTTATTTTTAATACAAATGTTATTTTGTAAGGAATCCTAGTTTAGATAGGTTTGTTATTATTATTATTATTATTATTATTATTATTATTATTATTATAGGGTTGTTATATGTTAGGGTCCTAATTTGAATAAGAATTAAAAGGGGATTTATGGGTACAAAAACGATGACAATGAAGATGTTGTTGATCGTAATGATGCAGATTATGTAGATAATGAGGATGATGGTAACGTCTATGAGAACGATAATAATGATGAAATTAAAGTATATGGGAATTCGAATCGTGGGAAGAATTGATGGGATACTCCTCAAATATTATTCTAGAAAACAATCTTATTTTTAGTAGGAATGTTATATTGAAAGGAGTCGTATTCATTTAGGATTATTATTATTATTATTATTATTAGTATTAGTATTATTATTATTAGTAGTAGTAGTAGAAGTTGTTGTTAGAGTCCTATTTTGAATAGAAGAAGGGTCACTACCACAAAATAGTAAAAAAATGACACTTAAACAACAAGGATTTTATAAAAATTGTTGTAGTATTTTTTTGCATAACGTTTTTTGACAAAATGTTGTAGCTAGATATGCAAAAACGTTTTCGATTTATAAGGGGCAATTTTTAGTTTTAAAGTTATAACGTTTTCTTAAAAAAAACGTTATCTATGTAAGCTTAAAAAACACGGAGGTATGCTTGCTTGAAAAACACGGAGGGAACCTGCTTGAGAAACTCCGAGCCCGTTTGTAAATATTAGCTCCAATCTGGAGCCTTCCTTCTGCTCTCTCTCCTCGCTTCTTTATCCTGTAAGTCTCACTGCACTATTATTATACATCATCTTTTATTTACAAGTTGAATATTTTTTCTAACCCATTTCCATCTTCTTTTGTTTTGTTTTTTTTATTTAATCAAACAGCTGCAGAGTTTTCGACAAAGATTGGAGTAAACTACGGCCAACTGGGGAACAACTTACCTTCTCCCTCTAAATCCATCCGCCTCATCAAATCTCTCAACGTCAAACGCGTCAAAATCTACGATGGCAATCCCAAAATCCTAAAAGCCCCCAAAAACACCAACCTCCAAGTCTCAATCATGCTCCCAAAGTATGGAAATAAAAGTTAGGGTTGTAAACTCAAAAACACCGACCTCCAAGTCTCAATCATGCTCCCAAAAACACCGACCTCCAGGTATGGAAATAAAAGTTAGGGTTTTAAACCCAAATCCCTAAAAGTTAGGATTTTTTGATTATATGTTAATTATTTGTTTTTGGTATTGGGGAAGAAGAATTTTTGTATTGAATAGGTTGGTTTGTCTTTGTAGTTTTTGTTTTTGTTATTACAAAAATAAGTTGTCATGCGATTTTGGTTTATGTTTTGTAATTGTGTTATTTTGTTTAATTACGAGTCAGTTGTTTGTATTTGTTCTGCAAAAAGTCTATGAATCTTATTTTATTCCATCTTTTTTTCAGGCTTACAGTCTAACAACTAGAAAATGTAAGCTCATTACTATTTCCCAACTCTTGTTAAGGTTTCTGGGTATTCATTTTTTAATGCCTATACATTCATATTTAACTATGTAAATGTAAATATATGCACTAGCTTCCGCTATTGTTTGTAATATCTTCAGATTTGCTAAGATTTTCTATCTTGAGATTTGCTAAGATTTTCTATCAGTTAAAGCTAAGAGAATGATGAGTTTTGTATTATATAACTTGTTTTCTTTACAAAGAGAGTTGTCATATATATATATATATATATATATATATGATACCCACCTAAGCTAGAATCAAGTGATTTATAAAATCACATATTCTAAAATCAAGGGATTACATAATCAAGGATTTCCAAGAGATAATTATGTTAATTCAAAAACAATATCCTAACTACTTGATAAATATAAAACTATCCTAAATAACAATATTATGTTATTTCTCTCTAATACACCCCCGCAAGCGAAACGTAGGTAACCGGAGCTTAAGCTTGACCTTGGTGAAACACCCTCGGAGTTGTATAAACAATAAAATAATAACCTTATGATCAACTGAGAATATCCACAATCGCCAATGTATGTTGAAATGAAGAATAGCTTGCATGATACGTACTGCATATAACCAAGAAGACTGGAACGTGCTTGGTTGTTTGCACACTTGCAACAAGTAAGAACTTTCTTGTACGTCTTGTATTAGATATCCATGAACACTCTTAGAGAATTCCATTAATCCATCAAGATAGGAGATGTGGGTTGTATCAAGAGAAAACATTCGCTCATTTGAGGGATGAGGTAGAGATGATGAGTAAACTAAAAATGAATCCTTAAAAATGTTTAAGTGAGAATGAGAATAGCTATTAATTACGGAGAAAAATGAGGATAATAACTGGGATTTTGGAATTTGGCAATTTGCGGGAACTACCAAATAATAATTTTCAACAGGTAAAGGAAGAGAGGTGGATGGAGGTATAATGTGTGACGAAGAAATTACGTCAGAATGAGAAACACTAATATTAGAATTTGATGACGAGTGAATAGGAGTATCACCATCAATGCTTTGATGTTCTTGTGGAAGTGTAGATGATGGACAGAAGGGATGGTTAGGCAACATTGATGAGAGTGACTCTTGTAATTTTTCATAGCTATGAAGAAAGCTAGAAAACAAATCCAATGATAATAAGGGATTCAGTTCATAGCAGTCTTGAATAAAGCCACTGAAAGAATCATCAAGACCATTAACGAGACAGTCAATGAGCTCAGTTTCAAGCATGGGTTCTACGGCTCGATTAAGGGCATATGCAAGAGATTTCGCCTCAAAGAGATAGCTGTTTATAGATTGAGTTGGAACTTTTTGAAGAGAATAGAGTTAGTCGAGAAAATCCTCGACATACCAATTAGATCTGAAAAATGAGTTAGAATCGAGAGTATCGGTGACGATATCATCAGAAATATTTTATTGTCTAATCGACTCATTTGGGTTGCAGATTGCATCAACATTTTGTTTATGATTTAGCCACCATTTTGGGTCATATGGTGAAGAGTAGAATTTTGGAGGAGGGTATGAAGTGGTATGACTCATGTTAAATCAATTGGATGGAGAGAAGCAATAGGTTAATGAGTTTCTGAGTTGAGTTGAGGGAGACAGAGGATTGCAGGAAGAAGTAGAAGAAATTGGGGATAATTTTTTGGAATGCAGACAGGTGAGGAGACTATCTGGATGGTGCACAGACCGTCTGGATTGATAGGCAGAAGATGTGATAACAGAAGATGTGCAGCGGAAGAAAAAAAAATAGATCATAAGCCGTTTGGCATTGTAGCTCTGATACCAAGTTAAAGCTAAGAGAATGATGAGTTTTGTATTATATAACTTGTTTTCTCTACAAAGAGAGTCGTCCTATATATATATATATATATATATATATATATATATATATATATATATATATGATACCCACCTAAGCTAGAATCAAGTGATTTATAAAATCACATATTCTAAAATCAAGGGATTACATAATCAAGGATTCCCAAGAGATAATTATGTTAATTCAAAAACAATATCCTAACTACTTGATAAATATAAAACTATCCTAAATAACAATATTATGTTATTTCTCTCTAATACACCCCCGCAAGCGAAACGTAGGTGACCGGAGCTTGAGCTTGACCTTGGTGAAACACCCTCGGAGTTGTATAAACAATAAAATAATAACCTTATGATCAACTGAGAATACCCACAATCGCCAATGTATGTTGAAATGAAGAATAGCTTGCATGATACGTACTGCATATAACCAAGAAGACTGGAACGTGCTTGGTTGTTTGCACACTTGCAACAAGTAAGAACTTTTTTGTACGTCTTGTATTAGATATCCATGAACACTCTTAGAGAATTCCATTAATCCATCAAGATAGGAGATGTGGGTTGTATCAAGAGAAAATATTCGCCCATTTGAG
Source organism: Panax stipuleanatus (assembly GCA_020205555.1). Classification (NCBI taxonomy): domain Eukaryota; kingdom Viridiplantae; phylum Streptophyta; class Magnoliopsida; order Apiales; family Araliaceae; genus Panax; species Panax stipuleanatus. The sequence continues at coordinate 163,022,995 of CM035117.1, forward strand.
GGATGAGGTAGAGATGATGAGTAAACTAAAAATAAATCCTTAAAAATGTTTAAGTGAGAATGAGAATAGCCATTAATTACGGAGAGAAATGAGGATAATAACTGGGATTTTAGAATTTAGCAATTTGCGGGAACTACCAAATAATAATTTTCAACGGGTAAAGGAAGAGAGGTGGATGGAGGTATAATGTGTGACGAAGAAATTACGTCAGAATGAGAAACACTAATACTAGAATTTGATGACGAGTGAATAGGAGTATCACCGTCAATGCTTTGATGTTCTTATGGAAGTGTAGATGATGGACCGAGAGGATGGTTAGGCAACATTGATGAGAGCGACTCTTGCAATTTTTCATAGCTATAAAGAAAGCTAGAAAATAAATCCAATGATAATAAGGGATTCAGTTCATAGTAGTCTTGAATAAAGCCCCTTAAAGAATCATCAAGACCATCAACGAGACAGTCAATGAGCTCAGTTTCAAGCATGGGTTCTCCGGCTCGATTAAGGGCGTATGCAAGAGATTTCGCCTCAGAGATAGTTGTTTATAGATTGAGTTGGAAGTTTTTGAAGAGAATAGAGTTGGTCGAGAAGATCCTCGATATACCAATTAGATCTGAAAAATGAGTTAGAATCGAGAGTATCAGTGACGATATAATCAAAAATATTTTCCTGTCTAATCGACTCATTTGGGTTGCAGATTGTATCAACATTTTGTTTATGATTTAGCCACCATTTTGGGTCATATGGTGAAGAGTAGAATTTTGGAGGAGGGTATGAAGTGGTATGACTCATGTTAAAGCAATTGGATGGAGAGAAGCAATAGGTTAATGAGTTTCTGAGTTGAGTTGAGGGAGGCAGAGGATTGTAGGAAGAAGCAGAAGAAATTGGGGATAATTTTTTGGAATGCAGATAGGTGAGGAGACTGTCTGGATAGTGCACAGACCGTCTGGATTGATAGGCAGAAGATGTGATAACAGAAGATGTGCAGCGGAAGGAAAAAAATGGATCATAAGCCGTTGGGCATTGTAGCTCTGATACCAAGTTAAAGCTAAGAGAATGATGAGTTTTGTATTATACAACTTGTTTTCTTTACAAAGAGAGTTGTCATATATATATATATATACACACACACACATACATACATACATACATATATGATACTCACCTAAGCTAGAATTAAGTGATTTATAAAATCACATATGCTAAAATAAAGGGATTACATAATCAAGCATTCCCAAGAGATAATTATGTTAATTTAAAAACAATATCCTAACTACTTGATAAATATAAAACTATCCTAAATAACAATATTATGTTATTTCTCTCTAATACTATCCATTAGCCACTGGGACCAATTCTCCTTTTGTAAGTTGCATTCATATATTTTCTCTTTTTGTTTTTTAAGCATTTCCAATCAGTTTCACCATATTTTGTGCATTCATGTGACGTCCCCAAATCCGGGTTCCCTAACCTCGAGTTTGGTGCTCACGATCCATCATGCATATCACATCTAACTACCCATTCAGTGATGAATTACATCATTCATACCATTACTTAATACAAGTTATAATAATCTCACAAGTTAATTAACCTTAACATAACTTACATAACCTTAGATATTCAAAAGGGTTTACATAATTAATTTACATAAAGCAACATAATATTTAAAATTCACAATAACTACTCTTGAACTTTGCCTTTGCCTTTGTCTTTCTTTGACCCTTCGGCTATCTCGTCCTTAGCTGAAATAGTTTTATTTAAGCAATGGTGAGCAACGATTTTACTCAGCAAGTTAAAGCGTACAATAAAAGATATAGAAGAATCTAGCTATCTAGAATGTTAAAAAGATTTCGAAGTAGCTGAACAATAAATCATTTTCAATAACCAGACTTTTCTTGAATTCCAAGCTAGATAACCTATCAAGTATGAAAGAGTAAAAATTCTTTCAAATGTTCAATAATATTCAATTAATTAAGAAGTTTATCAATACTACAACACTATTCAATAAAGTGGGATATTCCTAGATTTTATGCTGAGTGATCACTAATGGATCAAGAACTAATAGAGGAATCAATAGTTATTAAAACTAAATTACCTCAAGAATATAAATTAGTTATAAAAACTAATTATACTCTTCTGCAAGTACATGAAGTGATCAGCTCCGTTGTACCCTATATTATGCATAATACTCAAAAATAGCGCAAGGGTCGGATGTCCGACAATAAAATTCCCCTTTTTATAAGGGTTGTTCATCTCAGTCTTACATCATGAGTCTGTACCACAACAATATAGTTTGGATTGCTTTCAAAAAAATGTTATGATTTCAACATATAATATCAATATTGATCTAGCCGAAATAATTAGCATAAATCTTTCAATAAAAACTTAGTTCAAATAATAGAACAATTCATCAATTATTAGTCTAGCCGAAATGAATAGCAAAGACATGGCTTATAAACAGTTCATGAATAAAAGAACTTTGATATTTCACAGTTCAAATAATAGAACATGAAATTAATAACAATAATCATTATAAATATGAATAACCAACAATAATTATCCATTAATCATGCTTTGAAATTAATTACTCAAGTTGAGTCAGGAAACTTGCCTTGGTCGTTGACTACTGCTACACAATTCTATAATCTGCTTAATGAACTTAATTTATCCTCTTTAGAAAGACCTATCATGGATCATTCAATTAGTATAACATATAATTATTCATAACATTATTTTTCTCATATATTATCTAACATTAATCACATAATTAAATATTAGATATCACATTAACTCTTTAATAATATTATCATCCCTTGATAATATTATTATTAAGTAAGCATCTTTACACTTGAATATTATTAACCTTGTAATAATATTCTATTCGCTTCCTAATATTTTAGTCTCTCTCTAATATTATTAATCTTTTAATAATATTTTAAGTATCTAATATTATTAATCCTTTAATAATATTTTAACTTTTTAATATTATTAATCATTTAATAATATTTTAATAATTTAATATTATTAACCCTATTATTATTTAATATTAATTAAATAATAATTTATTAATATTTGTACCTATTTATTATTAATTAAATAATAAATACTTAATCTATTTAACTTTATGAGTCTTTAATTATTATTCAACTTTAAATAAATAATAATTAATTAACGTTTATCTTTATTTATTATTTAATATTAATTAATTAATTAACCTTTATCTTTATTTATTAGTTAATATTAATTAAATAATAAATAAATAATTAACATTTATCTTTATTTATTATTTAATATTAATTAAAAAAATAAATAATTAATTAACACTAATCTTTATTTATTATTAAATAATAAATAATAAATTAAAATTTATTCTTATTTATTATTTAATATTTAATTAAATAATAAATAATTAATTTATTGACTTTATAATACTTATTTAACATGTGAGTAAGTAATTATAATTATTTATTACTTATTCTCACTTAAATAACAAACAATTTATTTATTTACTTTAGACATTCTTTAATTATTATTTAATATTAATTAAATAATAATTAATAAATTATTTAACTCTATTTATTATTGAATCTTAATTAAATAACAAATGGTTATCTTAATTATACAAATTTTCATTCTTTTATTACTTAATGTTAATTAAATAATAATTAAAAATAATCATACTTACATAATATGTAATTAGCTTAATAATCATTGATTAGTATTAATAATTATTAATTTGTAAGTTTTAAATGATTTAAATGAGTTTAAACTATTAATTACTTATTAATTACATAACTGTTCCGAAAAATTTTGAGTAAAATATCTTAATGTTTTTCAGAATTTTAGAAAATTTTCTGTCCAAGACCCACCCCAAGAACCGGCCGTAAAAGTGGTGAACGGGTGGTCGAAAAATTTTCCGGTTCGCCGAAAAATGTTAAACTGGTCATTTTCTTTATTTTTCTTAAATGTTTTAGCCTTTGTCGACAGTTTCGGGGTCCTTCACTAAAACCTCCACAAAATGAAATCTATAACTCCGTTTTAGGTCCAATTGGTATCGTTGGATTCGTATTTTCCCGAAATATAATTTCCATATATCAAACATCAAATTTGGATACGTTTTAGTCACTGAAATTTGCCCGGAAGTGGACTGTCATGCACAGATTTCTAATAGTGATGTATTTTGGTATAAAATTCATATCATGCTCATTTTAAAACATTTTTTCATGCTTCTAAAGGGATTTTGTTCTTAACTAAACCCTTTAATACCAGAAAAAAGAAAATCACAAAAATCATATGTAGATTTCAAAATGTGCAATTTTTACGGACATGCTATGATTTATTCGTCGGTAAAATGTTTTCAAGCATTTTGCTCAACTTTTCTACACAAACACATACCAATACACAAGTTATACTTATTAAACTCATGATCTATCATTTTAACATGAATCTAGCCATTTACAACTTGAACTCCAAGAATCTAACACGAAAATACATATAGCATACAAGATTAGAATTTTCCTTAAACCTTTTCGAACATAGTTTACTTTTCTTTCTTTAGATCAAAGTTTTAACTTCAAAAATAGCTAGATCCACATATGAAACACTCATTAACATGTAAATCTAAGGTTTTATAAACATAGGCTCATGATTTGAATTTAAACAACCAAATAAATTGCATAAACTAAGTTATTAGGGTGTAGTTATTATACCTATTTCTTGTGTTATCTTCCTTCTTCAAAATAAGAGATGAACTTTGGGATGTATGATAAAAAATTTTCCTCCCCTTCCTCTCAAGTGGCTGCCGAAAATGGCCTCCTCCCTCTCTCTTTCTTGATTTTCTTTGTTTCTCTCTTTTGTTAGTTAATTTAGAAATAGGAAGTAAAGTTTAATTGCAAAATAGTTTAGGAGTATATATAGACAATTAAAATGTATAGATATATAGAATGTATATCTCTTATAAATCTCCCACAATCCTCATCTTGCTTGCAAATCTAGTTAAGATAATAACGCTTAAATGGGAGAGTGACACATGGCATGGAGTTGTTGGAACAAATCTTGCCAAATGAATTAACCAGGTGCTTACAATCTCCACCAAATCACTTCCTTCCTCATCCGCCACTTCATCCTAACATTAGCCCATTTTTTTAATTTATTTTATTTACTTTATTTTGCTTACTTTGTTATCTAGAAAATCCACCAAATTTTGGGTTAAAGTTGAGCCATCCATTTAATTGATTTGGGCTCTCTAATTAATTAGTTTGAGCCATGTAAAATACTAAGGGTCCAATACCAAAATTTTATCTTACCCTAATTATTTAATTAGGGTTTCTATTCCACTCATTTGGAATTTAAATAATTACTCATGGACATTTAATTTTATAACCCAATTAGACTTTCTTAATTAAGTTTAAAATAAATAATAAATTGAGATAGTAAAATAAATCTCTTAGGTTAGTATATATTTTAAATACTAAAATTATTCAATACTACAACCCTTGGGTTATTTAATCCACATTCCTAATATATAATATTAGGTTATAAAGTTTCTTTGTAACTCTCTTTAATAAATAAATACATATACATATTTATAATATAAATATTTATTTACACACATACACTTTCCACGTAAATCATAACACATTTATCATTCACAATATGTCACAAAATTTTTAATATCATTAATATTTAATTAATATATTCTTATTTCTTGGCTTTCTTTTTTGTTCCATTATTTCATTAACTTACTTAGCCCTAATTGGCTTAATAATTTATTACATAATCATATAATCTCTTTATATTAGTCATATCAATTTAATCACTTAAAGATTATAAATCTTTTTAATTTACCATTCAAGTTAACATTCAAGTTATGTTAATTCTCAACATAACTTATCTTACTCTTCTTTAATCAAATTGATTAAGTATTCATCTTAGTTACCTTAAAATAATTAAATTAACTAACTCACTTAATTCACATAAATATTCACTTATATGCTAAAAAAATTATTCGTAAAAATATAAATATATAATCGTATAAAATTCTCGGTCCTTACATTCTCCCATTCTTATAAGGATTCCGTCCCCGGAATCACTATTACATTGCAGTCAAATTATGTTTATTCTTAGACCTTTATTAATAAATGAATTAATTACCCTAATATAGGTGTTACTTCATTTCTTATTACATTTACTCTTCCCATCCTTTTCAGGAGTGAAAAAAAAAATCTTTACTTAACTCAAGTCTCATTTGACTTGTTATGACTCATAACAATATTTGTTTTCTAATAACTTTTTAAGGTTGTATCATCAATTCCTTTATTTTCACACGCGTGTGACACTAAATTGTGACTCATATCCGTAAATGGATAGCACCTCATAACGATATCTATCAAACAAAACGTAAACAATTATATTACTAATTGGAATTTTACCTGTCACTACTTCCTTTGCCGCTACCACATCCTGGACAGTCAAATTAAACGTGCGTGCCGTTGGTCTTCCTGGCTGAGCTGGTCCTTTAATCATCAGCGTCCCACTATTGTTCCCTTTGTTGTTGCCTCCCTTCTCTGCATTCTTCTTTGGACAGTTTCGGATTTGATGATCTGGTGATCCACACGAAAAACAACCTTATATTTTCTTCGGGCTGGGACAGTTGGGAGAAATGTGTCCTTCTTGACCACAGTTAAAGCACACGCCTTTTCCCTTAAAGCAGACTCCTTGATGGTTCTTCCCGCACACTGCACATGACTCACCTCTCTTCCTACTCTCTCCTGACTTATTTCCCGATTGAGTGTTATCGGTCCACTTACGCTTGTTTGAATTACTACCTCCACTACTACCTCCTTCAATCTTATTCTTGTTTTTCTCCTGGTTGTATTTAGATACTGCCTCACTACTACCTTCTGCAATGATAGCTTTTCTGACAGTGCTGAAAATGTAGCAATTTGTAGCACTGCAACTTTGTTGTGTATCCATGGCTTCATCCCATTCTCAAAGCTACGCGCCTTTCGTGCCTCAGTGTCCACTTGATGTGGAGTGAATCTGGCTAACTCATTGAACTTGGCGGCGTATTCTGAAACTGACCAATTTTCTTGCTTTAGTTCTAAAAATTTAACCTCCATTCTTGCTTGCATGGTCTCCGAGAAATAATTCTCAAAGAACAACTCCTTAAATCTTGTCCAGGCTACAACTTCCGTTCCGGCTCTAACTTGGTTCGACTCCCACCACTAATTAGCCTCTCCTTTCATCAGATAGGTAGCAAAAGCTGTCTTTTGCTCCTCAGCTACTCTTGCGATGACAAAAGATTTCTCTATTTCTTTCACCCAAATTTGAGCTTCTATAGGGTCTGTTATCCCTTTAAATTCCGGTGGTCCTACTACCTTAAAGTCTTTGAAGTTAGCCAATTGATTCCCTGGAGGATTTCCTACGGCTGGTGCTCGATTTTGAATAGCCTCAGCTAATATATTCACAAAATCTTGCATAGGTTTTGCTTGACCTCCTGCATTATTAACAAAGTCTTCCACCCTTCGAGTTCGTGGTTCTCTTCTTGGCGGCATTATCTGGTTAAATAAAACCTTACATCATTTCTTTATCTTTATGCCACATCCTGTTAGGGTATCATCAAAATTTAACACAAAAGTGTAAACATAGAGCAATTCAGCTTGCTGAATTAATGATTTTAGTTTGCTAAATTGTCAAATTCAGTTTGTTGAATTAACGAATTATTAGATATACATCGTACTATCTTAATCCTCAAAATTTATTTACTTAATTAAACATATAATCATATCATTCCATTTATATTCATATTCATTCAAATAGTACACAGTACTTTTCATTACACAGTACATATTGCTATAAGAATTTACTATCCCTTTGCGACAAAAGTCAGGATTCATTACTACAACTTTATACAAAAAGTTGAGACTTACAAAAGTTATCTTGGTATTCATACTAAAAACGAGAATTACATTCATATAGATATATATTTACATATACCTACTTATTGTCTATGATACTCTATTACTAAAATATTATCTTACTTAAAAAGGTTCAACTTCAATTACTTAATCTTTCTTCCGTCCACTTTCTTCACATGTCTTCTTCTTAGGACAATTTTTAAACCTATGACCCGTTCCACCACATGAAAAACATCCTCCTCTCTTTGGTTTAGGACAATTTGGCGAAATATGTCCTTCCTGACCACAATTGTAACACATGTTTTTACCCTTCATACATTCTCCCAAATGGTTCTTTCCACAGTTAATACATATCTTCATCTTCTACTGTGAATTCCCATGCTGGTTCTCTGGGTTATTGTCACTGTCTTTATTCCTTTTCCTTTTATTACCCTTCTTTTTCTTACTTGCAGCTTCAGACGATACGTTGCACTCAAACCTCATTCTATCAACTTGTGCCTTCAATTCATTTCGTTCTTTTGTCATCTCGCGCAATGCCCTTTCTGTCTTCCACAATTCCTCCAGGAGAAACACCTTATTCCTCAGTTCTTGAACTTCCGCGGATGCTTGACTTTCTTCGATTGCTATTTTGCCTTTTTCTCCATCTTTTATCTCTATTTTTGGCTCCCGTTTAGTTTCTTTGGAATCTACTTCTTCCTCTTCATTCAGTTCCAACTCGGGATAGTCGTCATGATCGCTTCTTAGATTTACTGCAGGTTCGTCTCTTAAAAATTCCTCAACTGACTCACTCTGAGCTGGCACCTCGGCTAATGGCATTGGTGCCGCTGCTAACACCTCCGTAATCATCTTATCTTCTCTTAACATCCTACAATCAATTTTAAATAACTTAATTAGTACATCACCAGTAAACACAATCCATAAACACTAATTTTCCGAATATTTTACTATTTATGAATTTTTTTTCCAATCCATCTCTTAGAACTCTAAATGAGTTTTCTCATTTCTTCTTATGGTTATACTCCTAAGGCTTTTCCCCCACCTAAGGTTTACAACCTACTGCTTAGATACCAACTTGTGACGCCCCCAAATTCGGGTTCCTAACTTTGAGTTTGGTGCTCACGATCCATCATGCATATCACATCAAACTACCCATTCAGTGATGAATTACATCATTCATACCATTACTTAATACAAATTATAATAATCTCTCAGTTAACTAACCTTAACATAACTTACATAACCTTAGATATTCAAAAGGGTTTACATAATTAATTTACATAAAGAAACATAATAATTAAAATTCACAATAACTACTCTTGAACTTTGCCTTTGCCTTTGTCTTTCTTTGACCCGTCGGCTACCTCGTCCTTAGCTGAAATATTTTATTTAAGCAAGGGTGATCAACGAGTTTGCTCAGCAAGTTAAAGCGTACAATAAAAGATATAGAAGAATCTAGCTATCTAGAATGTTAAAAAGATTTCGAAGTAGCTGAACAATAAATCATTTTCAATAACCAGACTTTTCTTGAATTCCAAGCTAGATAACCTATCAAGTATGAAAGAGTAAAAATTCTTTCAAATGTTCAATAATATTCAATTGATTAAGAAGTTTATCAATACTACAACACTATTTAATAAAGTGGGATATTCCTAGATTTTATGTTGAGTGATCACTAATGGATCAAGAACTAATAGAGGAATCAATAGTTATTAAAACTAAATTACCTCAAGAATATAAATTAGTTATAAATATTAATTATACTCTTCTGCAAGTACATGAAGTGATCAGCTCCGTTGTACCCTATATTATGCATAATACTCAAAAATAGCGCAAGGGTCGGATGTCCGACAATAAAATTCCCCTTTTTATAAGGGTTGTTCATCTCAGTCTTACATCATGAGTCTGTACTACAACAATATGGTTTGGATTGGTTTCAAAGAAATATTATGATTTCAACATATAATATTAATATTGATCTAGCCGAAATAATTGGCATAAATCTTTCAATACAACTTAGTTCAAATAATAGAACGATTCATCAATTATTAGTCTAGCCGAAATGAATAGCTGAGACATGGCTTATAAACAGTTCATGAATAAAAGAACTTTAATATTTCACAGTTCAAATAATAGAACATGAAATCAAATGCACTATGTGCGAATAACAATAATCATTATAGATATGAATAACCAACAATAATTATCCATTAATCATGCTTTGAAATTAATAACTCAAGTTGAGTTAGAAAACTTGCCTTGGTCGTTGACTACTGCTACACAATTCTATAATCTGCTTAATGAACTTAATTTATCCTCTTTGGAAAGACCTATCATGGATCCTTCAATTAGTATAACATATAATTATTCATAACTTTATTATTCTCATATATTATCTAACATTAATCACATAATTAAATATTAGATATCACATTAACTCTTTAATAATATTATCATCCCTTGATAATATTATTATTAAGTAAGCATCTTTACACTTGAAAATTATTAACCTTGTAATAATATTCTATTCGCTTCCTAATATTTTAGTCTCTCTCTAATATTATTAATCTTTTAATAATATTTTAAGTATCTAATATTATTAATCCTTTAATAATATTTTAACTTTCTAATATTATTAATGATTTAATATTATTAACCTTATTATTATTTAATATTAATTAAATAATAACTGATTAATTTTTATACTTATTTATTATTAATTAAATAATAAATACTTAATCTATTTAACTTTATGAGTCTTTAATTATTATTCAACTTTAATTAAATAATAATTAATTAACGTTTATCTTTATTTATTTATTTAATATTAATTAAATAAAAATTAATTAATTAATATTTATCTTTATTTATTATTTAATATTAATTAAATAATAATAATTAATTAACACTTATCTTTATTTATTATTAAATAATAAATAATAAATTAACATATATTATTATTTATTATTTAATATTTAATTAAATAATAAATAATTAATTTATTGACTTTATAATACTTAACTAACATGTAAGTAAGTAATTATAATTATTTATTACTTATTCTCACTTAAATAACAAATAATTTATTTATTTACTTTAGACATTCTTTAATCATTATTTAATAATAATTAATAAATTATTTAACTCTATTTATTATTTAATCTTAATTAAATAACAAATGGTTAGCTTAATTACACTAATTTTTATTTTTTTATTACTTAATGTTAATTAAATAATAATTAAAAAAATAATCATACTTACATAATATGTAATTAGCTTAATAATCATTGATTAGTATTAAAAATTATTAATTAGTAAGTTTTAAATGATTTAAATGAGTTTAAACCATTAATTACTTAATAATTACATAACTGTTCCGAATAATTCTGAGTAAAATATCTTAATGTTCTTCAGAATTTTAGAAAATTTTCTGTCCAAGACCCACCCCAAACACCGGCCATAAAAGTGGTGAACCGGTCGTCGGAAAATTTTCCGGTTCGCCAAAAAATGCTGAACCAGTCATTTTCTTTAATTTTCTTAAATGTTTTAGCCTTTGTTAACAGTTTCGGTGTCCTTCACTAAAACCTCCACAAAATGAAATCTACAACTCCGTTTTAGGTCTAATTGGTATCGTTGGATTCTTATTTTCCCGAACTACAATTTTCATATATCAAACACCAAATTTGGATACGTTTTGGTCACTGAAATTCGCTCGGAAGTGGACAGTTGTGCACAGATTTCTAACAGTGAAGTATTTTGGTATAAAATTCATATCATGCTCATTTTAAAACATTTTTGCATGCTTCTAAAGGGATTTTGTTCTTAACTTAACCCTTTAATACCAGAAAAAAGAAAATCACAAAAATCATATGTAGATTTCAAAATGTACAATTTTTACGGACATGCTATGATTTATTCGTCGATAAAATATTTTCAAGCATTTTGCTCAACTTTTCTACACAAACAAATATCAATACACAAGTTATACTTATTAAACTCATGATCTATCATTTTAACATGAATCTAGCCATTTACAACTTGAACTCCAAGAATCTAACACGAAAATACATATAGCATACAAGATTAGAATTTTTCTTAAACCTTTTCGAACATAGTTTACTTTTCTTTCTTTAAATAAAATTTTTAACTTCAAAAATAGCTAGATCCAAATATGAAACACTCATTAACATGTAAATCTAAGGTTTTAAAAACATAGGCTAATGATTTGAATTTAAACAACCAAATAAATTGCATAAACTAAGTTATTAGGGTGTAGTTATTATAACTATTTCTTGTGTTATCTTCCTTCTTCAAAATAAGAGATGAACTTTGGGATGTATGAGAAAAATTTCCCCCCCCCCCCTTCCTCTCAAGTGGCTGCCGAAAATGGCCTCCTCCCTCTCTCTCTCTTGATTTTCTTTCTTTCTCTCTTTTGTTAGTTAATTTAGAAATAGGAAGTAAAGTTTATTTGCAAAATAGTTTAGGAGTATATATAGACAATTAAAATGTATAGATATATAGAATGTATATCTCTTATAAATCTCCCACAATCCTCATCTTGCTTGCAAATCTAGTTAAGATAATAACGCTTAAATGGGAGAGTGACACATGGCATGAAGTTGCTGGAACAAATCTTGCCAAATGAATTAACCATGTGCTTACAATCTCCACCAAATCACTTCCTTCCACATCCGCCACTTCATCCTAACATTAGCCCATTTTTTTAATTTATTTTAATTACTTTATTTTGCTTACTTTGTTATCTAGAAAATTCACCAAATTTTGGGTTAAAGTTGGGCCATCCATTTAATTGATTTGGGCTTTCTAATTAATTAGTTTGGGCCATATAAAATACTAAGGGTCCAATTCCAAAATTTTATCATACCCTAATTATTTAATTAGGATTTCTATTCCACTCATTTGAAATTTAAATAATTACTCATGGACATTTAATTTTATAACCCAATTAGACTTTCTTAATTAAGTTTAAAATAAATAATAAATTGAGATAGTAAAATAAATCTCTTATGTTAGTATATATTTTAAATACTAAAATTATTCAATACTACAACCCTTGGGTTATTTAATCCACATTTCTAATATATAATATTAGGTTATAAAGTTTTCTTTGTAACTCTCTTTAATAAATAAATACATATACATATTTATAATAAAAATATTTTTTATACACATACACTTTTCACAGTAAATCATAACACATTTATCATTCACAATATGTCATAAATTTTTTAACATCATTAATATTTAATTAATATATTCTTATTTCTTGGCTTTCATTTTTGTTCCATTATTTTATTAACTTAATTAGCCCTAATTGGCTTAATAATTTATTACATAATCATATAATCTCTTTATATTAGTCATATCAATTTAATCACTTAAAGGTTATAAATCTTTTTAATTTACCATTCAAGTTATGTTAATTCTCAACTTAACTTATCTTACTCTTTTTTAATCAAATTGATTAAGTATTCATCTTAGTTAACTTAAAATAATTAAATTAACTAACTCACTTAATTCACATATAAATTCACTTATATGCTAAAAAAAATTTATTCGTAAAAATATAAATATATAATCGTATAAAATTCTCGGTCCTTACATTCTCCCCTCCTTATAAGGATTCCGTCCCCGGAAGCACTATTACCTTACAGTCAAATTATGTTTATTCTTAGACCTTTATTAATAAATCAATTTATTACCCTAATATAGGTGTTACTTCATTTCTTATTACATTTACTCTTCCCATCCTATTCAGGAGTGAAAAAAAAAATCTTTACTTAACTCAAGTCTCATTTGACTTGTTATGGCTCATAACAATATTTGTTTTCTAATAACTTTTTAAAGTTGTATCATCAATTCCTTCATTTCCACACGCGTGTGACACTAAATTGTGACTCATATCCGTAAATGGATAGCTCCTCATAACGATATCTGTTAAACAAAACGTAAACAATTATATTACTAATTGGAATTTTACCTGTCACAACTTCCTTTGCCTCTACCACATCCTGGACAGTCATATTAAACGTACGTGCCGTTGGTCTTCCTAGCTGAGCTGGTCCTTTTATCATCAGCGTCCCACTATTGTTCCCTTTGTTGTTGCCTCCCTTCTCTGCATTCTTCTTTGGACAGTTTCGGATTTGATGATCTGGTGATCCACACGAAAAATAACCTTGTATTTTCTTTGGGCTGGGACAGTTTGGAGAAATGTGTCCTTCTTGATCACAGTTAAAGCACACGCCTTTTCCCTTCAAGCAGACTCCTTGATGGTTCTTCCCGCAAACTGCACACGACTCACCTCTCTTCCTACTCTCTCCTGACTTATTTCCCGATTGAGTGTTATCGGTCCACTTACACTTGTTTGAATTACTACCTCCACTACTACCTCCTTCAATCTTCTTCTTGTTCTTCTCATGGTAGTATTTAGATACTGCCTCACTACTACCTTCTGCGATCATAGCTTTTTCTAACAGTGCTGAAAATGTAGCAATTTGTAGCACTGCAACTTTGCTGTGTATCTACGGCTTCATCCAATTCTCAAACCTACGCGCCTTTCGTGCCTCAGTATCCACTTGATGTGGAGCAAATCTGGCTAACTCGTTGAACTTGGCGGCGTATTTTGAAACTGACCAATTTTCTTGCTTTAGTTCTAAAAATTTAACCTCCATTCTTGCTTGCATGGTCTCCGAGAAATAATTCTCAAAGAACAACTCCTTAAATCTTGTCCAGGCTACTACTTCCGTTCCGACTTCTAGCTTGGTTCGACTCCCACCAGTAATTAGCCTCTCCTTTCATCAGATAGGTAGCAAAAGCTGTCTTTTGCTCCTCAGCTACTCTTGCGATGACAAAAGCTTTCTCTATTTCTTTCACCCAAATCTGAGCTTCTATAGGGTCTGTTGTCCCCTTAAATTCCGGTGGTCCTACTGCCTTAAAGTCTTTAAAGTTAGCCAATTGATTCCCTGAGGATTTCCTGCGGCTGGTGCTCGATTTTGCATAGCCTCTGCTAATATATTCACAAAATCTTGCATAGGGTTTGCTTGACCTCCTGCATTGTTAATAAAGTCTTCCACCCTTCGGGTTCGTGGTTCTCTTCTTGGCGACATTATCTGGTTAAATAAAACCTTACATCATTTCTTTATCTTTATACCACATCCTATTAGGGTATCATAAAAATTTAACACAAAAGTGTAAACATAGAGCAATTCAGATTGCTTAATTAATGATTTTAGTTTGCTGAATTGTCAAATTCAGTTTGCTGAATTAACTAATTATTAGATATACATCGTACTATCTTAATCCTCAAAATTTATTTACTTAATTAAACATATAATCATATCATTGCATTTATATTCATATTCATTCAAATAGTACACAGTACTTTTCATTACACAGTACATATCGCTATAAGAATTTACTATCCCTTTGCGACAAAAGTCAGGATTCATTAATACAACTTTATACAAAAAGTTGAGACTTACAAAAGTTATCTTGGTATTCATACCAAAAACGAGAATTACATTCATATAGATATATATTTACTTATACCTACTTATTGTCTATGATACTCTATTACTAAAATATTATCTTACTTAAAAAGGTTCTACTTCAATTACTTAATCTTTCTTCCGTCCAGTTTCTTCACCTGTCTTCTTCTTAGGACAATTTTTAAACCTATGACCCGTTCCACCACATGAAAAACATCCTCCTTTCTTTGGTTTAGGACAATTTTGGCGAAATATGTCCTTCCTGACCACAATTATAACACATGTTTTTACCCTTCATACATTCCCCCAAATAGTTCTTTCCGCAGTTAATACATATCTTCATCTTCTGCTGTGAATTCCCATGCTGGTTCTCTGGGTTATTGTCACTGTCTTTATTCCTTTTCCTTTTATTACCCTTCTTTTTCTTACTTGCAGCTTCAGACGATACGTTGCACTCAAACCTCATTCTATCAACTTGTGCCTTCAATTCATTTCGTTCTTTTGTCATCTCGCGCAATGCCCTTTCTGTCTTCCACAATTCCTCCAGGAGAAACACCTTATTCCTCAGTTCTTGAACTTCCGCGGATGCTTGACTTTCTTTGATTGCTATTTTGCCTTTTTCTCCATCTTTTATCTCTATTTTTGGCTCCCGTTTAGTTTCTTTGGAATCTACTTCTTCCTCTTCATTCAGTTCCAACTCGGGATAGTCGTCATGATCGCTTCTTAGATTTACTGCAGGTTCGTCTCTTAAAAATTCCGCAACTGACTCACTCTGAGCTGGCACCTCGGCTAATGGCATTGGTGCCGCTGCTAACACCTCCGTAATCATCTTATCTTCTCCTGACATCCTACAATATATTTTAAATAACTTAATTAGTACATCACCAGTAAACACAATCCATAAACACTAATTTTCCACATATTTTACTATTGATGAATTTTTTTTCCAATCCATTTCTCAGAACTCTAAATGAGTTTTCTTTATCCTTCTTATGGTTATACTCCTAAGGCTTTTCCCCCACCTAAGGTTTATAACCTACTGCTTTGATACCAACTTGTGACACCCCAAAATCCGGGTTTCCTAACCTCAAGTTTGGTGCTCACGATCCATTATGCATATCACATCTAACTACCCATTCTGTAATGAATTACATCATTCATACCATTACTTAATACAAATTATAATAATCTCCCAGGTTAACTAACCTTAACATAACTTACATAACCTTAGATATTCAAAAGGGTTTACATAATTAATTTACATAAAGCAACATAATAATTAAAATTCACAATAACTACTCTTGAACTTTGCCTTTGCCTTTGTCTTTCTTTGACCCTTCGGCTACCTCGTCCTTAGCTGAAATGTTTTATTTAAGCAAGGGTGAGCAACGAGTTTGCTCAGCAAGTTAAAGCGTACAATAAAAGATATAGAAGAATCTAGCTATCTAGAATGTTAAAAAGATTTCGAAGTAGCTGAACAATAAATCATTTTCAATAACCAGACTTTTCTTGAATTTCAAGCTAGATAACCTATCAAGTATGAAAGAGTAAACATTCTTTCAAATGTTCAATAATATTCAATTGATTAAGAAGTTTATCAATACTACAACACTATTCAATAAAGTGGGATATTCCTAGATTTTATGCTGAGTGATCACTAATGGATCAAGAACTAATAGAGGAATCAATAGTTATTAAAACTAAATTACCTCAAGAATATAAATTAGTTATAAAAACTAATTATATTCTTCTGCAAGTACATGAAGTGATCAGCTCCATTGTACCCTATATTATGCATAATACTCAAAAATAGCGCAAGGGTCGGATATCCGACAATAAAATTCCCCTTTTTATAAGGGCTGTTCATCTCAGTTTTACATCATAAGTCTGTACTACAACAATATGGTTTGGATTGGTTTCAAAGAAATATTATGATTTCAACATATAATATTAATATTGATCTAGCCGAAATAATTGGCATAAATCTTTCAATAACAACTTAGTTCAAATAATAGAACGATTCATCAATTATTAGTCTAGCCGAAATGAATAGCTGAGACATGGCTTATAAACAGTTCATGAATAAAAGAACTTTAATATTTCACAGTTCAAATAATAGAACATGAAATCAAATGCACTATGTGCGAATAACAATAATCATTTTAGATATGAATAACCAACAATAATTATCCATTAATCATGCTTTGAAATTAATAACTCAAGTTGAGTTAGGAAACTTGCCTTGGTCGTTGACTATTGCTACACAATTCTATAATCTGCTTAATGAACTTAATTTATCCTCTTTGTAAAGACCTATCATGGATCCTTCAATTAGTATAACATATAATTATTCATAACATTATTATTCTCACATATTATCTAACATTAATCACCTAATTAAATATTAGATATCACATTAACTCTTTAATAATATAATCATCCCTTGATAATATTATTATTAAGTAAGCATCTTTACACTTGAATATTATTAACCTTGTAATAATATTCTATTCGCTTCCTAATATTTTAGTCTCTCTCTAATATTATTAATCTTTTAATAATATTTTAAGTGTCTAATATTATTAATCCTTTAATAATATTTTAACTTTCTAATATTATTAATTATTTAATAATATTTTAATGATTTAATATTATTAACCTTATTATTATTTAATATTAATTAAGTAATAATTAATTAATATTTGTACTTATTTATTATTAATTAAATAATAAATACTTAATCTATTTAACTTTATGAGTCTTTAATTATTATTCAACTTTAATTAAATAATAATTAATTAAAGTTTATCTTTATTTATTATTTAATATTAATTAAATAATAAATAATTAATTAACATTTATCTTTATTTATTATTAAATAATAAATAATAAATTAAAATTTATTCTTATTTATTATTTAATATTTAATTAAATAATAAATAATTAATTTATTGACTTTATAATACTTAGCTAACATGTGAGTAAGTAATTATAATTATTTATTACTTATTCTCACTTAAATAACAAATATTTTATTTATTTACTTTAGACATTCTTTAATAATTATTTAATAATAATTAATAAATTATTTAACTCTATTTATTATTTAATCTTAATTAAATAACAAATGGTTAGCTTAATTACACTAATTTTCATTCTTTTATTACTTAATGTTAATTAAATAATAATTAAAAAAATAATCATACTTACATAATATGTAATTAGTTTAATAATCATTGATTAGTATTAATAATTATTAATTAGTAAGTTTTAAATGATTTAAATGAGTTTAAACCATTAATTATTTAATAATTACATAACTGTTCCGAAAAAATCTGAGTAAAATATCTTAATGTTTTTCAGAATTTTAGAATTTTTTTTGTCCAAGACCCACCCCAAGAACCGGACGTAAAAGTGGTGAACCGGTGGTCGGAAAATTTTCCGGTTCGCCGAAAAATGCTGAACTGGTCATTTTCTTTATTTTTCTTAAATGTTGTAGCCTTTGTTGACAGTTTCGGGGTCCTTCACTAAAACCTCCACAAAATAAAATCTACAACTCCGTTTTAGGTCCAATTGATATCGTTGGATTCGTATTTTCCCGAACTATAATTTTTATGTATCAAACACCAAATTTGGACACGTTTTGGTCACTGAAATTCGCCCGGAAGTGGACTGTTGTGCACAGATTTCTAACAGTGAGATATTTTGATATAAAATTCATATCTTGCTCATTTTAAAACATTTGTGCATGCTTCAAAAGGTATTTTGTTCTTAACTTAACCCTTTAATACCAAAAAAAAAGAAAATCACAAAAATAATATGTATATTTCAAAATGTACAATTTTTACGGACACGCTATGGTTTATTCGTCGGTAAAATATTTTCAAGCATTTTGCTCAACTTTTCTACACAAACACATACCAATACACAAGTTATACTTATTAAACTCATGATCTATCATTTTAACATGAATCTAGCCATTTACAATTTGAACTCCAAGAATCTAACACAAAAATACATATAGAATACAAGATTAGAATTTTCCTTAAACCTTTTCGAACATAGTTTACTTTTCTTTCTTTAGATCAAATTTTTAACTTCAAAAATAGCTAGATCCACATATGCAACACTCATTAACATGTAAATCTAAGGTTTTAGAAACATAGGCTCATGATTTGAATTTAAACAACCAAATAAATTGCATAAACTAAGTTATTACGGTGTAGTTATTATACCTATTTCTTGTGTTATCTTCCTTTTTCAAAATAAGAGATGAACTTTGGGATGTATGAGAATAATTTCTCCTCCCCTTCCTCTTAAGTGGCTGCCGAAAATAGCCTCCTCCCTCTCTCTCTCTTGATTTTCTTTCTTTCTCTCTTTTGTTAGTTAATTTAGAAATAGAAAGTAAAGTTTATTTGCAAAATAGTTTAGGAGTATATATAGACAATTAAAATGTATAGATATATAGAGTGTATATCTCTTATAAATCTCCCACAATCCTCATCTTGCTTGCAAATCTAGTTAAGATAATAAGGCTTAAATGGGAGAGTGATACATGGCATGGAGTTGTTGGAACAAATCTTGCCAAATGAATTAACCATGTGCTTACAATCTCCACCAAATCACTTCCTTCCTCATCCGCCACTTCATCCTAACATTAGCCCATTTTTTTACTTTGTTTTATTTACTTTATTTTGCTTACTTTGTTATCTAGAAAATCCCCCAAATTTTGGGTTAAAGTTGAGCCATCCATTTAATTGATTTGGGCTCTCTAATTAATTAGTTTGGGCCATGTAAAATACTAAGGGTTCAATACCAAAATTTTATCTTATCCTAATTATTTAATTAGGGTTTCTATTCCACTCATTTGGAATTTAAATAATTACTCATGGACATTTAATTTTATAACCCAATTAGACTTTCTTAATTAAGTTTAAAATAAATAATAAATTGAGATAGTAAAATAAATCTCTTAGGTTAGTATATATTTTAAATACTAAAATTATTCAATACTACAACCCTTGGGTTATTTAATCCACATTCTTAATATATAATATTAGATTATAAAGTTTTCTTTGTAACTCTCTTTAATAAATAAATACATATACATATTTATAATATAAATATTTATTTAGACACATACACTTTTCACATAAATCATAACACATTTATCATTCACAATATGTCACCAAATTTGTAATATCATTAATATTTAATTAATATATTCTTATTTCTTGGCTTTTCTTTTTGTTCCATTATTTCATTAACTTAATTAGCCCTAATTGGCTTAATAATTTATTACATAATTATATAATCTCTTTATATTAGTCATATAAATTTAATCACTTAAAGATTATAAATCTTTTTAATTTACCATTTAAGTTAACATTCAAGTTATGTTAATTCTCAACATAACTTATCTTACTCTTCTTTAATCAAATTGATTAAGTATTCATCTTAGTTAACTTAAAATAATTAAATTAACTAACTCACTTAATTCACATATATATTCACTTATATGCTAAAAAAAATTTATTCGTAAAAATATAAATATATAATCATATAAAATTCTCGGTCCTTACAATTCATATACCTCACTATCGGTATATGTAATTCTTCAGTTTCATTGTACACTTTTCCCTTCGCCTTTTTGTTATGATTAGGTGTTTACAATGGTTACCTTGTAAGTAGTATTTATTTTTTGTTACTAAGGATTTTCCTGATAAATAATCTCTTGTTTTGTGTTTCATGCAGCTCTCAGTTTGCACTTCATTCATGCTTGTATGTTCTTTTCCACAAATTAGTGGGTTGGCCAGCTTCCTCCTGTTGGTTTGGTTTCAGCATAAGATAACAATTATCAATTAGTTAGGATAATGTTTTTGAATTTCCGTAATTATCTTTTCAATCCATCTAATTCCTTGATTCTAGTTTAGTTTTATATCACATATGTATATATATAGGACTCCACTATTTGTATCTAATAAGAAAGTATAATACAAGAGTTTTAGTTTCTCTCTCTCCTTTTCTCATTAATTTGGTATCAAAGCCAAACGGCCTAACGACATTTTTTTCCCGATCATTATTCTACATAACATGTCCACCATGGATTCTGCTTCAACCACTACCATCTTCACCCCTCCTTCATCATCTATTATTCTCTCTCAAGCCCACCACTATATTACCCTGAAATTAACTTCTTCCAACTACATCTTATGGCGTACGCAAATTGATCCATACCTCCAAGGTCATACTTTGTTTGGCTATGTTAGCAGTGAATACGCACGTCCTCCATCTTTTCTGCCATCCAGTCCTTCCTCCACTATTATTGTTTCCTCTATTCCCAATCCAGCGGCACAAACCTGGGATGCTCAGGACAAACTTCCATTGAGTCTACTCATCTCATCTCTTAGTAAAGATGTGGTCCCTCTTGCAATTGGTCTCACATCATCTGCTAATGTTTGGTCTACTATCTCTGCCGAGTTTTCTAGTCCTTCTAGCATGCGAGTCCTTAGTCTCTCTATGGAAATGCATTCTCCCAAGAAACATGATGATACTCTAACTGCCTATCTTCATAGTCTGAAACGAATTTCAGATGAATTATCCGCTTCTGGACGACCCATCCCCCAATCTAATTTCATGGTAGCTGTTTTAAAAGGCCTTCATGCTAAATTTGTATCTCTCAAATCAGCCCTATTCATGCTTGATAGTCCTCTGCCCTTCTCTGTGTTACTCAGCAAATGTTTCAGTCATGAGTTTATTACCAAACCAAATGTGCTTATTGATTCTCCATCACCATCAGCCAATAATGTTCAACGCTTTCCCAACAATACTCAGCGATTTAACAACCACCGTGGTCGTGGTCGTGGTCGTGGTCGTGGTACCCATGGTCGTGGACGAGGAAGTTTTCGTGCACCTACATCTCAGTATTCATCAAATTTCACTCGCCCACGATGTGTGTTATATGGTGGTTCCAATCACGACTCATACCGGTGTTATTTTCGTCCTCAACAACCTAATTCTGCTGGTCTTCTTGGTTCGCCTCCTGCCACCTCTTCACTGGCTACAAACTTTATGGCTTCTTCACCCATCAATTCGCCAACCATGTCTCCACCCTCTCTGCCTTCTCTCCAATGGTATCCTGCTACAGGCGCAAACTACCATGTTACACCAGACTTAGCGGGAATCAATCATATTGATGAGTATAATGGGATGGATCATCTTCAAGTAGCCAATGGTAATATTGCTCCTATCACTCATTTCTGTTCCACCACCTTTAATTCCAAAAATAAAAATTTTCATCTTTCTAAAATCTTACATGTTCCCTCTGCCTCAAAGAAATTATTATTTGTAAATAATTTCTGTCGAGATAATAATGTTTATTTTGAATTTCACTCATCTTGTTTTCATGTTAAGGATCCCGTCTCTCAAAAAACTCTTCTCAGCGGACCAACTAAGGATGGACTCTACCTTATGCACGTTCCACCATCCTTCACTACTCTTTCTGCTTCCCGAGTCTCTTTGTTTGATTGGCATCAACGCTTGGGTCATCCTCATGAACGTGTCCTTCGTCATATTATTTCTCAAAATAACCTAGGACTGTCTTCCCATAAAAGTACTCCTGTATGTACTGCATGTCATATGGGAAAGGCCTGTAGGTTTCCTCTTGATAGTAGTTCTTTTTCAGCAAAACATGTTCTAGAATTAATAATGTGCGATGTTTGGGGGACCTGCTCCCTTGACTTCCTTGTATGGGAATAAATATTATGTTCTTTTTGTTGATGCTTTTACTAAATTTTCATGGATTTATTTTATCAAGTTACGCAGTGAGGTTGCCTCTAAATTTTTGCATTTTCAATCCATGATGGAACATCTCTTTAACTCCAAAATAAAATATTTCCAAACTGATGGTGCTAAGGATTTTTTACCACATAAGTCTCATTTTTCTCAAAAGGGCATCATTCATCGTCTTTCATGTCCACACATTTCAATTCAAAATGGTCTTGTTGAGAGACGTCATCGTCATGTGGTTGAAACTGGCTTAACATTACTGGCTCATGCCTCAGTTCCAGGAATTTTTTGGGACTATGCTTTTGACTGTGCCACTTATCTAATAAATCGCATGCCATCTCTAGTAAACAACCATCTTTCCCCTTTTGAAAAATTATTTTCCAAACCACCAAATTACAATTTACTTAAAATTTTTGGGTGTTTATGTTTTCCTCTTTTAAGGCCGTATAATAAACACAAATTGGAATACCGCTCTCTTTCATGCATTTTTTTGGGATATAGTGCTACTCACTTAGGATACTAGTTTTGAACCATAATCACAGAAAATGTATCAAGTTCGCTATGTCAAATTTGAAGAGAGTCAATTTCCTTTTTCACAACCACACAATTCGGCTTTGTCAACTCCATCTTCTCCCACTAACATTCAACCAGTGTTTTCGAGTCTCATCATATCTCCTGCTTCAGATCCTACTTCTACCCAATCCAAACACCCTTCTACGCAATCCAGACACCCAGAGACCCAATCCAGACAGTCTGCGTACCAATCTAGACAACCAGAAACCCAATCTAGACAATCTAATGCCCAATCCAGACAGTCTGCGTCAAAATCCAAACAGTCTTCTTCTTTGTCTCTACATTCTCCTGTGTTCATACAAACACATCGGACTGCAAGCTTAAGTGATATTTACGATCGTACTATTCCTCTCCATGTTGCTCTATCTTCTAAATCTGAATGCTTCCAATCTACATCCAACAGTATGCTGCCAATTCCTCCAGGTAATACTTCTCACATGTTTGCCTCCACTTCTCCATCAATCTTTTCTACCAACAATCATACTGCACAACCCCAACCTCAACACCCAATTCCCCCCATGGTTCTTCGCTCTCATAGACAAGCTCACAATGCCTCTATATTTACAACAGAGCCCACCTCATTCCAAGCGGCAAATAATAGTCCCGTTTGGCGTCAAGCTATGCTAGACGAACTCACTGCTTTATACAAAAAGCACATATGGAAATTAGTTCTCAAATCTCCTAACATAAACATTGTCGGCAACAAGTGGGTTTTTTCGAATCAAAACTCATGCTGATGGCTCACTTTCTCAGCACAAGGCACGTCTTGTTGCAAAAGGCTATCACCAGCAACCTGGGTTGGACTACTTTGAAACCTTCAGTCTAGTCATTAAACCAACGACCATTTACTTAATTTTCTCTTTAGCGATCACCAAAAATTGGCCTATTCGACAACTAGATGTCAACAATGCTTTCCTCAATGGGTTCTTACCAGAGCCTGTGTATATGCATTAACCACAAGAATTCATTGATGCCACCCATCTAGATTATGTGTATAAACTACAGCGGTCACTATATGGGTTACAACAGGCACCTAGGACCTGGTTTTTAAGACTTTCTTCTTTTCTCCTAACTCATAATTTTATACAATCTCAAAATGACACTTCTTTATTCATTTATAATGATTCTAACATATATTTATTTGTCCTTGTATATGTTGATGATATTTAAATTACATGTAATTCAGGACATTTGTAATACCCCAAATTTTATGAAATAAAAGTATTCAATTTTCTTATAATCATTATTCTATTCAGTAAATGGTTAAATTGATAAAAGGTTAAAGTTAAGGGGGATATGTGCAAATTTTACAAAGTAAGCAAGTTGTCCTAAAATATTCGTTATATCGGAGAATATTCGTTTAGTCGGAGAATATTCGTACGACGGCGCATTCATTGGTGGACCCCACAACGGAATAACTATCGAATATAGAAAGCAACAGATATAACTTTTTTATAAAAATAACGGCAAAACTTTTACTGTTAAACTGTTGAAATACCCGATGATAAAAGTACAGTAATACGCGTTGTTCAACAGTAGGACACGATATTGCACAGTATCTTTGATTATTGATGCCTACGTAAGAAGTCAATCATTTTAATTTAATAATTGACACAGTAGTTGCTGCATAGTATCTCATATTATTGATTCAATTATTGTCATAGTATCATCTGCACAATACTTTAAAATATTAAATCAATAATTGACACAACACAGTTACTCATATTATTATTATTAACATTATTGACAATGTCTAGAAAGTTATGTCAAGAAAAGGGGTTAGGTTATTTAATTGTGCGCCAATAAGGAGAAATTCTTATCGGAAAACCCCCTCTTTCCTGGGAACGATCTGGTTGTCAATATTGTGAATTATAATATTAATGATGAATGGTTGATAAAAATATTTTCATTGTGTTGGGAATATCAATGTTAGTGGAAATAGACATTTATTTCGATAATAGTTGATTTTTGGATGTTACATTGACCAAACGGGGAATTAATCGAATAAATGAGCAATTAATGGGTGGTTAGTGGTAGACATGTAGGGGCCACTATTTGGTAGATAATAAATGGTTGGTGGGTGGTTGCAGGGGAGGTGGTGTAAGATTGATAAACTTGAGGGACTAAATTAAAAATAGAGTTAAAGATAGAGGTACTAAAGTGTAATTAACCCACATTTTTCTAGTCTATAAATACTCCTCCATCCATTCATATTTTTTATACCATTTTTGAAGAGCAAAGTTATAATCACAAGCTATAGTGAGAGAAATTATAGAGAGAGAAAGAATAAGAGTATTCTGCCACTACACTATTTCAGTATTCAATCTTCTACTGAGGTAAGGGATATTATTTTTCTTGTAAAGGGTATTATTTCTTTCGTATTTGGAAATGATGTTATTTTCTTTCAATACTCGTAAGGGTTGTCATTCTATTCCTTATTAAGCTGTGAAAATAACCTGTCTACGCAGACTGCTGCATGCATGGTGATTAACCCTTCGTATTTATTCTTTATTAAGTTGTGGGAATAACCTGTCTACGCGGACTACCGCATGCATGGTAAAAAATCCTTCGTATTCATTCCTTATTGATATGTGAGAATAACCTGTCTACGTGGATTATTGCATGCCTGGTGAATAACACTTCGTATTCATTCTTTATTAAATTGTGAAAATGATCTGTCTACAAGGACTACCATATGACGGGTGAAAATCCATTTGTAGTTTCGTATATTATTTCATTTCAGATTTCTAACTCTAAACTTACTATGGTAAGTATTGCTTCTATAATTCCTGAAATGATTAGAAATTGCTTAAGGTTTTTGCTTCATCTAATATTATTTTACTGGAATATTGGTCTAAACTTCTTTTGAAAATTTTAATCTTTTCATATCGGGGTACTATTCATTCGGGTACTATTCACGAGTTACTATTTACGAGTTACTATTCACGAGGAACTATTCACGATAAAATTGATTTCCTTTTCTGTCCCAATTATCTTTTAGCCATACAA
The DNA here is from genome assembly GCA_020205555.1 of Panax stipuleanatus. Classification (NCBI taxonomy): domain Eukaryota; kingdom Viridiplantae; phylum Streptophyta; class Magnoliopsida; order Apiales; family Araliaceae; genus Panax; species Panax stipuleanatus. The sequence goes on from CM035117.1 coordinate 163,049,789, forward strand.
GAGTACTATTCATCCGGGGTACTATTCATGCCGAAGTACTATTCACAGAAAAAAATGTTTTTTTCTTTTCTGTCCAAATTATCTTTGATTGGATCCATTTTTTTATCTTAATGTCGATAATTTGGATATTCTTGAACTCTGGATAAATGGAATTATAATTCTCTAATATTTGTCCTTGATCTCACTGGATTTATTGTTATCTTTGATTGGATCCATGTTTTTATCTTCATGTCGATAATTTGGATATTCTTGAACTCTGGATAAATTAAATTATCAATCTTTAATACTTATCCTTGATCGTATTTTTTAATCATGGTAATGAAAGTTCTCTTGGACTTGAGTGTAAAGACGGGTAAATTATTGGTATGATCATGACTATGAGTTCTCTTCGGCCAGGGGTGCAAAGATGAATTGTTGATTGGTATGATCATGACCATTGATTTTACAATTGAATATCTTTAGCTTAAGGGCAAAGGTGAATTGATCAACATGGTTATAAGTATTGCTTCTATAAATTCTGAAATGATTAGAAATTCCTTTGAGATTTGCATTTTATCTAATATTATTTCACTTGAATTTTTAATTACCTAAATCTTCTTATTAAATTTTAATCGTTAGCTTTGAAATATGAAACTTGAATATCTTTGGCCCGTAGTGCAAAGATGGACAAGTGTTTGGCATAATCATGACCATTGAGGTTACTGTTGAATATCTTTAGCTCGTAGTGCAAAGATGAATTAACTAACATGATTATGACTAAAGGTTGTAAACTAGTATAATCATGACCATTGATGTTACAAATGAATATCTTTGGCGTGAGTGCAAAGATGAATTTATTAGCATAGTTATGAAAAGGAACTGTGATTTGGTATAACCATGCTTTGATGTTTCAGGTAAAGACAGGTGATGAAAATTATCTTCGTCCTGGGTGCGGAGAGAAATTTATCAACATAATTATAATCATAAACTATTTACATGATTCTGGACAGGAACTGTTGATTGATGTTACAGGGATGAAATATTAGTTGTGGACTTTTAACATGGAGAAGATAGTAGACATTATGTTCTACTTGACTTTTCTAATGAATTGCTTATTCCACTGCAGTTGTTGATCTAAAATTTGTTGTCTATTGTATTTTATCAGATTTTACCTTGTTGAGGACTAATGTTCTAAAAATCTGATGAAGACTATTGATAATTTAATTATCTTTAGTTATAATATTCTTTACTTGGCTATTTGTGCTCACCCTTTTGCTTCACAATTTCTTTCAGGTAATAAGAGTGTAGCTGGGTCGAGCGGGGATAACAAAGGGAATAGAGTGATGGTTGGTGATCGTTGAAGTTTCTTAATATATTATAAAACAGCATGACAATATATAATTGTATTGAGAACTTTAAATGTGTGTCATTTAACAGTTGATTTTGGTGACCCAAATAAGGTGAGGGGAACCCGACTTTGGAGGGGTGTGTTGCCACTATCATACAATATAACCACATACGACTTCATGTTATCATAAGACATGGTTGTGCGCATCCACTTGCTGATTATATCTATGAGCACTACCTATTTAATCTTGGAGTATGGTTGGAATATAATCTTCAGTTTGAGACAATGGAGATAATTATATGGTAAGAGAATACTCACTATTGGAATGAACAAGATAGTAATCTTCTCGTTCTTCTTTGGGGTCTATTGGGTCAACCAAGGTTAATTCTCAAGTCTTACGATATCTATTATAACTTAGAAGCATGGTTTCCCATGTACAAAGGTTTTCTTGAGCATTTTTCAAATATTTTAATTTTAAAATAGTTATTGACTGTACTTTTATGTAACGTATCATTGATAAGGAGTATGAGTACTGTTATTTGTATTAAAACTCACAGTTTATGTCTGGTCGTATTTTGCACGACAATTTAATAGTTGGAATATAAAAATTTGTATTTGAATTTTGTTGAGTGTATTTGGCGACTCAAAATGAGTTGTGTAGACCTATTTTGGGAGCGTCACAACATTCCCTTTCTAATCTGATTATTACCCTTGGTGCTGAATTCTCTCTAAAAGACTTAGGGCCCTTACACTATTTTTTGGGAGTCGAGGTTGTACGAAATGAGGCCAGTCTTCTCCTTTCTCAGAAAAAATATATCCAAAGTATTCTGAATCGAGCATCTATGCCAAATTGTAATCCCCAATCCACTCCTATCTCTCCATCAGAAAAATTGTCTACTTCATCAGGAATCTTGTTTGACAATCCCACTATATATCGGCAAATTGTTGGCTCACTTTAATATCTAAGCCTAACTCGGTCAGATATCTCCTTTGCTGTAAATAAGTCTGTCAGTTTATGCATAAACCCATGGAACCACATTGAGCTGCTGTAAAACGGATTCTCCGATACTTAAAAGAAACTCTGTCTCATGGTTTATTTTTATCAGCCAAAGCCTCTCACACTCTCCATGCTTTTACAGATGTAAACTGGGCCGACAATATAGATGATCGAAAATCAACTGCAGGAAATGCAATCTTCTTGGGTAGTAATTTCCTGGCTTTCTCGAAAGCAACACACAGTTGCACGGTCTTCTACAGAATCTGAATATAAAGCCATTGCTTATGCCGCCGCTGACTTAAAATGGTTTTGTTCACTACTCAATGAATTACGTTTGCCTCTTCATCACCAATCTGTGTTGTGGTGTGATAATCTTGGAGCTCTTATCTTTCTTCTAACCCTGTATTTCATGCCCGAACAAAACATATTGAGATAGATTATCATTTTTTCGTGAAATGGTTGCCAACAAACAGATATATATTCAATTTATTTCCTCTAAAGATAATGTTGCCGACGTACTCACCAAACCATTACCCACCAGCCAATTTTTGTACAACCGGAACAAGCTCAAAGTGTTTTCACGGATACCTTTTGGCTTATGGGGGGATATCAGCACAAGATAACAATTATCAATTAGTTAGGATAATATTTTTGAATTCCCGTAATTATCTTTTCAATCCATCTGATTCCTTGATTCTAGCTTAGTTTGTTATCACATATGTATATATATAGGACTCACTATTTGTATCTAATAAGATAATATAATACAAGAGTTTTAGTTTCTCTCTCTCCTTCTGGCATTAATTTTTTGGTGAGGAAAAAGTACGAATTTTTGTTTACTTCCATATATTTAATTCATCTGGGACTCTTTAAGGTTTGCACTACTTTCTTCTCTTTAGAAGAATGTACTTGACAATGGATTTAAACATTCCAGGTTAGATTATTCTACTTTGTGAGACTATTTCTTGGTCTCCTCTCTGTCGTTACATAATCTGCTCTGGTAGTAGCACTCTCCAGGAAGTATGGAAAACGCCTTGCTTCTTATACACTTGACATGCTATGCTTAATTAGTGGTTGTTTTTTTGATAGCACAAGTGCGTAGGCTTTTCATTCGTACTCAGCTTTCTTTAGTTATTATTTTATGTAGCAACCTTTTCTTTCTTATATAGAATTGGTTTGTATCCTTGAAAAATAAGATCTTAAAATTCATCGTGTGAACTTATATTTACAGGTTTCTTGCCAAGTTCATTTTCAATGTATGCTATTTCTCTCTCGTCAGCATTATGTCTTTTTGAGAAGCCTGCCATGGCAATGGCAGTTGCAGTTGCAGCAACATGAGTTATTCTTGGGAGTTATTCTTGGCAGGCCTTTCTCAGTTTTGGCTTTTCTTTCAATTACAGTATACTCTTTGATTAGAAAGTTTAAGCAAGCATTTTTCTCAGGGGTTGTCACATCTGTTGCTGTCATGGTAAGTTAAGCTCAATTGTTGCATCTTGTTCTTATTCTTCATCTTCTTTTTATGTATTTATTGAGTTACTCAATTACTTGTTTTCTTTCTATGTATAGTTCCCTGATTTTTACTTTTTAAATTGTTCCCAGGCACTTTCCCTACTTGCTGACCACTACTACTATAAAAAATGGACATCGTCTATTTTGAATTTATTGATGTATAATGTCATAGGAGGCGGTGAGAGCCATTTGTATCGCACTGAAGGCCCGTTTTAGTAGCATTTGTTTCAATTTTGGGGTTACATGTGGGGGTTCAGTATCAATTTATTGCAAATTTTAGTCTATAGGAAACGATAATTGTGAATGTACTTTAAACTGTTACCTGGTTTTTACTAATCATGTTTATTGTTCAAATATTTGTTTCGTTATTTTCTTACCTTCAATGTATTTATTTTTACCCACTTATATAGTAATGGTTAGAAGACAAGCTTTGGCACAACAAAGGTGATCATGGGATCATAATGTATCAGGAAAAATGCTTGAATTCCAGATTTTTATACTTAATGATCTTTGTAATTGTAGACTGAATTGAATTGTGTTCGGAATTTTGTTGATGTGATAGGCAAAATCGAAGCTAAAAAGATCAGTTGTCGCATATAATATGTTTCTGGAAAGTGTAAGCTATATTATTTGTTCTTTATTTTACATTTTCGCAGTGAATGTGCACCATAGTGATTCCACTTGCATTCATATTTCAGACTTGCATATAATTTAATTGATTTTTCCTTTATGGTTGGTATTTATGCTGTGCACCAAATTTGTATTTTTTATTAATCTTTTTCTATATCAGCATAAGTTGTTGCAGGTGCAAACAGAGCGATTAAGCTGGATCTGTTGTTGAAGTTGTTGCTGTTGCAATTTGGCTGCATTAACCAAGTTGGGTAATAAGTAAGCCTTAGAGAAGACTCAATTAACAATGCTTTTTTTTTTTGGTAAATGGGACTCTTATACTGAAGGAGGGAGTATTGTGTTGTGTTTGTTGTTTTACATAAATTGAGATAGTGTGAAATGTTTATACTGCGTTTTTAGTTCTGTATAATTCAACTATTCAAGTAACATAATTAACTCAAAATCTGATGTACGTGATGCTGTGTTATAACTGTAGTGAAACCCAAGAAGGGCGACACATTATTGTTTTTCAGTCTTAATCTTAATGCAACTGCTGACCTCTCTAGCTACCATGGGAGTTGCCCTGTGATTGAAGGTGAAAAGTGGTATGCTACGAAGTGGATTCATGTGAGATCTTATGACAAACCAGAGGACCACACAATAAGCAGTGATTGCATTTATGAGAATGAGAGATGCAGTTAGTGGGCTGCTACTGGTGAATGTGAAAAAAATCCTCTATTCATGGTCGGCTCAGAGGATTATATTGGAGTTTGTAGGAAGAGTTGTAAGGCTTGCTCATCATAGAAATCCTTTTCCCGGTTATTTTATTAACATAGCAAGGAGTTATACTATGATGTTGTATAATACGTTGTGCTATGTTCATTAGCACATATCAACTTAATTTTTTATTGGACAAAAAAACACTGTTATATATTTACTTTTTTCTACTAGTGTATGTTGCTTTGTCGGTATTTATTTTTTTCTGATTGTTTAATCATACTATCTACAACGTTGTGGTATCTTACTATCTATAACGTTTTCACGCAAACAACACAATGGAAAACAAATACACAACTTTTTTGACAAAATAAACGTTGCTGCTTGCTAAGGTAGAGATCTAAAAACATTGTATATATGCATATATTATAACGTTTTTTAGTCAGAAACGTTGTGGTACTATCTACAACATTTTCACGCATGCAACACCTTATGGAAAACATATAGACAACTGTTTTTCGAAAATAAAACGTTGTGTAATGTGGCAAACTACAACGTTTTAAAAACGTTGTGTAAATGTGTCTAATAGGTGACACAGCTCACCACGACGTTTTTGGAGGCCCAACTACAACGTTTTTTAAGCGTTATCTATTTACTTTTTTTACTAGTGGGAGTTGTTACACTCTATAAATGAGGTATTAGGTTTAGTTGTTGAATAATCAATAACTTTAATAGTTGTTAAAGTGTAACACAACCAAATGTCATGTAGCATCTTAAGTGTTTAGAGATGGTGTGAGTGGATTTTGGGTCTGTGTGAAATGGAGTGATTTTGAAGTTTTTATATTCAATGCAAGAAAAATATATTATTGAAAGGAACATTCTGAAGCTTTTATTTTGTACAATAAGTTGTACCGTGAAAATTATAATATTTGAAGTAGATTGTGCATTAGGTCATTAAGGACTAAACCACGTTCAATATTGTGTTGATTTATCTCTATTTATTTTGTTGTTTAAGTTATGTGGACTTAAGTCTCCATATAAAATACACATTAAAGCAAAGATTATGGCCCTATATAAAATTATTTTATCTTACAAAAAACTAACAAGATATACATATTTTGGGATCTTAATTTTTTTTTATCAAATTAAATAATTTATCTTTTTATTATTGAGTTCACGATTAAAAGAGAAAATGTTGATTTTCTTAATAAACGTATAGACATAATATTAATACTCTATTTTCAATAATGGCCCCAAAATATTTATATTAAATTATTTTAATGAGAAGAGTATTTTTAGTTGTTATAACTTTACCTTTTGTACTCCCTCCATTCTTTTTTAATTGACGTTTTAGTAAAAAAAAATATAAATATGAAAAATATAATTACTGTTTCGTATGACTGATTAAAATGGTTATATATCTCGACATTATCCTTCTAAATATCATTGAAAAAGATGAAGAAATAAATTAGTGTTTAATGTAGGAATAATATTAATATGGAAAACTAATTAATCATTATTAATTAGAAATCTACAGATAAAAATAAACAAATTTCACTACCTAAAAATACAAATACAAAGAAACAGGGAGTATATTTCAGTTTCTATTTCAAGGACGGTAGAAAAATATAACTAATTAACAGAGATAATGAGAGAAGAGATAACATGGGAACCCATGAGAGGTGAAATATTTTATATGGATTTTGTCAAGATATTACAATGTAGGGAATGCCTAATTATAGGCTAATAGATACATAAGATATTGATAAGTTTTTCTTGATCCTTATCTTATTCAATCACTTAATATTATCTAATTCTAATCCATCCTAATCAATAAGGCCAATTAATATTTTTCTCTTCAACTTTTGATTAATGCTAGAAACACAATTTATTTTACAATTATTTTACAATTTTCCTGATGTGGCATATTTCACCTTAGCATATTGATGAAAAAATTGCTTCAGAGTAGTGCTAAAGACACAACTTATTCTACAACTATTTTATAATTTGTTGATGTGACATACTTCACCTTAGCATATTGATGAACAAATTGTTTCAATGTAGTCTTTGGCCCCACGTAAAAGCTAAGATAGAGTATGTCACATCAGTAAATTGTAAAATAATTGTAGAATAAGTTGTGTCTCTAGCATTATTCATTGCTTCAATGTAGTCTTTGGCCCCACATAAAAGCTGAGGTGGAGTATGCCACATCAGTAAATTATAAAATAGTTATAGAATAAGTTGTGTCTCTAGCATTATTCTCAACTTTTATATCAATATGTAGCAGATGTTGGTATTATACAATTTAAAACGGAACGGGGGAGTAAATGCAATTTAATGTTGCAAATCAATCTCATGCATTAATTTCCATATATAACATCCCTCTCTCAACTATATATATATATATATATAAACACAAAGACTCATACATCTTGAAAAGGATATATATTATCAAAAACACATGTGAAATAATTAAATGGAACGGGGGAGTAAATAAAATTTAATGTTGCAAATCAATGTCGCGCATTAAGTCTCATGCCATATCTCTCTCTCTAAACTATACATCTATATATACATGAAATGTGACGCCCCCAAAATAGGTCCACACAATCTATTCTAAGTCGCCAAATATACTCTACAAAATTCAAATACAAATCTTCATATTCCAACTATTAAATTATCGTGTAAAATACGACCACACATAAACTGTGAGTTTTAATACAAATAACAGTACTCATACTCCTTATCAATCATACGTTACATAAAGGTACAGTCAATAACTGTTTTAGAAATTAAAATATTTGGAAAATGCTCAAAAAAACCTTCGTACATGGGAGGTCATGCTTCTAAGTTATAATAGATATCATAGGATTTGAGAATTAACCTTGGTTGACCCAATAGACCCCAAAGAAGAATGAGAAGATTACTATCCTGTTCATTCCAATGGTGGATATTCTCTTACCATATAATTATCTCCATTGTCTCAAACTGAGGATTATATTCCAACCATACTCCAAGATTATATAGGTAGTGCTTATAGATATAATCAGCAAGTGGATGCGCACAACCATGTCTTATGATAACACAAAATCGTATGTGGTTAGACATCTTATATGATAGTGACAACACACCCTTCCAAAGTCGGATTCACCTCACCCTATTTGGGTCACCAAGATTAACTGTTAACTGACGTATAAAATACGATATACACATTTAAAGTTCTCAATACAATTATATATTGTCATGCTGTTTTATAATTTATTGAGAAACTTCAACGGTCACCGACCATCACTCTATTCCCTTGTTATCTTGGCTCGACCCAGCTACATTCTGATTACCTGAATGGAATTTTGAAGCAAAAGGGTGAGCACAAATAGCCCAGTAAAGAATATTATGACTAAAGATAATTAAATTATCAATAGTCTTCATCAGTAAGGATTCAGATATTTATAACCTTAGCCCTCAACAGGAAAAAATCTGATAGAATACAATAGACAACAAGTTTTAGATCAACAACTGCAGCGGAACAAGCAATCCATTAAAAAAGTCAAGTAGAATATAATGTCTATTATCTTCTCCACGTTAAAAGTCCACCAACAATGTTTTATCCCTGTAACATCAATCAACAGTTCCTGCTAACAATCATGTAAATAGCTCATGATCATAATTATGTTGATAAATTGCTCTTCGCACCCAGGACGAAGATAATTTTCATCACCTGTCTTTACCTGAAACACCAAAGATCATGGTTATACCAAATCATAATTCCTTTTCTTAATCATGCTAATAAATTCATCTTTGCACTCAGGCCAAAGATATTCATTTGTAACATCAATGGTCATGATTATACTAGTCTACAGCCTTTAATCATAATTATGTTAGTCAATTCATCTTTGCACTACGAGCCAAAGATATTCAACAGTAACATCAATGGTAATGATCATGCCAAACACCTGTCCATCTTTTCACTACGGTCCAAAGATATTTAACAGTAACATGAATGATCATGTCATGCCAAACATCTATCCCTCTTTGCACTACGTGCCAACGATATTCATCAATCAACAGTTCATCTTTTCACTACGGGCCAAAGATATTAATCAATCAACAGTTCATTTTTGCACTACAGGCCAAAGATAACTTTCACCACAATATAAAAATGAGGATTATGACAATGATATAAATAATGAATTCAGTGAGATCAAGGATAGATATTAAAGATTTATAATTCAACTTATGCAAATTTCAAGAATATCCAAATTGTCAACATGAAGATCAAAACATGGATCCAATTACAAGAATATATTTCATAAATCAAAGATAATTTGGACAGAAAAATAAACTAATTTTTATCGTGAATAGTTCCCGTAAATAGTATCCTGTGAATAGTACCCAAGAATAGTACCCCGTGAATAATATCCTGTGAATAGTACTCCGTGAATAGTAACACGTGAATAGTATCCCGTGAATAGTACCTCGTGAATAGTACCCGAATGGGTAGAACTCCAACATGAATAATACTCTGGATGAATAGTACTCTTGTATGAATAAAAGATAATTTGTACAGAAAAAGAAACCAATTTTGTCATGAATAGTATTTCGTCGTGAATAGTACCTTGGCATGAATAGTACCCTGATGAATAGTATCCTGTCATGAACAGATTTAAAATTTAATAAGAAAGTTCATACCAATATTCCATTGAAATAATATTCCATACGAGTATGAAAGAATATACGAAACGGTAAATGAATTTTTACCCGTCATGCGGTAATCCACGTAGACAGATCATTTCGACAATTTAATAAAAATGAATACAAAAGATTATTCACCATGCATGCGGTAGTCCGCGTAGACAAGTTATTTCCACAGCTTAATAAAGAAATGAATACGAAGGGTTATTCACTAGGCATGCGGTAGTCTACGTAGACAGGTTATTCTCACAGATTAATAAAGATTGAATACGAAGGATTATTCACCATGCATGCAGTAGTCCGCGTTGACAGGTTATTCCCACATATTAATAAGGAATAAATGAATACGAAAGGTTATTCACCAGGCATGCGGTAGTTCGCGTAGACAGGTTATTCCCATAGATTAATAAAGAATGAATACGAATGGTTATTCACCATGCATGCGGTAGTCCGCATAGACATGTTATTCCCACATCTTAATAAGGAATAGAATAACAACCCTTACGAGTATTGAAAGAAAATAACATTCTTTACAAATATGAAAGAAATAATACCCCTTACCTCAGTAGAAGATTGGATACTGCAATAATGTAGTAGTAAAATACTCTTTTTCTTTCTCTCTTATTCTCTCTATAGTTTCTCTCTCTATAGCTTGTGATTATAAGTTTGCTCTTCAAAATGGTATGAAATAATGACTGAATGGAGGAGTATTTATAGGCTAGAAAAAGGTGGCAAATTATAAGGTTAATTACACTTTAGTACCTTTATCTTTACTTTTATTTTTAATTTAGTCCCTCAAGTATTATCAATCTTGCACCACCTCCCCTAATAGTAGCAGAATGTGAACCAATAGTTTCTTGCATGTGAACCAATAGTTCCTTTCATGTGAACCAATAGCAATTAATTGCTCATTTTATCCGATTAATTGCCCGTTTGGTCAATTTAATATCCATAAATCAACTATTATTGAAATAAATGTCAATTTTCACTAACATTAATATTTCCAACACAATGAAAATATTTATATCAATAATTCATCATTAATATTATAACTCACAATATGACAACCAGATCGTTTCCATGAAAGAGGAGGCTTTCCAATAAGGATTTCTCCTTACTAGCATGCAATTAAATAATCTAACCTCTTTTCTTAACAGAACTTTCTAGACATTATCAATAATACTAATAATAATAATATGAGTAACTGTGTCGTGTCAATTATTGCTTAAATAATATAAATTATTGTTCAGATGATACTGTGACAATAATTGAATCAATAATATGAGATACTATGCAGCAACTACTGTTCCAATTATTGAATACTGAGTGACTTCTTACGTAAGCATCAATAATCAAAGATAATGTGCAACAACGCGTATTACTATACTTTTATCACCGGATATTTCAACAGTTTAACAGTAAAAATTTTGCCATTATTGTTATAAAAAGGTTATATCTCTCGCTTTCTATATCCGATAGTTATTCCGTTATGGGATCCACTAATGACTACGTCGGTGTACGAATATTTCCCGATAAAAAGAATATTCCCCGACCAAACGAATATTTTATGACAACTTGCTTACTTTGTAAAATTTGCACATATCGTCCTTAACTATAAAATTTATTAATTAACCATTTACTGAATAGAATAATAATTATAAGAAAAATTGAATACTTTTATTTTATAAAATTCGGAGTCTTACAATCTCCACTCCTTATGAAATTTCGTCCTCGAAATTTACGTACCTGATAATTCGAAGAGGTGAGGATACCTTGATTTCATTTTAGATTCTATCTTCCCGGTCATTTTCTGATCTGTATCAAGATTTTTTCATTGCTCATCTCTTGGATTTCAAATATCATTCCAGAATACAGCTTCAAAACAAAGGTTAGTTGACATATCACAATTTGTCAACTTATTAAGTAAGAAAATTCAACTTAGTTAGGACACACACTAGCGAAGGAGAATACTCGTCTCTCCCCTCCTAGTTCTAGTCTCAAATCTTCCCCAGAGACCAATTCCCTAAGCTTTGATACCAACTGTGACGCCCTCAAAATAGGTCCACATAACCCATTCTGAGTCGCCAAATACACTCTACAAAATTCAAATACAAATTTTCATATTCCAACTATTAAACTATCGTGCAAAATACGACCACACATAAACTGTGATTTTTAATACAAATAACAGTACTCATACTCTTTATCAATGATACGTTACATAAAGGTACAGTCAATAACTGTTTTAGAAAGTAAAATCTTTGGAAAATGCTCAAGGAAACCTTCGTATATGGGAGGCCATGTGCTTCTAAGTTATAATAGATATCATAGGACTTGAGAATTAACATATGCAACTTATTGTTAAGTTAGCCAGATCTCATACGAGATGATCATATGCAACATGCACTAAGTGCGAATAACAATAATCATAGACGTGGAATAATTGTCAATAATTAATCCACTAGCATTCTTGAAAAATAATAACTCCAGTTTGAGTTAGGAAACTTGCATGTACCGTCGATTACTGCTACGCAATCTAATATAGTCTCTTTATTGAAAAGGCCTATCAATTATAAGATTAATCTTTCAATTAGCATAACATACTTTATCTCACAATACTATTACTTGAATAATAAATTAGCTAATATTTAGCCATATAATCAAACATTGAATTATTCTTTAATTCACTAGTAATTTTAACATCTCTCAATAATATTACTATCATTTAATCATTATCATAAACTCTTGTCTAATATTATTAATCCTTTAATAATATTTTAGTCATTATCTAATATTATTAATTATTTAGTAATATTCAAACCATTTACTAATATTAATAATCATTTAATTTAATAATATTTAAACCATTTACTAATATTATTAATCATTTAATAATATTCAAACCATTTACTAATATTATTAATCATTTAATAATATTTTAATCATCTAATATTATTAATTATTTAATAATATTTTAATTATTTTCTAAATATAAATAATAAAGGTCTCACACATTTTAAGATGTAAATATTTTACATCTTGAAGCTTAAACCATATACATTTCATTTCAGAAATATCTTTTACCTTTACTCGTAATTTAATAGTAAAACTCAATTTACTATATTATTTCTTTAATTTAAATAATTTTTATATCACTTTGTCCGTTCATGAGTCAATACGGTCCGTTGCCTCATATATAAATATTTTATCATGCTAGCACATTCGCTTTATATAAATATATATATAATATATATATATATAGGGAGCATTTCAAGAGTATAACTCTTAAAAGACATAACAAGCATAACACCTTTAGCAACGAACCAAACCGTCGCATGTCCGTCGCCATAGGTCCGTCCGACGCCATAGGTCTTATCTAACGGACAATATATAGCGACAGACGGACCTATAGCGATGGACGAACCTATGGCGACGCATTTAGCGACGGTTTGGTTCGTCGCTAAAGGGGAGTTATGCTCTTTAAGGAGTTATGCTCTTTAAGAGTTATGCTCTTGATCCTTGCTCTCTATATATATATATACTCTGCTACATAAATCTCAGCTCAAAAAAACCTCATTTTGAACTCCAAAAATCTCAAAATATCATTTTTATGATTAACATAATTTTCAAAAGTTTTACGTTCTTCGTTGCACCATAATAATGTTATAGGCAACTATAGTTTTTATTGTGCTTAAATATGTAATTTATATTAATTACATATTTTTATTGCTTTATTTATGTTCGAAAAGAAGTTTTTCGGCGTAGAATATCACTTATAGTCAAATCTCGCTCCGTAGAACTTTATTAGATTTATTATGACTTATTATTTTGCTGGAACGCGATTCGAAACGTCGAACGTCAAAGTCGCTTGACGCGCCGACGCTCGGCGTTCGCTGGTTTTTACGTTTTGACACGCTCATTTGCTCATTTTTAATTCTCAAATCATAAGTCATATAACAGTGAATTTTTGGGCATGTTATAGATCTTATGGCGTAGTATTTTAGAAAAAATTCTAACCACGAAAACGGATCACGGAACCCATCAAAACAGCGCGTCAAAAAGTATGTCAGGCAGCTGCCCAACAGCGCAGCACGGCATCGCACGTCCAGTGTGCATGCGGACGCTGCTGCACAGCAGCGTTGCCGCTTTGCCGCTCGCATACCAAATCTGCTATTTTGCGAATTTCGTACGCGCAGTTCGTTAATCGAATTGATCCCATTTTTGGATATGTTTTTCGTATGATGCGAGACTATTTTAAAAAAAAATATGAAACCCCCATTTCGGGTTCATTAAGTAGTCCAAATAATTAGCCAAAAGTGTACGTTCATTACGGTTTTGACCTTTTTCCCAGCTTTACCCTCTCTCGCTAAAACAGTCATAACTTTTTCGTTTTCAAAACATTTTTGAGCGATTCTTGATCCCACGCGAAGCTAATTTCTTGGACTACAACTTCTCTTCAGATCACAAATCCAAATTCTAAACCGAACATAACAGAAATCTGTAAGTGGACAGATTGTTCTAATTTTTTGACTGCACGACCCACCTTCACTAAAATGGTCATAACTCCTTCGTTTCTCAACATTTTTAAGTGATTCTTGAATCCACGCGTTTGTAACTTCCTCCTCCACAACTTCCCCTACTAATAATTTTCCAAATTCCAAACATATCATCCCAGAAATTCGTGCAAAGGGACTGAACCGCATATGTTTTCCAGTTTTTGAGTTGACTACTTTAAAATAGCATAACTCTTTTCTCCGAAGTCATTTAGTCCGTTCCGGAGTCTATGGAAAGCTTATTCAGTGTACTACAACATAACAAAAGCCTAAAATTTTTAGAGCACTCTAGCTAATCCCGAATTATTTGTTTAGGGGCAGCCGACCACTAATTTTTCTATGTTTAAAAACAACTGCTTTATTTTTCTTTCTTTGATCAAGCTTGTTAGCATCCAAAATGACTAGATCTAAAAATAACACACTCTCAAACATGTATATCAAGAGTTTTTAAGTTAAAGAACACAACTTCATGATTTCATCAAATCAAAAAAAAATACATAAAGCTTGAGGTTAGGGTTTATACCTAGATTCATGGCTTTCATCCTTCTTTTTTCCACACTAGATTATGAAGCTAAGAGAAATGTGTATATACATAACTTGTATGTATATGCAATCTCCTCCATCTTCTCTCTCTAATCTCTTTCAATATCTAGCTAAATAATGTGGCTAAGTGAGAGTGTGACACATAAGGGGTTATTGACCAACTATGGAAGAAAATAAAATTAAAGCACAAGTGCTTATACTTCCTCCACTTGTCTGCGGGATATCTCCGTTTCCCTTTAGCCCAAATTTTGTGATTTAATTTAATTTGCTAATTTGCTTATTTAACTAATTAAATCAATTATTCTTTTAATGCTTTTGTTAAGTAATTTAATTATCCAATCTTAGTAACTTAATCAATTAAATAAGTTACTACATAAACCTTCTTAAAACGTGTTACCCCCTTGGAATCATATAATTTATATAACTCATCTTTGATATATAAATTATATAAAACAAAACGTAACATACTTAACTTACATATTTATTTTATAATTACAAAATAAATATGCTACACATAATTCCTCATGTAATTACAATTATTTACGTACGCAAGATATTATAATATAATATCCTTACCTCATCAACATAAATTCAATAAGGAATTTATTTACTTCCTTAAGATATTACGATAAATATAATATCTTTTCTTTATTAAATTAATTTTATATAAGAATTTATTCTAATACTCTTGGGTAAAGTATATATAAATATTATATGTTTAACCCGCCTCTTTTTGCTTCATTACGCAAATTGTTCCCAACAATTTTATTTCCTCGCGTAATAAATTCATATATATATATATATATATATATATATATTAACTCTCAATTATAAGTTACACCAATAATGCACATATCATATATAGAAAATAATTAATAAATTTATTCTCTCACATTATAAATTGTTTATATCTATTTATTTACATATAATAAATTTAATATATTTACCATATTACGTAAACATATATATTCTCTCATACAAAACCATAACATAATGTAATATTATCATTAAAATAATATTCTCTGTTTATTAAAATAATTCAATGCTAGAATTTATTTTAATATCCTTTATTTAAAGTATACAATATTTATGTACACTTAGACTAATTATTTCGCTTCGTAATATAAATTGTTTCATAACAATTTATTCACGCGCAATAAATATACATACACATATTTCACATAAGTCACAAAATATTTACCATCCTTGGTAATTAATTAATAAGTTCTTATATATTAAGATTGCTATTTAATTCAATGTCTATTAAAACCTCTTAATACGGTTTGCTATATGCAATAAGCCTTCTTCATATGACTTGCCATATTCATTATTTGGACTTGCCATAATCTTAATCCCTTTTTATTAAATTTCTAACACTTAATCTTTCATTATACATGTTCTTCTGTATAATCCAGTCAGACGAATATCTAATCGAGCAACTTAGATTATTCAAACAACATGTTATTTTTCAACACAACAAGCTAACATAACTAATACAACAAACTGTATACAAACTGTTTTCCTCCTTTCAAATCTTTTCCACCTATATCATTACATAATCTGTTTCATTAATTCACGTAAAGTCACTACTACAAATTAGTAAAAAAATGACACTTAAATAATAAAATTATTTTAAAAACGTTGTAGTATTTTTTGGCATAACGTTTTTTTGATAAAACGTTGTTGATTAGTATGAAAAAACGTTGTAGATTTATTAGAGGCAATTTTTGGTTTTAAGTTATAACGTTTTTTTAAACAAAACGTTGTCAATGTAAAAAACACGGAGTCGAGGAAGGACGAAGCCCACTTGTCTGTTCAAAAACTAACAAGCAATATCCTCCCCCATTTGCATCCTCCACCATCTCCTTACGATTTCATTTCTCAAGATGCAATCAGGAGCAATGAAAGTGTCTCCCTTCGATCTGATGACAGAGATTCTGAGAGAAGGGAGCATAGACCCGTCCAACACCTCGGTGTCCGGCGCCGATGTGTCGATGCTTGTCGAATTATCTGCAGAATTTGAAGTTTCTAATCCTAACTCCCTAATCATGGTTGAATTAGAGACTGTTCCGCTGGGCTGCTTTCTTGAATCGAACGACTCTTCTATCAGTAGTGTCCTAAATGAGATTACAAAGAGCATGTACTGCCCTAGGCGATTACGGCGAAGAGAGCGCTTTGCCCACTCTCTGGGATGCTTTACCTTCCATCGCCGTTGTCGGAGGCCAGGTCTCATCTTTCTCCTCTTAATTTATTTTTGTTAGTCGCAATTTTCCATTATGTCACAAATTCCTTTTGTTTTCGATAATTTGAGTTCAATTTCTTAGTAATTTGTTTAAGCTGAAGTTGTTGTTTTGTGTTTTTATTAGTGTATTTGAGCTGGTTCTGTGTGCTTTAGATTTGCTTAATATTATTATATGTAGTTGCCAAACATCGTCCTACAATTTGTGCCTACATTTTCTAGTTATGGTATGTAGTTGAGCATTATCATTTATTTAATTGAATATCTTACTTAGATTAACTTTGTTGTAACAAGAATTTGGAAATTAATATTGTAATGTCTTATGTTTGAGCATTTGGGAAACCTAGAATCAAGTAAAATGTTTTATTTTATTTTAAATGACAATAAATTACATCACAGTTCATGGTCACAGGGTAAACAGAACTCAGAGGAGGTTCAAGTCCATCTTTGTGCAACTTTCCATATGCTGGAAGGAAATGTGGCTGTGTTGTTTATAGATGGCTCTGTCATTCTTTCATGTTGAGAATTATATATGAGGCTTTTTGATCTTAACTATCAACTTTTTATAGCTTAAGCTAATAGAGAGGAATAGAAAGGGATGAAACTCTATGACATATTTATTCATTTGATACACTCTCTTACGTGCGGTCTGTCCGCAGGAATAGGCAGCTGGCAGGCTTGCTCATAGCTATTTGGTAAGTACTTATCATGGAAAGATCTTAGTCTAATTTCACTTTTATGCCTGGGACTAAAAACGCTTACTACACAAACAATAAGCCTCTCACTTCTGCAAATCTTCATAGCTACTTTTGGAAGTCATTGTTTTACTGCATAATAAATCTCCCATGGGATGCTAGCTATTTATACTTCTTCATCTGTTGTGTTATGGTTGATATTCATCATCCAGGGTACAGAAGAGGACGTTGATGCTGGAGCAGTTACATGTGGTTTAGGTCGAGCAATTGGTAATAAGGTATGTAGGTCTTTATTTACAGATTCCAAATTCATACATGAAATTGAGTTACTTTCTCATTGAAGAAAATGAAAGGCCTGCGTTGACTATTTATTAGCTTTGTTCATTTAGTTCCTGATGGAGTTCTATTATAAAAATGCATATAGCTTGGCTGGTTCTTTTGCACCTCTACTTTTTTGCTTCTTTATACCTTCATGCTTTTTACTATCTTCTAACTGTTTGGAGAACTTTAGAGAAATCATATTAATTCTTTGTTACCAAGTGTTGAGAAAAGCTTTCTCTGCAGTCAACAAATATCATCATAGCTGTACGTTTGCCTGCCATAAATGTGGCTATTTTGTTTGTTCACATCTAAAGCTCAAACTTTTAAATGAAGGATAGCATGAAACTGAGTTAATTGACATGAGCATGACGTGTGTGCTCTATTACAACTTTGTAATTGGAATGGAAATTCATGAAAGTATTTGGTGATATAAAATGGGTTTCATGTAGTTCGAAGGATAACCACATTTACTACATTTTTTTGGGATATTCCTTTTTGTTTATGTTTTAACTTTTGAATACCTTTGTCATACTGAGAGTTACCTGAACTGAGCTGAGCTGAATTATATAACTTTTTAATACATAAGAATGATATTTTTGTGATTTGTTATGTTCACTTCCTTTGTAAGAGTTAATTTTTTTGCAGCTATCTATTGTAATAATTGTTGTATCATTTTGATTTTTATTAGTCATTTGAGGATTAGTCAACCAAATTGGCTAATTTTATATGTACTTTATTTTGTCTTGTTGATACTTGCTAATTCGAAGCAGCACCTGCTTTCATCTCTAAAATCATATCACATTTTTTGTATTATTTTAATACTAGCTTGCAAAATGCTTTATATATCCATAATAAGTATTACACCTCTAGTTCTATCCATATTAAACTGCTTTGAGTTAGAGGCTGATGTTTTCAGCTTGCAGGATTCAAACGCTAATGAATCTAATGAGAAGATCGTGCCTCTAGAGTTCAAAACTTGAAAAGCAATCAGTGGTCAGGCAAGTTTTCAGTCCAACATATTTCTCTACAAAGGGGTGCAGAGACCATCATGTGTTTATTTGCATTTCTTTTAGGCACCTTCTATGTCTTTTTTTTTCTTCTTCCTTCTATGTTTCTTCTTTATTTCTCTTGGTGTTGTTGTTACATTCACTCATACTTTGTCAATTTATGCAGACAACTATGGAACATAATGCCCAAGTGATGTTATACACTCTCCTTATGTCAGATAGTTGTGTGCAGTCCAACACACTTCTTAACATGTTAATTATCATTTACTAAAATGCCTTATTCTTAAGCATTTTGATTTCCCTTTTCTTTTACCCTACTTATTTACAGATACCTGAAGAATATTGATTCTGGTCTTCTATACTATCTACACACAGATCAGACACATGTAAGGTAAACTTGAAGAGTCTTATATATACCTGATTTGGTTGATGTGAGCTTTATGGATTGTATCGGGTCAAGTGTAATGTGACCCATATTATATGCACAAAGAAGATTTCTGACAAGATACTTGACATTCCATGCTTACTTGGCATTGAGCGAAAAAATTCTCTAAGCCTATTGTGTCAGATATCAGTCTATAAGTAATATGGGAAGTTGAAGCATTGTTAAATGTAGTCACTTTAAAATTTAAAATATAAAAGTGAGTTTAATTGAGTTTACTTACTAATGTGATTGCTCATTTATTAGTGTATAATGATACTGAGTTTACTTAGCATCTAATTATGTGATATGTAACTTGTAAATGTGAAATATGTCCACATTGGACAAATTGCATGTGATAACCATACTTTGTTACTTGCTCCCAAGTTTGATAACCATACCTATGAGCACCATGTTTGCATTAAATGATAAGTAATTTCATTATTCTAATTTCTATGTCTACTTATCAGCATGCATTGACTGATTATATAAAGGAGTATACCTTTAATATAAGCCAAAGTGTTTGTTTTCTAGCCAAAAACTATTGTTTGTCAATAATTACAAGGTAAACGCAGCCCATTGACCCATTATTTCAAGGTAAGTTCTAATTTTGACTTTTAATATCAATAATTGAGTGTTTTATATTAAATTGTTATAGTTGAGCTGTGATAATTATGAATTAGCAAGAAGGCGAGTAGTCATTGTGCGGAGAAATAAAGGAGGAAATTTTGGGCTAAACTTGTATATAAATATATATAAACTCAGTTCTTAAATGTAATGCATATGAGGTGTTTGATTTAAGGCCTCTTAGAGGCTGTCGGGTATAAGTACAAGGATTTGGTTCAAGTTTGTTGTTAAGAAATTCTTTATACTTTTTTTATGATGTAATTCAAGTGAATTGGGCAAGTTAAATTGAGTCTAAAACCTGTTTTGAAGCAATTGGTATGTGTAAACTCGGATGGAAAAATTGATTGGCAGCCCAATTTTAAGGCTTTGCAAAATGGGTCTGGGAGGTCTGTTTAGCTTATTATAAAATGCATATATATACATATACATTTATATATATATATATATATATATATATGTATAATTTTTGATTCAACTAGTGTGAAATTTGTTTGATTATATTTAGGAAAGCAATGATGCATGAATGTGTGTATTAATAAAGTTACTTTATGTGATGTGTTGAGAAGTGTTATTTGCTGATTAATTGTGGGCAAATGTGTTTTTGTTAAAATTAGTGTACTAGTGGTGCAGATTGAAATCAACTTTTGGATATAAAGAAAGAAAGCTCAATTCTTATTGTCATTAGATTTTGTTAGATACCAATAATATTTTTTAAAAAGTTGCTTAATGTGATGATGTTTTGATAAATATCTGTAATTTGCAAATACAGATTGTGGGTGATTGTATGTTGGTTTTTAGTTGAGAAATAATCAGGTTACCAAATAATCAGTATACATGAACACTGACGGCGGCGGAAAAATCGGACGATCTGGGTCGGTGACCTTCATAACTGACTCATGGGCATCTCTTTATTCAGATACCATGCATCTCTATAATGATAAATATTGAAGGCATACAACATCCTTTGCTTCTTGAGGCCTCTTTGAGAGCTTCATCAGATCTTGAGGAATACAAATCTGGAAGTTCCGTTCAATCAAATGATGGGAGTGGGGCATTAAATTCTGTAGTATTTTCTGGTCCATCTGATTTTCCTGTGCCTATTAACATCAAGATTGAATGCGGTACGAGGATAGTCGTGATTTCAGGGCCAAACACGGGAGGCAAAACTGCTTCCATGAAAACTTTAGGTCCGGCATCTGTTATGCTATAGGCTGGCATGTATTTGCCTGCTAAAAACAGCCCATTGCTCCCATGGTTTGATCTTATTCTGGCAGATATTGGAGATCAGCAGTCTCTGGAACAAAATCTCTCAACTATTAGAGGGCACCTCTCACTCCTGTGTAAGAAAATGATGCGGAGGAAAACAATAAAGAAAGCAAGACTCAACAGAAAGGGTGGTTTTAGCCAGTTTACCGAACCCGAAGAAGCAGAGCCCACTTAGTATTATGATATCCATCTTCACTTCGGCAATCCCTTCGGCAATTCCTCTTCGGACCACTTCGGCACTCGGACCTAACTGGCTCATGACATTCCTCGAGGCTTCGGCAAGTGTGTTTCATGGGTATGCTGTGAATTTGCTAGACTCGGATCATCGGATGCAAAGGAGTGTAGATGGGGTACAGGATCGTATTGGCGGTATAAGGGGGGATCAAAATCCTACGGCGATAAAATTCCGAGGATAAAATCCCGAGGATAAAATCCTACGGCGATAAAATCCTACGGCGATAAAATCCCGAGGATAAAATCCTACGGCGAATCCCGAGGATAAAATCCTACGGCGATAAAATCTCGAGGATAAAAATCTTACGAGGATAAAATTCCGAGGATATAAATCTTACGAGTATAAAGTCCCGAGGATAAAGTCCCACGGATAAAAATCCCACGTGTAAACATCCTTTGAGTAAACGTCCTTCGGGACGGATTACCGCCCGGACGGACAACATCCTTCGGGACGGATTACCTCCCAAACGGATAACATTATTCAGTGGTTATAAGGTTGGTTCGGTTGTGATAAGGTTGGTTCTATGTTCGGCGTATGGTGTTTGGGTGTGACAACTTGTCTTCGGCGAATACGGATCTCTTGTGGGTATACATTTGTATACTCTCTTATTATAAGTTCCTTATAAATAAGAGACTGGGGGGCAATGTTGGGATGTGATTACTTGGGTCTAGCCATGGTGCAGTCCAATCTATTTGTATACTCTCTTATTATAAGTTCCTTATAAATAAGAGACCGGGGGCAATGTTGGGATGTGATTATTTGGGCCTGGTCAATTTATTTAAATGGTCCGACCCATATGTATTTATTGTGACAATGGGCGAGTCCTTATTTGAATAGAATTGTGTTTTCTTATTTGGAGGGATAAGGAGTCCTTCTCCTAGTTGGATTCGTGTGGAGGTGACTTCTTTATATACGGCTACAGGCTATGATTATCAAAAATCAGGGTACAGGAGATACAACACAAATACACAATATGTACTCTCAACATTATCATAGTGAATTTCTCTCTCTCCCCGTGGTTTTTTCCCAATTGGGTTTCCACGTAAATCTTGTGTTCATACTTTATCTCTTTATTTATGTTTATGTTTATGTGAGTGTATTTTCGTGAGTTTGAATTCACAACGATACAATCAACCGTTGGCGCTGTTTTGGCCTGTCTTTTTGGGTGATTTCGTCAGGCGTACAAAATCACACATTAACACTGACCTTTTTAGTCAACATGATGTGAGTATGCGAGCAAAGCTCAAAACTGAGTGGAGTTTCAAGGGAGGATCAAGAGCTATTAGTGGACCAAATATTTAAAGATTTGTTCAGCACAGAAAAAGCTCCGGAGTGTATGCTTCATGTAATTCCCTTTTCACATATTCTACATTTGGTTATTCATATTTAATATATTTAATTAACCATGCATATTTTAAGTTTTATCCTTAGTATTAGAAAATAGTGGCGGTGACTTGGCTTTGTTATCCCTGTTTCTATTTTATGAGCAAGCTGAGTGGCATGTTTTAGTTTTTAACTTGAAACACTAAGTGCAAATATGTCAAATGACCTAAAAAGAACTATTGTACCTTAGTCTCTTCATTATCTTAGAATTTTACCTGATCTTGAAGTGTTTTTGTTAGCCTCAAATATGCTAAAATTTGAATATGCAAATTTTAAATATGCAAGCCTTCTGAATGTTTCAATATCAGACTAAAATTTGAATATTTTTTTAAGATTTATTTTTTGCATAATTTATTTTCAAATCTTAATTATAATAGACTTGGCCAATTAGTCTATAGTGGGAGACTAAACTTTTTGTTATTTTATTTCAGTGGTAAGGAAAATGAATTAACGTACACGCAAGAACAAATTGACGAAGTACGTGGTGAGTGAGCAACTTATGTGAGCAGGTACATTTAGAGCCTCGAGTTAACGGTAGATGTACATGGTTACACTTGTATTTTGAGAAAAGACTGTTTTGCACATGATTAGGTAGTGCATGCACCACATCTTAATTTTATGGATTGTTTGGTATATTTTGTGGATGTAGTCAAATTCGCAATTCAATGTACGTAGTAGTAATTATATTGAAAAGTGAATTTGAAACTGTAAACGTATGGTATTATTGGGATGTATGGTATTTTGAAACATATAATGCTTATATTTTAGCTTTAAATGAGAATTTAGAGCTTTTTTTAGCATATATCATGGCATTAGCTATCCTTGTTTGGCATTGACACAACATTGTAGGTAATGTGTAATAATTATATATATGCATGTATTATATCTTATGGAAAATAAATAGACAACATTTAAAAAAAAAATATTGTGTAATGTGTCAAATACCCAACGTTTTTTTAAAAAAAACGTTGTGGATTGTGTCAAATAGACAACGCCTTTTAGAAAAAAAACGTTATACAATGTGTCAAATACACAATGTTTATTTTAAAAAAAAGTTGTGGATTGTGTCAAATAGACAACGCTTTTTTAAAAAAAACGTTGTGTAATATGTCAAAAGACAACGTTTTAAAAATATCTATTTGTGTTGATGACACTGCTAACCACGACGTTTTTTTGGGGGGGGGGGGGTTTATTACAACGTTTTTTAAATGTTGTCTTATTTACTTTTTTCTACTAGTAAGTTAAAGGTAACATAATACATTATTCTTAACATACTTCCAAGTATAATTAAATTTTAGGTTTTGAATTTTTATAACCCTTATTTTTTCAATTCTCTTTCAGATATTAAACCGTATAGGTTTTTTCTTAAATTTTTTAAATAAATCTACTATTTCCACTCTAGGTTTTAAACTGTAACTTTTGATTTAATCATTCAAGATCTTCTAATTTTTAGGGTTGTCACAAAATCCATAGAAAATATTTCACCTCTCGTGGATTCCCATGTTCTCTTCTCTCATTATCTCTGTTAATTAATTATATGATTCAATAATATATATATATATATATATATATATATATATATATATATGATTTTTGAGTTAAGATAAATTATAAAGTTTGCGATTCAAGAAAATGAAAGAAAGTTATAAAAAGTTTTAAATTTATATGCATTTTATCAATTATAATATTGATTAGTGATGTAGGGTTAGAATGAGATTGTATTATAACGCACAAAATCGGAATTGAAAATAAGCTGGATTTTGGGGTGGTCACGTTTGTGTTACACTTCAACAACTAAACCTAACAAAACCTAATACTCTATTTACAGAGTACCCACGACTCTCTTCTTCCTATTCAAAATAGGACTCTACAAATTATTCTCCTAATCAAGAATAGCTATTCACCGACTCCTTTTATCAACAACAAAAAAATAATAATAATCTAGTGTATTCTATTGTCGATACAAATATTTGTATATCCATTTCAACAACCTCACTTCTCAGCAGTCACAACGTCACAAGCTTCAATTCAATTCATTTTAGAATCATTAGTGTGCTCTCTTTGGTCTCATCTTAGCAGTGTCTTCAATATGTTCTTATACTTTCAAAAAAAAAATGTTCTTTTAACTTTTTTTGAAGTCAATTTGTAAAATTCTAAAACTCAATTTATTGGAATCAAATAAATACGTTAAATTGAATTTTAGTATTTTGCAAATTAATTCTAAATAAACAAAATATAAACATTACTATCAAAGAACTAAGGAGATTACTCCCCTTTACTTAATATTTATGTGAGGAGACTCGTGATGAACTATCATGAAAATTAATATATCTTGTTTAGATAGATATTTGTGTAACTTAATTCTTCTTTTTCTTCTTTTTCTCGGATGCCCCTACTTCGGAGGGATATCTTAACAAGTACGTCCTAATTACATAATTATCATCAAGATTCAATTAATTAAATTTGACATTTTATAAGTGAGAAAACAAACCTCCAATAAGGGAGGAAACATATCTAGCATAAATGTGACAACCCGAAAATTTCTAAAATCTTAAATGATTAAATTAAAGGTTAAAGTTTAAAACCTAGAGTGGAAATAGAGAATTTATTTAAGATTTTTAAGAAAAATCTATACGGTTTAATAATTGAAAGAAATTATGTAATAATAAATATGGCAAACCATATGAAGAAGGCTTATTGAATGTAGCAAACCGTATTAAGAGGTTTAATAGACATTAAATTAAATGTCTAGTTTAATATATGAGTATATATATATTATTTTATGATTTACGAAGGATATGTAAGTTTACGTAATATTATAAATATATTATATTTGCTATATGTAAATAAATTGATATAAATAATTTATAATGTTAGAGAATAAATTTATTAATTATTTTCTATATGTGATGTGCACATGTTTGGCGTAATTTGTAATTGGGAGATAATATATATATATATATATATATATATATATATATATATATATATTTTATTATGCGAGAAAATAAAATTGTTAGAAACAATTTGCGTAATGAAGCAAAAACAGGCGGGTTAAGCATATAATATTTATATATACTTTACTCAAGAGTATTAGAATAAATTTTTGTATGAAATTAATTTAATAAAAAAAAGATATTATATTTATCGTAATATCTTAAGTAAGTAAATAAATTCTTAATTGAATTTATGTTAATGAGGTAAGGATATTATATTATAATATCTTGGGTATGTAAATAATTATATTTACATAATGAATTATGTCTAGCATATTTATTTTACAATTATAAAATAAATATGTAATTTAAGTATGTTATGCTATGTTTTATATATCAAAGATGGGTTATGTAAATTATATGATTCCAAGAGGGTAAAATAAATTAAGGAGATTTATATAGTAACTTATTTGATTAAATTAAGTTACTAAGGTTGGGTAATTAAATTACTTAACAAAAGCATTAAAAGAATAGTTGAATTAATTATTTTATTAAGGCAAGTGTAGCAAATAAAATAAATCATAAATTTGGGCAATTAATCGGAGGAAGCACCCGACCCTTCAAGGGTGAATTAACCATATAGGCAAAATACTTTTAAAATGTCTTATGTGCTTATGTGTCATCATATCATTTAAGGCTTGGTTTTTTTTTTCTCTTTGCCAAGATATGCAAGGGATTCAAGAGAGAGAGAGAGATGGGAGTAAAGGGAGGGGGATGTACCGGGTATTAGAGGGAGTTGGTGCATGTGTTACATTTTTTTGTCAAAGTTGAGATTCACACTCAAGCCAAGTGTCTCTCTTATAGCCTAGCCACATTTCTCCAAGATTTTGCAAGATTATGAGAGCGAAGGTGAAAGATATGTTGGAAGATTTTAATTAGATATTCAAGTAAAATGCATACACATATCATATATATGCATTTTTACCACAAGTTTACTTCCTTTTCTCTTTCATCATTTCTAAATAACTTAAGAGCTAAAGGAGAGAGAAAATAGAGAGAGAGAGAGAGAGTCCAAGGTTGCCAACTTTATGAAGTAGAAGGGATGAGATTTTCATGTCTCCAAGAATCATCAAGTTATTTTGTGGAGGAAGAAGAAGAAAGGCTTCAAAGGTATAAACCCTAAACACTTAAATTATGTATGTTATTTTGATGATTTGATTAAATATGAAGTGATGTTTCTAAACTCTAAAAATATTGATCTACATATTTTAAAGTGTGTTATGTATAGATCTAACCATTTTAGGTGTTAAAAGTTTGATCCAAAGAAAAAAAAATTAAACAGTATTTAAAGCTAAGAAAAGCTAGTGACTGCTGCCCCTAAAAGAAAATTTCGGGATTAGCTAGAATAATCTAAAACTTCTAGGCTTTTGGTATGTTGTATTACACTGAATAATCTTTACATAGACACCGGAACGGACTAAATTCGACATCGGAGGAAAGAGTTATGCCATTTTAAAGTAGCCGAGTCAAAATTGGGAAACCAACTCGGATCAGTCCCCTTCCACGAAATTTCTGTAATTTTGTGCTTGGAATTTGAAGATGGTCCAAGAACAAAAATTATAGTACCGGAAGTTACCTTCGCGTGGGCTCAAGAATCGCTCAAAAACGTTTAAAAACGAAAAAGTTATGATTGTTTTAGTACAAGAGAGTTAAGCTAGAAAACTAAAACTGAATAGCCCGCTCTCAGATTTTACTGTTTACGTTTCATAAGTCGGATTCATGATCCGTCAACTCTGGGTGTTAGAGCTATAAGATACGAAGATTCTTCAAGTGGAACAACTAAAAACTGATTTAAGATGAGCAAGCTATAAATTTATTACCAAAACATCTTGAACTAGCTAAACAAACATGGACAGTCTGACTAACAGCGATTTTCGGGTCTGTCATTGTTCTGGAAAAATTATTTGATAATTTTATAATATATTTCAGGGAGTCACGGTTCTAACGAGACCAAGTGGGCTCAAATCGGAGTTGTAGATTTCCGTTTATAAATGTTTCCGTAAAAGATCTCAAAACAGAAAATGTTTTAAAAATCTTGTATGGACAGTCGGTAGTGGCCTGTTTTACCGGGCCTATACTTGTCCAAAGTGGCTGTTTCTTAAGCCAACAATGTAGTTTGGGAAGTCAGCTTTTCAACGATACCAAGTGGGCCCACATCGAAATTGTAGATTTCCGTCTACGAGCGTTTCCGTGAAGGACCTCAACTTTGGAACGTATAATGAAAAGTTAAGAAAATTAACTAAAGTTTTCAATAATTAATTATTATTGAACATAATAATAATTTAAAAAATGCTTAATTAAGGTTAAGTATTAAAATGTGATTATTTAATTACATTAGTATTATAAAATAATTATTTATTATTTAATTAAAATTAAATAATATATGAGTATAAATGACCACAAATTGACTATTCTTTAAAAAAAATTAAAGGTTTATAATAAGTGATTAATTTATTATTATTTAACTAATTTTAAATAATAATTAAAGGCATATAATGATGTGATTAATTGGTATTTAATTAAACATTAAATACTAAAGTATATTTAATTAGTTATTAATTATGTTAAATAATAACTAAAGGTAATTAATTAATTACTATTTAATTAATATTAAATAGTAATCAAATGAAGGTATAGATTAATATAATGATAATAAATTTATTTAATAATTGTATTAAATAAATTATGTAAAAATGGTTTTAATGTTTTAAAAATGATTTAAAGGTTATTAAAAAAAATGTTTTAAGTTATAAAACATAACTTTTAATATTTTGTCATGTATTACGTTAATATTTTAATATTAATGGCAGTTATTTAATAATGCTTTTAAATATTTTAAATTCATTTAAAGGCCATATTAAAGTATTAAAAATACTTTGAAATATTATAAATAACTTATAATATTATGTCATGTATTTCATTAATATTTGAAATTAAATAGATATTAATGATAATGGAATTATTTGGTATTTAAATCATTTAAAAATGATATTAATGATTGAAAATTCATTATAACTGATAATAATTATTTAAAAATTATTATGAGCTATTAAAAAATGTTTTGATTAAGTAATAAAATATTTAAGATAATACTAAAGTGTTTAAGTAAAGTCTTATTGATAATAGGCTCGATAAATATTCGATTAGGCAATCGGGATGTCAAAATAGTACCGAACTCAACTCAGGCTGAAATAGTTTGACTTGATACCAAGTCTTATGTGTTTTATTGATTATTAGGAATATATAATAATGTGTTTAGGTTATTTTATAACTGTAATTAACAAAAGTTAATGTAATGATATTATTCTAATTGAGAGATCGATATTATCAATAATAGGTCTTTCAACTGAAGCTAAATTAGATTGCGTAGCAGTAATCAACAGTACAGGCAAGTTCCTATAACTCTTTTATTAAGTAAGTCTCTTAACTCGAACTCGAGTTATTATTGAAAAACATGTTCGTGGTTAATCTTTGTTGATTACACCACATCTTTGATTATTGATTCGCACGTTGTGCATGTTGCATATGTTCATCAGGTATGAAAGGCTGATCACCTTCCTTACCATTTGGTTCAGTTAAATTTGTCCATTTCATTATTGGCCATTCATCATTATTGTCTTGGTCATTCAGTTATGTACATTGATTCATGTTCTTTCACCAATAACACATTGTTGAAAGTTTGTTAGCTTATTATTCTTTTTCATCATGATATATCTTCCTTTGAATTTAAAACTTGCTGGGCAAACTTGTTGCTCACCCTTGCTATATCATGATAAACATTTCAGATTAAGACGAAACTTCGGACACAGGCAAATGCAAAGGCAAATTCCAGAATTGGATTATTGTACGGTTAAATTGTAATAGTATTGAATGCAAATGACATTGTATGTCGTGTAGGATATTGAATGCAGGTATTAAGTTAAGGTTACAGACCTTGGGAATTATGTGTAAAGGTTATTGTATAAACAATTTATGTTTATATCTTCCGCAATAGTTATAGAAATGTTGTATCGTAACGTACCAGGTTCGAGGTTCTGGGGACCCGGATTTGGGGGCGCTACAATAAAACTCACAGAGAAAATAAATAAAGAAAACAATTAATAACATAGATATCCTTTATCATAATGCAAAAGAACTAACAAGATCAGTCCCCTTCGCTTATTTAGCTATTACAAAGATTACTGCAGGAGAACTAATGAGTTTAGTCCCCTGCAATTATTTTGTTATAAAAGAGTTTAGGGTTTTGTGATTTTGGGGACAAATTTGAGGTCGCAGCATGCAGTGATACCAAGTTGGCAGCAATTTGGAGGCGCTCCTCGAGCACTCCCAATGGAAACCATAAAAGCCATTATTATTAGCACCATCATCAACTTCACTGCAAAATTCATTTTGCTTTCCATCTGCTCAAACACAAGAATATATAATGATAAAATATTCACTTTAAGATGAATCCCATATGTTTCTTTCATATGTATATATAGATGTTTTGAGAGAATGTAAGGGAATTATTAATTGTCCTAGAAATAAATGAGATTAAATGTAATCTTTGTTATAAAATCATATAAATATCATGCAATAATACCGACATCTGCAATATGGATATAAAGTTGAAGAGAAAATATTAATAGAATTGATATTTTCACAAGTCTCCCATCACATGAATAGTAAACGGGATCCACATTCATGTGAAGTCAGGCGTTGTGGAAATTTCAATTTTTCTTGTGAAAATATCAATTTTCAATATTAATTGTCCTTATTAGACTATATATCTTATATTGAGTGATACGGATAGATTAGAAATAGATAATATTAAGTGATTGAATAAGATAAGAATCAAGCAAAACTTATCAATATCTTATCCATTAGCCTATAATTAGACATTCCCTACATTGTAATATATATCTTGAGAAAATCCGTAGAAAATATTTCACCTCTCATGGATTTCCCATGTTCTCTTCTCTCGTTATCTCTGTTAATTAATTATATGAGTCTATAGTATATCTAGTTATTTTTACTAGCATAAAATAATTTTATACAGGGCCATAATCTTTGCTTTAATGTGTACTTTATATTGAGAATTAAGTCGACATAACTTAAATAACAAAATAAATAGAGATAAATCAATACAATATTGAACATGGTTGAGTTATTAATGACCTATGACACAACCTACTCCAAATATTATAATCTCTAAGGTACAAATTTTTGTACAAATTAAAGAGTTCTTCTACATTAACCGAAAATTTAGACCCGAAAATTGGATCGTGGGTCCCAGAACAATGAACAAAACAGCAACAGAGCATCTAATCAACTTTCACGTTGGCTTTTTCTTTTTTGCGTCATGCGTGTCTTATGCGTGTCTTCTTCATACACTATTTCTAATCAAACTTTTTTTAATGAATTTTAATATTAAATATTTGAAAAATAAACTTAAGTACTTGAATTGAGAAATATATATTTATAGAGAATATTTAAATTGAAACATTTAAAATATTATATTACTAGAAATTATTTTGAATGGGTCAGGTAGGATTCTTTAAAAAAATAATAAAGTACTTTAATTATTTTGAAAATATTTAGTAATTTAAAATAGTAGGCTCTAACTTGAGAACTTATTTTATTTCAGATTTTATATATTATTACATAAACTCAATTATTCTTCCTCGCGAAAAAAGTTCTTTGGTCATACCCTTCGCTACACGTTAATGATGGTATTCTCAATCGCTATCACAATATCCCTCAAGCTTGAAATTATTTGAAATTGAATAAAATAAGTTAAAATCAAGAGTACCTTTGATGTAACGAAGAATTCGTTTAGCAACCTTCAAATGAGTCATGGTGGGGGGATTCCATGTAACGACTAACCAGGCTAATTCCATATACAATATCCGACCTTGTAGATGTTAAGTATCGCAAACTTCCAACAAGACTCTAGAAAAACGTTTGATCCACTGTATCTCCTCCTTCATGATTTGACAATTTAATTCCACATTCTATGGGTGTGCTCACCGGCTTACAATCAAGCATTTTAAATTTCGTAAGAAGGTCTTTAGCATATACTTCTTGAGAAATAAAAATTCCTTCTTTGCTTTGCTTCACTTCATGACCAAGGTATTAAGCCATGAGACCCATATCCGTCATCTCGAATTCACATTGCATAGCCCTCTTAAATTCTTCAAACATGCTTGGATTACTTCCGGTAAAAATCAAATCATCAAAATACAAGCATACAAATAAAATATCGCCATTCTTTCGGACCTTCGAATAAACGGTGTGACGCCCCCAAAATAGGTCCACACAACCCATTTTGAGTCGCTAAAATACATGGTACAGAATTCAAATACAAATCTTCATATTCCAACTTTTAAACTGTCGTGCAAAATACAACCACACATAAAATGTGACTTTCAATACAAATATTGTATCGTATGTGACACGAAAATATCCACGCTCAAATTAAGTCCTCATTACAATTATTCTCACACTATTTCACAACATAATGAAGACTGCTATAGAACCTATCTCGGATCATCACTCCATTCCCCGACTAGTCCCAGCTATATTTTAATTTCTTGAAAAGAACAATGGAAGAAAAGGGTGAGCTCAACTAGCCCAGTAAAGAATATTATGACTAAAATAATGGAGAATAAATTATCTTTAGCCCTCAACAATAATAAATCAGATAAAATATTATGGACAACAAGTTTTAGATCAACAACTGCAGCGAAAATAGAAATCCATTAAAAGAGTCAAGTAGAGAATGATATCTACTATCATCTACGAGTTAGAGGTCCATCAGAAATATTTTATCCCTGTAACACCAATCAATAATTATGCAAATCAACATTTCATCTTTGCACTACGGGCCAAAGATATTCATTTGTATCACCAATGGTCATGATCATGCTAAACACCTGTCCATCTTTGCACTACGGGCCAAAGATATTCATCAATCAACAGTTCATCTTCGCACTACGTGCGAAAGATATTCATCAATCAACAGTTCATCTTTGCACTACGGGCCAAAGATAACTTTTACCACAATTTAAGTCTGAGGATTATGGCAATGATATAAGTGAGATCAAGGATAAATATTAGAGATTTATAATTCAATTTATCCAGCGTTTAAGAATGTCCAAATTGTCAACATGAAGATCAAAACATGGATCCAATTTCAAGAATAAGATTCATAAAAGATAACGTGGACAAAGAAAAGAAAATTAAATTATGTTGTAAATAGTACTAATGAATAGTACCGTATAAATAGTACACCGGATGAATAGTATCCCAATATGAAAAGATTAAAATTTAATAAGAAAGTTCAGACCAATATTCTAGTGAAATGATTTTAGATGAAGCGAAAACCTTAAGCAATTTCTAATCATTTCAGGAATTATAGAAGCAATACTTATCATAGTAAGTTTAGATTTGGGAATATGAAATGAAATAATATACGAAACTGCAAATGGATTTCCCCCCGTCATGCGGTAATCTGCATAGACAGATCATTTCCATAACTTAATAAAGAATGAATACGAAATGTTATTCACCATGCATGCGGTAGTCCACGTAGACAAGTTATTCTCATAAGTTAATAAAGAATGAATACGAAGGGTTATTTATTAGGCATGCGATAAGCCGCGTAGACTAGTTATTCCCAAAGCTTAATAAGGAATATAATGACAACCATTACGAGTATTGAAAGAAAATACTATCATTTACCTTAGTAGGAGATTGGATACTGCAATAGTGTAGTAGCAGAATACTCTCTTCTTCTTTCTCTCTTATTCTCTCTCTATAGTTTCTCTCTCTATAGTTTTAGTGAATTGGTGAGAAAGAAGGAAGAAATGAGCTTCATTTATAGGAGAATGGACTAAATAGTAACTGATTCACAGAAGGTCCAGATTGATTTGATATTAAAACTTTAATCCGACGGTCCATATTGTTTTACTATTAAAACCTCAACCGACGGTCCATATTAATTTACTATTAAAACTTCAACTGACGGTCCATAAAATTAGTACGCCCCTATGGAATAATAAGTCAAACTTACAACAAAAGCCTCATGACAAAGCCTCATGACAAACCCCTCTATTTATATCAGAAATTGAATAAATATTTACCACAATTCACTTATCAACACATTTTTACTCTTTCAACAATTATTCATCATTAATATTATAATTCATAATATTGACAACCAGATCGTTCCTAGGAAAGAAGGGGCTTTCCGATAAGGATTTCTCCTTATTTGCGCGCAATTAAATAATCTAACCCCTTTCCTCGACAGAACTTTTTAGACATTGTCAAACGTAAATAATAATATGAATAACTGTGTCGTGTCAATTATTGATTTACTAATATAAAATATTGTGCAGATAATACTGTGACAATAATTAAATCAATAATATGAGATACTATACAGCAACTACTGTGGCAATTATTGAATACTGAGTGACTTCTTACGTTAGAATCAATAATCAGAGTTACTGTGCAATACTGTGTGTTACTGTGTAACAACGCGTAATACTGTACTTTTATGACTAGGTATTTCAACAGTTTAACGGTACGAGTCTTGCCGTTATTTTTTTAAAAAAGGTTATTTCTATCGCTTTCTATATCCGACAGTTATTCCGTTATGGGGTCCACTAATGATTGCGCCGTTGTACGAATATTCTCCGACAAAAAGAATATTCTCCTACCAAACGAATATTCCTTGACACAGCGAATATTTTATGACAACTTGATTACTTTGTAAAATTTGCACATATCACCCATAACTATAGTATTTATTAAATTATCACCTTATATACTATTTAGAATAATAATTAGAGAAAAATAAATCTTTATTCATAAAAAGTTGGGGTATTACAAACGGCATGTTCAAACGGGCATCTTTTGAAATCATTGACTTGGAAATATTTATCAATTAGGCTATTCCAAACTCTTGGCTCTTATTTCAATCCATATAACGCCTTCTTCAATTTCAAAACTTTATCTTCTTCTCCTTTGACAATGTAGCCAAGCGGTTGTTCCACGTACACCTATTCTTCAAAAATTCATTTAAAGATGCGGACTTCACATCCATTTGGTAAATCAACCAACCGTTTTGAGCTGCCAATGATACAAGCAATTTTATAGTTTCCAAGCGAGCAACCGGGGCAAATACTTTATCATAGTCAATATCGGGTCTTCGATTGTACCCTTTGGCTACTAATCTTGCTTTGTATTTCTCCACTTCACCCTTTGCATTCTTCTTTGTCTTGTACACCCATTTCACCCCAATTGGCTTTTGGCCTTTTGGAAGTGTAGTAAGTTCCCATGTCTCATTTTTCACTATGGCTTTGATTTCTTCATTCATGGCATTTATCCATTTCTTGTATTTGGATGCTTCTTCAAACCACCCCATAGGTTCACAATTCGCAAAAAGATAAAATAAATTCAAATAATCAATATTTACCTCATCCGTAGTATCAAGAATTTCTTGCACACTTCTCATCTTTTGAGGTTTCTCACTTGAACTTGATTGAGATGAAGGTGAACTAGATTTCCCATTGGATGATGGTGGAGATGGAGGTGGAGAAATAGGATTCCTCGTTACCGCTTCTCTTTCTTGCTCTTCCTCATCAATGAAAGGAAATAAATTATAATTTTCCTCCGAAATGTTCCAACCCCACGAGCTTTCTTCATCAAATTTCACATCTCTACTTATCACAATTTTGTCGTTTCTTGGATTGTACAATTTGTAGCCTTTTGATCTTGCATTATAGCCGATGAAAATATGTTTCTCACTTTTATCATCTAGCTTTGACCTCTTCTCATCTGGTACATGCATATAAGAAATACTCCCAAAAACACGCAAATGAGAAACACTTAGCTTTCTCCCATTCCTTACTTCTTGTGGTGTCATGTCTTCAACACTTCTAGTCGGCAACTGTTTGACAAATAGATGGCACAGTCAATAGCTTTGGCCTAAAATTCTCTTGGCATTTGCTTCCTCTTCAACATACTTCGAGCCATGTTAAGGATGTTTCTATTTTTTCTCTCTACCACCCCATTTTGTTGTGGCGATCTTGGAACCGTTAAAGGATGACGAATTCCATTTTCTTCACAAAAAATTTAAATTCATTTGATGTGAATTCGCCCCCTATCGGATCTAGTGGCCTTGATATTATACCCGATGTGCTTCTCCACAAGAGCCTTGAATTTTTTAAAGGCTCCAAACACCTCCGATTTTTCTTTGAGAAAATACACCCATGTCTTCCTACTAAAATCATCGAAAAAGAGGAGAAAATAATTATTCTTACCGAATGATGATGGATGAATTGGACCACACACATCCGAGTGCACAAGTTCCAACGACATGGTTGCTCTAGTAATTGACTTTTTCGGAAAACTTTCCTAAGATTGCTTGTCAAAAAGACACCCTTCACAAAGTTGTATTAAACCTTAATGATGGCATTTTACATGTGTAAACCTCAAAGAAGTAAATCTTTGAATTATTCTATAGATGAAGTTTATTTGTTCTGAAATAGGGATATGTTTGAAAGAATGAATTGTATATATATTTATATCTACCCAAATTAAATAAATCATATAATAAATATGATTTTAATATAAAGAAGAATCGTAAAGGTTGAGATTCGGGGAATGAATGAATAGCAAGAGAAAAAAAATTTATTCCTCATTTTTAGCTATTTTTAACATTAAATAATTTTTTAAAGCTGGAAGAATATAGTATTAACGTACAAGATCGGGAAGAGAAATAGTCCAGATTTTGGGGGCGTCACATTGGCAGTTGAGAGTTGGGCACTTGAATTTTGGTGGTTTGGAAGCTTTGTCGAAGAAGAGGATGGTGAAAGGGTTTAAACAACTAGTTTTCTTTTCTCGCGCTCCTAATCACGAAAGTTCACATCATAGCTTTAACCTGCAAATTAAGCAAGATTGAGCACGACGGCCCAGCAAGTCTAACAGCTTTCATGCCGCACATAACACATAAGCTCATGCTCAACATAAGCTCATGCTCAACATATATCTCCATTTAAAGCAATTATAAGATTTCATGCTCAACATATATCTCATATATAATTCTTCATATCATTCATGCACCATTAATTTAAACGATATATGTTCATATCATATATCACACGTATATTGAGTTCCATAACTCAATCAGCTTCGTCATGTATTGACTTTTACAGTTCATAATGCATGACATGCAACTTAAGTTACTCAAGCAAATTTCATTCACCTTTCACTTATAACCAAGTCAAATTCATATAACATATAGGAACTAGAAGACTTGCCTGGCTCAATGACTATTGATACAAACTTTAGTTTAACTTCACTTCTCGAATCCTACACAGTTATGTCCACATGAATACACATATCAGCCACTATTCATGACCCATAACCTGTATAGCTATAAACTTTCACATATATAAACATATTAGTTACGCACCCATGTCATATAACTTATATAGTTATATATTACATAATTATATAATCACATTGATTATATTTAGTTTGTATTTCTATTGTTGAAATATCTCTATATATTTTTCAAATATCTCATCCATGTTCTTCCCATAACCATTTTCTTCTTTAATAGGGTTCGACATAACCCAGTTCATGAACCTCATACACTTTTAGTTCATACCTCTTTCATATCTTACTATATGAATATTTTGTAATTTTCTTCATAGCTCAAGTATTCAAAGTGAATACATAGGATATTTCATAAATTAACTATGATTGTATATTATAGGCATAGAATCATATTTTGCAATTCATCTTGACAAACTATCTATTCACACTTATTGCATTTCATAGTTATGTCAAAACAGTTCTCTTGTAGCATTAGCAACCTTTTAAGTTACTAATAGCTTAAATCTTAGCTTAAAACATCCAATCTTAGATGTCTATTCATGCTAGCTTTTATTTTGAAGTTTACTAGTTCATTTATATCAACTAGTGTGTTAAAGCCAACATGTTTTAACACTTATTTCAAAACAGTCCCTTTCTTGCCATTTCCTATAAAAATTTATTTATTTCCCTATCAATCTAATTATATTAGATTATAGGTTTGTTATAACTTCATATACTTGCTTAATTAGGAAATTACCATCACCTTTTTAAAATTAATTCTTCACATTACATTTCTAATTCAAGCTGGGCTGCCCACACTTGCCATCTGCTGCTGCCAGTGGGCAGCAGCCCTCCTCTTGCTCGCCCCATGCCTTGCATAGCTTTATATCCCCATCTTCTTAATTCTCTTAAACAAATTTCAACCCATTCTCTATACTTGAGCTTTTAATTAGAACTTGGAAACATCAAATGGTCTCTTAGGACTGCTGTAGCAGCCATGTGCTGCTGCCAATAGCAGCCATGTGCTGCTGCCAATAGCAGCAGCTCCTTGCCTCTTGCCAAATAACATCTTTTACATAGAATGGTAACTGCATTATTATTTCTATGTACATACTTATTTAAACAAGTTAAACCCACACTCTATGATTAAATCATCAACTTCATTGCTATTCAGAATGTGTCGACTAAAAGCCCAAGGAAAACCCCAGTCTTCACCAAACATCACCACTGCTGCTGCCGTGGGCTGCAGCTCTGTCTTCAACGTGCCCGTGTTGCGACTTTATTACTTTAAACTCATATACCAGATTATAGCCATTTTTAGAACATGTTGAACATAACATATGAGACTATATTTAGAGGCTATTACCTTCCCATTTTAGATTCTATAAGCTACCCGAAACAGTGGTCAAGAATAGCTTGACACACTAGTTTTCAACTTTTCGTTTTTCGTACAAAACTCGCCCCAGCTCATTCTAGCCATACTTTCTTTACAAATAAGTCTTATTTAACATATTGAAACTGTTCTAGAGTCTCAGCTTCGTAAAATTTTGGGTTATTAGCAAAAACAGACTTTAGAGGACTTTTAACGAACACGTGGTGTGCACTATTTTAATACACTGATTTCATAGGAGTTTATACTTGTTCAAATCCAGATTTTTCCTTCCTTATTACTCCGCAAAACAACAACTATTTTCTTTCTTGCTAACTCATAGATATCATAACCACAATTCATATTGTATCACATATAAAATAACTAATTGTTATGAATTCTTCATACTAAATTTCTAGTTTCATATGAAGTAGTTAAAAACATAATACTAACCTTAAATCCTCTTTTAATGTCGATAGATGCTAACTTCAGTCCAATAAGCTTTACTTCTTTGCCAAATTTGATGATTATAATAGAGCCCAAGAAGATTTGGTCATATATTTGGAGTATATATGGTTCGACAGTTAGAGAGGAAGGAAAAGGTATGGACCCGGTGGAGTGCTAATATATGGAGAGCTAGAAATATCTATGCTCTGTTATAGCTTTAAACTTTCTTCATACCAACACTTAGTGGCTTCCCAATTTCTTAAGCTTGTCCTCCAATCTTTCTACAGTGCCGAGCTAGTTAACTTATTTGGCTTGGGTTTTATTTTCTTTCTTTTCCTTTTACTGACTTAGCTTCCTTATGTAATATATAAAATATATAATAGTTATTATACATATTATATATTACCCATACATTTATTAAATACAAATGTACTATTCTTTTATATCATATGCACAAATGTAATACATATAACCATTTGTTACATACACATCCATATTTTATATCTTCTGTACTTATCGCACCAAATATCATGATAAAATATCCATAAATCTCTCCATAAAAATGGAAGCTATTTATTAAATAAACATAATTTATTTGATTAATAATTTCACCACATTAAAATAATTTAATTTAATATCATAAATTATTTTAATACTCCTTATTTAATGTATACACTAATTCGGTATACATAAATTTAATTATCTCATTTTTATTAATAAATTGATTCTAACAATTTATTTACATACAATAAATATATTATTAAGATATTCACCACATCACATGCATACCCATATTACACCCCGCAGCAGCCCTCCTCTTGCTCGCCCCATGCCTTGCATAGCTTTATATCCCCATCTTCTTAATTCTCTTAAACAAATTTCAACCCATTCTCTATACTTGAGCTTTTAATTAGAACTTGGAAAACTCAAATGGTCTCTTAGGACTGCTGTAGCAGCCATGTGCTGCTGCCAATAGCAGCAGCTCATTGCCTCTTGCCAAATAACATCTTTTACATAGAATGGTAACTGCATTATTATTTCTATGTACATACTTATTTAAACAAGTTAAACCCACACTCTATGATTAAATCATCAACTTCATTGCTATTCAGAATGTGTCGACTAAAAGCCCAAGGAAAACCCCAGCCTTCACCAAACATCACCACTGCTGCTACCGTGGGCAGCAGCTCTGTCTCCAACGTGCCCGTGTTGCGACTTTATTACTTTAAACTCATATACCGGATTATAGCCATTTTTAGAACATGTTGAACATAACATATGAGACTATATTTAGAGGCTATTACCTTCCCATTTCAGATTCTATAAGCTACCCAAAACAAGGTCAAGAATAGCTTGACACACTAGTTTTTAACTTTTTGTTTTTCGTACAAAACTCGCCCCAGCTCATTCTAGCCCGACTATCTTCACAAATAAGTCTTATTTAACTTATTGAAATTGTTCTAGAGTCTCAGCTTCGTAAAATTTTGGGTTTTTAGCAAAAACAGACTTTAGAGGACTTTTAACGAACACGTGGTGTGCACCATTTTAATACACTGATTTCATAGGAGTTTATACTTGTTCAAATCCAGATTTTTCCTTCATTATTACTCCTCACAACAACAACTATTTTCTTTCTTGCTAACTCATAGATATCACAACCACAATTCATATTGTATCACTTATAAAATAACTAATTGTTATGAATTCTTCATACTAAATTTCTAGTTTCATATGAAGTAGTTAAAAACATAATACTAACCTTAAATCCTCTTTTAATGCCGATAGATGCTAACTTCAGTCCAATAAGCTTTACTTCTTTGCCAAATTTGATGATTATAATAGAGCCCAAGAAGATTTGGTCATATATTTGGAGTATATATGGTTCGGTAGTTAGAGAGGAAGGAAAAGGTATGGACCCGGTGGAGTGCTAATATATGGAGAGCTAGAAATATCTATGCTCTGTTATAGCTTTAAATATTCTTCATACCAACACTTAGTGGCTTCCCAATTTCCTAAGCTTGTCCTCCAATCTTTCTACAGTGCTACTATGGCTGGTTTTATTTTCTTTCTTTTCCTTTTACTGACTTAGCTTCCTTATGTAATATATAAAATATATAATAGTTATTATACATATTATATATTACCCATAACATTTATTAAATACAAATGTACTATTCTTTTATATCATATGCACAAATGTAATACATATAACCATTTGTTACATACAAATCCATATTTTATATCTTCTGTACTTATCGCACCAAATATCATGATAAAATATCCAT
Organism: Panax stipuleanatus; assembly: GCA_020205555.1. Lineage (NCBI taxonomy): Eukaryota > Viridiplantae > Streptophyta > Magnoliopsida > Apiales > Araliaceae > Panax > Panax stipuleanatus. The sequence goes on from CM035117.1 coordinate 163,091,394, forward strand.
AAATCTCTCCATAAAAATGGAAGCTATTTATTAAATAAACATAATTTATTTGCTTAATAATTTCACCACATTAAAATAATTTAATTTAATATCATAAATTATTTTAATACTCCTTATTTAATGTATACACTAATTCGGTATACATAAATTTAATTATCTTCTTTTTATTAATAAATTGATTCTAACAATTTATTTACATATAATAAATATATTATTAATATATTCACCACATCACATGCATACCCATATTACACCGCATATATTCACATAGGCAGTAAAATATTAAAATAATAATTTAAATACAATAATTTGTATCCTTTAGTCATCTCTTTCCCTTTAATAAATTGTTTTCCACAATTTATTTTTTCTTGACCAAGACAAATATATAAAAATATATTTGCTCATTTCCTTTTCCCCTCCTATAAATTGTTGAACAACAATTTATAATAACTATTTAATAAAAATATATTTATTGTTTACAAATTATCACATTGCACAACATGTAATTACTTATGAAATCCTATTCACATAATATATCGCATAATAAGAATTATATATATATATATATATATATATATATATATATTCTTATTATAATATTTTCCGAAAACTCGGATCGTCATAGCCAAAGCAAAGACGAATCTTTAAAACAATGCTTTTAAACATTTTGCCACATCATTTTGAATATTCAATAAGAACATTCGATTTCTTGTTATAGGCACCTTCACTAGTAAATTTCTAGATTGATAACTTATTGAAAGGTTATAATCTTTCATCAAAATATCATAACTTTTCTCTAAGAGTTGCCCCAAACTCAAAAGATTGTTCTCATATTAGGCACATAATAAACATTTGAAATAAATTGGTGTCTCACATCCTTTAAGCGAATCAAAATTTTACCTTTTCCTTTAACCGAAATTTTTGACGAGTCTAGTGACATTGCCGCATACAGATTCATCAAGCTCAACGAACATATTTTTTCTTCCACACATATGATTGCTTGCACCCGTGTCAAGATACCATGTATTGTCATCTTCACTCATTTCTCCTTTGCACATCAAAAGTAAAGTCGGCTCCACTTCATCAACATTTTTCTCCACATAATTTGACTTTCCTTCAATATCTTTAGAATCATTCTTACACTCCGAAGCATAGTGCCCATAATCGTGACAATTATAACATTGAACTCGAGATTTATCATACCTCTTTTGACACGGTCGTGAATTTTTCCTCTTCCACATCCCCTTGTGTGGTGAGACTCTTGGCCCCTTTCTTCTTTGTGAGAAGAGTAGTGACTTCCTCTTCCACCTCTTCCATAGCCTTTTGCTTGGCCATGACCTCGACCTAGTTGATTATTTCCATGTTTTTCTTCTCTCTCCTTGAAAGAAAGTTTCGCTTGGAGCACTTGCTTAATAGGCCCCTTCGTTTGCTTTTCAAGGCTCTCTTCATGGATTTGCAACGATCCCATAAGTTCATCAATTATCACGGTTTCCAAGTCTTTTGACACCTTAATGGCTACAACAATATACTCATACTTAGGACTTAAAGAACGAATGATTTTTTCATTTACTTGAGCGTCACTAATTTCTTCACCATTACTTTTCATTTGATTGACAATTATCAAAATTCTAGAAAAAAAATCCGAAATTGATTTGGACTCACTACAAAAAAATGGTGATTTTGAAACAAACAATTTTCGTTACTAAAGATGCTAAATTTCGTTGCCAAAGATCATTTACAACAATTTTTCGATTGTTGGACCATTCGTTGCGCAATGAGCGTTGCTAATTGTCTAGCAACAATTTTTTTTTCGTTATAGAAAGTGAGATATTTCGCAATGAAAATTTCTTTTGGTGTAAAATCATAGATCATTTAGCAACGAAATGTTTTGTTCCAAATTTATTAAGAAATTGTTACTGAAAAGTAACTTTCGTTGCAAAATTTGTCTAATTGGCAACGAAAATTATATTTTTTTTGCCAACGAAAAATGAAATTTGTTGTGTTTGATACATATTTTGAAATGATCAGGGATTTTCAAGTTTCATTATTAATTAAATAAAGAATTTAATTTCTAATGAATTACTTTTATATGATTTAATTTAAACCTTTGTGTGATTAATAATTTATGTGACTAATTGTTAGTTTAAAGGAGGTCCCACTAATAGTTATTTAAATTAGTGGACTAACCTAAGAGTTTTAATATCCAACAATTGATAAGATAGTAAGTAATTAAATATTCAATTAAATTGAATATAGTAAGTAAATTGATTTTTGTAAATTAATTAATATGGGTATTAATTAATGAGAATTTATGTGAAACATGATTAATTATATCTAATAGTCCAATTAGTAAGTAAATGCTAGTTAATTAATTAACCAAGCCCACTCATTTATTTGATTATGGACTTGGATATTGTTATGTTAACTTAGCCAACATGTATTAAACTAGTAGCCCAAATGTTGAATTAACAACATTTGAATACTAGTGGCCCAAAACACTTAAGAGTGAGCCCAAAAATGATTTATAGGAAAGTCCAATTGTTGGCCCACTTGGAAAATACTCCTAATAACTTAATTATTCTATTGAAGCATTAAAAGAAAATAAGAAATTAGCCTATTTGGAGAGAGGGCTGCCGAAATGGGAAAGATCCACTTGGTGAGTGGTTGAATTTTTTAAAGTGATTGCTTGTAAGGACTAGAAAGGAGTATAAGAAGCATGGCCATTTCATCCACTTTGTACTTAAAGTTATTACTTGTATAATTAAGCAAGCTAAGCAAATGATGGTCAAATCTATAGATATAAGTTATATATCTATAGATTTTGTAAGACATAAGTCCTTAGAGAGCAAAGTTAGTATATTGTTGTCTTCATATTTTTTTTGAAGTCTAGAGAGAGTTTGAGAGCAAAAATATTAGAGAGAAGGAAAATCAAGAGGGACAAAGAGAGGAGGTGCACGACAACTTGTGAGAAGAGTTCTTGGATGACCAACAACTATATCTCCTACTTTGGAAAGCAAAGAAAGATAGCCTTTAAGAGCAAAAGGTATAAAAAAAAACTCTAAAAACTAATCTTGTATGCTTTGAGTATTTTTATGGAGTTCAAGCTTTAAATAGTTAGAAGCATGCTAGAATGATAGATATAAAATTTAATGGCTTTAACTTGTGTATTAGTATGTGTTTGTGTAGAAAAGTTGAGCAAAATGCTTGAAAACATTTTTACCGACGAATAAACCGTAGCTTGTCCGTAAAAATTGCACATTTTGAAATCTACATATGATTTTTTGTAAATATTTTTTCTGATATTAAAGGGTTAAGTTAAGAACAAAATCCCTTTGGAAGCATGCAAAAATGTTTTAAAATGAGCAAGATATGAATTTTATACCAAAATACCTTATTGTTAGAAATCTGTGCACAACAGTCCACTTCCGGCCCAATTTCAGTGACCAAAACGGGTCCAAATTTGGATTTTGATGATGGAATCTTGTAGTTCGGAAAGATATGAATCCAACGCCTCCGACGGAACTTAATTCCGAATTGTAGATTTCGTTTTACAAACATTTCCGTAAAGGACTCTAAATCTGAAAATTTTGGGCGAGAATGGGAGAATTGTAATTAAGTGGAAAGTGAATAATTATTATAAATATTTTTTTTGAAGCCATTAAATGGTTAGTAAATTAATTACACATAAGATTAAATATAATTAACTATTTAATTATTATTTAAGTGATATTAAGTGATAATTAAGTAGATTTAGTGTTAATAAAATAACTAGTTATTTTTTTTAATTATGATTAAATAATAATTAAAGTTAAAAAAATGATTAATTATTATTTAATTAATATTAAAGAATGATTAAAGAATATTTAAGTAAGATTAAGTGATTACTTACTTTCATTAACATAAAATTTTATAAAATAATTATTTATTATTTATTTAATATTAAATAATAAATAACGACAAGTAATAATTAATTATTCTTAACTTTAATAAGAAAGAATAATTAAAGATTTATGAGATGAATTAATTATTTATTATTTAATAAATATTAAATAATAAATAAGGACAAATATTAATTAATTATTCTCTAATAAGGAATAATTAAAGATTAATAAAGTAAATAAATTAATTATTTTCTATTCAAGGATAAGCAATTAATTAATTATTATTTAATTAATATTAAATAATAATTAAAGACAAATAAAAATTTGATTATCCATTATTTAATTAACATTAAATAATAAGAAGATTTAATTGGTTATTATTTATAATTAAATGATAACTAAAGGTAATTAATTAATTACTATTTAATTAATGTTAAATAGTAATCAAATGAAGATGGAGTTAATAAATAAAAGAAGTTTAAATAACTCCTTAATTAAACAATTATAATAAATTGTTTAAGGATCTAATAAGTGTTTATCACTTAAGAAAAGCCTGATTAATTATTAAATTATTAACCTAAGATCAATTAAATGTCTTATAGGATTAATGATAGTACATTATATATATGTACAATGTGATTGAATTATTTGCTAGATGATATCACAATTAAGCGTATAGACGAACAATTGTACGCAGTACTAATTGATAGATATACATTATCAATGTTAGGTCATTAAAAGAATTTTATTTAAAGCTAGTAAGCAGTAGCTCGTCGATCAGGCAAGTTTTCTAACTCAATCTCGAGTTATTATTTTTAAAGAATGTTGGTGGATAATTATTGCTAATTATTCCACTTCTCTAATGATTATTGATGATCGCACTTTGTGCAATTAAATTCCTGTTCTATTGTTATTGAACTATGAATAGATTAAAGTTCTATCATTCATGAACTGTTTATGATATAGATCTATGCTAGTTGTATCAGCTAGATCAAGCATGTTTAAAATTTGTTAATTCAAATTCGTTCTAGAAGCTGTTCTTAATCAATTGATTGATAAGGACTCTTGACTGAGGAAAGAATATTATTAAAGAATTAAATTGGAAAACAATTGATGTTTGACAATTAAGTGTTTATGCATAATACACAGGGTATGAAAGGCTGATCCCCTTGATTACCAACCTTATTAAAAGGACCAGTTTAAATACTGACAACCTTAGAAGATGTTCATAGTCATTCCAGGCCACTCAGTATCTATTATTCAATTATTTGAATAATAACTTATTGAAATGTAATTCATTGTTCATCTACAATTGAAATTTCATTGTTGAACATTGAACGATAAATTCCTTTCTAATCATGATATATCTCCTTGATATTTAAACTTGCTAAGCAAATTAGTTGCTTACCCTTGCTATATCATGACGTTTATTCCAGCTAAGCCGGGATCGTCAAAGAAGGATAAAGGGAAAGGAAAGATGCAAGAATAGTTTGTTATGAATTAATTATATATTTGATGTAATTATTAAGTGAACCTTTTGTAATAGTAAAGGTAGGATTAGGTGAAGGTTATGAGTCCTTGGGATTATGATATTAATGAACAATGTATGTTTATTATTTCCGCAATAGATTGTAGAATGCTTATGATCGTGATGTATCTTGAGCACCAAACCCGAGGTTAGAGAACCCGGATTTGGGGGCGCCACATATTTACCAACAATATATTTCGTTGCTGAATAGTATGAAAATTGTTACCTCAACTAGTTTTCGTTGCTGATTGTATACTTTTTGGCAACGATATTCGTTGCTAAATGTGCAAAATAAACCAATTATATATTAATTTGCAACGAAATTATTCGTTGTTGTTGGTTTTATTATGGATAATTATGATCAATTAGCAACGATAATGTTTGATGCTGATTATTGTTCGAGAGCAATAAAAATTGTCAATTAGCAACGACACTATACATTGTCGTTTGGTAACGAAATAGATTTTAATTGTATCATTGCCAAATCCATTATTGACGATCCTGTTATGTAACGAATATCAAAATTATGTTTACAAACAAAATAAATCGTGGCTCACCGACCACATAACAAATTATGACTGAAATATAAATAAACTCAAATATTATTAACTAAATAAAATCATATAGTACATGATCATTCATCATCCTTGCAATCAATTATCTAAACTACCACAATTCTTCAGTCACGTAAGGTATGAAATGATGCAACATTTTTAATATGTTCTCAAAAGCATATAAACGAACAGTCTGTGATACTAAAGAAACTAGATGAAGACCTTTATCTTGTTAAGTCAAGCTTTACTAGCTTCAATATAGGTAAAAAGAACTTAATTTAGACCAACCTTGACGTAGCTTCATGTATTTTTGAAACATAAAGTTGAGAACTATATTATAAATTCTACTCACTTGAGAATCCCTGATAAGTCCATGCAAATAAACATTCGAAAATGGAACATGTTAAACATATTAGCAATAAACATGTAATTAAAAATATTATCTGGCATGAAATATTTGCAGGAAAAATACAATGTGTCTACATCATGTTGGGATGATAATCAAGTTGACAATGAAATATTCCTGGCTAGCAACAAATAATAAACACTTGAGTGAAGACAAAGGCGTGGTGGTACTTTAGCCAACTCTAAAACACCCTTTATTAAAGACCTTAAACCTTTCTCAGGAGATATAAGATGTGACGCCCCCAAATTCGGGTACTTGAAACTCGAACTCAGTGCTACACGATATCACTTCTTTGAGCGGAATAATCATATAATATAAATAAACAAACTTAATTTACATATCAGAGTTGTCTAATCCCAGGTACACGACCTTTAAAACATTCATTACATGATAAATAGTAAATATTATCATCTTAATAAAGTCTAACTATTACACCAAATACCATAAAACTTATTCTTGCAGCTTTCCTTTCCCTTTGTTGTTGCCAGAGACTTTTGGTTGATCACGCTTAGCTGAAAATATTTAATTTAAAGCAAGAATGAGCATTCAATTGCTCAGCAAGTAATAGCAGTTAATAAACTTTAGCTGAAAGAAGTAATATTTTTTTTGAGGTATACTTCTACAACGAATCAATAGTTGTGAAGTCTGTCGAAACATATCTTAATAGCATATCAAATCGTTTAAAATTTTGAAACGACGTAGTGACTACAAATGCTGAGTGGTCAATGGACCATGAACTTTTATTTTTATTTTCGAAAAGGTTTAAACAAAAATTCATCTGTAAACCGCTCTGGTCTTACAGACATGTAGGGTGATCAGCCCCGTTATGTCCTGTATTGATCAATACTATCTGTTTGAACGATAAATGCGTTCACTCTGTTCGCCTTGGGCACAAAAAAATAATTTCTCCATTACGAGTTGTTCATACTCAGTCTGGAGTCTTAACTAAACAATTCAGTTGGACGACTTTATCATAAACCATAACATTTAACAGTACAATTCAACTATGTCTAGTTGAGTCAAATAGCTTAGACAGTCTTTAAACCATAAATACATACCGAAGTTTAATAGTATGTAACAGGAGTTTTCATATCAAAGATTTATAAATAATTTATAAAGCATTAAAATCATTTTTAAATAATTTATTTAATACAATTATTAAATAACTTTATTATCATTAATATTAAAATATTAATAAAATTCTTATCAAAATATTATAAGTTATTTATTATAACTTAAAATACTTTTTAAAACCTTTATATCATTTTTAAATGATTTTTAAAATATTAAAACCATTTTCAACTAATTTATTTAATATAATTATTAAATAAATTTATTATTATTAATATTAAAATATTAATGACATTTATCTCAAAATATTAAAAGTCATTTATTATAACTTAAAATATTTTTTAATACTTTAATATCATTTAAAATGATTTTCAATATATTAAAATCATTTTTAACTTATTTATTTAATATAATTATTAAATAAATTTAATATCATTAATATTTTATTAAATTAAAATATTAATGAAATTTATGTCAAATTATTAAAAGTTAATTTTTATAACTTAAAATAATTTTTAAAATAATTTTATGAATTTTTAATAATTAATTTCTATTTATTTTAATTAATATAATTATTTTTCAAAAATCTGTCTGTCGGTAAAGGATTATTGCGACGAAAAGTGTCGCTATAGGTGTTCTTGAGCCCTCAAGAACAACCATTAGGTACCTAGTTTGACCGCATGTAATTCTTTGTTCATGATGTTTTTGGGCATGAGAGTGCTTCAGTGGTGTTCTACTTATGTAATACTACAAGTGTATAAGAATTTCTGGGTCTAACTATATCATATGAAGAAGATATAAGAGATCAAGCTAGCTGTCAGAGCTGTTCTTCATTTTCTGGAATTTCTAGAAAATGAAAACAGTGCGAGGGGTCAATTTGTGGCTTTAATAACTTGGATTATAGGCTATGTTTGTGTGTTAAAGTGCTACACGTGTGTAATATGTATGTCAATGTACAAATATAATACACTTATATAGCTTAACAACATCACAGAAGCAAGATCTAGCTTGGTCAAAGTACATGTCAGAAGTTGTTCTTGAATTTTCTGGAATTTCCAGAAATTCATATTTTCAGTTTGGTCAACCCATATTTGACCATGAATAACTTTCAATCTACACATGATATGATCATGATTCCACTTTCAGAATACTAACATTATGGCATAGAACACACATAAACACATAAACACAACATATCATAAACAGATTGAGATCTATATGCTCCGACTTTGGGCTGTCAGTCAAGATTTTTAAGTTTTTCCAATTTTCAAAAATTTTAATTTCGTGCATCTAGATGTTATGTAAATGTTATTTCTCAACCCAAATCACTTATTAACATATCATAGCACATATATTAACACTTAAACATAACATCTAACGAAAAATTAAAGATCTAGCTTGGTTAGGGTTTTATACCTTTTCTTGAGCAATCTTTTGATTTCTGATCTTTGATCTGTTATGGGTTAGTGTATGGGATGTTCTTGGCTGATATTTGGAACAAGTTTGAGAGAAAATTCGTGGGTCTAGAGAGATAAGGTCTTGGTTGAGTGTATGTGAACAAATGAGCTTGGTTTGTGAATTCTTTCTCTCTTTAATCACTCATTCTTTTGATACAATGTATTTGGCTGGTATAGATGTCAATAAGTGGCTAATTTGAATTGATTTTAGTCACATGGGATATCTAGAGTTGGTCACCAGCCCAAATCTTGGCAAGATATGCACTCTTTCTAATTAAAGAAATACAAAAGGGTATTTTAGTACTTTATCTCACAATTTTTAATCGCAATCTTGTAATGTGACCTAACCCTTAGGTTTTAACCCTTAGGGTTCCACCCTTAGGTTTTAACCCTTAGGTTTTACAAATTAAACTTTTAGGATTTCTTATTAGGGTTTAAAATGGAAATTAAGCTTTCTAAATTAGAAATTAGGATTTCCTAATTGTATTATGGCTTCTTGTTATAATTAGGGTTCCCAATTTATTAATTAGGGTTTTTTAATAATTTTTCTTAATCACATAATATACATACTTTCATTTAAATACAAACATATTCAATTACTATGTTAAATATTTAAACCAAATAAATAAATTCTTAACATATATTCACATAATTATTTCAATAATCATAATTATAATTAAAATCCATATTTATAAATCATATTAAAATACTTACATAAATTTGAATACAAATATAATTAATAATCCCATTTAATATTCAAATTTCTTAAGAAAATAATTTCTTATTATATATAACATGAATACACTTTTCTTTTAAATACAATTATACAATAATTGTATTAATTCATTAAATTTCATAACATAGACCAAAATTAGGGTTTTGATCTATAATGACACTTTACCTAATATATCCCATTATTAATTAACTTAAAATAATTAACTTAATTAATCTTGATAAATTCATATAATAATAATAATTATTATAATTCTAAGAATCATTTCATATATTAATAAAATAATATATTAATCATATTTTCATGAAAAAATAAATAATAAAATATTTTGACTATCAAAATATGTTTATTATAAGAATATAATTTATAGTAATCTACAATTCCTTTATCGAAAAATTTATTTAAAATTATTCGTGCAATAAATAAATATATACTTATCACATAAATACATATTCTTTACCTTACATTCCCACCTTTACTTTGATAGAAATAATATATATAAAAAAAAATATACGCAAAATTTCTTATTTAATTATATAAAAATATTAGTTTATTACAATTCTGCCTTATAGAATTTTCACGTGGTTTCTCCTTTATTTTAGTCATCCTCTACATGGTGGGCTATCTTAGCTGGTAGGTTGCTACTAATTTGTTCCTTGATGTTGTGATATATTAATGGTGGTGTCTTCTAATCAACTTTCAAGGCATGGTAATTTAGAGGATGCCCATGTTGGAACTTCTGCCATCAATATTGCCTATGAAACAATACTAATGTTTCTTTGGGCTTGTGGTGCTGCAATAGCTAATGATCTATGGTCTATTTTATTGTCATAATCTTGTTGTGCTGCTTTCTTCTTTTCCTGCAAGGTATTACTATTATTGCTTTTGTTGTCCTAGATGTAACTGTACACATGCTATTCTGAGGCTTTGCTACCATAAACGTTGTTTTGATGACTTGCTTTAATTTTCAGATCGCAATATTTCAAAATTTGGTGATGTATTATCAGTTTCCTTTTAGTTGTTTTAGCTTTGTGTGCCTAGCTGTATGTGATGGTGACTGTAAGATGCTTGGCATACTAGCAGTCCCTCAACATGTTAGTACTTTGTTATAGTTGGGCACTTGGGGAAATTAATTAGCTTTATCAGTTACCAATTTTAGCTCAACATTATTTGTTCTTAGTTTCAGCTTTAATTTTAGCTTTATGTATTTCCGTCTTCTACAGTTCTCCTGTAAGGGGATAGTTTTTTTTGCATGAAACAAGCCTTAACAGATTAAAACAAAAAATGGGAAAAAGAAAAAGAAAAAGACAGTTAAGCTATACATATTTATTTACTAACAAGAGTTTATTTTTATCTGTCTACCTAAGACGTGTGTGCTCTTTCACAAGTAAATACTCTCTGTTCTACAATAAGAGTTCTATTTGTAAACTTTAACTTTATGTCGTTCCTCGCTTCCTAAAGCTAATGATACATATATCGTCTCAGGTGATTTCATACCCTTATTTGTGTATATTCAATTTCTCTCTTATATATGCATAAGCATAGGACATTCATGTTATTTAAATTTCTTGATCTTGTTTGGTAGGTTTCAGGAGTGTAAGTGCTATGAAGTCGTAGTCATTTAACTTTGTTGGCATCAATTATTAACCACTGGGATCATCCTAAACCATAGGATATTCTTAAAATTTGGTTACTTCTATTAATAAAAATATATTTATATGTAACTTTGTTCAATTTGATGTGACACGTGGATGTGGTACACAAGAAGCTCGGTAAAGAAATATCGAGAGATGACTTCTGGAATTTGTCAGATGAGGCATGTTGATGGTGTCTATTAAGAAACTTAGTGAAGACAAAATAGATGCAAGAGAATTCTGGATTGGATTCATTTTTATAGGTGCACTTAATATGTATATGTAGGCAAGTTATATGTTTTTGTTTACTAGTATTTGTTTATTACTTATTTTTAACCGTAAGGCGCTTACCTTGTCAAATCTAAGTGCAACCACTTTTTGCGTATCTCCCCAAAATTAAGGTTTTTATCTTGTCTATCTTTGCATAACCATACTTAAGCAGGTTTATACAAGGTAATGGCATTGGCTAATATGCTTTTGGTCACATTTATATATTCTAATATTTTACAAGTCAAGCTTAGATTATTTGAAGTTAGGGAGAAGGCTTCCATGTTGGCTATTATTATGGTACTTCTAATTCAATTCATTAAGTTTGTAGCGTTTAGGTTCAAATTAAGTTTGTTGTACTCTTTAGTATGTTCCAAGAATATCTGGTAGACTTTGTATTGAGCATTGATAAGATGAAGTAAGTTAAAATGTGAAAAGGGAAAAACCACAACATTTCGCGCAGCTGTTAAGGAGCGACATAGGGTGAACCGTAAATCTGAACATCTTGGGATCGATCCCCGCTAGCAACAAGTGTGAGGCATTATTAATGTCGTGTGGCCACGGATTGCCAGCGTAAGCTGGTGCGCAAGCCAAAATAGTTGTGTCCGGCCCGGGTGATTAATCCGACCCGCGGGTTGGAAAAACCATGTTAACAAAAAAATGTGAAAAGAGAGCGGAAATGGAAAAGAATTTATAAAAAAAACGAAAAAGTGCAAATAGTAAGGAAATAAAAGAAAGGAAATAATAAATTAAAAAGAGTAAAATAGTGATAATTGGGATTTGGATTAAAATAATTTAACATAAGTAAGTTGATTTTTTTGCAACCTGATTGATTTTTTGTTTTTTAACTCTACCTTGGCTCTGTGACTTATGTGAGACAAAAACATTGTGCTGTGTATGGTTGCAAATGGTTGCTACTGTCATGAACTAGATAGGTTTTAATACTTTTGGGCCCTTGTGGACTAATTGTTCATTTGAGGTTTCTATTTTACTTAAAACTAATAATAGGTTTTTAATAATTGTTCATTTGAGGTTTCTATTTTCCTAAAAACTAATAATAGATTTTTAATGATTGTTCATTTGACGAACATATAGATTATGTATTTTAAGTGCTGAGGGCTGGCTCATGCGCACTGTGAGAATCATATATGTTGCAATAATTAGGGTTTAAGAGTAGGTAATTACCATTTATGGCGGCTCTGCTTGCTGATGGTTGAACCTACTTCTGTCCTATATTTCTGATGGATCTGTTCAGTTGCAATTGTGATGTTTTTTTTTATCAGACAAGTGGTATGCTCTTCTGCCTTGTAGATTTTTCACGTAGTTTCTCTTATTGTAGTCATCCTCTACATGGTGGGATATCCTAGCAAATAGTTTGCTACTAATTTTTTCCTTGATGTTGTTATATATTAATGGTGGCGTCTTCTGATCAACTTTTAAGGCGTGATAATTTAGAGGATGCCAATGTTGGAACTTCTGCCATCAACATTGCCGGAATTATGAAACAATATTAATATTTCTTTGGGCTTGTGGTGCTGCAGTAGCTAACGATCCATTGTCTATTTTACTGACATAATCTTGTTGTGTTGCTTTCTTCTTTTCCTGCAAGGTATTACTGCTATTGCTTTTGCTGTTCTAGATGTAACTGTACACATGCTATTCTGAGGCTTTGCTACCATAAACGTTGTTTTGATTACATGCTTTAATTTTCAGATTGCAATATTTCAAAATTTGGTTATGGGATTATCAGTTTCCTTTTAGCTGTTTAAGCTTTGTGTGCCTAGCTGTATGTGATGGTGACTGTAAGATGCTTGGCATACTAGCAGTCCCTCAACATGTTAGTACGTTGCTATAGTTGGGCACTTGGGGAAATTAGCTTTAGCAGTTACCAGTTTTAGCTCAACAATATTTGTTCTTATTTCAGCTTTAATTTTAGCTTTATGTATTTCTGTATTCTACAGTTCTCCTACAAGGAGATAGTTTTTTCTGCATGAAACAAGCCTTAACAGATTTAAACAAAAAAATGGGTAAAAGAAAAAGAAGAAGAAATGGAAAAGAAACCAGCTTCATTTACCTATATTGTTCATGAAAAATTAGGAAAGCCTACTTGATTTACTTTATCAAATATGAAAATGAGAAAGAACATTTTGAATTTGCTTTGTTAATGTTAAAAAATTGAAACTATGAACACTTTTAGCTTGTTTTTGTGTTGTTAGTTCATGTTCACTTCAATACTAGTTAAACTCTCCATTTTTTTCCATCTTAACTCTTTACTTCGAAATCCTCTTATGTTTACAAATTATCATGCTTATAGTTGTTTCTTGTGTTAAGTTTATTGAATCGTTTCTCTAGTCTATCCATCAGCTTGCATATTTTTTTTTATCTCTTAAATGGATTTTTATGTCAAGACATGTACTGAATTGTGTCAATAATTTCCCTTAAAAGTAAATAAACACACACACACACACACACACTTCCATGTAGCTGCCCCTTGACTAAAGAGTGTATTTTGCAAGCAATGCTATTGTTCTGGTGCCTTGCCTTGTAAAGCTGATTACAAGTATTGCCATGGAATGGTCTTAAGGATAACACATATTTGTGGGGATATGGTACACAATTTATGTAATGCTTTGATATTTGTTTTTTTTAAACCAGACAACTTCCTTAGCTTGAAAAGGTTTTTAAAGCAGAAGATCAAAAACCTTGCAAAAGAAGCTCAAGTTTTGAAGGGGAAGGATCTCATGAAAAGTTTCAGCCCTCCAACTTGTGTGCCACAAATTCTATGCTATTGTTTTGCTGCCTTACCTTGTAAAGCTGATTATAATATGATGAATGATCATGTATTGGATGATTTTATTTAGTAATAATATTTGAGTATACATGATCATTACAATCAAAAGTTATTTCGTTACCAAAGCAGAATACAGTAAAGGATCTGGCAACAACTTTTTTTAATTTTAGCAACAAGTTTTCATTGGTAATGACATTAAAATATATTCTTTTGGCAACAAAAGGTTAACTTAGTTACAACGTGGAGGATATTGTTGCTACAAACAAAAGAAAAAGGCAACATTTATATCGTTGTAAATTATAACAACTTTCACAGATAAAGTAAACGGCAACGTATAGTGTCGTTGCTAATCGACAATAACTTTCGTTGCTCTTGAAAAACAATCAGTATCGAACAATATCGTTGCTAATTGATTATAATTATCCAGAACAAAACCAATGCCAACGAATAATTTCGTTGCAAATTAATAAATGACCGATTTATTATTCACATTTAGTGACGACCATCGTTGCCAAAAAGTATACAATCAGCAACAATAACCAGTTAAGGTAACAATTTTTATATTGTTCAGCAACGGCAAATATCGTTGGCAAATGTGTATCAAACGCATCAAATTTCATTTTCGTTGGCAAAAAAAGAGATTCTTTTCGTTGCCAATTAGGCAGATTTTGCAACGAAAGTTTATTTTTAGTAACAATTTCTTAATAAATTTGCTACAAAATATTTCGTTGTTAAATTATTTAGGAATTTACACGAAAACAAACTTTCGTTGCGAAATATCTCACTTTCTGCAACAAATTTTTTTTGTTGTTGCTAGACAATTAGCAACGCTCATTGCGCAACGAATGGTCCAACGACCGAAAAATCGTTGCAAATGACAATTGGCAACGAAATTATGGACATTTAGCAACAAAAAATAGTTTGTTGCAAACTCACCATTTTTTTGTAGTGTAGAATCAAGTAAAATGTTTTTATTTTATTTTAAATGACAATAAATTACATCACAGTTCATGGTCACAGGGTAAACAGAGAGGAGGTTCAAGTCCATCTTTGTGCAGCTTTCCATATGCTGGAAGGAAATGTGGATGTGTTGTTTATAGATGGCTGAATTTCTGTCATTCTTTCATGTTGAGAATTATATATGAGGCTTTTTGATCTTAGCTATCAACTTTTTATAGCTTAAGCTAATAGAGAGGAATAGAAAGGGATGAAACTCTATGACATATTTATTCATTTGATACACTCTTACGTGCGGTATGTCCACAGGAATAGGCAGCTGGCAGGCTTGCTCATAGCTATCTGGTAAGTACTTATCACGGAAAGATCTTAGGTGGTGTTTGATAAAATTGAGTGTTAAGACCTGAACAGTTTAGACATCTGAATAATATAGAGTATCTGAATAGAATTGTATCTGAATGAAAAAATATTGTTTGATTATTATTTTTTTCAAAATATCTGAATAAAAGTATTTTACCATTTTAACCTTCTAAACAAATTATAAAATAAAATAAAAAAGAAAAAGAAAAGCAATGCTCCTTCTTCTTCATCTACCCCGCCTCCCTCCCCTCCCCTCCCCTCCCCTCCCCCATCCCCGCCGGCCCCTCCCCTCCCCTGCCCCTGCTCCCCCTCCACTGCCCCCATCCGCCGCCGCCCCCTCCCCTCCCCTCCCCCATCCCTCCCTGCTCTTCTTCTTCCCCCTCCCCCATCCCCCATCCCCGCCGGCCCTCCTCCCCTCCCCTGCCCCCCCTCCCCCTCCCCTCCCCCATCCGCCGCCGCCCCCCTCCCTTCCCCCCCAATCCCCGTCGTCCCTCCTCCCCCGCCCCGCCCCCGCCCCTGCTCCTTCTTCTTCATCTACCCCACCTCCCTCCCCTCCCCTCCCCCATCCCCGCCGGCCCCTCCCCTCCCCTGCCCCTGCTCCCCCTCCACTCCCCCCATCCGCCGCCGCCCCCTCCCCTCCCCTCCCCTCCCCTCCCCTCCCCCGTCCCTCCCTGCTCTTCTTCTTCCCCCTCCCCCCTCCCCCCTCCCCCTCCCCCATCCCCCATCCCCGATCCCCGCCGGCTCTCCTCCCCTCCCCTGCCCCCCCTCCCCCTCCCCCTCCCCTCCCCCATCCGCCGCCGCCCCCCTCCCTTCCCCCCCAATCCCCGTCGTCCCTCCTCCCCCTCCCCCGCCCCCGCCCCCGCCCCTGCCCCTGCTCCTTCTTCTTCATCTACCCCCGCCCCCTCGCCTCCCCTCCCCTGCCTTGCCTTTGCTCCCTGTCCCCTCCTCCATCTGGTGTGGCGGTGTGGTGGAGTGGTGTGGCGGTGTGGTGTGATTGAGGTTATTTTTGTCCCAATTTTTTTTTTTTTGCTCAGACCTTGCTCTGAATGGTTTAGATTAGTTTTCATGTCTAATCCTTTAAGAGCCATTAAGAGGTAAAAAAAAATTTGTCAAACAACATTTACCTCTGACCGAATCAGAGGTAAAGCCATTCAGAGGCATTAAGAGCCAATCAAACAGCACCTTAGTCTAATTTCATATGTCTGGGACTAAAAACGCTTACTACACAAACAATAAGCCTCTCACTTCTGCAAATCTTCTTAGCTACTCCTACATAATAAATCTCCCATGGGATGCTAGCTATTTATACTTCTTCATCTGTTGTGTTGTGGTTGATATTCATCATCCAGGGTACGGAAGAGCCTTACAACATACGTGGGGGACCTTGATACTGGAGCTGTTGCATGTGGTTTAGGTCGAGCAATTGGTAATAAGGTATGTAGGTCTTTCTTCACAGATTCCAAAATTCATACATGAAATTGAGTTACTTTCTCATTGAAGAAAATGAAATGTAATACCCGAAAAAATAATTAAATAAATAAATGACTTTTTAAAACTATGTTTAATATTAAATTGGGTTTTTCTTATGTTCGGGTCAAATATTGTATTTAATTTATGTGGACTACAACAATTAAAGAATTTCATTAATTTGGGTTTTAAACTTATTGAGCCTAATTTGTATTTGGGTAATTTTAAATCCAATTATAATTAGGAGAAATTAATAAATAAATAATAAGATATATTAATAAAAACTAAACCCTAATGTTTATGGCATATCTGATACAAACAGAGGGGAAGAAAGGAAAAGGCGGAAGCAAGAAAAGGGGAGCGAACTAAGTAAGTAAGGTATGTAAATTTGTTATGTATAAAAAAAACGTTAATATTATTCCCATTCAGTGAATCACTCGGAAAGTTTGAGAAAGCTGTTGTAATATTATATATATATATATATAGGGAAAAATGTAAGAACACAGCTGTGTAGTGCACAGTAGGCTATAGCGACGGTTTTTCAGGGCTATAGCGATGGTTTGTCTGTCGCTATAGACAGAATATCTATGGCGACAGACAAACCGTCGCTATAGCCCTAGAAAATCGTCGCTATAGCCTACTGTGTAACTACACAGCTGTGTAGCTACATATAGCCCATATATATATATATATATATATATATATGATCGGATGTGGGGTCTTTATTTAGTAATGGAATAGGCTGCAGATTAGTATGTATACTACCTAATGGTAGTTTCAGAATCTTTATATAATAATTTTTGGAAATTTTTTTATCGTAAGCAGCTTGGTCAATATGTGTGGTAATTGGACAAGAATTGATTTTAACCCAATGTTATAAAACTAAGTATTTGAATAATATTTAATTGATTATTAAGTGACAGATTAACGCAAAAGCATAATAATTAAAGAAATAATATTTTTATAATACCACTTCTAAATGTATTATTTTGTTTAATTAGTTCGGACGGAAGGAGTTTAACGAACTATATTGGGATTATAATTTTGGGTATTACATTGCTTAATCCAAGTACGGATTCCGTACTCCTTCAGCGATTCTCTTATTAAATTGAATTTGTTCGTTTTGTTTATGTGAAAACCCGAAAATTTATAAGATTTATTAATAGAATCTTGAATGATTAAATAAAAGTTAAAGAATAAAACCTAGATTGGAAATAGAGGACTGATTAAAACTTTTTTTTAAAGAACCTATACGGTTTGATATTTGAAAGAATATAGAGATATTAAATGTGAATGATAGAAAAGTTGAAGAATAAGGATTTAATAAATAAATTTGTATTTTATTATATGTGATACTGCATACGTGCAGTATAATGGATAGTTGTGATGTAATGAATATATGTATAAATATATTTAATGTGCATGATTAAATTGTTAAGAAGCAATTTATATTACGAAACGAAATAAGTGGTTTGAGTATATAAATTATCTTTGTATACTTTAAACTAAGGTTATTAAAATAAATTCTAATATGGAATTATTTTAATAAAGGGAGGATATTATATTACATTATAATGTCTTATATAAATGGGTAAACTTCCATTTATATGGAAAATAAGAAATACATAAAATTGTACGTATATAAAAACATAATACATTTTGTAAATGTTATGTTTTTATATATAAGCGATAATATATAATAACAATTATATGTTCTATATAGTACAAGGGAGAGCTTATTGAACAAAAGAAAGCCAAAGCAGTAAAATGAAAAGAAAGGAAATAAACAATCAAGAAATCGGCATTGTAGTAAGATTAAGGGGCAAGAAAATTTCGTGAGGAGCAGAGAATGGGTTTGGGAGGCAAGCAAAAATTGTGAGTAGCTAGGAAGTGAGTCTATAAAGCCAAGCAAGCTCTGCCTTCTCCTTTTCTTCCTCCACCCGGCCGAACACTCCCTCCTCTTCCATATTACCGAACCAGCCCTCCCTGTCCAAAAACCTCCCAACCAAACTACCTTCTTTCCAATTCAATTCCAATTTTGCTCAAGAATTGAAGCTACAAAGGTGTGAAAGAAGTGAAGACAAGTTAGCTAAGGTATATAACTAAGCCTAGCTATGTTTTAATTATGAATTTCAAATCATGAGCTAAGTTGGTTAATAAATTTTTAAAGTGAAATTAGTTAGTGAAAGGAATTGTTTTGGACTAGGCTATTGTTTATAACTATGTTATTTAGTAACAGAAATTGTAACATTTCTTAATTGTTACATTAGACTCAAGGAAGCTAAGAATTTAGTTTTTCAAATAGTTAGTAAGCTAACTAGTGTGAATTAATTGTATATGTATCGGAATTGACTGTGTAAATGAATTCTATTGGTTGGAATTAGAGTTACGGAGCTTAGTTGTTGTTGTGCGGAGCAATAAGGAGGGTGAATTGGAAGAAATGGCTATGAAGTTAGTGTATTAAAGCGGCGCATATCACATGTTCGTTAAAAGTCCTCGAAGGACTGTTATTGCTAAAAACCCAAAAATTAGCGGAACCAAATCCCATGATTGGTACGTTTATCCTAAATAAGGATAATTTAAGAGTCTCGTGACATTAGACCATGCCGGAACGCGTTTTAACGAAAAATGAAAACTTGGAAAATTAGTGCGCGCTTCCATTTTTGACGCGCTATTCGGACAGCGTATTGGACCCGAAATGAGTGGCTAGTATTTTTTAAAAATAGTCTCATATGCCACGAATAACATATTCAAAAATGAAAGCAATCCAATATACGAGCTAAAAGATATAAAAATCACAAAGTGGCTGTGTCGCGTAGAGAGCTGCTGCCCATAGCAGCAGCGACAGTGTAGTTCAGTCGCTGGGGGCTTCTTTGAGCTCTCAGTTGACGCGTTTAATTTACCCACAATGCTTGGTTATTATTTTTCTAAAATAGGTGGGTATACCACCTATATTATATTCAAAACTCAATGCAATCAGATTAATGAATTAGGAGATATGAATTAGCAAAGTGGGTGTCAAGAGATTTGGGGGGGGGGGGGGGGTTGATGCTGCCTTGTAGCAGTTGCAGATGGCAGCAGGGCCAAATAGCCGCAGCCGACTGGGCCAAGCTATGCTCAGCTGGTGCGCTGCTTGGTTTCGCGTTAAATTTTGTTTGTTTTGACGACATAACGCGGGAAAAATAGAATAAGGCGATGATATAAAGCCTTATAAAAGCTATATAAATGCGTAAACTCTCTCAAATCAAATGATGAACAATGAATATGTATAATAATCGCAAATATACCATATAACTTTGAATTTTGCAAGTTAAAGTATGAAACGTCCATAAATTATAAACTATAATGTATTAATATTCTAAAATCTAAATCAAAGCTTTTGCACGCGAAATACTAATAGCAAGCAAAAGTCTAAATTATTTTAAAAAGAGTAAGTTATATATATGTTCAAGAAAGTTTGAATGCATTATAAGCATGTAATTTTGAAATTTGCATATAAATGCAAAAGACATTCGCTTGAAAACTCAAGACATAACGTTTTGGTGTACTAAAGCTACGTTAGGGTCTTTTTAGCGTAACGTGGTTACAACATACAAAGTATAGTAAATAACCACATAAGGATTTCAAGACAAGAATAAAAGGGTTATGTATTAAAATGGAATACGTTATTTAAAGCTATATTGAATGTAGAAGTTTGAAAACAAAAGGTTTTCGAAATACAAAGCGAAGATTATAAGAACGGAATCAAGAAATGACATGTATAAAATTAATATACATGCGAAATGAGGATTCTATTTATTCGCGGGAGTAAATATTAAGCTATGAATACGCTATGTAAACTAACGGTACGAGACGTCCGTGTACGTGGTTATAAAATGGTCTAGCATGGACTATTGCGAAGAAATAAAAGCTATATAAGCCATAATTTCTTCCATATGAAAGATGAGCCATGTATACGCAATAGAAACCATCAATAAACCATATAACTTCAAATTTACATATAAAAGATAAGAAATGTCTGTAAATGGTTTGTAAACCGAAATTAGTGTATTAATATACTAAAGTTATGTTGGAACCTTTTTAGGCAAAAGAAAAAAAGGGTTATAACAGACAAAAGTTTCTAAAGAAGTGTGGAATGGTTGTATAGTGAAATGAAAAGCGTGAAGCCGTTAAAAAGTGTAATAATCATAAAAGTGGCAAAATGAAGGTTTCTCGGAATCAAAATGGAGGTTTTGAGCTGAAATTTATATAGCGATATATATATATATATATATATACAAAGCGAAAATGTGATTTATTCGCTAAATGAAGCACGAAGCTAACATGCTAACAGAATAAAATATTTATATATGAGGCAATGGTCCGTGTTGACTCATGAGCAGATAAAATGATATAAAAATTATTTAAATTAAAAAAATAATATAGTAAATTGAGTTTTATTATAAAAGCTAGATATTAGCTGTTTAAACCCCAAATTTGCGAGTAAAGGTAAAATATATTTCTGAAATGGAATATAAATGGTTTAAGTTTCAAGATGTAAAATATTTACATCTTAAAATGTGTGAAACCTCTATTGTTTATATTAAGGATTAAAATGAATAAAGTTTTTAAAGGAACCAAGATTGGTTTTGAATTATGTATAAATAATATTAGTTTTAATTTATAAACTAATATTTATTGATAATGAATATACATGCATGTTTTGCGACATATTTAATTAGCTAATGTATATGTGCATGTAAATACAGTTATGTAAGATTTGTGGAGAGAGGTTAAGTTAAATTTTAAGGGTAATCTCCAATCAAGGCAAGTTCCCTAACTCACACTCGAGTTATTATATTTCAAGCATGCTAGTGGTTTAATTATTGTCAATTATTCCACATCCAGGATAATTATTGTTATTCGCACTTAGTGCAAGTTTTATATGTTAATCAGGTATGAAAGGCTGATCACCTTCATTACCATAAGGTTCAGTTTAAGTTATTCACGGTCCTTGTTGACATTAAACGTTATTGATTCAGTCATTCAATTATTGACATGTTAATTCATGCTCTCTCACAATCATGATATATTTTTATTGAATTTAAACTTACTGGGCAAAGTAGTTGCTCACTTTTGCTATATCATGATAATAAATTTCAGATTAAGACGAAGGCTTGAAGAAGGATACAGACAAGAGCAAAGTACAATGTTAGATTGTTGTACGAATAACTATTTAATTATCTTATGTAAACCTTTTGTATTTGAAGATATGTATTCAGTTAAGGTTAATAAACCTGGAGAAATGTTATAGAATCATGTGAAATAAACAATATATGTTTATTATTTCCGCATTAGATGATAGAATATGTATGATAATGAAGTACTGTAACGTACCAAGTCCGAGGTTCTTGGGACCCAGATTTGGGGGCGTCACAGTTTCTTGTTTCAAAATTGGTTATTGTCTCTCATAATTGTTCATTCTCAATTTCTTGTGATAGTTTCGTCTTGGTAGTGATACCTAGAACTTGTGTTTGTACTCTTTGAATTGGGTCAATATATTTAGTGTTTATTTTAATCTTTTAGAGATGTACATGTTAACGTATCTTTGGAGTTTAGTATTTATATTTGTTTCGTTGTTACATGTACATACTAGAACCTTTTGTGTTAATATTGTGTCGCATGTGTTGTGACATGATATTATTATTAGAATATACCGTAGGGTATACTTGAGCTATAACCACCTGTGGGGGTACCACAGGCATGTCGTCTAGGCACGAGAGGCATGACACTTTCCGGGGCGGTGTGATCAGTCCACGGTGTCTCCGTTTTGTGCTCCGGTGGGAGTTGGCCATTTGGTGTTTTGTTGTGGGAGGCGTATAGGTCGACCCTAGTTTTCTGTTATGTTCTCTTCTGCAGATTGGCGATGCTTTTGCCAAACACGCCTTTTCGATTTTACATAAATTTGGATTCGCAGTCCAATGTGTGTGACTTGCCTGTGTGGCATTATTTGACTTGCATGTGTGGCAAGGTATATTTCTATTTTATTTTGAACTCGGTATGAAATAACACCCAGCCATTTAATTCAGCCTATAATTTCATTATGTTAGTTTTTTTCGCTTCGGTTCAGTTCAGTTCATTAATTGAGTTAATTATTTCAGTTCTCTATTTTGTATTCTATATCCGTACTGTGCATTTGGCTCATGCTTTGTTTTTCTTCCGGCAGGTAATCAGGGGGATTAAGGGCAAGTGTGATGAGAGCTCCATTCGATCCAATGATTTAGATATTTTGGTTAGGTTTGATAGATGGTTTATTTGGAGTTGTAATAATTATTCCAGGTTATGGTTTGGGCCATTTTGGCATTTATTTTGGTTTGACCTTGTTGATATTTATTGGTTTTAAATACTATTCTTTTGTGGTTTAGAGCTTTAGTATTATTTTCTTCAGTTCTGTTGTGTTTTGAGTAACCTCCCTTTCTATTTCGGGAAGGAGGTTCTACAGAGTTTGTAATGATTCATTTTTTAAGTGAATAAAATAAAAGGTTAATAAGTAAAATCTTTATTTTATTTTATCATGTTTTAAGGAGATGGTGTTAATATAAGAAAAATATTGCAATTGATATAATATCCAATGATAATTGGAAATCAGGTATTATAAAGAGGTGATAGTGAAATAATTGGGTAATAAAACTATTTAAACCAAACGCAACCTTATGAGGAGTAAGCATGATCTGTTTATTTTAGCATGAGCTGGGAGAAGTTTATGAAGTGTAAAACAAATAAGCGGGAGCTGGCTTCTTGTGAGAGAAATAGACCTTAACAGTCAGCTAGCCTATTTCGTAATAACCAAGTTAGGAGAGTAATACAAGAATTGTTGGATTAAAGAAACATAACAGAGTTTTCATCACCACTTCTCCCTGCACTCTCCTCTTGATTTCAGTTCCATCTCCTTCTCTTATCTCCTCAAAATTCCTTCCGTGTCCAGCCATATAGCCTAACCTCTTCTCCATTATCACTTCATGTAATTCAAGTGCTATAAGCATTGAAGCCAAGAGAGTACTGCTTAAGAAATTTAACCAAGTATTAAGGTAATTCAAACTACATGTGCTATTATGTGTATTTCTGAAATTAGACTATAGTAGCATAACTATCAATTTGGCTGAGATTGTGTAGTTTTGGTTATGTAGTAATTTTTACCAACTGATATTGGTATTATATAAGAAAGGCTATGTGTACAAATGATATGGAATAGGTGAATCATGTATAGAACTATGTGATTTCATACTAAACTTGGGGAAATTCAGAATTTAACTTGTTAGATTATATGTATTGGTTAATTGTATAGAATTTGTTGGTTAAGCATATTTATGGCTGATCAATAGGCTGTAATGGCTGGAAATTTGAGTAAAGGAGATAGGTTGGGCTGAGGAGCAATAAGGAGGATAAAATGGGTTTATGATATAAACCAATAACTATGAATCTGGTAATATAAAACTGTGCACACCACATACTTGATAAAATGCTTCAATGGACTGTTTTGTTTAAAAAATGGATTTCTGAATGGAATTAAAGCTTGGGTTATGTATATACACCATACATGAGGTTAAATAAAATGTGGTAACATATTAAATGGAACGAAATGTAAGTTTTAAGTTAAAACTAAATGATAGAAGGTGATATGTCAAACATTCTTGTGAACTATTTTAGGCAGCCTATGGAGGCTAAAATGAGAGTGTTATAAATCCTTAAAATACTTCTATGGGCTATGTGTTTATTGGAGTAAAGGAGCTGAGCAAGGGGGGGGGGGGGGGGGGTTAGAGCTACTGTTTAATAGCAGCAGCTGGCCTAGCTGAGCTGCAGCAGCAGCAGCTAGCACACAACGTTGTGCTGTGCTGCAGGTCCAGCTAAGTACTCCCGTTGGTTTTAGTTTATTTAGGTTAATGTGTTGGGTTATATAAGTTATATAATATTACATCTTGTAAGCTATCATAAGAAATTGAATTTTTGGGGAAAGCAAGGACAGTGCTGCTGCCCATTTTGCAGCAGTAGATGGCAATCGGCAGCCATGTAGCCTCTTTGGGGCTTCCTTGAGCTCTGGGTTAAGTATAATTAAAACTTCTAAATTTAGTTGTATATATGATATACATTATATGTAAAAATTGTCACAATTCTATATATGGGCTAAAAAGTATTGGACCACAAGGTGACCACACGAGAGGGGAACGAGCTACTGCCCAGAGGCAGCAGCGTGCACCAGCGATAGGTACCAGTAGCAACAAACAGCTATTGTAGCAATGTTGATGAGCTATTTTTGGTGGTGTGTTGGTTTACCCATAAGGCTTAGGTTTTGAAATCCTAAAATGCATATGTATATAAACTTTTCAATGAGTTTGTAAGCTTGAAATTGATGAGGAAAGGGAAGGGGCTGCTGCAGTGGGCATTAGTAAACAGCAACTGCTGTCTTTCGGCACTAACAGGTAGCAGCAGAAGGTAGCTGCAGGACCAAGTTGGCAACTGGGTTTGCTTTCTTTTGGCTACAATTAGTAAGTTAAGATGAAATGAAGTGCAGCAAAGCTTGATTTTCACATAGTGGATTAAATTGGAACTATTTGGCATTAAGAAGAAATAACAGGAATGTTTGATACTTGTATACAGTAATAAATCTACAAGTAATGATAGAAACCATAAATTACTCAACCAATTTGTGAATACCCCAAAACATAAAAGATCAAAAAAGGGACTGTTTGATATAAGTATCAAAATAGGTTAGCTTTAACACACTAATTGTTATAATTGAGTCTATAAGATACTCAAATTTAATATGAATGAACTAATAGACTCTAAAATTAAACTAGCACAAATGAGCATATAACATTGAAACTAATAAGCCAAGTTAAGGATAATAAATCCTTATAGGGCTGTTTTAATACCACGGAGGAAAACAAGAATGGTTGATGTAATAGTATGTTGAAGTGTTTTATAAATCATGAAAAAGACTAAAAGTTAACTATATAACTTGGAAATGCATTCAAGGCATAAAATAAGCTATGTTGTTACCTTAAGAACTAGAAGTTAGGTAGTTACGACATGAAGGGCTCATGCATCAAACTACTAATAGGGTGTAAATAGTTTTTGTAATGTGGTTGCATATGACAAACATATCAAACTCTATTAAAAGAGAAAATGGCTATGGTAAGAACATGGATGAGATATTTGAAAAATGTATACACATATCTCTAAAAGTAACAACATAAACTAAAGACATGATCAATGTGATTATGTGATATGTGAACATGCAAGCTATGTGATTTGAATTTGTGACTAATATGCTTGTAAATGCAAATATAATTGTGTAGGCTCTGTGAGAACAAGTTGAGCTAAATTTTTGTCAATAATCTACAAACAAGGCAAGTATCTAAATCTTACTCTTTATTGAGCAAGTATTTTAGAATTATTCATATATGGGCAGGTTCTATAAATTCTGAACTGTCTGTCATTTATTTATGAATAATACAAGGTAATAAGACTTTTTTATTCCAATCAGCTTCAAAAGAATGGGTAATGTATTTTCATGAATATCAAATGAAATTCAATATGCATGAACATGTTGAAGGTAGGTCTGAACCATTTGTTTTGGCCAGATATAGATGTAAAATATTTCAATTTCTTTATAATAAATCTTGAAATATTATTGTGCATTGATTTAAGTTATCCAGCTATATTGTTATAGTTTGGAATCCAGTCTGAGAATGAACAAATCCTGAAATGGGATATTTTATATTACACTCTGGGAGTGGTGACGTTGAACATGAAAATTATTCTGAATAAGATAGTATTGATCAATACAGGGCATAACGGGCTGATCACCCACCGTGCCTGTAAGATAAGACGGTTCACAGATAAATTTCTAATAGAACCTTTTCAAGAAAAGAAAAAGCTTGTTCATGGTTTTGTGACCTCTCGGCTGTTCAATAACATTCCAGGAATATGAATGATTCAAGATTTAATAGCTTTACAGTTTTGTTTCACTGTCAAAGCATGCCTCAAAGAAAACATTTATTTGTTGTTAAGATATTAAAGAATGTTATTACTTGCTGAGCAATTGAATGCTCATTCTTGCTTTGTTATAAATGTTTTCAGCTAATCAGGTTCAGGAGGAAGGGTCTAGTAGGGACAAGGGCAAAGGGAAAGCTACTGAGTAGATGAAATATTATGTAATAGATGGTTAATATGTTTGTAAATATTTAACTATCATGTAATAAGCACTTAAAGGTCTACTTACCTGGGATTAGTAGAACTCTGATGTAATAACTTCATTAAGCTTGTTATTATATTATGTTGAATGCTTGATATCGTGAAGCACCGAATAAGGGTTTCAAGTACCCGAGTTTGGGGGCGTCACAGGTTGGTATCAGAGCTTTAAGTTAGAAGCCTTAGGAGGGGAGCCTTGGGTTATAACTTTAAGCTAGTAAGACATACAAAAAAATAAATAACTCATATAGAGTTGAAAAGAGATGGACTGTGGAAGTTTATTATAAACTATAAATAAAAATAGTGTAAAAATAACTGTTATCTGTTATTTGCTAGTTGTATATTTAACTTGTATTATATATTGATCAAGTTATCCAATTGTGTATAGGATGGCTAGAGTTCATGAGGAGATGGTGGATGAGGAGGAGCAGATAGCTCCACAGCCCCTAGAGCCGATTCAGGTTATTGATTTACATCCTGATCTGGTGGAAGAGGATGAGGATGATACTGAAGAAGAGATTAATGCGGTACCTAATGCTGGACCCCATCAGCAAAGCATGGAGGAAGCGATGGCCCAACTGGGAGCTATGGTCCATTACCTAGTAGATCAAAACACAGACTTGCTGGCTAAGCTTCAGGTTTCTGAGAATCGGGTCCAATATCTAGAGAGCCAGAATCAAGGATTACAGGAAGAGCGCTATGAACTGGAAAACATAAGGGCAGAGGCTGATATATACATCCACCATTTAGAGGGTCGTTTGGGTGCGTGTAGAGGCCAGAGGGAAATGATGAACTATATCTACACCACCTCAATGCAGAGGGTCCAGGTTGCTGTTTGGAGTTATCCTCAAGAAGGGGGATAACCTATGTATTCCATTTCGCGGGCTAGGGTCATGGCCATTACAGAAGAGGAACGAGTTCGTTCCCTCACTATAGTCCAAGATAGGAATACCTGAGTTTTTGTTAGGTGGCTTATGAGAAGCATTTGTGTGCATACAATGATGTAAATATTGTAAATATGCTGGTATATGTAGAATGCAAATGTACCCCACTTTTGATAAGTATTATGGGGATAACTTTTGAAAATCCTAACTTGATATGGTTTTCAAACATTAAAATCATTTGTTATAATTTTTCAAACACTAATATCATTTTTAATGATTTAATTGTCAATTAATATAATTTAAATAATTTAAAATATTAATGATTTTCATGTCAACACTTTAAAAGTTATTTATTATAACCTGAAAATATTTTTAAAACCTTAATATTACCTTTAAATGATTTTTAAGATAGTAAAATCATTTAAATAATTATCATTAATAATAAAATATTAATGTTATTCATATCAAAATATTAAAAGTTATTTATTATAACTTAAAATATTTTTATTACATTAATTTGACCTTTAAATGATTTATAAAACATTTAAAGCATTTTTAAATAATTTATTTAATACAATTATTAAATAACTTTATTATCATTAATATTAAAATATTAATGAAATTCTTATCCAAATATTATAAGTTATTTATTATAACTTAAAATACTTTTTAAAACTTTAATATTATTTTTAAATGATTTTTAAAATATTAAAACCATTTTTAACTAATTTATTTAATATAATTATTAAATAAATTTATTATCATTAATATTAAATTATTAATGAAATTTAACTCAAAATATTAAAAGTCATTTATTATAACTTAAAATATTTTTTAATACTTTAATATAATTTTAAATGATTTTTAAATTATTAAAATCATTTTTAAGTAATTTATTTAATACATTGATTAAATAAATTTCATATCATTAATATTTAAATAAATTAAATTATGAATGAAATATATCTCAAATTATTAAAAGTTAATTTTTATAACTTAAAATAATTTTTTAAATAATTTTATGAATTTTTAATAATTAATTTCTATTTATTTCTATTTTTAAATAATTTTTGGAAATTAAATTAATTAAAATTAATAAATCTGTCGCTAAAGCCTTTAGCGACAGAAACCGTCGCCTATAGTGTTTTTGAGCCTCAAGAACATTCATATGCAGTTTCGAGTGACCATGTTTGACCGAGTTTAATTCATTGTTCAATGTGTTTCTGGACTATTTATTGATCCGATATTATAGTATTTATGTAATACTGCAAGTATCAATCAAGTTCTGGGTCAGATTACAACAAACGAGTAAGTTATAAAGCCTTGAACAATCTGTCAGAGCTGTTCTTCATTTTCTGGGTTACCCAGAAATGAAGAACAGTTCGACTGGCTAGTTTTGGGCTTCCACAAGTTGCAATCCTTATAACGTTTTTAGTGATTTATGGATTCCAGTTTGTATACAACATGACAAGGTACAAATCTAACACCTAAAACACATATAAAAACATCACAATCAACAGATCCGGTCCGGTCAAACCATGTCAGAAGACATGTTTATCAATTTTCTGGGTTACCCAGAAAACAGATTTCATGATCGTTCTGCCTGGTTTGACCAACCATTACTTCCTTTCTGATTATCAATTAGATGATCTAAAGGCATGAGAATGTAGTCTAAACAACATATTACAACTTAGATGCAAAAACCATAACAAATAATCAAACCACTGTCAGATCCAAGCCCTTAAACTTCTTGTCAGACCGATCTGGGCAAGTTCTGGGCTACCCAGATTTGCTTGGTCATGGTCGGTCAACCGACTTTGACCATCAATATCTTACAATCTAAACCAGATCTGACCCTGATTCGAGTTCCAGATCAAAGACCACATGACATACTACAAGTACAAACTTTCAAAACACAAAAACTATACACAGACAAAGATCTTTGTGGTCTGACATTCGGTTGTCAGACAACTTTTAAACATTTTTCAGATTTTAAAAAAACTTTAAATTCGAGCCTATAGATGTTATGGATCTATCAAATACCAACCCAGATCACTTAGTTACATAACATACAACATATTACAACATAAAAACATAACTTTTATCATAGCAACCAAGATCAAATTTTTAAATTAGATTTTATACCTTTCTTTGCTTAATCTTGATTCTAGGCTTCTGATCTGCTATTGGTGGTAGTGGGGACTTGCTAAGGGACTGATTTACCTTTGATTTTCGTGAGTTAGAGAGAGAGAATGTCTATGTTGAGTATAAGTGAACAAATAAGCTATTAAAGTGACTTTTCTCTCTCTAAATCTATATATATTATTGATACAATGTATATGGTTGATGTATATGGCTGATATGTTGATATTTTAGGCACATGGTGTATCTTAGTTGTTTACCAACTCAAGATTTGGCAAGATTTGCAAGTTACCTTCAATAATTCAAAAAGGGCATTTAGGTCATTTTGCTTGAAAATTTAATGGCACTTTAGCCATTTGTCTAACCCTTAGGGTTTGACCCTTAGGGTTTAACCCTAAGGTAAAAAAAATTTAATTTCTAGCATTTCATAATTAGGTTTAAAATAAAAATGTTAGTTTCTAAAAAAAAATAAAAATTAGGGTTTTGTAAACATACTTAGTTTCCTAATTACATAGAGCATGAAAATTAGATTTAAGATTTATAAATTATTTCCTTAATCACATAAATACCCACTTTCATTTAAATACAACATGATCAATTATTATGTTAATATTTAAATAAAATGATATAAATTAATTCATAACATATATTCATATAATTATGTTAATTATCATAATTATATATATAATTCATAATCATATCTTGTATTAACATACTTACATATATTTGGAGACAAATATAATTAATAATTATATTTAATATCCAAATTCCTTAAGAAAATAAATTCTCATTATATATAACATAAATACACTTTCCTTTTAAATACAATTATACAATTATTGTATTAATCCATGAAATTTCATAACATAGACCAAAATTAGGGTTTTGATCTATAATGACACTTTACCTTATATCCTATTATTAATTAAGTTAAAATACTTAACTTAATTAATCTTGATTAATTCATATAATAAAATAATTATTATAATAATTCTAGAAATTATTTCATATATTATTTAAATAATATATTAATCATATTTTCATAAAAAAATAAATAGTAAAATATTTTTTTACTACAAAATTAATTTATTATAATAATATAATTTATAATAATTAACAATTCCTTTCTTGAAAAATTTATTTAAAATCATTCGTGAAATAAATAATTTTATATTTATCACACATATGCTTATTCTTTACCTTGCACGTATTTCCACATATTATCTTTGATAAAAAAATAAAATTTATCCGTAAAATTTCTTATTTAATTATATAAAAACATTGGGTTATTACATGGGACCCCCAGAATTTAGAGGGACTACCAAGCCTATTGAGGCTCAGTCCTGGATTAAAGAAATAGAGAAAGCCTTTGAGATAGCAAGGGTAAGTAACGAGCAGAAAACTTCATTTGCTACTTATATGCTCAAAGGGGAAGCAAATTACTGGTGGGAAGCAAACAAAACTAGAGCTGGTACAGGTGTGATTAGATGGTCAAAGTTTAAGAAAACTTTCTTTGAAAATTACTTTCCTCCTGGGATGCAAAACAGAATGGAAGTTAGATTTCTTGAACTCAAACAAGGCGATATGACAGTACCAGAATATGCAGCAAAGTTTAACGAGCTGGCACGATTTGCTCCACACCAAGTGGACACGGAGGAAAGAAAAGCGAGACGATTTGAGTTAGGCTTGAAGCCTTGGATTTATAACAAGTTATCAGTGCTACAGATCGAAACTTTTGTCGCCCTCCTAGAAAAGGCGATAATAGCAGAGGGTAGTAGCGAAGCTGGTAGTAAGTATAACAAAGATAAGACGAATAAAGGTAAGTTTGAAGGATCAATCCAAACTGAGGGTACCCGCGGATGGAATAAGAAAAAAAAATGGAACAACTTTGGAAATATAAGTAATGTTCAAAGTGGACAACAAAAGAAGAAATTCGAAGCATGTAAGAAATGTGGAAAGGGTCATTCGGGCATCTGTCTAAAAGGGAAGACGGCTTGTTACAAGTGTGGACAGGAGGGACACATCTCTCCTAATTGTCCAAATCCAAGGAAAAGTTCTGGGTGTTTTGTTTGTGGATCAATGGATCACTTTGCCAGAAATTGCCCTAAGAAAGGAACAGAGGGAGGAAGCAGCGGCATAGGAAATAACAGCAATAAAGCCCTTACAATTGGTACAGCTATACCAAACAAATCGACTGCAAGAACTTTTAATATGACAGCAAAGGATGCGGTGTCATCAAAAGACGTGGTTTCAGGTATTGTCCCGATCAATAACATTAATGCTTATGTATTATTTGATTCTGGGGCAACCTGTTCTTTTGTATCATATGAATTTGCTAAGAGCTTAGAGATGCCTTTATCGAATTTAGAAATACCCATGAATATAGAAATGGCAAATAAGGAAGTGATTCCTGTAGAGCATGTCTATAGGAATTGTTGCGTTAAAATAGGGGAACGTGAGTTAGTAATAGATCTAATTCCAATACAACTCGGGGAATTCGACATTATCCTGGGAATGGACTGGTTGTTCAAACATGGAGCAACAATAGATTGTCAAAGGAAGTCTGTGAGTTTTAAACCTGTAAAGCAATCGAAAATCGTGTTTTACGACAGTAAATCACCAAGGCAAACACGTTGCTTAACAATGATGCAAGCAAGAAAGTTGTTACAGAAAGGTTGTGTGGGTTATCTTGCATATGTGATGGACACTCAACAAAATGGAGCAAAGATAGAAGAAATAGTGGTAGTGAATGAATTTATAGATGTTTTCCCTGATGAGTTACCAAGTCTTCCACCAGATAGAGAAATTGAATTTGTTATTGATCTGGCACCTAGTACAGCACCAATCTCAAAAGCACCATACAGAATGGCTCCTATAGAAATGAAGGAATTGATGATACAATTGCAGGAATTGATGGATAAGAAGTGCATTCGACCAAGTACATCTCCTTGGGGAGCACCTGTGTTGTTTGTAAAGAAGAAAGACGGATCGTTAAGACTCTGTATTGACTACAGAGAGTTGAACAAAGTGACAATCAAGAATAAATATCCTTTGCCCAGGATCGACTTTCTTTTTGATCAACTGAAAGGGGCAAGATATTTTTCAAAGATAGATCTGAGAACTGGATATCACCAGTTGAAGGTAAGGGATGAAGATGTTCCAAAGACAGCGTTCATGACTCGTTATGGTCACTACGAGTTTTTGGTAATGTCTTTCGGGTTAACGAATGCACCAGCTGCATTGACATGATGAACAGAATATTTAAACCATACTTGGATAAGTTTGTGGTGGTATTCATAGATGATATTCTGATCTATTCCAAGACACAAAATGATCATGCAGATCATTTGAGAATAGTGTTGCAAACACTAAGAATAGAAAGATTATATGCAAAATTCAGTAAAGAGTTCAGTTTTTGGGTCATATGATTGACAAAGATGGGATATCCATGGATCCAGCAAAAGTAGAAGCCGTTATGAATTGGGAGCAGCCGAAGACGCCTACTGAAGTGCGTAGTTTCCTAGGGTTAGCAGGGATACTATCGGAGATTCATTCAAGATTTTTCAAAGATAGCTACCCCGTTAACTAATCTGACGAGGAAGACAGTAAAATTTGTATGGACTGAAAAATGTGAAAAGAGTTTTCAAGAACTCAAGAAAAGATTGAGTAATGCTCCAGTATTATCCTTACCCGATGAAACAGGGAATTTTGTGGTATATAGTGACGCATCACATAAAGGCTTGGGATGTGTTCTTATGCAGCATGGGAAGGTTATTGCTTACGTATCACGATAGTTAAAAGATTATGAGAAGGGATATCCTACTCACGATTTGGAATTGGCAGCTGTTGTGTTTGCTTTGAAAATCTGGAGAGATTATCTGTACGGTGAAAAATGTGAAATATATACAGATCATAAAAGTCTGAAATATATTTTCACGCAAAAAGAGTTAAATATGAGACAGAGAAGATGGCTGGAATTGATTAAGGATTTTGACTGTGAAATCCTTTATCATCCAGGAAAGGCTAATGTGGTGGCTGACGCCTTAAGTAGGAAGGGTCGCGAGAAATTAATGTTGTTAAAAGCTCAAAATGAGTTAGTGACAGCAATGGAGAGAATGGAGTTAGAAGTTAGACTTCCACAAGAATCAAAGGAAAAGTTATATCTGATAGAGAGTAACTCAACTCTATTGGATAGAATCAAGGAAGCGCAACACAAAGATGACGAATGTGAGAAGTTAAAAGAGAAAATCTCAGAAGGAAAAGAAGGAAAGTTTAAGATTGATAGCGATGGAATAATTAGATTTGAAGGTAGAATTTGGGTTCCGATAGAACTGGAACTGAAAGAGGAGATTCTACACGAAGCTCATTGTTCAAGGTATGTAATTCATCCTGGCAGTACCAAAATGTACCAAGATCTCCGACAACATTTTTGGTGGCCAAGCATGAAAAGAGAAGTTGCGGAATATATTAGCAGATGTTTGACTTGTCAACAAATTAAAGTTGAAGATCAGAAACCTAGTGGTTTATTGCAACCATTGGAAATTCCTGAATGGAAGTGGGAGCATATCACAATGGATTTTGTGGTAGGACTTCAAAGGACGCAAAAGGGATTTGATGCGATTTGGGTTATAGTTGATCGTTTAACAAAGTCGGCACACTTTTTGCCAATCAGGATCAGATATAACCTAGACCAATTAGCTAATCTCTATATCAAGGAGATTATTTCACGACATGGAGTGCTAGTATCCATCGTATCAGACAGAGATCCGAGGTTCACTTCAAATTTTTGGAAAAGCTTACAAGAACACATGGGAACACAATTAAGATTGAGTACAGCTTACCATCCACAGAAAGATGGACAGAGTAAGAGAACAATACAAACTCTGGAGGATATGCTACGTGCATGTGTTATGGATTTCAAGGGCAGTTGGGACGATCACTTACCTCTGGCAGAATTTGCATATAACAATAGTTATCATGCTAGTATAGGCATGCCGCCTTACGAAGCGTTATATGGAAGGAAGTGCAGAACACCGTTGTATTGGGATGAGGTAGGTGAACGTCGTCTACTAGGTCCTGAATTGGTACAGCAAACTGCGGAGGTGGTTAAGTTGATACGAATGCGACTGGTAATGGCTCAGGATCGTCAGAAAAAGTATGCAGATAAACATAAACAGAAACGAGGTTTTGAAGTCGGGTCACATGTCTTCTTGAAAGTATCACCGTGGAAAGGCAAGATACGTTTCGGGAAAAAGGGGAAATTAAGTCCTCGCTTTATCGGGCCGTTTGATATTTTACGAAAGATAGGAGAAGTAGCCTATGAAGTGGCCTTACCCCCAGAACTGGAACATGTTCATAATGCCTTTCACGTGTCGGTCTTACGACCATACAAGCCAGATTATAAACACGTTATAGAATATGAACCCATCCAGTTTGAAAAAGATTTAACATATGAAGAGATTCCTATTCAGATACTGGATAGGAAAGAGCAGGTTCTGTAAAATAAGATAATACCTTCGGTAAAGGTGTTATGGAGAAATCACAATGCTAAGGAGGCAACTTGGGAGTTGGAAGAGAAAATGAAAGAGAATTATCCGCATTTGTTCAGATAATTTTATTTTGCGATTCCGAGGACGAAATCTTTGTAAGGGGGAATAATGTAATGATTTATTTTTTTAAGTGAATAAAATAAAAGGTTAATAAATAAAATCTTTATTTTATTTTATCATGTGTTTAAGGAGATGGTGTTAATATAAGAAAAATATTGCAATTGATATAATATCAAATGATAATTGGAAATCAGTTATTATAAAGAGGTGATAGTGAAATAATTGGGTAATAAAACTATTTAAACCAAACGCAGCCTTATGAGGAGTAAGCATGATCTATTTGTTTTAGCATGAGCTGGGAGAAGTTTATGAAGTGTAAAACAAATAAGCGGGAGCTGGCTTCTTGTGAGAGAAATAGACCTTAACAGTCAGCTAGCCTATTTCGTAATAACAAGTTAGGAGAGTAATACAAGAATTGTTGGATTAAAGAAACATAACAGAGTTTTCATCACCACTTTTCCCTGCACTCTCCTCTTGATTTCGGTTCCATCTCCTTCTCTTATCTCCTCAAAATTCCTTCCGTGTCCAGCCATATAGCCTAACCTCTTCT
This sequence comes from Panax stipuleanatus, assembly GCA_020205555.1. Lineage (NCBI taxonomy): Eukaryota > Viridiplantae > Streptophyta > Magnoliopsida > Apiales > Araliaceae > Panax > Panax stipuleanatus. Next base: position 163,127,915 of record CM035117.1, read on the forward strand.
CCATTATCACTTCATGTAATTCAAGTGCTATAAGCATTGAAGCCAAAAGAGTATTGCTTAAGAAATTTAACCAAGTATTAAGGTAATTCAAACTACATGTGCTATTATGTGTATTTCTGAAATTAGACTATAGTAGCATAACTATCAATTTGGCTGAGATTGTGTAGTTTTGGTTATGTAGTAATTTTTACCAACTGATATTGGTATTATATAAGAAAGGCTATGTGTACAAATGATATGGAATAGGTGAATCATGTATAGAACTATGTGATTTCATACTAAACTTGGGGAAATTCAGAATTTAACTTGTTAGATTATATGTATTGGTTAATTGTATAGAATTTGTTGGTTAAGCATATTTATGGCTGATCAATAGGCTGTAATGGCTGGAAATTTGAGTAAAGGAGATAGGTTGGGCTGAGGAGCAATAAGGAGGATAAAATGGGTTTATGATATAAACCAATAACTATGAATCTGGTAATATAAAACTGTGCACACCACATACTTGATAAAATGCTTCAATGGACTGTTTTGTTTAAAAAATGGATTTCTGAATGGAATTAAAGCTTGGGTTATGTATATACACCATACATGAGGTTAAGTAAAATGTGGTAGCATATTAAATGGAACGAAATGTAAGTTTTAAGTTAAAACTAAATGATAGAAGGTGATAAGTCAAACATTCTTGTGAACTATTTTAGGCAGCCTATGGAGGCTAAAATGAGAGTGTTATAAATCCTTAAAATACTTCTATGGGCTATGTGTTTATTGGAGTAAAGGAGCTGAGCAAGGGGGGGGGGGGGGGGTGGTTAGAGCTGCTGTTTAACAGCAGCAGCTGGCCTAGCTGAGCTGCAGCAGCAGCAGCTAGCACACAACGTTGTGCTGTGTTGCAGGTCCAGCTAGGTACTCCGGTTGGTTTTAGTTTATTTAGGTTAATGTGTTGGGTTATATAAGTTATATAATATTACATCTTGTAAGCTATCATAAGAAATTAAATTTTTGGGGAAAACAAGGACTGTGCTGCTGCCCATTTTGCAGCAGTAGATGGCAATCGGCAGCCATATAGCCTCTTTGGGGCTTCCTTGAGCTCTGGGTTAAGTATAATTAAAACTTCTAAATATAGTTGTATATATGATATACATTATATGTAAAAATTGTCACAATTCTATATATGGGCTAAAAAGTATTGGACCATAAGGTGACCACACGAGAGGGGAACGAGCTGCTGCCCAGAGGCAGCAGCGTGCACCAGCGATAGGTACCAGTAGCAGCAAACAGCTATTGTAGCAATGTTGATGAGCTATTTTTGGTGGTGTGTTGGTTTACCCATAAGGCTTAGGTTTTGAACTCCTAAAATGCATATGTATATAAACTTTTCATTGAGTTTGTAAGCTTGAAATTGATAAGAAAAGGGAAGGGGCTGCTGCAGTGGGCATTAGTAACCAGCAACTGCTGTCTTTCGGCACTAACAGGTAGCAGCAGAAGGTAGCTGCAGGACCAAGTTGGCAACTGGGTTTGCTTTCTTTTAGCTACAATTAGTAAGTTAAGATGAAATGAAGTGTAGCAAAGCTTGATTTTCACATAGTGGATTAAATTGGAACTATTTGGCATTAAGAAGAAACAACAGGAATGTTTGATACTTGTATACAGTAATAAATCTACAAGTAATGATAGAAACCATAAATTACTCAACCAATTTGTGAATACCCCAAAACATAAAAGATCAAAAAAGGGACTGTTTGATATAAGTATCAAAATAGGTTAGCTTTAACACACTAATTGTTATAATTGAGTCTATAAGATACACAAATTTAATATGAATGAACTAATAGACTCTAAAATTAGACTAGCACAAATGAGCATATAACATTGAAGCTAATAAGCCAAGTTAAGGATAATAAATCCTTATAGGGCTGTTTTAATACCACAGAGGAAAACAAGAATGGTTGATGTAATAGTATGTTGAAGTGTTTTATAAATCATGGAAAAGACTAAAAGTTAACTATATAACTTGGAAATGCATTCAAGGCATAAAATAAGCTATGTTGTTACCTTAAGAACTAGAAGTTAGGTAGTTACGACATGAAGGGCTCATGCATCAAACTACTAATAGGGTGTAAATAGTTTTTGTAATGTGGTTGCATATGACAAACATATCAAACTCTATTAAAAGAGAAAATGGCTATGGTAAGAACATGGATGAGATATTTGAAAAATGTATACACATATCTCTAAAAGCAACAACATAAACTAAAGACATGATCAATGTGATTATGTGATATGTGAACATGCAAGTTATGTGATTTGAATTTGTGACTAATATGCTTGTAAATGCAAATATAATTGTGTAGGCTCTGTGAGAACAAGTTGAGCTAAATTTTTGTCAATAATCTACAAACAAGGCAAGTATCTAAATCTTACTCTTTATTGAGCAAGTATTTTAGAATTATTCATATATGGGTAAGTTCTCTAAATTCTGAACTGTCTGTCATTTATTTATGAATAATACAAGGTAATAAGACTTTTTATTCCAATCAGCTTCAAAAGAATGGGTAATGTATTTTCATGAATATCAAATGAAATTCAATATGCATGAACATGTTGAAGGTAGGTCTGAACCATTTGTTTTGGCCAGACATAGATGTAAAATATTTCAATTTCTTTATAATAAATCTTGAAATATTATTGTGCATTGATTTAAGTTATCCAGCTATATTGTTATAGTTTGGAATCCAGTTTGAGAATGAACAAATCCTGAAATGGGATATTTTATATTGCACTCTGGGAGTAGTGACGTTGAACATGAATATTGTTCTGAATAAGATAGTATTGATCAATACAGGGCATAACGGGCTGATCACCCACCGTGCCCGTAAGATAAGACGGTTCACAGATAAATTTCTAATAGAACCTTTTCAAGAAAAGAAAAAGCTTGTTCATGGTTTTGTGACCTCTCGGCTGTTCAATAACATTCCAGGAATATGAATGATTCAAGATTTAATAGCTTTACAGTTTTGTTTCACTGTCAAAGCATGCCTCAAAGAAAACATTTATTTGTTGTTAAGATATTAAAGAATGTTATTACTTGCTGAGCAATTGAATGCTCATTCTTGCTTTGTTATAAATGTTTTCAGCTAATCAGGTTCAGGAGGAAGGGTCTAGTAGGGACAAGGGCAAAGGGAAAGCTACTGAGTAGATGAAATATTATGTAATAGATGGTTAATATGTTTGTAAATATTTAACTATCATGTAATAAGCACTTAAAGGTCTACTTACCTGGGATTAGTAGAACTCTGATGTAATAACTTCATTAAGCTTGTTATTATATTATGTTGAATGCTTGATATCGTGAAGCACCGGATAAGGGTTTCAAGTACCCGAGTTTGGGGGCGTCACAGAGTTGGTATCAGAGCTTAGGTTCTTTCTTGTAGAAAACCTATTAGGTTTGACTTGTGAGTTATGGGTAGAATTCTGGGTTAGGTTTTGTTTAGTTTTATTTTCTGTTCAACTATATTCAAATCTGTCTCTAATCTATTTTGCTTATATTCGTTGATCTCTTTCTTAGATGGCTCGTCGATCCGCTAGAGTTGCTGGGAGGAGAGGTAACAATAGGGGAAGAGGTGACGGTCAGCCCAATGAGCAACCTAATGATCAGATTAATGCTCAGTTGGCTAACTTGGTGAATTAAGCGATTAATCAGGCTTTACCGCAGTTGGTGGCACAGGTTGTACAGGCAATGCAGCAGTCGCCAGAAATTCCTGAGCAGGGGCACGCGGGAAATTATGGTCCACAAGCAAATGAAGAGGAAGGGAATGCAGATGGTCTTGATTAGCAGGTGGTTCCAATGTATGTATGGTTGGAGAGATTTCAGAAGCAGAAGCCACATTCATTCAGTTCTGCACTGACTCCAATTGATGCGGAGAATTGGCTTGCACACCTAAAGAAGATTATTGATGTGTTGGGGTGCTCGGATAATCAAAGAGTGTTGATTGCTGCTTACAAGTTAGAGGGGGATGAACAGAGGTGGTGGAAAACGATGAAAACAACAAAGGGTGATGGGTATATCGAGACACTTAGCTGGGCAGAGTTGTGACGCCCCCAAATCTGGGTCCCTTGAACCTCGGATCTGGTACGTTAGGGGTTCAGGAACTTTCCACAATAATATGGGTTTAAGAACTTATCTAGTCAGACCAAAGTCGTCCATTCGCTGAGGGGTTCCACCATACAAATATGAGTTACGAACTTACCATACGTATGAGTTTAAAGAACTCGCACCTAATCTTATATTCTCTATCTATCCGTCATACACATGAGAAAAGAATTACCTTCTCAACATACATACAGCGAATAGCGCGACACAACATTTAATGATTATCAATGTGATAAACTAAGTAGTCGTTAGACCAAGCACAAAACCCCCGCCCATACAAAGGTTTGTACAACTCGGCCATCACATGAGTTCTCAGTTGAAATCTCACATAATCTTAACTTTCTCTTTACTCAATACAAATTTTATTTAATCCGTATATCATCATTTTCAACTCTTTTTAAGTTTAACTCGTACTATTTCATAGTACCATATTCGTATAGCAATTCTGCTATAAAGTCTTCAATCAATAGATTGATTATCTGTTCTCCTATGATCCCATCAGATCATGTTGTGATCTTTTCTTATAATCGTGTTAAATTACGATTCTTTTCTATCTTATGATCGTTTTATTCTACGATCTTCTTATTCTTCACTTTAATCATATTATATTGTGATTTTATTTACACATTTTATCTTATAGACATCGTCTATTTATTATCATTTTTCATTTTTATTACTGGAGTCAGGTAACTCGGGATTCTTATCTTTATAGCTCTTCAAGATTCTTCTTTGAATCTTCTCTATCTTCTTCTTTACTTAATAATGAATTTGCCAAATTCATCTCTTAGCACTTAAACTCTATTTGAGTTTATTCCTTATCATTATCTCTGCGGTTATAGCCTAAGGTACTCCTACCTAAGGTTTATAACCTACAGCTCTGATACCAACCTATGACGCCCCCAAATTCGGGTCCCTTGAACCTCGGATCTGGTACGTTCATCTTCGAACATATTTTATAACTATTGCGGAATATTCATACATACATTGTTCATTTTTAAATAAGTTTACATCACTTCCCAAGGTTTCTAACCTTAACTTAAATACATACCTTTAGAGTCTCAAAAGGTTTAAACAAATAATTCGCATTAGATAACTTAATAGTTAAATAGTCATAACAATCTACTCTTGGAATTTATCCTTGTCTTTGTCTTTCTTCGAACCTTCGTCTTCATCTAAAAATGTTATCATGATATAGCAAGGGTGAGCAACTACTTTGCCAAGCAAGTTTAAATACAACAAGAATATATCATGATTGAAAGAAAGAATAAGCTTTCAAGTTTTCAACAATATAATAATTGTGAAAAAGCATGAATCAATTTCAATAATTGAATGACTGAATCAATATGCTGGGTGGTCAACAATATGACCATGAAAAAATTTAACTGAACTTTATGGTAATGAAGGTGATCAGCCTTTCATACCTGATGAACATATGCAATTTGCACTAAGTGCGAATCAATAATCAGATATGTGGAATAATTATAAATAATTAAACCACTAGCATGCTTGAAACATAATAACTCGAGTTTGAGTTAGAAAACTTGCCTTTGCTGCGAGCTACCACTATTTAGCTTTAAATACAACCCTTTGAATGACCTAACATTGATAATATAGTCCTATCAATTAGTATAGCATTTAAACGTACAATACTACTTCACCTTGGCTATTATCTAGCAAATAATTCAATCACAAAGTACATATAATATAATGCACTATCATTAACCCTATAAGACATTTAATAAATCTTAGGTTAATAATTTAATAAATTAATCATGTTTTTCTTAAGTGTTAAACACTTATTAGATCTTTAAACAGTTTATTATAATTGTTTAATTAAGGAGTTATTTAAATTTCTTTTATTTAACAATTCCATCTTTATTTAATTACTATTTAATATTAATTAAATAGTAATTAATTAATTATCTTTAATTACTATTTAATAATAAATAATAACCAATTAAATCTTCTCATTATTTAATATTAATTAAATAATGGATAATCAAATTCTTATTTGTCTTTAATTAATTAATTCTTTATCCTTGAATATTAAATAATTAATTTATTTACTATATTAGTCTTTAATTATTCTTTATTATTATTTAAAGAATAATTAATTAACATTTGTCTTTATTTATTATTTAATATTAATTAAATAATAATTAATTCATCTTATAAATATTTAATTATTTTTTCTTATTAAAGTTAAGAATAATTAATTATTATTTATCTTTATTTATTATTTAATATTTAATTAAATAATAAATAATTATAACCTTTTATATTAATGTAAGTAAGTAATCACTTAATCTTACTTAAACATTCTTTAATCATTATTTAATATTAATTAAATAATAATCAATCATTTGTTTAACTTTAATTATCATTTAATCTTTAATTAAATAATAACTAATTACTTTATTAACACTAACTTTACTTAATTATCATTTAATATCACTTAAATAATAATTAAATAGTTAATTATATTTAATCTTATATGTAATTAATTTACTAACCACTTATTAGCTTTAAAAGTCATTTATAATAATTATTCATTTTCCATTTAATTACAATTTTGCCATTCTCGCCCAAATTTTTCAGATTCGGGGTCCATTACGAAAACATTTATAAACGAAGATCTACAACTCCGATTTGAGTCCACTTGGTCTCGTTGGAACCGTGACTCCCTAAAATATATTATAAAATTATCAAATAATTTTTCCAGAATAGTGACATACCCGAAAAATTGCTGCTAGTCAGACTGTCCATGTTTGTTTAGCTAGTTTGAGGTGTTTTGCTAATAAATTCATAGCTTGCTCGTCTTAAATCGGTTTTTAGTAATTCCACTTGGAGAATCTTCGTATTGAATACTTCTATCACTAGAGTTGACGGATCATGAATCCGACTTACAGAACGTGAACAGTAAATCCCGGAGCGGGCTGTTCAGTTTTAGTTTTTTTTCAACTTGACCCTCTTGTACTAAAACAATCATAACTTTTTCGTTTTAAAACGTTTTTGAGTGATTCTTGAGCCCACACGAAGCTAACTTCCGGGACTACAACTTTTATTCTTGGACCATCTTCAAATCATAAACACAGAATTCCAGAAATTCCGTCTAAAGGGACTGACCCGAGTTGGTTAGACAGTTTTGATGCGACTACTTTGAATGGTCATAACTCTTTGCTCCGCAGTCGGAATTAGTCCGTTCCGGAGTCTATGGAAAGCTTATGCATTGTACTATAACATATCAAAAGCCCAGAATTTTTAGGGCAACCTAGCTAATCTCGAAATTTCTGTTTAGGGCCAGCAGCTTTATTTTTCCTACAAGGTTGTGTTTTAGCATATCATTTACATCATGATCATCTCATAACATATTTGGATCATTCAAGAGGGCTTTTGTCCAAAACTTATATATCTAGCACAACCAACAAGTAGATCACAAATATCAAACATGGATTTCAAAATAACTAACATGGATCTCACTTTACTAATTAAAAATTTCCCAAAACTTACTTTCAATTTTTTTTTCCAGCATTTGCAACATAACTCACATATATAACCAAGATACACCATATAATCCAAGATCTAACTTTTTCATAAGGTTTTCACCAACTTGATCATAATATTTCATAGACCCAACATAAAAGTAACAAAATTACACAAATCTTGAAATTTTCTTCTTTACCTTGCTTTTAGTGCTATTCTTTTCTTCCTTCCAAAATAGGTTGTGATCTTATGGTGCATAAGGCTTGATCTCATCTTCCCTCTTTCTCTTCCTTCTTGCCGTGGCTCTCTTCTCTCTCTTTCTCCCTTTGTTTTTCTTTTTGCTTACTAAGAAGCTTGGAAGTGAAGAGGAATGAAATGAAGTGTATTTAGTAAATGTGTATATACATATTTTGTATATCTACATAATATCATGCCAATCTCTCTCTCCTAATCCTTGCGTAGATTGCTTGCACACAATTATAAGATGGTTGGCTAGTTCACAAGTTGACACCTAAGAGGAGTGGGTAACTTATAACCACATTTTTGGACAAGCTAAGAAAATCAACTTTCTCTCCCCATTTTACCCCTTGTTGGCCGGGTATACTAGCTCCATTTCCTTCCATTTTTGATTTATTTTCTTGCCAAATTATGCTTAAACAAATAACCAAGATGCCCCTCTTCAAGTGGTCTAAGATTGGGCCACTCTTTTAATTCTTTTAGGTTATTTACTAATTTGGGCTACTAGAAACCAAGATCAATTAAATTAATACTTTTCATACTTGGGCTTCTAGTTTATCTAAATTATTGGGCTCCCACTATGAGATGGTTAATAAGTCCAATTAATATACTAATCTTTCAAGTCCATAACTAATTCATTGAATGGGCTTGATAAATACTTCAATTGGGCTAGGAATATATTAGCTTAGGCCACTAACTATTTAAATTATTGGGCTCCCAAATGTGATGGTTAGTATGTACCATTTAATAACTCAAGTTCACTATCAATTAATTTGAGTGGGCTTGATAATAAACCAGTAGGGCTAGATTAAGTAATGCATCCGTTAACATTCAAGTCCATCCTTAAGTAAATAAGTGGGCTTGATTAATAAGCTAAATGAACTAGTCCACTAGTAATTTATATTACTAGGACTAATCACACCTTTTATTACATCAATATTCATACCTTATTTTTATAACCTAATTAAACTTGCTTCAATCGACTTATAAAATTAACTAATTGAGATACATGAATTAAATCTCTAGGGTTAGGGTACTAGTATATAATTTCATACTAGCCCACCATAAATTACTATAACCCTTAGGTTTTTTTTTCAATTCTTCATTCCTAATATATAATTAGGTTACATTAGATTCTTTTATTTTCTTATATAATAAACAAATATAAACAATCACATAATGTTCATATTCATTTACTCACCTATTCATACAAAATAATTAATAAGCTGAGACATGTTCCAGACATCTCTTAAATTAAGTCACTAGTATATAATTAAAATACTAGGACCATTAACTAAAAATAACTCTTTAGGTTATTTAATTCCAATACCTAATTTATAACATTAAGCTACAAAGCTTTCTTTGATTCTCTTTATACATATTTACAATATATGAATTTATTCAGTCTCACACATGTCCCACACAAGACATGATGTATCCATCCTTATCATTCCTCCTACTAAATATATACATATATATAGCACATCACTTAGTATATATATGCACCTATACATATACACATTTTCTTTCTTAAAATAATTCATATAAAAATTTATTCCCATATCCTTGGGTAATGTATAAATATTATATTTATTGTACCCAAAAATCATATATTGCATAGTTCATACTTATGCAATACCATTTCACATAACATATCATCTAATAAGAATTTTATTTGTCTAATTCTTATTTTAATTTTTTTTTTCAAAAATTTGGATTATCACATTCACCCCATCTTCTAATAATTTCGTCCTCGAAATTACAGCATACTAATCTCTGCTCCTTTTATTCATCAAAATTAGGTTTTTAAGTTAACATTTACTTGATTTCATGCTCAATTTAATGAGTACATCTTGCTTCCTACTATGAGGAGCGCTGCTATCATCACATTCTTCCATGAATTCTCTCTAAGGAGTTAAAACTTTTCATATCTGGCTGAGGGGTCATATAGACCGTGAACTCTCAGGTTTAACGGTATTCACCGCAACCAAATCTGTTAACCATTTTGTATTTGGTATGTTTACAATCACGAAGAAGGTAAACTACCGATACTGGTACGTTAGGTGATCAATCTATTATACCTTAGTTCTCAGAACGGCTATATGCGTTCAATGATTGGAATATATCATCCAACCAGTATATCCCCATTTTTCGGGGTTGTTCACCTCAGTCTTAACATCAGAGTCCGTACCAAAACAATTTGATTCGGGATAAATTCTCAAAGAGATACTTGAATCTTCACAAACATTTGTCTAGCTGAATCAATTAGCTTAGACGTATACCAATAATTCGAATATCAATCGAAACATGTGTGGCCAAATTTAATTGGCACTTAACTTTTCTTTAAAATTCTAAAAATCATTTTTATGACGTCATGATACCGTACTGTATTTACAGTCCGTTTGAGGATTTTGTCATTTTATGACTTTGTTATACTACATCGTACCATAGTGGGCTAACGATCCTTAGATCACATCCAACACTGGGTAATTCTATATTAATAACTCCATCATTTTTATCATTTCAAAATCAGGTTCCATGATGCATCGATGATATATAAAATATATTTTGATATCTCAAATTATTTTTGTCTAGCTGAAACAATTAGCGTAGACTCTTCTTTAAACAACTGAAAACTATTGTAAAATCATTTCTAGTGTTATCATACCGCAACAGGTAACGATGAGTTAGTGGTACGAAGCCCACTTCTACACAATTGTAACCATGTGTTGCTGATAACAAAAATTTATTTTATTTCGAAAGGCACATCAATGCGAATTAACTTGATGTCAAAAATTTGAAGTCTAGCACAACTAGAAGATTTGGAATACCTATGCTTCCATCATCAACTTCACTTGCTCTAATAATCAATTGCTTAATAATTCTATCAATTAAAAATCCTCAATTCTTTATCCATAACTTTTCTATACCCTATTATAGTTCAATAAACATACCACACGTTAGGAGTTCAGGAACTTTCCACAATAATATGAGTTTAGGAACTTATCCTAGTCAGACCAAAGTCGTCCATTCGCTGAGGGGTTCCACCATACGATTATGAGTCACGAACTTACCATACGTATGAGTTTAAAGAACTCGCACCTAATTTTATATTCTCTCTTTATCCGTCATACACATGAGAAAAGAATCACCTTCTCAACATACATACAGCGAATAGCGCGACACAACATTTCAATGATTATCAATGTGATAAACTAAGTAGTCGTTAGACCAAGCACAAAACCTCCGCCCATACAAAGGTTTGTACAACTCGGCCATCACATAAGTTCTCAGTTGAAATTCCACATAATCTTAATTTTCTCTTTACTCAATATGAATTTCATTTAATCCGTATATCATCATTTTCAACTCTTTTTGAGTTTAACTCGTACTATTTCATAGTACCATATTCATATAGCAATTCTGCTATAAAGTCTTCAATCAATAGATTGATTATCTGTCCTCCTATGACCTCATCAGATCACGTTGTGATCTTTTCTTATAATCGTGTTAAATTACGATTCTTTTCTATCTATGATCGTTTTATTCTACGATCTTCTTATTCTTCACTTTAATCATATTATACTATGATTTTATTTACACATTTTATCTTATAGACATCGTCTATTTATTATCATTTTTCATCTTTATTACTGGAGTCAGGTAACTCGGGATTCTTATCTTTATAGCTCTTCAAGATTCTTCTTTGAATCTTCTCTATCTTCTTCTTTACTTAATAATGAATTTGCCAAATTCATCTCTTAGCACTTAAACTCTATTTGAGTTTATTCCTTATCCTTATCTCTACGGTTATAGCCTAAGGTACTCCTACCTAAGGTTTATTACCTACAGCTCTGATACCAACCTGTGACGCCCCCAAATTCGGGTCCCTTGAATCTCGAATCTGGTACGTTAGGGTACTTCATCTTCGAACATATTTTATAACTATTGCAGAATATTCATACATACATTGTTCATTTTTAAATAATTCTACATCACTTTCCAAGGTTTCTAACTTTAACTTAAATACATACCTTTAGAGTCTCAAAAGGTTTACACAAATAATTCGCATCAGATAACTTAATAGTTAAATAGTCATAACAATCTACTCTTGAAATTTATCCTTGATTTTGTCTTTCTTCGAACCTTTGTCTTCATCTGAAAATGTTATCATGATATAGCAAGGGTGAGCAACTACTTTGCCCAGCAAGTTTAAATACAACAAGGATATATCATGATTGAAAGAAAGAATAAACTTTCAAGTTTTCAATAATATAATAATTGTGAAAGAGCATGAATTAATTTTAATAATTGAATGACTGAATCAATATGCTGCGTGGTCAACAATATGACCATGAACAAATTTAACTGAACCTTATGGTAATAAAGGTGATCAGCCTTTCATACCCGATGAACATATGCAATTTGCACTAAGTGCGAATCAATAATCAAATATGTGGAATAATTATAAATAATTAAACCACTAGCATGCTTGAAACATAATAACTCGAGTTTGAGTTAGGAAACTTGTCTTTGCTGCGAACTACCACTATTTAGCTTTAAATACAACCCTTTGAATGACCTAACATTGATAGGCCTATATTATCAATGTTAGGTCATTCAAAGAGTTGTATTTAAAGCTAAATAGTGGTAGCTCATAGCAAAGGCAAGTTTTCTAACTCAAACTCGAGTTATTATATTTCAAGCATGCTAGTGGTTTAATTATTTATAATTACTTCACATATCTGCACTTAGTGCAAATTGCATATGTTCATCAGGTATGAAAGGCTAATCACTTTCATTACCATAAGGTTCAGTTAAATTTGTTCATGGTCATATTGTTGACCACCCAGCATATTGATTCAGTCATTCAATTATTGAAATTGATTCATGCTCTTTCACAATTATTATATTGTTGAAAACTTGAAAGCTTATTCTTTCTTTCAATCATGATATATCCTTGTTGTATTTAAACTTGTTGGGCAAAGTAGTTGCTCACCCTTACTATATCATGATAACATTTTCAGATGAAGACGAAGGTTCGAAGAAAGACAAAGACAAGGCTAAATTCCAAGAGTAGATTGTTATGACTATTTAACTATTAAGTTATCTGATTCGAATTATTTATGTAAACCTTTTGAGACTCTAAAGGTATGTATTTAAGTTAAGGTTAGAAACCTTGGGAAGTGATGTAGAATTATTTAAAAATGAACAATGTATGTATGAATATTTCGCAATAGTTATAAAATATGTTCGAAGATGAAGTACCCTAACGTACCAAATTCGAGGTTCAAGGGACCCGGATTTGGGGGCGTCACAAGAGTTTTGTGAGGTCTTTTATCAGCAGTACTTCCCAGCTGCAGATAAAGAGGCCTATGCTAGAGAGTATCTGTCTATTCGACAGAAAGATGATAAGTCCATCACGGATTTCATGATGAGGTTCACCAGGTTGGCAGGTTTTGCGGGAACCTCTGCAGGGACTGCAACGGAATAGGCGGAGAAGTTCAAGTGGCGGATTCATTATAGGTATCGCCAAAATCTCATCAACTCCAAGTTTGCGGATGTATTAGCTGTGGCTAATGCGGCCAAGAACATTGAGATGGAGCGGCAGGACTTTTGATTTCTAAACCGGAAGGGAGTCGAAAGAGGGACAGAGATGACCAGCAGGGTTAAGCTTCGGGTCAGCATGGGAGAAATCAAGGTAGTCAGTGGAACAGAAATCGTGGTGTCCAGCAGGGGCAGTGGCATGGCCAGAATCAGAACAGGGATAATCAGCAGATGCCTCAGCAGGGGCAGAATCGTCAGCTTCAGCTACCTTGGTATGGTCAGAATCTCCAGCAAGGGCAGAATCATCAGCAGGGGCAAAATCAGGGTCGTTATTCGGGACCAGCTGGTGGGGGTAACCCAAATCTTATTCCGATAGTTCCTTGTGCCATGTGTGGGGCTAATCATCAGGGGAGACAGTGTCATAGAGTTACCGGTGCATGCTTCTTATGTGGACAGATGGGTCACATGGCTAGAGATTGTACCGGGCCACGTGGTAATGGTGGAAGCAGTGATCATGGTGGCAATGGAGGTCAGCGTCAAGGTGGTCGAGTGTTTGCCTTGACATATAATCAGGCGACAGGTGCGCTAAGTACTATTTTTGGCACTCTTTTAGTTGGCAGTCGTGAGGTTTCTGTTTTATTTGATACGGGTTTTACTCATTCTGTTGTTGCTCAGTCTTTTGTTAGACACCTTGGTGTGCCATCTCAGTCTTTAGATTCTGTTATGTCTTTTGCTACCCCGATGGGAACTTCTGTTATTATTTTTGATTTATATCGAGGGTGTCCGATCAATTTTGGGGATAAGATTCGTAGGGCTAATCTTTTTCCGATGAGTATGTACGATTTTGATGTCATTCTTGGGATGGACTAGTTGGATAAGCACCAGGCCACTATCGACTGCCAGGAGAAGAAAGTTATATTTGGAGATGTGAAGTCTTTGAAATTCGTATTTCAGGGTTCACAGCCGAGTAGAGTGGTGAAGTTGATTTCAGCTTTGAAGACTGGAAAGTTAGTGGCAAAGGGTTGTGAGGGGTATTTGGCATATGTAAAAGACACCTCTAAGGGTGAGTCTTGTATTGAAGATATTTTAGTTTGTGATTTTCCCGATGTGTTTCTTGAGGAGTTGTCAGGTTTGCCACCGCAGCGGGAAGTTGAGTTTACTATTGAGCTTGTTCCTGGTGCGGGGCCTATCTCTAAGGCGCTGTATCGGATGGCACCATTGGAGTTGCAGGAGTTGAAGGAGCAGTTGCAAGAGTTGTTAGATCGTGGTGTAATTCAGCCGAGTGTTTCGCTGTGGGGTGCTCCAGTTTTATTTGTGAAAAAGAAAGATGGGTCTATGAGGTTGTGCATAGACTACAGGGAGTTGAACAAGATTACCATCAGGAATTGGTATCCATTGCCGAAGATTGAAGACTTGCTTGGCTAACTTCAGGGAGCAAAGTATTTTTCAAAGATAGACTTGAGGTCGGGTTATCATCAATTAAGGGTGAGAGATGAAGATGTCTCTAAGACAGCTTTTCGTACTCGATATGGGTATTACGAGTTTCTGGTGATGCCATTCGGGTTGACTAACGCTCCGGCAGTGTTTATGGATTTGATAAATCAGGTGTTCAAGGAGTACTTGGATCAATATGTTATTGTCTTTATTGATGATATTTTGGTTTACTCCAAGTCTAGGGAGGAGCATGAGGAGCATCTTCGAACAGTGTTGGGAATTTTGCAGAAAGAGAAATTGTATGCTAAATTCTCTAAGTGCGAGTTTTGGTTGGAGCAGGTTGCATTTTTGGGTCACGTTGTTTCTGCTGAAGGCATTAAGGTGGATCCTGCAAAGGTTAAGGCTATCACTAAATGGCCGAGACCTACTACTGTGACAGAGATTAGGAGTTTCTTGGGTTTAGCAGGGTACTATATGAGATTTGTGGAAGGATTCTCTTTGCTTTCCTTACCATTGACTCAGTTGATGAAAAAGGGCATGAAGTTTGTGTGGAATGAGGAGCGTGAGAAGAGTTTCGAGGAGTTGAAGAAACGGCTGGTGACAGCTCCTATACTTACATTTTCGTCGGGAACAGGAGGTTACCAGATTTATAGTGATACTTCTAAGAAGGGCTTGGGGTGTGTTTTGATGCAACACGGTAAGGTGATTGCTTATGCTTCCAGACAGCTTAAACCTTATGAGGTAAATTACCCCACTCATGACTTGGAGTTGGAAGCGGTGATCTTTGCTCTAAAGATTTGGAGGCACTATTTGTATGGAGAGACTTGTGATATCTTCATCGATCAAAAAATTCTTAAATACATTTTCACTCAAAAGGAGCTTAACATGAGGCATAGTCGTTGGTTAGAGCTTCTAAAAGATTATGATGCGAGGATTCAGTATCACCCGAGGAAGGCGAATGTGGTTGCAGATGCTCTTAGCCAAAAGAGTTCAGGATGTGTAGCAGCTCTTATTATACAACCTCAGCTTATTTCGGATATGGAGCGACTAGAGATGGAGTTGTTTATGCAAGGTTCAGATGAGCTTTTGGCAGGTATGAGAGTGGAGCCCTCTCTTATTTCGAGGGCTAAAGAAGCTCAAAAGGAAGATGGGGAATTGTGGAGTATGGCGCAAAATCTGGAGGAGGGCAAGCAGCCCGACTTTTGTATTGATGACCATGGTGTGATTTGGTTAGGTGAGCGGTTGTGTGTGCCATCTGATCCAATCATTCGGGAGGCGATTTTTAAAACTATGTTTTAAATATTAAATTGGGATTTCTTATGTTCGGGTCAAACATTGTATTTAATTTATGTGGACTACAACAATTAAAGAATTTCATTAATTTGGGTTTTAAACTTATTGGGCCTAATTTGTATTTAGGTAATTTTAAATCCAATTATAATTAGGAGAAATTAATAAATAAATAATAAAATATATTAATAACAACTAAACCTTAATGTTCCTGGCATATCTGATACAAACCGAGGGGAAGAGAGGAAACGGCGGAAGCAAGAAAAGGGGAGCGAACTAAGTAAGGTATGTAAATTTGTTCTGTATAAAAAAAACGTTAATAGTATTCCCATTCAGTGAATCACTCGGAAAGTTTGAGAAAGCTGTTGTAATATTATATATATATATATATATATATATATATATTTATATGATCGGACGTGGGGTCTTTATTTAGTAATGGAATAGGATGCAGATTAGTATGTATACTACCTAATAGATAAAGGAATTTGCTATAATATATATATGTTAACGATTAGAGTACATACTGATATGGAAGTTTCAGAATCTTTATATAATAATTTTTGGAAATTGTTTTATCGTAAACAGCTTGGTCAATATGTGTGGTAATTGGACAAGAATTGATTTTAGCCAAATGTTATAAAACTAAGTATTTGCAAAATATTTAATTGATTATTAAGTGACAGGTTAATGCAAAAGCATAATAATTAAAGAAATAATATTTTTATAATACCACTTATAAATGTATTATTTTGTTTAATTAGTTCGGACGGAAGGAGTTTAACGAATTATATTGGGATTATAATTTTGGGTATTACATTGCTTAATCCAAGTACGGATTCCGTACTCCTTCAGTGATTCTCTTATTAAATTGAATTTGTTCGTTTTGTTTCTCGTTTCGAAATTGGTTATTGTCTCTCATAATTGTTCATTCTCAATTTCTTGTGATAGTTTCGTCTTGATAGTGATACCTAGAACTCGTGTTTGTACTCTTTAAATTGGGTCAACATATTTAGTGTTTATTTTAATCTTTTAGAGATGTACATGTTAACGTATCTTTGAAGTTTCGTATTTATATTTGTTTTGTTGTTGCATGTACATACTAGAACCCCTTGTGTTAATATTGTGTCGCATGTGTTGTGACATGATATTATTATTAGAATATACTATAGGGTATACCTGAGCTATAACCACCTGTGGGGGTACCACGGGCATGTCGTCTTGGCACGAGAGGCATGACACTTTCCGTGGTGGTGTGATCAATCCACGGCATCTCCGTTTTGTGCTCCGGTGGGAGTTGGCCATTTGGTGTTTTGTTGTGGGAGGCGTATGAGTCGACCCTAGTTTTCTGTTATGTTCTGTTCTGCGGATTGGCGATGTTTTTGCCAAACACGCCTTTTTGATTTTACATAAATTTGGATTCGCGGTCTAATGTGTGTGACTTTCCTGTGTGGCAAGGTATATTTCTGTTTTATTTTGAGCTCGGTATGAAATAACACCCAGTCATTTGATTCAACCTATTATTTCATTGTGTTAGTTTTGTTCGTTTCGGTTCAGTTCAGTTCATTAATTGAGTTAGTTATTTCAGTTCTCTGTTTTGTATTCTATATCCGTACTGGGCATTTGGCTCATGCTGTGTTTTTCTTCCAGCAGGTAATCAGAGGGATCAAGGGCAAGTGTGATGAGAGCTCCATTCGATCCAATGATTTAGATATTTTGGTTAGGTTTGATAGATGGTTTATTTGGAGTTGTAATAATTATTTCAGGTTATGGTTTGGGCCATTTTGTCATTTATTTTGGTTTGACCTTGTTGATATTTATTGGTTTTAAATACTTTTCTTTTGTGGTTTAAAGCTTTAGTATTATTTTCCTCAGTTCTGTTGTGTTTTGAGTAACCTCCCTTTCTATTTCGGGAAGGAGGTGTTACATGAAAGGCCTGCGTTGACTATTTATTAACTTTGTTCATTTAGTTCCTGCTGGAGTTCTATTATAAAAATGCATATAGCTTGGCTGGTTCTTTTGCACCTCTACTTTTTTACTTCTTTATACCATCATTCTTTTTACTATCTTCTAACTATTTGGAGAACTTTAGAGAAATCATATTGATTCTTTGTTACCAAGTGTTGAGAAAAGCTTGCTCTGCAGTCAACAAATATCATCATAGCTGTACGTTTGCCTGCCATAAATGTGGCTATTTTGTTTGTTCACATCTAAAGCTCAAACTTTTAAATGAAGGATAGCATGAAACTGAGTTAATTGACATGAGCATGACGTGTGTGCTCTATTATAATTTTGTAATTGGAATGGAAATTCATGAAAGTATTTGGTGATATAAAATGGGTTTCATGTAGTTTGAAGGATAACCACATTTACTACATTTTTTTGGGATATTCCTTTTTGTTTATGTTTTAACTTTTGAATGCCTTTGTCAGACTGAGAGTTACCTGAACTGAGCTGAATTATATAACTTTTTAATACATAAGAATGATATTTTTGTGATTTGTTATGTTCACTTCCTTTGTAAGAGTTGATTAATTTTTTTGCAGCTACCTATTGTAATAATTGTTGTATCATTCTGATTTTTATTAGTCATTTGAGGATTAGTCAACCAAATTGGCTAATTTTATATGTACTTTATTTTGTCTTTATTTTGTCTTGTTGATACTTGCTAATTCGAAGCAGCACCTGCTTTCATCTCTAAAATCATATCACATTTTTTGTATTGTTTTAATACTAGCTTCCAAAATGCTTTATATCCATAACAAGTATTACACCTCTAGTTCTATCCATATTAAACTACTTTGAGTTAGAGGCTGATGTTTTCAGCTTGCAGGATTCAAACGCTAATGACTCTAATGAGAAGATCGTGCCTCTAGAGTTCAAAACTTGAAAAGCAATCAGTGGTCAGGTAATTTTTCAGTCCAACATATTTCTCTCAAAAGGGGTGCAGAGACCATCATGTGTTTATTTGCATTTCTTTTAGGCACCTTCTATGTCTTTTTTTTTCTTTTCTTCTTCCTTCTATTTTTCTTCTTTATTTCTCTTGGTATTGTTGTTACATTCACTCATATTTTGTCAATTTATGCAGACAACTATGGAACATAATGCCCAAGTGATGTTATACACTCTCCTTATGTCAAATAGTTGTGTGCAGTCCAACACACTTCTTTACATGTTAATTATCATTTACTAAAAGGCCTTATTCTTACGCATTTTGATTTCCTTTTTCTTTTACCCTACTTATTTACAGATATATACCTGAAGAATATTGATTCTGGTCTTCTATACTTTCTACACACAGATCAGACACATGTAAGGTAAACTTGAAGAGTCTTATACCTGATTTGGTTGATGTGAGCTTTATGGATTGTATCGGGTCAATGTAATGTGACCCATATTATATGCACAAGGAAGATTTCTGACAAGATACTTGACATTCCATGCTTACTTGGCATTGACCGAAAAAATTCTCTAAGCCTATTGTGTCAGATATCAGTCTATAAGTAATATGGGAAGTTGAAGCATTGTTAAATGTAATCACTTTAAAATTTAAAATATAAAAGTGAGTTTAATTGAGTTTACTTACTAATGTGATTGCTCATTTATTAGTGTATAATGATACTGAGTTTACTTTGCATCTAATTATGTGATATATATATATATATATATACACATACACGGTCCGGATCTTAAGCCCACTCAACTAAAAGCTCACCCAACTCACCCTCTTTTAGCGACGGACCGGGCAACAGTTTAGTCCGTCACTATATATACAACCGTCGTCTTAGCTTTTAGCGACGGACAACATATAGCGACGGAAAACATATAGATGACGGTTGTATATATAGCGATGGACGAACCATCGCCCGGTCCGTCGCTAAAGGGGGGTGAGCTTGGGCGAGCTTTTAATTGAGTGAACCTAAGATCCTTATCGTGTATATATATATATATATATATATATATATATATATATATATATACACACACATAACTTGTATATGTGTGAAATATGTCCACATTGGTCAAATTGTATGTGAACCATACTTTGTTACTTGCTCCCAAGTTTGATAACCATACCTATGAGCACCATGTTTGCATTAAATGATAAGTAATTTCATTATTCTATATCTACTTATCAGCATGCATTGACTAATTATATAAAGGAGTATACCTTTAATATAGAGCAATGCTACTATCACATAAATTCTATTACATAACTCTTGTGACGTCCCCAAATCCGGGTCCCCAGAACCTCGGACCTAGTACGTTACGGTACTTCATCTTGAAACATATTCTATAACTAATGTAGAAGATATAAACATAAATTGTTTATACAATAAGTTTTAACAACATAATCCCAAGGTCTACAACCTTTATCTTGATACATACCTTAATTACTTAAAGGTTTACATAATAATTTGCATCAGATAACCAAATAGTTAACGTGCATAATCATCTACTATTAGATTCTATCCTTGTCTTTGTCTTTTTTCGAGCATTCGCTTTAATCTGAAAATGTTTTCATGATATAGCAAGAGTGAGCAACTATTTTGCTCAGCAAGTTTAAATAGAAAATGGATATATCATGATTGAAAAGGAATAAGCTTTCAAGTTTTCAACAATGCATAATATTGGTGAAAGAACATGAATCAAAATTTCAATAATTGAATGACTGAATCAATAATGCTGGGATGTCAATAATGACCATGAACAAATTTAACTGAACCTTATGGTAATGAAGGTGATCAGTCTTTCATACCTGATGAACATATGCAACATGCACTAAGTGCGAATCAATAATCATTAGAGATGTGGAATAATTAGCAATAATTATCCACCAACATTCTTTGAAAGTAATAACTCGAAATTGAGTTAGGAAATTTGCCTTTGCTGCGAGCTACCACTATTTAGCTTTAAATACAACCCTTTGAATGACCTAACATTGATAATATAGGACTATCAATTAGTATAACATTTAAACGTACAATACTACTTCACTTTGGCTATTATCTAGCAAATAATTAAATCATAAAGTACATATAATATAATGTACTATCATTAATCCTATAAAACATTTAATAAATCTTAGGTTAATGATTTAATAAATTAATCATGCTTTTCCTTAAGTGTTAAACACTTATTAGATCCTTAAATAATTTATTATAATTGTTTAATTAAGGAGTTATTTAAATCTTCATCATTTATTAACTCCATCTTCATTTAATCACTATTTAACATTGATTAAATAGTAGTTAATTAATTACCTTTAGTTATTATTCAATTATAAATAATAACCAATTAAATGTTCTCATTATTTAATGTTAATTAAATATATAATCAAACTATCATTTGCCTTTTATTATTTAATATCAATTAAATAATAATTAATTAATTTCTTATCCTTGAATAATAAATAATTATTTTATTTACTTTATTAGTCTTTAATTATTCCTTATTATTATTTAAAGAATAATTAATTAACATTTGTCCTTATTTATTATCTAATATTAATTAAATAACAAATAATTAATTCATCTCATAAATCTTTAATTATTCTTTCCTATTAAAGTTAACAATAATTAATTATTACTTGTCTTTATTCATTATTTAATATTTAATAAAATAATAAATAATTAAAACCTTTTATGTTAATGTAATTAAGTAATTACATTATTATTACTTAATCTTTACTTAAACATTCTTTAATCATTATTTAATATCAATTAAATAATAATTAATCAATTGCTAATCTCTAATTATTATTTAATCATAATTAAATAATAACTAGTTACTTTATTAACACTAACTTTACTTAATTATCATTTAATATTACATAAATAATAATTAAATAGTTAATTACATTTTGTCTTATATGTAATTAATTTGCTAACCATTTAATGGCTTTAAAAAAAATTATTTTTAATAATTATTCACTTTCACTTAATTACGATAATGCCATTCACGCCCAAAATTTTCAGATTTGACGTCCTTTACGGAAACGCTTGTAAAACGAAACGTACAACTCGGAATTAAGTTCCGTCAGAGGCGTTGGATTCGTAACTTCTTAAACTACAGTTTTCATTTATCAAACACTCAATTTGGAGTTGTACTGGTCCCGGAAATCAGACTCAAAGTGGCGGATCAGTAGGCTATTTTCAACTTTTGGTCCATTTTTTAGATTTGGAGTTCTTCACGAAAACTCGTGTAAAATAAAATCTACAACTCTGATTGACGTCCAATCGGTCAAGTTGGATTCGTATTTTCCTGAACTACATGATTCATTTATCAAACATCAAATTTGGACCAGTATTGGTCACTGAAAATAGGTCTGAAGTGGACTGATCTACACAGTGCTTTCAACAGTTTTTTCATAGCTTGAGTAGTTTGGGATAACTTCCATAATTTTCTCATTTTAAAACCTTTTTGAGTGATTCCAAAGGGGTTTGGTCCACAACTCATGGATCTAGTATCACAAACAAGAAAATCCCATAGATCTATTATAGATCTCACGTAAGAAAAACATATACAATTTATTTAAAACTAACTTTTCCAAAAACTTGAATAAGTTTTCTTTTTCAAAATAATTTCAACACCAATTATATGGATCTACAAGATCCGCACGTTTAAACACAAGATCTACACTAGATCTAACCGTTTCACAATATTTTACCCATCAAAACTCAAAAGTATCAAGATCCACCAAAGATCACATAAAAATCATACTAACTATAAAGTAAACTTGAAAATTTTTATACCTTCTTGTTATTACCCTTCTTCTTTTTCCAAAGTAGGTAATGAAGGTTGATGACATCCAAAACTCCTTTCCTTGATGGCTTTAAAACTCTCTAACCACCAATACTTGAAGGTTTAATGAATTTCTAGGGTTTCCTTTATCTTTCTCTCCCTAACTCTCTCTCTTTCTTTTTCTTGATAGCTTCTCTCTCTAGAATACTTACAAAATGAAAAAAAAAATGAAGTATTCTAAGTGGGTGATTTAAGTTTCATCTATCAAAAACATTACATACAATCCATGTATGTAAAGGCTTATCACCAACTTAATCCTATCCAAGCTTACATGGAGATTTTCTAAGATTTTTCACCAATCAAGTAAGCCCAAATGGAGATTACATTGGGCCCATGATTTTATCCCCCAATTATCCTCTCTTTTTCTTTATTTTTAATGTAAAAATGTTGATCAAGACTTTGACTTTGATTTAATTTTCCAACTTAGGACTCATTAGTCAATAATTACTTTCTTTTGGCCAATATAGTCATTTCCCACAATTTTCTACGTTTAACTCAAGTATAATTAGTTCCTAACCATAGTCATTCTACTAACCCATGTCTCATTATTTTGGGCTACAAAATAAATTCATCTTAGGCTACAATAATTAAAATATTGGACTACTAGCATACTTGGTAATTATTTCAAGTAGTGGGCTAATTTAATTAATTAAATGATCTCACATTAATTATCTACAAGTCCAATATACAATTAATTGCTTGGGCTTGTTTAAATAATTTACTATACTAGTCCATTAAAATGTAATTACATACTTGGACTACTAAATAAATTCACATATCATCACAGATTTCATAATCATAATTAATTAAATTATATAATCTAATTAAACTTGTTATATTCCAAGTTAATTGAATATTTACTTGGCTCAATTATCTTATCAACTTATTGATATTAAAATTCTTAGGTTAACCCATTAATTTAATATATCCATTAATTGGACCTTCCTTTAATTAAACCAACCATATAGTCACATAGTCACCCAAACATATTTAATTATATAACCCGATTAGACTTCTTTAATTAGGCTTAATAAAATAAATAGATTGAGATAATAAAAATAAATCTCTTATGTTCATTTACTAATACATAATTTAAATACTAGCAATCTCAAATAATTATAACCCTTAGGTTAATTAATTCTTATACCTAATATATAAAAATTAGGTTACAATAGCTTTTTTTATTTGTTTATTATATAATAAACAAATATATATAATCACATAATATTCATATTCATTTCCTCCTTACATTATCTCCTCCTTAAAAATTTATTTCCATAATAAATTTCTTTATAAATTACTATAAAATCTTTTTCACAATAATTTAAAGGTATCCTAACACCTTAATCATAATACACCATCAAGTGTGCATACAATTCCATTCTAGGGTTTTGAATTTATTCTTCATCTTCTCATTACACTTCAAAATTTCTTTACATTGCTAAAATTTTCAAACCGTATAGATTCTTATTAAAAATTTTAAATCATTCCTCTATTTCCATTATAGGTTTTAAACTTTAACCTTTAATTTAATCATTTAAGATTTCTAAATTTTTGGGTTGTCACAACTCTCACATACACACACATACATATTGATACTGTGGATCCCCGCCTGACATGCGGCACCCGCAGTATGTATGTGTGTGTATGTGAGAGTTATGTAATAAAATTTATGTGATAGTAGCATTATTTTTTAATATAAGCCAAAGTGTTTGTTTTCTAGCCAAAAACTATTGTTTGACAATAATTACAAGGTAAACACAGCCCATTGACCCATTATTACAAGGTAAGTTCTAATTTTGATTTTTAATATCAATAATTGAGTGTTTTATATTAAATTATTATAGTTGAGCTGTGATAATTATGAATTAGCAAGAAGGTGAGTAGTCGTTATTGTGCGGAGAAATAAAGGAGGAAATTTTGGGCTAAACTTGTATATAAATATATATAAACTCTGTTCTTAAATGTAATGCATATGAGGTGTTTGATTTAAGGCCTCTTTTGAGGCTGTCGGGTATAAGTACAAGGATTTGGTTCAAGTTTGTTGTTAAAAAATTCTTTTTACTTGTTTTATGAAGTAATTCAAGTGAATTGGGTAAGTTAAATTGAGTCTAAAACCTGTTTTGAAGCAATTGGTATGTGTAAACTCGGATGGAAAAATTGACTGGCAGCCCAATTTTAAGGCTATGCAAAATGGGTCTGGGAGGTCTGTTTAGCTTATTATAAAATGCATATATATACATAAACATTTATATATGTATAATTTTGGATTCAACTAGTGTGAAATTTGTTTGATTATATTTATGAAAGCAATGATGCATGAATGTGTGTATTAATAAAGTTACTTTATGTGATGTGTTGAGAAGTGTTATTTGCTGATTAATTGTGGGCAAATGTGTTTTTGTTAAAATTAGTTTACTAGCGGTGCAGATTGAAATCAACTTTTGGATATAAAGAAAGAAAGCTCAATTCTTATTGTCATTAGATTTTGTTAGATACCAATAATATTTTTTAAAAAGTTGCTTAATGTGATGATGTTTTGATAAATATCTGAAATTTGCAAATACAGATTGTGGGTGATTGTATGTTGGTTTTTAGTTGAGAAAATTTCAGGTTGTTACCAAATAATCAGTATACATGAACACTGACCTTTTTAGTCAACATGATGTGAGTATGCGAGCAAAGCTCAAAACTGAGTGGAGTTTCAAGGGAGGATCAAGAGCTATTAGTGGACCAAATATTTAAAGATTTGTTCAGCACAGAAAAAGCTCCGGAGTGTATTCTTCATGTAATTCCCTTTTCACATATTCTACATTTGGTTATTCATATTTAATTAACCATGCATATTTTAAGTTTTATCCTTAGTATTAGAAAATAGTGGCGGTGACTTGGCTTTGTTATCCCTGTTTCTATTTTTTGAGCAAGCTGAGTGGCATGTTTTAGTTTTTAACTTGAAACACTAAGTGCAAATATGTCAAATGACCTAAAAAGAACTATTGTACCTTAGTCTCTTCATTATCTTAGAAATATTCTTGCTTTTACCTGATCTTGAAGTGTTATTGTTAGCCTCAAATATGCTAAAATTTGAATATGCAAATTTTAAATATGCAAGCCTTCTGAATATTTCAATATCAGACTAAAATTTGAATATTTTTTTAAGATTTATTTTTTGCATAATTTATTTTCAAATCTTAATTATAATAGACTTGGCCAATTAGTCTACAGTGGGAGACTAAACTTTTTGTTATTTTATTTCAGTGGTAAGGAAAATGAATTAACGTACACACAAGAACAAATTGACGAAGTACGTGATGAGTGAGCAACTTATGTGAGCAGGTACATGTAGAGCCTCGAGTTAACGGTAGATGTACAGTGTTACACTTGAATTTTGGGAAAAGGCTGTTTTGCACATGATTAGGTAGTGCATGCACCACATCTTAATTTTATGGATTGTTTGGTATATTTTGTGGATGTAGTCAAATTCGCAATTCAATGTACGTAGTAGTAATTATATTGAAAAGTGAATTTGAAACTGTAAACGTATGGTATTATTGGGATGTATGGTATTTTAAAACATATAATGCTTATATTTTAGCTTTAAATGAGAATTTAGAGCTTTTTTTTAGCATATATCATGGCATTAGCTATCCTTGTTTGGCATTGACACAACATTGTAGGTAATGTGTAATAATTATATATATGCATGTATTATATCTTATGGAAAATAAATAGACAACGTTTTAAAAAAAATATATTGTGTAATGTGTCAAATACCCAACGTTTTTTTAGAAAAAAATGTTGTGGATTATGTCAAATAGACAACGCCTTTTAAAAAAAAACGTTATACAATGTGTCAAATACACAACGTTTTTTTTAAAAAAAACGTTGTGGATTGTGTCAAATAGACAACGCTTTTTAGAAAAAAAAACGTTATGTAATATGTCAAAAGACAACGTTTTAAAAATATCTACTTGTGTTGACACTGTTAACCACGACGTTTTGGGGGGGGGGGGGGGGGGGGCCTATTATAACGTTTTTTAAACGTTGTCTATTTACTTTTTTCTACTAGTAAGTTAAAGGTAACATAATACATTATTATTAACATACTTCCAAGTATAATTAAATTCTAGGTTTTGAATTTTTATAACCCTTATTTTCTCAATTCTCTTTCAGATATTAAACCGTATAGGTTTTTTCTTAATTTTTTTAAATAAATCTACTATTTCCACTCTAGGTTTTAAAGTGTAACTTTTGATTTAATCATTCAAGATCTTCTAATTTTTAAGGTTGTCACAAAATCCATAGAAAATATTTCACCTCTCATGGATTCCCATGTTCTCTTCTCTCATTATCTCTGTTAATTAATTATATGATTCTATAATATATATATATATATATATATATATATATATATATGATTTTTGAGTTAAGATAAATTATAAAGTTTGCGATTCAGGAAAATGAAAGAAAGCTATAAAAAGTTTTAAATTTATATGCATTTTATCAATTATAATATTGATTAGTGATGTAGGGTTAGAATGAGATTGTATTATAACGCACAAAATCGGAATTGAAAATAAGCTGGATTTTGGGGTGGTCACGTTTGTGTTACACTTCAACAACTAAACCTAACAAAACCTAATACTCTATTTACAGAGTACCCACGACTCTCTTCTTCCTATTCAAAATAGGACTCTACAAATTATTCTCCTAATCAAGAATAGCTATTCACCGACTCCTTTTATCAACAACACAAAAATAATAATAATCTAGTGTATTCTATTGTCGATACAAATATTTGTATATCCATTTCAACAACCTCACTTCTCAGCAGTCACAACGTCACAAGCTTCAATTCAATTCATTTTAGAATCATTAGTGTGCTCTCTTTGGTCTCATCTTAGCAGTGTCTTCAATATGTTCTTATACTTTCAAAAAAAAAATGTTCTTTTAACTTTTTTGAAGTCAATTTGTAAAATTCTAAAACTCAAAATTTATTGGAATCAAATAAATACGTTAAATTGAATTTTAGTATTTTGCAAATTAATTCTAAATAAACAAAATATAAACATTACTATCAAAGAACTAAAGAGATTACTCCCCTTTACTTAATATTTATGTGAGGAGACTCGTGATGAACTATCATTAAAATTAATATATCTTGTTTAGATAGATATTTGTGTAACTTAATTCTTCTTCTTCTTCTTTTTCTCGGATGCCCCTACTTTGGAGGGATATCTTAACAAGTACGTACGAATTACATAATTATCATCAAGATTTAATTCATTAAATTTGACATTTTATTGGTGAGAAAACAAACCTCCAATAAGGGAGGAAACATATCTAGCATAAATGTGACAACCCGAAAATTTCTAAAATCTTAAATGATTAAATTAAAGGTTAAAGCTTAAAACCTAGA
Source organism: Panax stipuleanatus (assembly GCA_020205555.1). Lineage (NCBI taxonomy): Eukaryota > Viridiplantae > Streptophyta > Magnoliopsida > Apiales > Araliaceae > Panax > Panax stipuleanatus. The sequence goes on from CM035117.1 coordinate 163,156,279, forward strand.
GTGGAAATAAAGAATTTATTTAAGATTTTTAAGAAAAATCTATACGGTTTAATAATTGAAAGAAATTATGTAATAATAAATATGGCAAATCATATGAAGAAGGCTTATTGAATGTAGCAAACCGTATTAAGAGGTTTAATAGACATTAAATTAAATGTCTAGTTTAATATATGAGTGTATATATATATTATTTTATGATTTACGAAGGATATGTAAGTTTACGTAATATGATAAATATATTATATTTGCTATATGTAAATAAATTGATATAAATAATTTATAATGTTAGAGAATAAATTTATTAATTATTTTCTATATGTGATGTGCACATGTTTGGCGTAATTTGTAATTGGGAGATAATATATATATATATATATATATATATATATATATATATATATATATATATATATATATATATATTATGCGAGAAAATAAAATTGTTAGGAACAATTTGCGTAATAAAGCAAAAACAGGTGGGTTAAGCATATAATATTTATATATACTTTACCCAAGAGTATTAGAATAAATTTTTGTATGAAATTAATTTAATAAAAAAAGATATTATATTTATCGTAATATCTTAAGTAAGTAAATAAATTCTTAATTGAATTTATGTTAATGAGGTAAGGATATTATATTATAATATCTTGGGTATGTAAATAATTGTATTTACATAATGAATTATGTGTAGCATATTTATTTTACAATTATAAAATAAATATGTAATTTAAGTATGTTATGCTATGTTTTATATATCAAAGACGGGTTATGTAAATTATATGATTCCAAGATGGTAAAATAAATTAAGGAGATTTATGTAGTAACTTATTTGATTAAATTAAGCTACTAAGGCTGGGTAATTAAATTACTTAACAAAAGCATTAAAAGAATAGTTGAATTAATTATTTTATTAAGGCAAGTATAGCAAATAAAATAAATCACAAATTTGGGCAATTAATTGGAGGAAGCACCCGACCCTTCAAGGGTGAATTAACCATATAGGTAAAATACTTTTAAAATGTCTTATGTGCTTATGTGTCACCATATCATTTAAGGCTTGGTTTTTTTTCCTCTTTGCCAAGATATGCAAGGGATTCCAGAGAGAGAGAGAGAGAGAGATGGGAGTAAAGGGAGGGGGGATGTACCGGGTATTAGAGGGAGTTGGTGCATGTATTATATTTTTTTGTCAAAGTTGAGATTCACACTCAAGCCAAGTGTCTCTCTTATAGCCTAGCCACATTTCTCCAAGATTTTGCAAGATTATGAGAGAGAAGGTGAAAGATACGTTGGGAGATTTTAATTAGATATTCAAGTAAAATGCATACACATATCATATATATGCATTTTTACTACAAGTTTACTTCATTTTCTCTTTCATCATTTCTAAATAACTTAGGAGCTAAAGGAGAGAGAAAATAGAGAGAGAGAGAGAGAGAGTCCAAGGTTGCCAACTTTATGAAGTAGAAGGGATGAGATTTTCATGTCTCCAAGAATCATCAAGTTATTTTGTGGAGGAAGAAGAAGACAGGCTTCAAAGGTATAAACCCTAAACACTTAAATTATGTATGTTATTTTGATGATTTGATTAAATATGAAGTGATGTTTCTAAACTCTAAAACTATTGATCTACATATTTTAAAGTGTGTTATGTATAAATCTAACCATTTTAGGTGTTAAAAGTTTGATCTAAACAAAAAAAATTTAAACAAATTTTAAAGCTAAGAAAAGCTAGTGACTGCTGCCCCTAAAAGAAATTTTCGGGATTATCTAGAGTAATCTAAAAATTCTGGGCTTTTGGTGTGTTGTATTACGCTGAATAATCTTTCCATAGACACCAGAACGGACTAAATCCGACATCAGAGGAAAGAGTTATGCCATTTTAAAGTAGCCGAGTCAAAACTGAGAAACCAACTCGGATCAGTCCCCTTCCACAAAATTTCTGTAATTTTGTGCTTGGAATTTGAAGATGGTCCAAGAACAAAAATTATAGTCCCGGAAGTTACCTTCGCGTGGGCTCAAGAATCGCTCAAAAACGTTTTTAAAACGAAAAAGTTATGATTGTTTTAGTACAAGAGGGTCAAGCTAGAAAACTAAAACTGAATAGCCCGCTCTCAGATTTCACTGTTTACGTTTCATAAGTCGGATTCATGATCTGTTAACTCTGGGTGTTAGAGCTGTAAGATACGAAGATTTTTCAAGTGGAACGACTAAAAACCGATTTAAGATGAGCAAGCTATGAATTTATTAGCAAAACATCTCGAACTAGCTAAACAAACATGGACAGTCTGACTAGTGGATAGTCGATAGTGGCCTATTTTACCGGACCTATACTTGTCCAAAGTGGCTGTTTCTTAAGCCAACAATGTAGCTTGGGAAGTCAGCTTTCCAACGATACCAAGTGGGCCCACATCGAACTTGTAGATTTTCGTCTACGAGCGTTTCCGTGAAGGACCTCAACTTTGGAACGTATAATGAAAAGTTAAGAAAATTAACTAAAGTTTTCAATAATTAACTATTATTGAACATAATAATAATTAAAAAAAATGCTTAATTAAGGTTAAGTATTAAAATGTGATTATTTAATTACATTAGCATTATAAAATAATTATTTATTATTTAATTAAAATTAAATAATATATGAGTATAAATGACCACTAATTGACTATTCTTTAAAGAAAAATTAAAGGTTTATTGTGACAACCCGAAAATTTGTAATATTAATAAAATCTTAAATGATTAAAATTAAAGGTTAAAGTTTAAAACCTAGAGTGAAAATAGAGGATTAATTAAAAATTTTAAAGAACCTATACGGTTTGATTTAAATTTTTTAAGTAGTGTAAAGAAATTAAATGAGAATACTATAAATTTGAAATTTGGAAAGAGATTATGTATAAGGATAAATGTTTTATATAGTGAATTATAAAGAAAGCTACATAACCTAATTATATATTAGGTATGGTAATTAAATAACTTAAGAGTTATGGTATAGGAGAATTCTTAGTATTTAAAATATATAATAATCTAAGAGATTTATTTTATAATCTCGAGTTATTATTTATTTTAAACCTAATTGGGTTATATATAATTAAATTTATGTAAGTAATTATTTAAAATCCAAAATGAGTGGATTAGAAACCCTAATTAAATATTTAGGATAAGATAAAATTCATGAGTTGGACTATGCTATTTTTATATGGACCATGCTATTAATTTTTCATGGCCCAGGCAATTAAAATAGAGAGCCCAATCAATAAATCAAATGGCCCAATTTTTAGCCATTTGTTAAGGGACATTTTGGTCATTTAATTAAGCAAAATTAAGCATTAAAAATAAACAAAAAATGAAGAAAATGGGGGAGTATAGCCGGCCAATCAAGGGCAATATGGGGAGAAAGAAAGTAATTTCTTAGCTTGTTCAAAAACTTGGTAATAATCTACCTACTCCAAGTTATGTGTCACTTTGTGAGCTAGCCAACAATTTTAGCATGTGTGCAAGCAATCTAAGGGTGAGATATTGGAAGATTAGGATAGATATACATGGTATATCTACACTTAATCATCAAATAACATAACCTTTACACATTTGGTAAAACACCCACCTTTAGTTCATTTTATCTTTTATTTTCAAGAGAGCTAGCAAAGCAAATATATAGTGAGATAGAGAGACCCTTATATTCGGCAGCTTCAAGTGTGGGAGGGGAGGGTCTTGAATCTCATATACTCTAAATTCCTAAGCCACTTTGAAGGATCAAGAAGGATTGCAAAAAGAAAAGGTAAAGAAAAATATTTTTTTTTTCTAGATTTAGTTAAAGTTTTATATAGCTTTGCACTTTTATTTTTGATCCATGAAATTGTATGAACTTGTTGGGTTAACCTTATGAAAAGGTTAGATCATGAAGTTATTGTGGGTATCATGTATATATATGTGGATCTATGTTGAGAAAGCTTGATCAAAGAAAGAAAAGTAAAACAGTTTTTAAAGCTTAGAAAAGCTAGTGACTGCTGCCCTAAACAGAAATTTCGAGATTAGCTAAGTTACCCTAAAAATTCTGGGTTTTTGATATGTTATAGTACACTGCATAAGCTTTCCATAGACTCCGGAACGGACTAATTCCGACTTCGGAGCAAAGAGTTATGTCCATTCAAAGTAGTCGCATCAAAACTGTCTAACCAACTCGGGTCAGTCCCTTTAGACGGAATTTCTGGAATTTTGTGCTTGAAATTTGAAGATGGTCCAAGAACAAAAGTTGTAGTCTCGGAAGTTAGCTTCGCGTGGGCTCAAGAATCGCTCAAAAACGTTTTAAAACGAAAAAGTTATGATTGTTTTAGTACAAGAGGGTCAAGCTGGAAAAACCAAAATTGATCAGCCACTTCGGTCCAAATTTCCGAACTCAAAACAACTCCAAATTGAGTGTTTGATAAATGAAAACTGTAGCTTAAGAAGTTACGAATCCAACGCCTCCGACGGAACTTAATTCTGAGTTGTACATTTCGTTTTACAAGTGTTTCCGTAAAGGACGCCAAATCTGAAAAATTGTAGGCGAGAATGGCATAATCGTAAATAAGTGAAATGATTAATTATTAAAAATAATTATTTAAAGCCATTAAATGGTTAGCAAATTAATTACATATAAATTAAATGTAATTAACTATTTAATTATTATTTAGGTGATATTAAATGATAATTAAGTAAAGTTAGTGTTAATAAAGTAACTAGTTATTATTTAATTAAGATTAAATGAGAATTAGAGTTAATCAAGTGATTAATTATTATTTAATTAATATTAAATAATAATTAAAGAATGTTTAAGTAAGATTAAGTGATTACTTACTAACATTAACATAAAAGTGTATAATTATTTTTTTTATTTAAATATTAAATAATAAATAAGGACAAGTAATAATTAATTATTCTTAATTTAATAAGAAAGAATGATTAAAGATTTATGAAATGAATTAATTATTTATTATTAAATAATAAATAAGGACAAATGTTAATTAATTATTCTTTAAATAATAATAAGGAATAATTAACGATTAATGAAGTAAATAAATAATTATTTACTATTCAAGGATAATTAATTAATTAATTATTATTTAATATTAAATAATAATTAAAGACAAATAATAATTTGATTATTCATTATCTAATTAACATTAAATAGTGAATAGATCTACTTGGCTATTATTTATTAAATAATAACTAAAGGTAATTAATTACTATTTAATTAATATTAAATAGTAATCAAATGAAGGTATAAATTAATATTATGATAATAAATTTATTTAATAATTATATTAAATAAATTATGTAAAAATAGTTTTAATGTTTTAAAAATCATTTAAAAATGATTTAAAGGTTATAAAAAATATTTTAAGTTATAAAGCATAACTTTTAATATTTTTTCATGAATTACATTAATATTTTAATATTAATTGCAGTTATTTAATAATGATTTTAAATGTTTTAAATTCATTTCAAGACGATATTAAGGTATTAAAAATACTTTGAAATATTATAAATAACTTATAATATTATGTCATGTATTTCATTAATATTTGAAATTAAATAGATATTAATGATAATAGAATTATTTGGTATTTAAATCATTTAAATATGATATTATTGATTGAAAAATCATTATAAATGGTATTAATTATTTGAAAATTATTATGAGCTTGTGAAAAATATTTTGACTGATTAATAAATTATCTAAGTTAATATTATAGTGTTTAAGTAGAGTCTTATTAATATTAGGCTCGATAATTATCCGATTAGGCAATCGGGAGGTCGAAATAGTACCGAACTCAACTCAGACTGAAATAGTTTGAATTAATACTAGGTCTTATGTGTTCTGTTGACCTATAGGATTATGTGATAATGTGTTTAGGTTATTTTATAACTGTAATTAACAATAGTTATTGCGATGATATTATTCTAATTGGGAGATCGATATTATCAATATTAGGTCTTCAGATGAAGCTAACTAGATTGCGTAGCAGTAGTCGGCGATAAAGGCAAGTTTTCTTTAACTCAACCTTGAGTTATGATTCTTCAATTATGCTAGTGGTTAATCCTTGTTGATTACATCACGTCTATGAATTATTGATTCGCATGTTGTGCATATTGCATGTGTTCATCAGGTATGAAAGGCTGATCACCTTCATTACCATTTGGTCCAGTTGATTTATTTATGTTCATTATTGACCATTCATTTATTGTCTCGGTCGTTCAGTTACTAAAATTGATTCATGTTATTTCATAATTGTTATTTTGTTGAAAGTCAGCCAGCTTATTGTTCATTCTTTCAATCATGATATATCTTTTCTTGAAATTAAACTTGCTGGGCAAACTTGTTGCTCACCCTTGCTATATCATGATAAACATTGCAGATTTAAACGAATACTTCAGATACAGGCGAAGGCGTATGGCATTGTATGTTGTATAGGATATTGAATACAGGTATTAAGTTAAGGTTACAGACCTTGGGATTATGTTGTAAAGTTATTGTATAAACAATTTATGTTTATATCTTCCGCAATAGTTATAGAAATGTCGTATCGTAACGTACCAGGTCCGAGGTTCTGGGGACCCGGATTTGGGGGCGTCACATTTATAATAAGTGATTAATTTATTATTATTTAACTAATTTTAAATAATAATTAAAGGCATATAATGATGTAATTAATTGGTATTTAATTAAATATTAAATACTAAAGTATATTTAATTAGTTATTAATTATGTTAAATAATAACTAAAGGTAATTAATTAATTACTATTTAATTAATATTAAATAGTAATCAAATGAAATAGTAATCAAATGAAGGTATAGATTAATATAATGATAATAAATTTATTTAATAATTGTATTAAATAAATTATGTAAAAATAGTTTTAATGTTTTAAAAATTATTTAAAAATGATTTAAAGGTTATTAAAAAAATATTTTAAGTTATAAAACATAACTTTTAATATTTTGTCATGTATTACATTAATATTTAATATTAATGGCAGTTATTTAATAATAATTTTAAATATTTTAAATTCATTTAAAGGCCATATTAAAGTATTAAAAATACTTTGAAATATTATAAATAATTTATAATATTATGTTATGTATTTCATTAATATTTGAAATTAAATAGATATTAATGATAATGGAATTATTTGGTATTTAAATCATTTAAAAATGATATTAATGATTGAAAATTCATTATAACTAATAATAATTATTTAAAAATTATTATGAGCTATTGAAAAATATTTTGATTAAGTAATAAAATATTTAAGATAATACTAAAGCGTTTAAGTAAAGTCTTATTGATAATAGGCTCGATAAATATCCGATTAGGCAATCGAGATGTCGAAATAGTACCGAACTCAACTCAGACTGAAATAGTTTGATTTAATGCCAAGTCTTATGTGTTTTATTGATTATTAGGAATATATGATAATGTGTTTAGGTTATTTTATAACTGTAATTAACAAAAGTTAATGTTTGAGAGATCGATATTATCAATAATAGGTCTTTCAACTGAAGCTAAATTAGATTGCGTAGCAGTAATCAACAGTACAGGCAAGTTCCTATAACTCTTTTATTAAGTAAGTCTCTTAACTCGAACTCGAGTTGTTATTGAAAAACATGTTTGTGGTTAATCTTTGTTGATTACACCACATCTTTGATTATTGATTCGCACGTTGTGCATGTTGCATATGTTCATCAGGTATGAAAGGCTGATCACATTCCTTACCATTTGGTTCAGTTAAATTTGTCCATTTCATTATTGGCCATTCATCATTATTGTCTTGGTCATTCAGTTATGTACATTGATTCATGTTCTTTCACCAATAACACATTGTTGAAAGTTTGTTAGCTTATTATTCTTTTCCATCATGATATATCTTCCTTTGTATTTAAAACTTGCTGGGCAAACTTGTTGCTCACCCTTGCTATATCATGATAAACATTTCAGATTAAGACGAAACTTCGGACACAGGCAAATGCAAAGGCAAGTTCCAGAATTGGATTATTGTACGGTTAAATTGTAATAGTATTGAATGCAAATGACATTGTATGTCGTGTAGGATATTGAATGCAGGTATTAAGTTAAGGTTACAGACCTTGGAATTATGTGTAAAGGTTATTGTATAAACAATTTATGTTTATATCTTCCGCAATAGTTATAGAAATGTTGTTTCGTAACGTACCAGGTTCGAGGTTCTGGGGACCCGGATTTGGGGGCGCTAAAATAAACTCACAGAGAAAATAAATAAAGAAAGTTTATAAAGAAAACAATTAATAACATAGATATCCTTTATCATAATGCAAAAGAACTAACAAGATCAGTCCCCTACGCTTATTTAGATATTACAAAGATTACTACAGGAGAACTAATGAGTTTAGTCCCCTGCAATTATTTTGTTATAAAAGAGTTTAGGGTTTTGTGATTTTGGGGACAAATTTGAGGTCGCAGCATGCAGTGATACCAAGTTGGCAGCAATTTGGAGGCGCTCCTCGAGCACTCCCATGGAAACCATAAAAGCCATTATTATTAGCACCATCATCAACTTCACTGCAAAATTCATTTTGCTTTCCATCTGCTCAAACACAAGAATATATAATGATAAAATATTCACTTTAAGATGAATCCCATATGTTTCTTTCATATGTATATATAGATGTTTTGAGAGAATGTAAGGGAATTATTAATTGTCCTAGAAATAAATGAGATTAAATGTAATCTTTGTTATAAAATCATATAAATATCATGCAATAATACCGACATCTGCAATATGGATATAAAGTTGAAGAGAAAATATTAATGGAATTGATATTTTCACAAGTCTCCCATCACATGAATAGTAAACGGGTCCCACATTCATGTGAGTCAGGCGTTGTGGAAATTTCAATTTTTCTTGTGGAAATATCAATTTTCAATATTAATTGTCCTTATTAAACTATATATCTTATATTGAGTGATCCGGATAGATTAGAAATAGATAATATTAAGTGATTGAATAAGATAAGGATCAAGCAAAACTTATCAATATCTTATCTATTAGCCTATAATTAGACATTCCCTACATTGTAATATATATCTTGAGAAAATCCATAGAAAATATTTCACCTCTCATGGATTCCCATGTTCTCTTCTCTCGTTATCTCTGTTAATTAATTATATGAGTCTATAGTATATCTAGTTATTTTTACTAACATAAATAATTTTATACAGGGCCATAATCTTTGCTTTAATGTGTACTTTATATTGAGAATTAAGTCGACATAACTTAAATAACAAAATAAATAGAGATAAATCAACACAATATTGAACATGGTTGAGTTATTAATGACCTATGACACAAACTACTCCAAATATTATAATCTCTAAGGTACAAATTTTTGTACAAAACAAAGAGTTCTTCTACATTAACCGAAAATTTAGACCCGAAATTGGATCGTGGGTCCCAGAACAATTAACAAAACAGCAACAGAGCATCTAATCAACTTTCACGTTGGCTTTTCTTTTTTGCGTCATGCGTGTCTTATGCGTGTCTTCTTCATACACTATTTCTAATCAAACTTTTTTTAATGAATTTAATATTAAATATTTGAAAAATAAACTTAAGTACTTGAATTGAGAAATATATATTTATAGAGAATATTTAAATTGAAACATTTAAATTATTATTTTACTAGAAATTATTTTGATTGGGTCAGGTAGGATTCTTTAAAAAAATAATAAAGTACTTTAATTATTTTGAAAATATTTAGTAATTTAAAATAGTAGGCTCTAACTTGAGAACTTATTTTATTTCAGATTTTATATATTATTACATAAACTCAATTATTCATCCTCGCGAAAAAAGTTCTTTGGTCATACCCTTCGCTACACGTTAATGATGGTATTCTCAATCGCTATCACAATATCCCTCAAGCTTGAAATTATTTGAAATTGAATAAAATAAGTTAAAATCAAGAGTACCTTTGATGTAACGAAGAATTCGTTTAGCAACCTTCAATGAGTCATGGTGGGGGATTCCATGAACGACTAACCAGGCTAACTCCATATACAATATCCGACCTTATAGATGTAAAGTATCGCAAACTTCCAACAAGACTCTAGAAAATCGTTTGATCCACTGTATCTCCTCCTTCATGATTTGACAATTTAATTCCACATTCTATGGGTGTGCTCACCGGCTTACAATCAAGCATTTTAAATTTCGTAAGAAGGTCTTTAGCATATACTTCTTGAGAAATAAAAATTCCTTCTTTGCTTTGCTTCACTTCATGACCAAGGTAGTAAGCCATGAGACCCATATCCGTCATCTCGAATTCACATTCCATAGCCCTCTTAAATTCTTCAAACATGCTTGGATTACTTCCGGTAAAAACCAAATCATCAAAATACAAGCATACAAATAAAATATCGCCATTCTTTCGGACCTTCGAATAAACGGTGTGACGCCCCCAAAATAGGTCCACGCAATCCATTTTGAGTCGCTAAAATACATGGTACAGAATTCAAATACAAATCTTCATATTCCAACTTTTAAACTGTCGTGCAAAATACGACCACACATAAAATGTGACTTTCAATACAAATATTGTGTCGTATGTGACATGAAAATATCCACGCTCAAATTAAGTCCTCATTACAATTATTCTCACACTATTTCACAACATAATGAAGACTGCTATAGAACCTATCTCGGATCATCACTCCATTCCCCGACTAGTCCCAGCTATATTTTAATTTCTTGAAGAGAACAATGGAAGAAAAGGGTGAGCTCAACTAGCCCAGTAAAGAATATTATGACTAAAATAATGGAGAATAAATTATCTTTAGCCTTCAACAATAATAAATCAGATAAAATATTATGGACAAACAAGTTTTAGATCAACAACTGCAGCGAAATAGAAATCCATTAGAAGAGTCAAGTAGAAAATGATATCTACTATCATCTACGAGTTAGAGGTCCATCAGAAATATTTTATCCCTGTAACACCAATCAATAATTATGCAAATCAACATTTCATCTTTGCACTACGGGCTAAAGATATTCATTGTATCACCAATGGTCATGATCATTGCCAAACATCTGTCCATTTTGGCACTACGGGCCAAAGATATTCATCAATCAACAGTTTCATCTTCCGCACTACGTGCGAAAGATATTCATCAATCACAGTTCATTTTGCACTACGGGCCAAAGATAACTTAACCACAATTTAAGTACTGAGGATTATGACAATGATATAAAGAATGAATCAAGTGAGATCAAGCATAAATATTAGATATTTATAATTCAATTTATCCAGAGTTTAAGAATGTCCCAAATTGTCAACATGAAGATCAAAAACTGGATCCAATTTCAGAATAAGATTCATAAAAGATAACGTGGACAAGAAAAAGAAAATTAAATTCAGTTGTAAATAGTACTCTGAATAGTACCAGGATGAATAGTATCCGATATAAAAGATTAAAATTTATAAGAAAGTTCAGACCATATTCTAGTGAAATGATATTAGATGAAGCGAAAACTAAGCAATTTCTAATCATTTCAGGATTATAGAAGCAATACTTATCAAGTAAGTTTAGATTTGGAATATGAATGAAATAATATACGAAACTGCAAATGGATTTTCCCCCGGCATGCGGTAATCTGAGTAGACAGTCATTTCCATACTTAATAAAAGAATGAATATGAAATGTTATTCACCATGCATGCGGTAGTCTACGTAGACAGCAAGTTATTCCCTAAAGTAATAAAGAATGAATACAAATGGTTATTTATCAAGCATGCGATAATCCGCGTAGACAAGTTATTCCGAAAGCTTAATAAGGAATATAATGACAACCATTACGAGTATTGAAAGAAAATAATATCATTTACCTTAGTAGGAGATTGGATACTGCAATAGTGTAGTAGCAGAATTGTGACAACACGAAAATTTATAAGATTCTAAACGATTAAATTAAAGGTTAAAGAATAAAACCTAGATTGAAATAGAAGATTAATTAAAATTTTTAAGGAACCCATGTGGTTTGATTTGAATTTTTAGCAATGTAAAGAAATTAAATGAGTTTGCTAGTATTTAAATTATGTACTAGTAAATGAACTTAGAGATTTATTTTTATCATAATTAATTAGTTATATTAACCTAATTAAAGAAAACCTAATTGGGTTGCATATAATTAAATTTATGTATGTAAGTATTTAAATTCCAAAAGGAGTGGAATAGAAACCCTAATAAATAATTAGGGTAAGATAAAATTAGTGTGTTGGACTATGTTATTTTTATGGCCCAAACAATTTAATTAAAAAGCCTAACCATTTAATTGGGAGCCCAAATTTGGCCCAAGCAAAATGAGATTTTCTAGATAACTATACCAAGTAATAAAGGAAATGAAATAAATCAAAAATGGGGAAAAAAAAAAGGGCATGAAAATCCGGCCAACACAAGGGTGTAATGGGAAGGAAAATTGTTAGCTAAGCAAGTTGTCCAAAGTATGAGATATAATCTACCAAATCTTCAACAACTCTTTCATGTGTCAAGTAGCAAACTAATACAACACTTATGGTTACTAGAGCAAGCAACATGTGGGTAAATTACATTCAATGAATACTTACTAGTTTAGTAAACCAAGCTAGTATACTTCATTTTCTTCTCATTTCCTTTACAAGTTGCTTAGTAAAAACAAGCAAAAAGAGAGAGCGAGAGAGCCCACTAGATTTTCGGCAGCCATAGTGGTGAAAGAGAGGACTTTGAATCTTCATATACCCTAATACCTAAGCCACTTTGGAAAGATCAAGAAAGATTACAAGGAAAACAAGGTAAGAAAGTTAAAAATTTCAAGTATTAGTTAAGACTTTAATGTAGATAGTTATTCTTGTTTTGATTCATAAATTTTTTATGTTCTTGTTGTTAACCTTATGAAAAGGTTAAATCATAAAGTTATTGTGGGTATCATGTATATATATGTGGATCTATGTTGGAAGATTTGAGAAAAGTTGAAGTTATTAAGTTTTCCCAAAATTTTTTAGATAAAGTGAGATCTATGTATTTTATTTTGAAGATCTATGTTTGGTATTGTGATTTGTTGTGGGGGTATGCTAGATCTATGAGATATGTGAATAATCCCTTTTGAATGACCCAAAAATGTCGTGGGAAGACTAAGTTATGAAATTTTTAGTAAAACACATCCTTGATGGAAAAACTTAGAAAAATTAGTATACTACTACTACTGCCACAAAAAGGAAATTTCGGGATTAGCCTAGATTGTTCGAAAATTCTGGGCTTTTGGTATGTTGTATAAAACTGAATAAGCTTTCCATAGACTCCAGAACGGACTAAATCCGACATCGGAGGAAAGAGTTATGCCATTTTAAATTAACCGAGTCAAAACTGAGAAACCATTTCGGTTCAGTCCCTTCACGAAATTTTTGGAATTTTGTGCTTGGAATTTGAAGATGGTCCGAGAACAAAAGTTGTAGTCCCGGAAGTTAGCTTCGCGTTGGCTCAAGAATCGCTCAAAAATGTTTTAAAACGAAAAAGTTATAAATGTTTTAGCACAAGAGGGTCAAGCTGGAAAACTAAAACTGACCAGCCACTTCTAGGCTGTTTTCCGTGACCAAATAGAACCAAATTTGGTGTTTGATAAACGAAAAACTATATTTCAAGAAAATACGAATCCAAAGCCTCCGACGGAACTTAATTCCGAGTTGTAGATTTTGTGTTACAAGCGTTTCCGTAAAGGACGCCAAATCTGGAAAATTGTGGGCGAGAATGGCATAATCGTAAATAAGTGGAAGTGATTAATTATTAAAAATAATTATTTAAAGCCATTACATGGTTAGCAAATTAATTACATACAAAATGAAATATAATTAACTATTTAATTATTATTTAAGTGATAATTAAGTAGAGTTAGTGTTAATAAACTAACTATTTATTATTTAATTTAGATTAAATAATAAATTGAGTTAAACAATTGATTAATATTTAATTAATATTCAATAATATTTAAAGAATGTTTAAGTAAGATTAGATAATAAAATGTAATTACTTACTTACATTGATATAAGAATTTATAAACTAATTGTTTATTATTTAATTAATATTAAATAATAAATAAGAGCAATAATAATTAATTATTCTTAAATTAATAAGAAGAATAATTAAAGAATTATGAAGTGAATTGATTATCTATTATTTAAGGTTAAGCAATTAATTAATCGTTATTTAATTAATATTAAATAATAATTAATGACACATAGTAAATAATTAATTAATTATTATTTAATTAATATTAAATAATAATTAAAGACAAACAATATTTGATTATTCATTATCTAATTACCATTAAATAATGAATAGATCTAACTGGCTATTATTTATTAGTTAAATAATAACTAAAGGTAATTAATTATTACTATTTAATTAATATTAAATAGTAATCAAATGAAGGTATAGATTAATATTATGATAATAAATTTATTTAATAATTGTATTAAATAAATTATGTAAAAATAGTTTTAATGTTTTAAAAATTATTTAAAAATGATTTAAAGGTTATAAAAAAATATTTTAAGTTATAAAACATAACTTTTAATATTTTGTCATGAAATACATTAATATTTTAATATTAATGACAGTTATTAATAATGGTTTTAAATATTTTAAAATTATTTAAAAGTGATATTAAGGTATTAAAAATACTTTGAGATATTATAAATAACTTATAATATTATGACTGTATTCATTAATATTTGAAAATTAAATAATATTAATGATAATGGAATATTATGGTATTTAAATCATATAAAATGATATTTATGATCGAAAAATTATTATAAATGATAATAATTATTGAAAATTATTATGAGCTTGTGAAAAAATATTTTGACTGATTAATAAATTATCTAGTTAATATTATAGTGTTTAAGTAGAGTCTTTTAATATTAGGTTCGCGAATTTGTAAGATTAATAAAATCTTAAATGATTAAATTAAGGTTAAAGAATAAAACCTAGAGTGGAAATAGAGGAATGATTTAAAGTTTTTAAAGAACCTAAACGGTTTAATTTAAAAATTTTAAAGTAATGTAAAGAATTAAATGAGAATGCTATAATTATTAATAGTGGACTTAAAGTTATTAGATATATTTATTAACCATCACATTTTGAAGCCCATATTAAATTAAGTTGGTTTCTAGTAGCCCCAAATTAGTAAATGAACTAAAAACCCAATGTTGGTAGAACTAATTTAATTCAAGTGGCCCAAGTTAAATTAATGGAAGCCCAAAAGAATTAATGAAGTGGTCCAAACCTAGTCCCTGAAGAGGGGCATTGTGGTCATTTGTTAAAGCTAAATTGGTAAGAAAATAAATCAAAATTGGGAGAAAACAAGGGTGTATACCCGGCCACTTTAGGGGCAAAAAGGAAAGAAAAATGAGATTTATTAAGCTTGCCAAAAAATGTGGAGAAAGCTACTAACTCTCAAACTACTCCTTCCATGTGTCAAGTGTAGAACTTAGCCAACACTTTGTTTTTTGTGCAAGCAAACATGTGGGTTAATGCATACAATGAATACTTACTACACTTAGTAAAAAAAAATCAATTTACTTCATTTTATATCATTTTACTTCCAAGCTTCCAGATTGCTAGCTAAAACAAACCAAACAAGAAAGAGAGAGAGATAGAAAGAAATGGGACTCACGACAAGGAGGAGGAGAAGAGGAGAAAGAAAACAAACTTCATCTACTCTAAGATTATATCCTATCTTGGAAGGAAAAGGAGAATAGCCATCTAAGAAAGGTAAAGAAAAATAAATTTTTCTAGATTTAGTTAAAGCTTTAAATAGCTTTGTACTTTATTTTGGATCCATGAAATTGTGTGATTTTGTTGGGTAAAACCTTATGATAAGGTTAGATCTTGAGTTATGTTATGTAACTTGATTATATATGTGTTATTGTGTTGAAAAGATTTGGGAAAATGGAAGTTAGAAAGTTTTATGGAAGTTTTAATTAATAAAGTGAGATCTATGTGTTCTATTTTGAAGATCTATGTTTGGTATTTGTGATTTGTTGTGGGGGTATGCTAGATCTATAAGATATGTGTATAATCCCATTTGAATGACCCAAAAATATTGTGGGATGAATAAGTTATGGAATTTTTAGTAAAACACATCCTTGATGAAAAAACTTAGAAAAATTAGTATACTGCTGCCACAAAAAGAAAAATTTGGAATTAGCTAAATTGTTCAGAAAATTCTAGGCTTTTGGTATGTTGTATCAGACTGAATAAGCTTTCAATAGACTCCAGAACGGACTAAATCCGACATCGGAGGAAAGAGTTATGCCATTTTAAAGTAGCCGAGTCAAAACTGGGAAACCATTTCGGTTCAGTCCCCTTCCACGAAATTTTTGGAATTTTGTACTAGGAATTTGAAAATGGTCCAAAAACAAAAGTTGTATTCCCGGAAGTTAGCTTCGCGTGGGCTCAAGAATCGCTCAAAAATGTTTTAAAACGAAAAGTTACGATTATTTTAGTACAAGAGGGTCAAGCCGAAAAAACCAAAACTGATAAGCTATTTCGGTCCACATTTCCGAACTCAAAACAACTCCAAATTGAGTGTTTGATAATAAAACTGTAGCTTAAGAAGTAACGAATCCAATGCCATCGACGGAACTTAATTCCGAGTTGTACATTTTGTTTTACAAGCGTTTCTGTAAAGGACGCCAAATCTGAAAAATTGTGGGCGAGAATGGCATAATCGTAAATAAGTAGAAGTGATTAATTATTAAAACTAATTATTTAAAGCCATTAAATGGTTAGCAAATTAATTACATACAAAATTAAATATAATTAACTATTTAATTATTATTTAAGTGATATTAAATGATAATTAAGTAAAGTTAGTGTTAAAAGTAATTAGTTATTATTTAAATAAAGATTAAATGATAATTAGAGTTAAACAAATAATTGTATTATTTAATTAATATTAAATAATGATTAAAGAAAATTTAAGTAAAATTAAGTGATTACTTACTTACATTAACATAAAAGTGTAAATTATTTATTATTTAAATATTAAATATAAATAAGGACAAGTAATAAATAATTATTCTTAAGTTAATAAGAAAGAATGATTAAAGATTTATGATATGAATTAATTATTTATTATTAAATAATAAATAATGGCAAATATTAATTAATTATTCTTTAAATAATATAATATTAATGGCAATTATTTAAGAATGATTTTAAATATTTTAAAAATAATTTAAGGGTGATATAAGGTATTAAAAATATTCTAAGTTATATAAATAACTTTTAATATTGTGACATGTATTTCATTAATATTTGAACTTAATTAAATATTATAATAATGAAATTATTTGGTATTTAAATCATTTAAAAATGATATTAATGATTGAAAAATCATTATAAATGATAATAATTATTTGAAAATTATTATGAGCTACTGAAAATATTTTGATTATATAATAAATTATCTAAGATAATATTAAAGCGTTTAAGTAGAGTCTTATTGATATTAAGCTCGATAATTATCCGATTAGGCAATCGGGATGTCGAATTAGTACCGAACTCAACTCAGACTGAAATAGTTTGACTTGATACTAGGTCTTATGTGTTTTATTGACTGTTAGGATTATGTGGTAATGTGTTTAGGTTATTTTATAACTGTAATTAACAGTATTAACTGTGATGATATTATTCTAATTGGGAGATCGATATTATCAATATTAGGTCTTCAGATGAAGCTAACTAGATTGCTTAGCAGTAGTCGGCGATAAAGGCAAGTTTTCTTGAACTATTCTTTCATATAGTGGTTAATCATTGTTGATTATATCACGTCTATGATTTATTGATTCGCACGTTGTGCATGTTGCATATGTTCATCAGGTATGAAAGGCTGATCACCTTCATTACCATATTGTTCAGTTGAATTTATTCATGTTCCTTATTGACCATTCATTTTTATTGTCTCGGTCGTTCAGTTATGTAAATTTGATTCATGCTATTTCACAATGGTTATATTGTTGAAAGTCAGCCAGCTTATTGTTCATTCTTTTCAATCACGATATATCTTTTCTTGAAATTAAACTTGCTGGGCAAAATTATTGCTCACCTTGCTATATCATGATAAACATTGCAGATTAGGATGAATACGTTGGATACAGGAAAAGTCAAAGACAGTTCCAGCATTGGTTATCGTACAAATAAAACTTGTAATAGTATTATATGCAAATGACATTGTATGTCGGATAAGATATTGAATTCAGGTATTAAGTTAAGGTTTCAGACCTTGGGAATTAGGTGTAAAGGTTATTGTATAAATAATTTATGTTATATCTTCCGCAATAGTTATAGAATGATGTATCGTAACGTACCAGGTCCGAGGTTCTGGGGACCCGGATTTGGGGGCGTCACATCCGTAGTATCAAGAATTTCTTGCACACTTCTCATCTTTTGAGGTTTCTCACTTGAACTTGATTGAGATGAAGGTGGACTAGATTGCCCATTGGATGATGGTGGAGATGGAGGTGGAGAAATAGGATTCCTCGTTACCGCTTCTCTTTCTTACGCTTCCTCATCAATGAAAGGAAATAAATTATAATTTTCCTCCGAAATGTTCCAACCCCACGAGCTTTCTTCATCAAATTTCACATCTCTACTTATCACAATTTTGTCGTTTCTTGGATTGTACAATTTGTAGCCTTTTGATCTTGCATTATAGCCAATGAAAATATGTTTCTCACTTATATCATCTAGCTTTGACCTCTCCTCATCTAGTACATGCATAAGAAATACTCCCAAAAACACGCAAATGAGAAACACTTGGCTTTCTCCCATTCCTTACTTCTTGTGGTGTCATGTCTTCAACACTTCTAGTGCAACTGTTTGACAAATAGATGGCACAGTCAATAGCTTTGGCCTAAAATTCTCTTGGCATTTGCTTCCTCTTCAACATACTTCGAGCCATGTTAAGGATGTTTCTATTTTTTCTCTCTACCACCCATTTTGTTGTGGCGATCTTGGAACTGTTAAAGGATGACGAATTCCATTTTCTTCACAAAAAATTTAAATTCATTGATGTGAACTCGCCCCTATCGGATCTAGTGGCCTTGATATTATACCCGATGCGCTTCTCCACAAGAGCCTTGAATTTTTTAAAGGCTCCAAACACCTCCGATTTTTCTTTGAGAAAATACACCCATGTCTTCCTACTAAAATCATAGATAAAGAGGAGAAAATAATTATTCTTACCGAATGATGATGGATGAATTGGACCACACACATCCGAGTGCACAAGTTCCAACGACATGGTTGCTCTAGTAATTGACTATTTCAGAAAACTTTCCTGAGATTGCTTGTCAAAAAGACACCCTTCACAAAGTTGTATTAAACCTTAATGATGGCATTTACATGTGTAAACCTCAAAGAAGTAAATCTTTGAATTATTCTATAGATGAAGTTTATTTGTTCTGAAATAGGGATATGTTTGAAAGAATGAATTGTATATATTATATCTACCCAAATTAAATAAATCATATAAAAATATGATTTTAATATAAAGAAGAATCGTAAAGGTTGAGATTCGGGGAATGAATTAATAGCAAGAAAAAAAAATTTATTCCGCATTTTTAGCTATTTTTAACATTAAATAATGTTTTAAAGCTGGAAGAATATAGTATTAACGTACAAGAGGGAAGAGAATAGTCCCGATTTGGGGGCGTCACATTGGCAGTTGAGACTTGGGCACTTGAATTTTGGTGGTTTGGAAGCTTTGACGAAGAAGAGGACGGTGAAAGGGTTTAAACAACTAGTCTTCTTTTCTCGCGCTCCTAATCACGAAAGTTCACATCATAGCTTTAACCTGCAAATTAAGCAAGATTGAGCACGATGGCCCAGCAAGTCTAATAGCTTCATGCCGCACATAGCACATAAGCTCATGCTCAACATAAGCTCATGCTCAACATATATCTCCATTAGCAATTATAAGATTTCATGCTCAACATATACAATATATTCTTCATATCATTCATGCACCATTAATTTAAATGATATATGTTCATATCATATATCACACGTATATGAGTCCATAACTCAATCAGCTTAGTCATGTATTGACTTTCACAGTTCATAATGCATGACATGCAACTTAAGTTACTCAAGCAAATTTCAATCACCTTTCACTTATAACCAAGTCAAATTTATATAACATATAGGAAGGAAGACTTGCCGGCTCAATGATATTGATACAAAACTTTAGTTTAATTTCACTTCCGAATCCTACACAGTTATGGCCACATGAATGCACATATCAGCCACTTCATGACCATAAACTGTATAGCTATAACATTCACATATATAAACCT